>QPKB01000010.1:31821351-32543851 GCA_003546025.1 Camphora micrantha
TTATCTTCCTCAGTAACAAACCCAGCATCTACTTTCATGTCTATAGATTGAATCTCATCAAGCAAATGATTTTTCTTATCTTGAATATTACCAAGAAACTTCTTTGCGCCAACACTTTAAGCTTTGCTTCAAAAATTTAAGCTTTTGAGCTAACTGAAATAACTATTAATCAATTAAGAGCAATAACTATCAAAGTGCTGTTTCCTAATTGAAATGTTTAATAAAGAAAACCAAGAGGTGTTTAACCCTACAAAGGAAACTGAATTTGTGCCTGCTAACTTGATATGGTATCTCACTAATCTTTTTCAAGTGGGGAAATTGGGGCTCATAAGGTACCGAGGACTCTATTTCATGTTGGCCTGCATCATCCCCAGGGTTGGGGAGAACTTGTTCTCAAGCACGTAAAAGTGATCTGATTGGGATCAAACACCAGCTAGACCATGCTTTGATCTTACAATTGCCTTTAGATGAGTCTGCAAAGTTGACTGGACCGGTCACATATTGGGTGACTAGGTTAGGTAGAACTCTGTTTGGAAAGGTCTCTGTCGACCCGCCTGGTTGACTTGTCAATCCACTTGACTTGTCCTGGTTTTGCTGTGATTAGTCATGAACGGGGTTGAATTAAGCTCATTACCGTCATTACATATTAAAAGAAAAGACTACAATGTGAAAAGACTTGCATTCATAGTGTGGTAGAAGTTAAATTATACTTAAATTAAATGACAACTGAACAATGAAATTACAATTCATGTGGAATTTCTGTAGATTTTTCTAAGCAAAACTTGTATTGTTTGATTTTCACATATTCATATATGTTCCAGTTAATAGTAATGTTTATTTATAACAGAATTATTCAAAAATGACTTTATTGACCTTCTGCCCATCCACTGGATTCCCTGGTTTGTTGATTCTGTCTTTCACCTATAGCAAAAAGAAGTTACGATATTATGTGATCTAATACAAATTCTTGTTTACAGACTATTGTCTACTCCCCTACGTGAAAGGCGAAAGTGTATGTTTTTTCCCCTTTCTGACCAGTGCAGTTATTCTTATCATCATTCACTATTACTAGTCATCGTGTGGTTTAGATCTTATGTATTCCTGCTGCTTTCTCTTGAAACTTAACAGATTTGAAGGATTTGTTTTATGAGGAAAAGTTTGGTTACTTTGAGTTTGCAAAGGAAATAACTGTAAGTGTTTCACCTTTACCATTCACAAAAAAGAAAAAATAGATAAATAAATAGAGAGAGAGAGAGAGAGAGAGAGAGAGAGAGAGAGAGAGAATAAAAGAAAAGAAAGAAAGCGTTTCACCTCTTGCTTGTTCATCTACTTTTTCTGTATGCTTCTATCTTCTATTTTGTGTTATTGTAGGTGGAAGCTGATGAAGCACGCTTGGGTTCCGAAGCTCCTTTAGCTAAGATAAACTCATTTTTTGAAGATGCATTTAATTCTTCATGTGAAGGAATCATGGTAAAATCTCTTGATGTTGATGCTGAATATGCGGCATCAAAGCGCACAGATACATGGTTGAAGGTATATAAGTTTGATACAGAAAATTGGATACTTGCAACTATTTGATTGTATTGTTCATGATGAGAATATCTTAAGTCGCGATTGGATGTAGAGGTGGGCATTCGGCAAGATGTTTATTTTTTCTGCTGTATGTTTGGGTTGATGAGGTTTTGAAATTGCATCTTGCTGGACCTCAGATTTCCTCTTGTCTGCCTTATATCAATATTTCAATGGACAAAATGCTGATTGGGATGGTGAAGCATCCCTCTATCAAACTAGATTAGGACCATAGTATGAAAACCTGGCTGCTCAACTACTGGGAGGCCTGAGCTGAACCAGTCGCATTCTTGGTAGGTGGGCCTTTTAAAAATTTGGGTGAGTGGATCATGATTCATGAAAACCAGATCTAATCCCGGTTCTTGTAAAACCAGTCCTAGTTTTCCTGGTCATACTTGGTAGGATGACAAGGGGTACTCATTAACCTGATTACCTGAAGGATATGGCCTGAAAAGATTGAGTATGGTACTCTTTTTGCCCAACTGAAATTTGGGTCTGGATTTGGATCAAGGTTCATTGACCTGAAATGATTTTGGGTTGGGTCTGGATCCATACAGGTTAACACTTGAGACTTGATACTGGATATGTTTGATGTAGGGATGGGATGTTGTATGCTCTTATTGTGCTCCCCTTGTATAGTGAGATAGATAACAGAAAATTTCTGTTTTTGAAAAGAAAATGCTGATGACGCTGCCATTTCATGTGGGTTTTTATTTTCCAACTTATGTTTGAGGCGTTCTCTGTGTTCATGCTGGAATAGACCCAAACCTGACCTGTTGCCATCTCGAATTTGTGGTTTATGGTGAATCCAGGTCCTTAACTGTGGGTGAATCATTTGCTTATGCATTACGTTTTGCAAAGATGATAGCGTAAATGATTTTTATGCACATTCTATTGTTAAGCGTAATTACAGGTTACTTCTTAAATTACCTGATGGACATGACACATGAGCTCTCAAGTAACCCAACCCAGTGAACTTCATGTTCTGGTTTCAGAACTGTGGTCAGGAGATCCAATAGTCTGAAGTGCTGATGGTACAATTTTTTTATATTCTTTTTTGTAGGTCAAACGAGACTATTTGGAAGGTTTGAATGACTCTCTTGATTTAGTTCCTATCGGTGGTTGGCATGGAAACGGGAGAAAAGCAGGATGGTATAGATCTCAAGACCATTCTCTTTCTTTCTGGTTCCTCTGACATGATTTTTGGTATTGTCGTATTTCAGGTACAGTCCTGTCCTTTTGGCCTGTTTTAACCCTGATACTGAAGAATTTCAAAGTGTATGCCGTGTCATGTCTGGATTCTCAGATTCTTTCTATACCGAGGTAATGTCATGTCTGGATTCTCAGATTCTTTCCATACAGAGGTAATGCAATTTTATTGTTAAACTGCTGGCAACTTGTAAGCTATGAAGCATGATACTGAAAAATTTCCAAGTGTATGCTGAATCATCTTCGGATACTCAAGACTCTTTCGATACTGAAACTTTATTCTTGTACTGCTGCATCTTGTAAACTCGCTGCAGATATGTCAGGGGCACCAATGGATGTATCAATTGATTTCACATAAAATTGAATTATGGATATAGAGTGAGGGAGAGAAATTATCTAAAAGACAAATGCTGAGCCGTTCTGGAGCAAAGAACAACTAGACTTGTGGGCTTGAATTTGGACCTGTATGATTGATTCTACCCTGGTTTGGGCATGTCTATCGTAAGCCGGTAACGGTGCCGGTAAGGAAAAGTTTGGCTATGCAGGTTGATGGCCCACTAAGGGAAAGTGGTAGGCCGAAGAGGATGTGGATGAAGGTAGTAAAAATAAATATGAAGAAAATTGTCTGAGGATTTGGCTCGGGATAGATTGGAATGAAGAAACAAAATTCATATAGCCGATTCGAACATAGTTGAGACAAGGCTTTGATGATGATGATGATGGATTCTACCCGCGTGTGCTTAATATTCCCCCTCACATGAATTTGCTACCAACACAATTTGATACTCATCTAAGTTTTCCCACTGGCTTGAATTGATCATGTAAAAAAAACAAGCACTTCATCTAATAGCTAAAACTTGTCTTTCAGGCCCTTAAACCAAGGGTTAAAATGGTTAGATGACCCTCTTTTTCTACACACACCTAGCTTGTACACAGTCCTTTCATCATACCCCTCAATATTGGCATTCACCTAGGTGGGCCCCACAGGCTAGTCCATTATTTCTTCAGAACAGCTTGGTTGTTCCCGATAAAATTTCCCACCTGTCATAAGTTCATTCTGCACTCCCTCCGGATGTTTAGATCTTGTTGATATCCTCTGGCCATTAAAATAGATGGATATTAATGACCTGGAAGAGAGGACCTCAGTGAATTGTGTCCGGGTTTATGACATTGGAAGGTGTGGACCATTAAATAGCTATCCTTTTGAAATCCAAGAATTATCATCTGTACCTCAAGTTTCCTTTGTGCATTCTCTGAGGGAACCCAACAATCTAGCCAAATCAGGTCCCTGGAAGAAGTGCCTACCAAAAGATGACACTGATTGAACAGTCTCAACAGTCTCTTACTCTGACAAGATCTTTTAAATAAAAGAATGGGAGGTTCCCGGAACTTCTGTTGACCTACCCTTTACCGTCCACTTTATCTACTCAAATGATACCCAATTGATTAGATAAAATTGCCATATTGATAATAGTTTTGGGCTATTGCCTGGCTTATTGGCGACTGTCTTATACACATTATCCCTTGTACAAAAAATATGGTTGCAATGTTTAACTTAGGGGGGAAAAAACTAGGTTGCGTGCACTATGGTCGAATCTTATTTTTAATATATGGTCATATTCTTTGAACTGATATCTATCTTATTGGTAAGATTGGGGTGCTTGTTTCTATCTGCAGATGAAAGAATTTTTTTCTGGTGGAAAGATCTTGTCCAAGAAGCCACCTTATTATCAGACAGCCGAGATGCCTGATTTATGGTTTTCTCCAGAACTTGTTTGGGAGATAAAAGGCGCAGGTGCATATGATGACTGCTCAAGCTTTAGATTTATGGTGATGTAATTCTGTACTGACTGTCATTCAACTTTTTGTATTCATGTATTGCAGACTTCACAATCTCACCTGTTCACCAGGCTGCAATTGGTTTAGTTCATCCTTCTAAGGGAATCTCTATCAGATTCCCAAGATTCATCCGCTCTGTACCCGACAGGAAACCTGAGGATTGCAGCACGGCCACAGATATAGCCGATATGTTCCAGTCTCAGTCACGGAAAATGGATGTGAGCATTGAAGATTGATTTTGGCGATCCACTTGAAGATTGATTTTGTTGATCCATTGGATGTACAGTTTGTTGAGGTATGTTAGGTAACTGCAATTAGTTTCCAATGTAAAAGTGTACAGTTACAGCCTTATTACCAGTAAAAAGAATAGGTTATAAAGGCCTCAGCATCCTCACTTTCAGGGATAGAAACATAGATGAATGGATTTTGTTTCTGTTCTAGTTAAATCTATTGTTCTCGAGCTAGAACTGTGTACATAATCTCATACGGAATGAAATGAAGTCTGAAACCACATTGTTTTGTGTGAAAGCCAAAGTGTGAGATAGGATGTGAGGTCGGATATGGCTCTTTGTTTTGAAGTCTTGTCATTTTCATTTAAATTTTACTCTCCCCCGTTTGGTTCTTCATAAACCTATGCATTTATGCATAAATGAGGGTTAGTTTACATGCCACGGTTTTGTTCTTCGCCCTATCCGATTATAGGTAAACAGAATTAGAGTCAACTGAGTGCAGGGTAGCTAAGTTCCGAGGAACCGAACTGGGCCGAACAATGCAGGTGAAGGTGCACCGCTAGCAGAGATTACAATGGCCTGATGCTGTGATGTGCATTATTCCAGGATTTTTTGTGATGAGTCTGCAAATATTAAATGTAAGATATGAAAATTACCAAAACTACATTTAAATCTGTGGGGGAGTGGGTGTGAATTGTGAGCAGTTTGGAATTAAGAAGATCAAAGGCTTTTATTTTTCTCATTTGTTATATTCTCAAGTATGTATTTATAATAAAAATTCGATCCTGTGATTTGCTACTTATCTCCATTCTGCAGAGCCGCCTGTTACCTTCTGATTGATAAATTGCAAAATGTATTGCACTTGCAGAATTGGTAAACTTTGAGGCTTTTAGGTCAATGGTTAGGAGAAGTGATATTTTGGCTCCTTTTGATCGTTCACTAACCCTGTGAATGGAATGCTTCTTAAGTAGACCCGAACAGGAAGGCCCCAGTGACATCTATATCAAAATTGGTTGATACTAGTTGTTCTCTAACTTAAAGTATGATCAAGGTCTGAGAAGTAGCGACTCCGACAAGAGTCGACGCGGTGACTTGAGAGAGTCATGTTTTTCTTATAAATAATTAAAAATGGACCTAACACTTACAAAATATAAATACACATTTATGCATTCATCATAAAAACTCAAATTAATATTTTGATATATGCAAGAAAAATATTATAAGGAAAATAAAATAAAAAAATCTTGCATATTATATATTTTTAGGCCAAATATTGAATGTAAAAGATCAGAGTGTTATAGTACTTTCAAAACATGTTTTAAATTACTTACTCTAAACCTCGAGCATAATTATTTAAAAATGAATGCCAATAAATTAAAATCATATTTATTTACCTATAAAATGGTTGAGAATGCAAACGATTTTAAAAAAATTAGGAAGCTTGGTCAGGTTTCCCCCGTAATTGACTTGATCCTTCGTGGAAACGAAGTGACTTTGGAGTCGAGAGTCAACTCACAGAGTATCCTCTAACCTTGGGTATGGTTGGCATTATCAGAGTGCTCTAAGCTCTGATTAAATTGATCCAGAAATTTTTGTGTGGCTCTACTGGGACTTACATTCTTACAAAATGTAAAGAGCCCAAAATCAATGCTTCCAAATTTCATTCTCTAGAGCCTTGTCAAAACTTGTTTTATACAAGAACTTGCCATGAGATTGAGCCACAGGGATTTGATTGTACAGAGCAATCTCCACCATTAAAAATCTCAGAGTCTGATTGCGCAGCTAGTAATGTCTAGTGGAGCCTTGAATTGGTGGGGCCTTGGTGTGGATCAAAACTTTAAATCTTCTCTTTTTCTCAGTAGCCTTTTCAAATGGTTTCAGTGTGTCATGCCTTTGTCTGGGTACCCGATTCTCTGATTACCTGGAGGTTCCGAACAGGTTAAAAACCGGATCTGGGTCCTTATTTAGGCCCCAATAAGTAAATGGGTCCGGATTTGATTCGACCTTGGTCCGGACCCGTGGACCCGAGACCTGATATATTACATCAATTTTTGAAAATCTCTAAAAAAAACCACGTTTTTTATATTATTCTCTACCTAAACCCGGACCTAAATCCAGACCTGTCTCATATATAGTATTAGTTTAGGTTCCGGGGCCAAGAAACCGGTTTCGAAACAGTTAAGGTCCGAATCCGGTTCCACCTTCTCCTTAACGGTCCCATCCGTTTATGTCCCTATACATATTCCTCAAACTGTTTTAAAATCTGTATCAGAGGTCAAGCCACTTGACCTTTTGGGTCCAAACAGGTTAATTAAAATCAATTTGACAGTCGGTTTGAAAGATCCAATGGCAAGGTTGAGAAGAGTTTTATTGGTATGAAAGATGAGGGTACCACAGTTCAGACAGACCTCACATCTAGTCCGGCTTTTATATCCACCGTGTAACTAAATATGAACGGTTCTGAATACGAGCAGCAATTGATTGGGTCAGGTTGACCTTTTTTTTTTTGAATGAGTAGGGCTGCTAGGGCACAAACCATAACACCACCACTTTCACTCAGATGTGAAATATCATCTTGCGGCCACTTCAGCTGTGCATCCCTGCTCGGTCCTTGTGGGGTCCACCTGGGGACGGGACTTTCGATCCCACTCCTGGCTCAAAATAAATAAATAAATCCACTAACTGTAGATGTTGACGGAGGCTCATATTATCATTCTAACTATTTGATCAATGGTCTATCAATTTCTACCGTCCAAACGAGTGCATAGTTGATCCAACGGTCCAGTCAAAGGGGTGCTATTTTATGATTTACTCGGATGGATCATAAGGTGGGCTTACTAAGTGTAGTATGCATGATCAACAGAGGTTTTTTCATCATCTTTGAAACCTAAATTCACCAATGTGGTTAGAGTCAAAGTTGACAAATTTGAAGTACAAAGTCGAAGGTTGGAAACTGCTCTAAACCGGTACCCGACTCTCATAGGCCCAACGGGATTATTCTGGACCAAAAAGGGTCGAAAACCCTCCCTTATAAAAAATAAATAATAATAATAATAATAATAATAATAATAATAATAATAAGTGTAATAGGTCAGTTGGAAAGCATGGTATGGTTGCAACCAACCCCACCTCCCCCCCCCAAAAAAAAAAAAAAAAAAAATATATATATATATATATATAACCATAAGCTTCACTGCCCAAAATCTAACCTAATTTTATTGATCATGTTGAATGTTGAATGTTGAAAATGTGAGCCCAACCCAGAATTGTTGGGTCAGGTTGATGTCCAAAACCATATGAATGTCTCCCATATCACATATTACAAGAACCAAAGAGGCTTGCAAACCCGTCTCCTCCTCCACCGCCCTCTTCCGCGCTTGAAACCCTACCACTGCCCCCAGGTAGTGTCTCCTCTTTCCTCCTCTCACGGTTGAAATAATCAACAGTATAATGATAAAGAAGTAAAGTAAAGTGAAGTGTTGTTTCTCTTCGCCGCAGGAAAAAGCATAATCTCTGAAAGATGATAAAGAGGCGTTTCTACAAGGATGAGCACGCCGATAGAAATGATGTGTCAGATTCTTCTTCATCTTCTGATGATGAATCAGATTCCACAAAAGAAGATGAGGAGGAAGAAGAAGAAGAAGAAGAAACAATTGTAGCAGAAAAACCCAACTCACCCACGCTTGGTTCGTTTTCTCTTTTCCTTTCTCTCTAATTTTCAGTTGGGTTCTTTTCCTTCTCTGTCATTTCCGTTATTCTGAAATGGGTTATTGCTATTTTTGCGATTCTGATGATATATTGATGGGTAATCGAAGTTATACGCTTCTTTTCCTTTCACTTGCTTTGTGGGTTGATTTCAGCTGTTGGGATTCCGACGTCTCTACGCTCAAAATGTGATCTTTTTTCTTCCTTTGGTTGGTTATTCTGAGATGGGTTGTTGTAACTTTGCTTTTTTTATTTTTTTATGTATTGGGTTTCAATTGTGTTATTGATTTCTATGTTATGTGGGTGAATTTGACATAGATTTTTGGAGATTGAGGAGGTTGTTCATTTTTTAGGTGCTGATATGTGTTTTGTTCAAGTAAGTTATTCATCCGTAGGAATTTATCTAGTTTCTTGAAAAATCTCCTTACTTTTTTTTTTTCCTCCTAAGACTATTGTTTTTTCTATGTTATTTTGGGTTTGTGGTCCATCCAAATGTGGTGGCCAAACTACTTTGGTTAGAAAAAAAATCTCTTCTTATGCTTTATTTATTCTGACACAGACATAGTTCTTAGGTACAAATCCTTCTCTTATAAAGATTAGATATCATTAGGATCCTGGCTGAGCTAACAACAAAAAACCTCCACCATTGGAGGTGCAAATACTGTTCAAACTAGAGAGTGAGGAGATGGTGTTATGGAGTGAGGAGCTAAAGCTTATAAGAAGAAAGGCTTGGCCAAGATTTTCGCTACAAGATCTCACCTCCATATTCCTTTGTCTTTTTCACCGTTGATCGTGGATCCTTCTTCTCCAACATTCTCTAATACTAACCCTCGTCCATAAGCTTACTCCGTATTTATTTTTAATAATAGGCCTCCTTTTGTCATACTTCTCTCAAATTCCTTATTTGCAATTAGCACATGTTTGGACATTATGTGCACACATGTAACTTACATGTATAAATCATTATCTTCTTTTATTCGCAAGGTCATATAAGAGTAGAAGAGAGTGAGAGAAGCCCTAGAAGGCCAAAAGTTGAGTACCTCTTGTTTGTGAGAGAGAAGTGAGAGATCTAGGTTTTCTCTCTCTTCCATCAAGAGAGTGTGAATGGGGGTTCTTGTATACATGAGAAGGTGATCTTTGAGATAGTGTCTATTGGGATTGAAAAGAAATGATTATAAACCCTATCCTTGAATAGTGGATTTGGTCAGCAGCTCGTAATCATTCTTGAGAGGTTTTTCCATGTGTTACCTCTTATTTGTCTTTCTTTATTTCTTTTGTAGATTACTTGTTGTGGTTGTGTGGATTGGCCTGTGCTTCTTTTGTATTCTTTGTATCTGTTGAAGTTCCTAAGTGATTCACATAGAAAGAATGATTTCTGCATCTCATCAACATTTTGTTTTAGCCCATATGTGCATTTATCTGTTTTGTTGATTAATATGATATTGTTTAAGGTAGCTTTTGAAATTTTTTTTTTTTTTTGCTTCATTTTGTTTTCTGTTTTGTATAGGATAATCTATGGTGGGGCTTTGGAAATTTTGTTAGTTTATTGTGAGAGCTTCTTCGGTTGTCTTATTCGAATATCTGTAAATTTTTCGCTCTATTAGCTAATTTAATATGATGCTCTGATTATTTTCTTCAAATTTCATATTTTTCTAAGGTTCATGCATTGGGTTTTGCTTTGCCATGTATTTCTTGTGTAGTTTCAACTTTCAAGTGTAACCTGTTTTCTAATGTGAAAAAGTCTCTTTCTTATATTAATTGCTCAGAAGCTTCTACTTATTCTTATCACAATGCTTCTTTTATTGGTTTAATTTGGTAGGTTCGGGATATGAAACTGAGGATAGCTCAGGGAATGAGGTTGATTGTGACTCTTCAGGTGCAGTTTGGCTCTACTCATTGAAATTATTAATTATATTGGTCTTTGAGATATACATAGACTAGATGTTTTTTAAAAGTTTTTGCAATCATTGCTTTTTTCTTCTTCTTTTTGTGTTTGTGTAGGGGTGTGATGCATATAGAATGTTATGATTTAGGAGGACCGATATTTATGTTTCTAGTTCGTACTAATGGAAAGAAAAACATTTTTTTCTAACACTTTAAAACGTTTCAAATTTTTTTGAATTATTTTTCAAATTTTTGTGGGGGTTGAAAAAAAATTTATGCTGTGGCGGCCACGAACTGTGACGCGTCCAAGGTCGACTAAGACGATGACCATGACCACAACTTCGAACCATGTCTGTAACTATGGAAAACTTTGGTGATAAGGGGTTTCTGTAAGATGAAATAGTAAATATAGAAGTGTTGGTGTTGGTCATAGTTAGAGTTGGATGATCTGTCACAAATTCTCTCTCCTTCTCTAATGTCCTTATCTTCTCTTCTAACGTTTTTAATCTTTTGGGTTTTAACCTAGTTTCGTAAGGGATTAAGAATTTCAACCCAACCCAAACCCCCACCCCCCCAAAAAAGAAAACAACTTTCAGAATTGAAAAATGACTTAACAAACTGATGATATTTCCTTTTTTTTTTTTTTTTTTGTTTATCTTTCTTTTGATTAAGAATAACAATCTTGGTTTTTGAGCAATCTTCAGGTCTGATGCTTAATGAGGATGATGAGGATACTGTAAAAGATGGGCAAAGCTCTGAAGATAGATCATTAACAGGTAAAGGCCATGCTGAATCTGCAGCAGGAAAACGCTCTACTGATGTCGTGAAAGCATTTAATGCAAAAGATACTACTCAAGCTGATTTTGATGACTATGTGTTGAAATGCAAGTCGGTTTTCAAGTGTAGGCTCTGTCCAAGAATTGTATGTTTGACTGAGGATACTTTAAAGGCACATTTTAACTCAAAGGTAAGCCTCATTTTTCAATGGCTGCACCTGCATATGTTGACATTAATGTCAAAGGAAAGGTATAAGAACTTAACACAAAAACCTCCATTCAAAGAGAATAACAAGTTTAATCCTAACTACTGAGCTAATTTGGCGTTCAAAGAAAGTGAACTCATTAGGGGCATCACTCATTCCCACAAAGGACTGCATAACCTAGAACAATTACGTTGCTTGAGTGAATGACATGAGTTATTGAATGATCTTCTTCCCCAAATATTAGGTTATGGAGTCATGATTCTTTAAACCAATGTGTTCTGATAGACACAGATTCTTCGACTTTTGAGGGGCAACTATGGGTGCATTTATCTTATTAGTATACTTATAACCTATTACGTGTTTGTATTAAAGAATATTTTAAACATACATGGCTATGGCCGAAACCGGCTCCCACTGATTCTGTGACCATATTACCTTCTATCTGACGAGGGTTCTTTAAAGGACTTGAATTATCTAGATATTATATGTTTACTAATATAGAAGGTTTAGGAACTATATCTTTACAAGATTGTGTTTAATTCATTTAGAATAGCCAGTGGCAATTTATAGAGTACAACCAAGATATTAGTCTTAAAGTCTTAAACCAGGAACTTAATCACTTCATAGCACTAGCGTAATGTAACATAAATTGAATCTAATCCTAATTGAAGTCATACTTATTCTCATAATAACAAATTAAGCCATAATTAATAGAGAATTACAAATAAGTCTGATTATTTCTCAGAACTCCCCTCAAGCTGGTGCATAGATATCCACCAAGCTTGGAATAAATATTATATAATCGATTCCTTTTGTAATTGGTTAGGAACTTTGTCAGCTTGATCGAAGTACCAAAAACCTGTGATGGACATGCAATCTATCTTGCAACATGGCTCACGAAGGATATGAAAAAAGATAAAAAAAAATTGCTGAACCTATCCACTAGCAGCTTACATTACTGCATTCAGCAACCCACAAGGCTGCAATACACAGGTCTTTCTTTCTGCACAATACATTCAACAGACAACCTTCTATGCTTCACAACATATACTTACACAATTAGGACATCTCACCTTGTATGCTATACAGTGTATCTAAAGAGTAAAGAGGCTAGAATGCTACACAGCATTACTGACAATGTAAGACAGTCTTGACTTAGTGGTTGAGTAGTTTTTCCACAAAACTCTGACTTAATGCCAAATTAAGGATGAAAACTCACTCAAAGTTCACGGGTTGGATGGATTTACAACACCAAATAATTGTTGAGTATTCAGAGTTTTTCTCTCTTTGATTTCAAAATTTCAATAACCTCATGAATTTTTAGATTTAATCATTGCAATGAAAAACAACCTTATGAATCTTAGATTTAATAATTGTGATGAAAAACAACCTGATATCTGCAAATACCACATAACATTATATCCGAAGTCCTGAATAGGTCTGCTTAATGGGCCCTACTATCTTTGCCTTTAGCAAGGGAACTCAAACTACTGGCTGGATGGTGTTTGGGACTGGAAGGTCTGTGGGATCCACCTTCTGAGGTTGGAGAACTTCTGCTGTGCCACATCTGCCATGGCTTATAATGAGAATCTGCTAACATTGTTTGGATACGTGGCATGGTATTGAGGAACAACTGATGCTAAGTTTTCCTACTCACTGGTCTTTTGAGACACAAAATTGGATGAAGCCATGAAGGGATTTGAAAAAAGGAAACAAAAGAAACCTAAAACTAAAACCTAAATTGAAACATGCCCTGTCGCCCTTTAGAAAGTTTGGGGAATACATCTTGACAAAATTCTGTTTTGCATTCACCGAGAATAGCTAATGGCTATTTATAGAGTACAACCAAGATATGAATTTTAAAATAGGAAATCTAATCACATCATAACACTATCCTATTACAAACTAACCCATAATTACTAAAAAAGTAGAAATAAGTCCCTAATTTTTCTCAAAAACCAAGACTTTATAATTATAAAAGCTCTAGGGAAAGCATGCTTTGCTCTTACTGCTTCCTCATCAAGATGCTTGAATGCTATCTGGTTTTTCTTTTTTAAAAGAGGCATGCCCGTTCAAAGAAGTTACTTGGTGAAGGGAGGCTAAAGTTTATGCTAAACAGTGACGGAGAAATTGAGGAAGATCAAGAAACACACGCAGAGAGGCATGCTCGAATTGTAGCTCTTGCAGAGGTCTTTACACTGTTGACAATTCTACGTTTTTTTCCTATACTGTATAGAGGTGTTTGTGGCCAGCTAAATGAGTGGGTTTGACTGACTTCTTTTTCAGAATTTGACTCATCAAAAGAAGAAAAATAAAGGCAGGCAGCGACAGAGAGAGAGGTTAAAGAAGGTAATACAGTATCCATTTCACTGTGTTCTTTTAATTTCCACAATGTTAAGAGTGACATCTCATGGGACTTATATTTGCGCCCAAATTGCAGAGGTTACGTGATGCTTCCAAAGAAGGAAAAGCAAGTGAATCAATGAAGAAGCCAACAAAGAAAAAGCGTAAGATATAGGATGAGATTTGACATTATTACAATTAACAGAAAAAGATTGTGACAAGACAATGTGTTTTAAACAGCTGCCTGTAGCCTTCATGTTCTCTGTGTGCGAACTGCTGGCCCAGCTTTCGTGCAAAAGATTGTTCTTTTTTTCTTTTTCTTTTTTCTTTTTTCATGAACATCTTAAACATGCGAATGAGTAAATCTCAAGAGAAGCAGTTTTGGAATGCCCACCATTAGCGTCCTTTGCCTTTGGTTTGAGATTATAAATTTCAATGTGATCTGTGAAAATTTTCTCAATGAGAAGATTTTGGAATGGATATGGGGGCAAAGCAGTTCTCTAATTTTGGTATAGTAATTCCACCAAATTGTAATTGTTTAGAGAGATTCCACCAAATTGTAATTGTTTAGATTCTCTCTCCATCTATCTCTCACACACAGGATCATACGGTTATGGTAGCAAAGTGGTTCTCTAGTTTTGGTATGGAAAATCCACCAAATTGTTATTGTCTAGTGGTTCTCTAGCTTTGCCAAAATGTTATTGTTTGGAATCTCTCTCTCTCTCTCTCTCTCTCTCTCTCTCTCTCATTGACCTTGCCCACACTTCATTTCTGTATCACCATTGTGCAGGTCTGTAAATGGTCCAGCTGCTGGTCACTTGGGGTATGAATGGTTGCATTTTGGTGTACATCTGCAACAGTTTTGAGTGTGCATAACTGATAAACTTTGTGGTCATTAATTAAATGGTTATTGTCATCATATTGTATTGATATTTAGCCTAGTGCACAATACAACACTCATAGTATAGACAAATTTTCCTCCATCATAATACCAGTCCTTTCTAACATCTAAAGACCATCATCCATGTTCTCAAAGTAGATTCTGAAAGCTCAGTGGAACAGAAAGCAAAGCAAAAGGTGAGAACTAGTATGGTATCACTGATGTTGGGAACACATTACCTTACCAGGCAAGGACTGCTAACAAGATTTTTGTTTAAATCTATATTGGCTGGCAAAAAATTTCATCTAGTGAAGGGAGAGAAACAAAAGGTAGGTTAAAATTACATATATACATCCCAGCAGAAACAAGTTTTGAGTAATTGAAGCCCCTTGTAAGAGAAAAAAAAAGTACTAGGTGACACGACGACACCGGCACCAGAAAGCTGTACCTCCACCTCTGCCTTGGGCGACGGCGATTTCTTCATCCACATAAAACCAGGTGAAGAAGGGATCCTTGGTGCTCGGTTCCCTCTCTTCTCCTTTCCCCAGGCTGATTTGCAAGGGGCCAAAAGGTCCAATTTTTATCCGGATGCATTCAAAGATGAAAGCCAAGATCCTCTTCTTCCATGAAAATCTGCCTTCAAATGTTAGGCAGCCAAGCGGCCCTAGATAGACTCCGTTCTCGATCCGCTTTGCCTGAAAATGAAGGCCTGAATCATGATCCCTATCAAATTGCATGCTAGGTGTATGACAAGCAATCCTATCAAAAGAATCACCACAAGCAACAACAGCATAGCAGCAGGAATATGCTTGAAACTGAAAAATCATGTGACTGCTTCAAATATCATGAGAAGTCTTCACGGGTATGAGCGTAGTTTCGGTTGTAAATATCATGTGAAAGTCTTCAATGGTTCTTTTAACTGTTCTAAGGTGTTGTAGATAAAAATATCATCCTAGAACATGGTAAAAATCAATGTAGCCAAGGCTACCTTGTATTACTGCCTCTCTTTCAAAACCCATGGGTATGACAAGGTGGTTGCCCAATCAAACTACTACTCTTTTTCTTACAGGCTAATAATATTGAGATCAGACAAACCTTACAGTGATATTGCTCATCATTATAGAATGAGCCATGCCCCAAAAACTCCCTCACAAATGATCATTTATCTTATTGATGGCCCATGTTTGGAGTTCCAAAGGGTAAGATTTTGGAGCAACCCATCATAGGTGTCTAATCAAGGGTTCTAACATGGCCTTGAGAAGCTTCCAGTTTCATCTGTTACACCTTTTTCTTTCTGCCACTTAGTGAGAAAAACAACAGTACCATGAATACCTCACATACAGCATCAAGTAAAAAAAACAAGTTCCAAGTAAGAAAATTTCTGAAAGTACGAATGAGGATCACTTAGTGCCTGCTCGTTTCGTGTAATTGAATACCTAGGATTGTATTTATGTAAACATGTAAGACCGAAGAACCAAAGATAGAATATTTAAAATGATAATCAAATAACCTCTACTTCAATGGATATTGAATCCAGGGAAGATAGGAAATGAGTTCCTAGCCGTTCACCTTGTAGTTCGATACCTAGGAAAATCAAGGTCCAATCTACATCCCTGACCTTATATCCCCCCACTCTTGCCCCAGTTTAATAATTCTTGGTGGAGATCTATTCAATCCCTATATACTATATGCAAACAAACATGGGGAAACAAACAAAAGAGAGCAAGTTTTGTTGAAACAGAAAAAAACGAAAAAAATCACCACAGAAGGAAAATTTGCTTACAGCAGCATCAAACCGTTGAATGGCAGTAACAGGAAAATAGCTGCCGCGCTTCAACTGGTCCTGAAAAGGACACCAGTCACAAACATTACCATCCAAAACAGAAATATATATATCAGACTGCATTAGATCTGGAAATGAAGAAGCATTGAATAGAGTCTACTGATCCCAGAATTACATTCATATGAGGCCATGATTCAATGATTTAAATCATTGAATGATAAAACCCACTTCAGATGGAAACCAAACCCTTCATTTGATATCCAAGATTGTTCAAGCAAAGAGACTCAATGCTGCAATCAATAGATCTTGAACAAATCTCCATCCACTATTTGAACACATCTTGAATTATAATAATTGTGTTTGGTCCCTCATATGCCTGAATTGCTGCCCTGTTTGATGTGCCACTTTAGCTAACAACATCTGATGTTGTACCTCAGGATATGCCAGTCCCAGTCCCAAGCCCAGCAACAAGAGGGTTAGCATTAGACTGACAGAGCCATAAAATCTTGTAAACAATATTGTGTCCTCTTTGAATGAAAGTAGCACTCAGTTTACCCCACATGATTAGCTGATAATGATATGATAAGGGGTTCTACGAGTGCATGGATCATGCCATATGAGATCAATTAATGTACAGTTTCTTAAGGGCCATGATGTTGAAATGACTCTTCTTCTGCAGATTAAAGGACAAGGGAGAAGTAGAACAAAGACATGTTGAAAACATCCTCTTTAATTTTGCTAACCTGAGCAGTGAAAATAAGCATCCAGGTTCTTCCAGGGGACTCTGTTCCACCCAGAGTGTTCAGAAATGGAGAGTGATCAATTTTTGCCTTTTTGATGAGGATGAGTGCAGAAAGAACCTCCTCAGCAGCAACCCGCCTTGTTTTCGCCGCATCCTTGAGAACCTTTACACTCTGCTCAACTCCCTAAAGACCCACACAAACCTTTAATTATTATCAATTAGCTGAACTTTACATCTTCAAGAATGTAAAAGGTTGAGTTAAAAAACCAGCCACTGGTTTTCAATTATTTGAACAGGACCATAACACTTCAGTTTTCAAAAAATGGAGAAGCAGAACAGAACCAAGATGTTGAATATTCTACAGATTCTGGGAACAACAATAAAGATTTCTTTGGAGATAATGTTGAACAAAATCCAGACTGGATTTCAAGGAGGAAAACCACTGGGATCAGATAGAACAGAACTCAGTATTGTGTAAAGTATATGATAAAAAAGAACAAGGCTCATACAAAAAAATAAAATAAAATCAGATGGGTTTTCAATGTTTTGAGAAGAAATAGAACAAAACCCAATATTGTCAAGAGAATGGAAAAGAAAAAAAAAAAAAAAAAAAAGAGCTCAGATTTCCAAGAACAGTAAGAAGAAAACCCAGATTACAAGAACAATTCCCAGACCTGGACTTCTTGAAGGAGATCAGCAGTGTCTGTGCCATATTGGTCTCTTTCTACAGTTCTTGTTAAGAGCCTGGTATTGTAGGTTCTTTTTGTGGGCAGAGGAAGGAATATGGGTTTCAAATGTTGGTTTTGAACAGGGAGAGAGCCAGAGGGCTTGGAAGGAGAGGAAATGATGGAGTGAGTAAGAATTGGATATGGAGATAAGGTGGTGGTTATGAAAAGTGCCATCTTCCAGTACATCCATTAGTTTCTTTTGCCTTATGGTGATGAGGAAACTCACATTATGTGGGGGGAAAGGATATGATATATGTTGAGTGATGTAGAAAATGCTGTCTAGAGAGTGATTGAGATATGTCATATGAGAGATGTGGAGTTTGCCGAATCACTAATGAGTGGTAGCTCCTTTCCTTCCTTCATCACCTTCTTTATGTAGGCAGGGGCGGAGCCAGGATTTCAACTTTTGGCGGGGCCGGGGCGCAAAACTTGCAAGGGCTGGGGTGGGGGCCAGGGCATGATGGGTTTTAGCTTGAAAAAAAAAAAAAAAAAATCAAAAACCTGTTTTCTTTGGGGGGGGGGGGGGGGGGGGGGGGTGGTTTCCATTTTGGTGCTTTAATAGGGTTTTCCAAAGCCCGAAGGGGCCCATTTTGGTGCTTTAAAAGGATTTTCCAAAGCCTGGAGGGCCCCTCAATGTGGTTCCGCCCCTGTCTGTAGGCTTTATCTTGATAAGGCTGTGAGAAGTATTTGGGCCTGTTTGTTTGATGAATTCATAGAATTCTTGTTAGGGGAGAGTTCTGAATTTCCAAAATGTCAGTAAGCTAGAAGTTTGAAGATTTCGAAAGGCCAAAAAGTGACATTTCAAATAACTGGAATTTTGGAATTTTAGTAGTCAAACAATAAATTCCAAATGCTCTAAGAAAAGCAATAATGTTAGAAACTGCCAACACATGGATCCGTTTGGTAATTTTAACCTAAAATAAACAAAAAGTAAAGCATTAAATCAAGAGAGAATAAAATATAAGTGAGTTATGATGGTATTTTAGTTTTAGTTATTTGGTATGAAATATTTTTGATTTTTTATATAGAAAAGTGGAGTTTTTTTGTCTTCTAGTGGAGAAAGGAAGTTGCTTTTTTTACTTTCTTTTTTAAAGGAGGGAATTTTGAAAAAAACTACTTTTAATGTGACCAATTATCTGAAAAATGGAAGCTTTATTTGACTTTTACTAAACTAGTAAAGTGTCAAACGGGCAAGAAATTCCCCTAGACAAATGCTGCTTTACTCTCTTATGCCATTTAAAGTAAGATGTGGTATATTTTGGATGCCCATTGGCCTACTACATGAATAAGAACTTTGGGGGTCTAATCAACTAAAAATAAATAAAAAATAAAATAATTAGATATTATAAATTATATGATTTAAAACCATGAAATGAATGGTTAGTTTCACTCCTGCATCTTAGGATTTCTCCAAGTCAAATATTCACAAGATCTGGCCTGTACCTCGTATACTTGAGCCTTGAGGCTGTCACCAGTGTTGTAGAACTGCCAAGTGCCAACCAAACATTTAGTATGTAGAGTCTGGATTACGTATCCCAGTTGTTATACCTTCACCTATGAGTGGACCACCAATAGTTCGCCAAGTCGTCTAAAAATTTAGGTTTATGCGTGGCATTTTACTCATAAAGGGCCCCTTTGTAAAGTGTACATGAGAGCAGTAAAAAAAAATAAAAATTGGGCACAACTCTGCTGGGTCGAGCCACATATTGAGCCAGCCAAAGCCAGGGCCTAGTTTTATGTGGGAAAGCCTAACCCTGAACCTACCCAAATGAAACCTGAGGTGCCAAGGCAAAGACAAAATTCAAAATATGAACAGAAGCCCAAGCTTAAACCTGAGTGATTATAAAAATTGTCACTCAGCTTAGCAAATTACATAGCAGGACAGAATATGTAAGGTTGAACACTACATGTACTTAAATAAATTATTTCAAATTCGTAAAATCTGTATCTGATTCTTGAGGACTCAAAACTGTTTAAAATGTGATCACTTGTAAAATCCATGTACATCAATGATTGACTACAACAATTATCATTTGGTTTGGTTAATTTTAAAAAATTGTAGTTAAATCATACATTAAGAAAATGTGAGCATATTGTGATTTAACAACAATTAGATGGTTAGAATTTTTTAATGTATTAAGGACAACTACCTCTAGGGCATGTTTGTTTGCATTAGAATACATACATAAGTATTGAATACATAGGATGGTTAAAAATAAAAATTAAACGTAAATTTACAAGAAAATAAAAATAAAATAATATAGAAAATAGGATCAAAATAAGATGCAATTTGATGCTCATTTTTTTTTAAATCCACATTTGAGTTTCATTTTTAATAGCCATTTGTATTCAATTCCTATGTATTTTAATGCAAACAAATATGACCATGCAAAAGTCGTAATCAATATTGGCAGTACACTTTTGATAGCTTCAAAATTGTTCAAGCTCAAAAGTATTAGATAAAGTCAAATGGCGGTAAGTTTGTATTCATGCCAATCTAAGAGAATGCGGGGTTGCTCAATTGGTTGGGAATACTGCCTCTCACTTGGATGACTAGAGATTGATCCTTGGATCTCTCCCTCCTCACACATGCGGGTCTTTCCTCCCCATGCGTGTATCCTCTCTTTACATGTGTGAGTGCTCCCTCCCTCTGTGTGTGTGTGGGTGGGTGTCTAGTTCTTGCTTGTGCAAGTATGTGTGTGGGTGCTCTCATGGGTCCCCGACACCTAGGCTGGGGTAAAAAAATAAAAAAATAAAAATCTTGGTGCCTATGATTGGCGAGTCCAGATCTTCTATTATGCCATTATATGATTCCTGTGAGTGGGCGAATCGTGTTGCGCCGCATGTGCAGACATGCGACATCAATGCCCAGTCACCAAACAACCACTTACATGATTTGGATAAAATAAAGAACTTAACAGGGTATTTGATTACATGTAAAAACTCAACAATATATAAATAATGTGACAATAATTCTATTTTAATGATATAAGTATGATAATTTGATAATAATAGTAATAATAAGATGTAATACTAATGACTATAATATGAATAATTATGTGGCAACTTACAATGCAATAACAATAGTATTTTAACTAATATCAGCGATTATAAAGCGATAATAATAATGGTTAAAATCTGAAAAGAATTAAAAAAAGATTAACTGTTTTACACATCATCTTTACACACATACGATTATTTTACATTAGTATGTTATGGTAAACAAATACATATATGTATAATTTTATCACATATATAAACCCTAGAAACAAACAACCCTTCATCAATAATAGCAGCATTTACCTGTCACCCTTTCCTCTCATACCCATCTACTGGAATCACTGTCAAGGACACAGAAAGAAATGTAATAGAAAAATGATGAAAAGGGTTATACTATAAGGATACAAAGAGATATATACAATACTGATCTAGTCCAAATATACAGAAATAATTTTATTATTATTATTATTTTTTTTTGTTTTTTTAGCATATTCTACCTAATCACAGTCTATCAATTATGAAGGAGATTTTATGTCAAAAGCCACCACCTTATTTGAAAGATAGATAGCTTCTTCCAATTCTCACTCGAAAGCAAGAAAGATATGCATGTGAAATGATGAAGCCAATTTTGTAACTTGTTTGCCAGGGTCTAACATGGGAGAGTTTGTTTTGGACTTGTCTAAGACAATAATTCCACAACATGGGTCTAAAAAGAACTCACTTCTGGAGGCACCCCTCTTAAGGCATGTGATTATACCAGGTTTAAATAGGGGACTCACCCAGATTTTATGTTTCAAGTTATCATTTTGAATGGGCTAAAGCCAATTTAGGATTTGTGAAAATGGGATATGGACTTTATATAGGGAACTAGATTTGGACCATATTATCCAACAGGCATATAATTATGGACCCAGACAGCAGCACCGGATTGTCATTGACTCATTGGTGCCTAAAATAAGGACCCATAGGGTAAAATCTTCCTGGTCGAGTTTTTTGGGTGATTAGCTAAATGCAAAGAGGATTAAAATCCTTAACCCAGCGTCGCCGTGTCCTAATCTCCATCAAAATTGAAACCAGGCTGGGTTGACCATGGTCTAGCCTAAACCAGTCTGCTTCAAGCTACAACCAAGCTTTGTATGGCAATCCCCTGGTCTGGGGCCTAATAACTATTTTGAGAGGACTTATAAAGTCTTGATGATCAGTCTCTCTGTATATTTCTCTTGGGGTCTTGATATATTATTAGCCCCCCTTAAATCCATTTTTAGCAATTTCATGATTAAAATCTAAATAATGTCATGAGGTGTCACCAATTTCGCTTCACTCTTGTCAACATTTTCTTTTAACTTTTTCCCCCCAATCCCACGATATCATGGAACTAGGGGCGGAACTAGAGGGGGGCTAGCAGGGGCCATGGCCCCCCTTAGTTTCTTAAATCTCCTTTTGTTTAGATTATGTGGGACCTCTATTTTTTGGTGGATGCCCCCCGCCCCCCACCCACCCCACACCCCGCCCCCTCAGTTGTAAAATTTCCCCCCAGTTGTCAAATTTTAAGTATATGGATTATTGATTCTAAAAGTGGTGGTGCACAATCTTAGTTGATAAATCCAATGGGGGAGTAATGTTATTTAATAGAAAATGTAATTTAATAGAAATGTTATCTCTCACAAAGTAAAACTTGGTTGGTAATGGTATTACTTGGGGACTCATTAGACTGGGGAATTTAAATCCAGGGGAGGATGTCTCTAGCTTCAATGGAAGTTTGTAGATAATTTGGCTAGCAAATAGGTAGTGGGGGATTAAGCATTGTCTTCAAAAGGAACTTTTCTTCTATGCGTCAACCACAAAGTCAGTCACGTAAGCCACGAAAGCCTACCTTCATTTAGCCCAGCAGCCAGTGGACCCACAAGTGGGGCGGCTGCACCTATTAAGACCAATAAAGCCTTTGCATTAGGCTCAAAAAAATAAAAAAAAAAAAAAAAAGAAAAAAAAGCCACGTAATATCAGCTGATATCTTTTGAAAAATCAAATTTGTCAACTTCCATGTTCCATCCTTTTTTTTTCTCCCCAAAATATAAGGCCCTATTATATTTCCAAATCTGCCCCTTATATTTCTATTGCTAGGAGTCTAATTGATTTTAGCACACCATTATATTTATAGTAGTTCATGTGTATCAAATCTCAACCATACATTTAGTCATGAATTTGCTTCACGAGTCTTTCTCATTATTTTTGCGTATCCATGATGTGGCTATAATACATCCATAGCTTATGATTTTAACCCTAATAATAGATCTTAAAATTTAAGATAAACAAGGGACCCCATTGGAATTTATTCACTTGTTCACAGTGCATATGAGCACTGTGCATCAAGAACATCCAATACGTGGGGTATACCTCTTAAGTCCATCTTGGATGGTCTTAACTTATAATGCATATGTACAAGTGAAAATGCTTCGAATCCTACCTGTCTCTCTAGCGAAAAGAGTGAAGTTTTATATAATTTCACGTATTGAAAATTCGAACGGCTCAAAATAAAAACTGTACTTATTTTACTTAAATCATAGTAATAGTGTCAAAGACAAAAAGTCGGACATATAATTAATAATATAGATAAATGATCGCATACGTTAACCTAGTTGGGCCCACATTATGACGCATCCGAATGGACTAAACACACCCTTTAGTCACTGATTGCATGGGTGGGTCCAACCCCAACCCCACCTCCTCATCTTCATATGTTTTTTATTGGCTTGATTTCAGGGCCACGCAATGTCTAGTTTTCACTCCTCCTCCTCCTTCAGCGTATAGGGGTAGTTTAGGAATTAAAAATAAATACAGTGAGTGTGTAAAAAGCTTTTTGTAGTGGGTAGTAGCAGCACTCTTCTTTGTATATATATATACTAGTGGAGCCCTGCATGTGCAATGCACGTGCAAGAAACATACTCTTTCAGTATAATAATTTGAAAAAATAAAGTCATTGAAAAACTCAATATTAACTATCCCAATGGAGAATGAGCATATAACAAATTAAGTAATTTACAATCACTCATTGTTCTTATAAAATTTAGTAAAAGCTTCAATTGAAAAAAGTAAGAAGAAGATTGAATAACAAGATATATAGAAGGAAACTAATTTAAAAAAAAAAAGTTGAAAACCAACCTTTTATGGCCATACATGATTAGGCAAAATACTCACCAATTTCAATATAAATAGATAGTCCGACCTATTTCCCATTAAAATTTGTTTAAAACCTAGCGCCAAATACATACCAAATTCAATGAAACAAAATACTAACCAACCAAAACAATACCCAACTCATAGCTTTAAACGAATCAGCAACAAATCACAAGGATTCCAATCAATCTTTGGCATTCTCATCTCTTCCTCTGACAAGCAAATCGTGTCTTTACAGGCATTGCGATCGAAGTTGAAATTTTCTACACATGAAAATCTCAACTGAAATTTCTCATTTGAGTTCTTGTAGCGAATGAACAAATTCTTCAAATACAACCCTTTTCATGATCATTTGAACTAAGCATTTCATTGAAATATAATAATACTAAGTGGGGCCCACAGATGTGTAGTTCTCTTTGATTATATAAAATATAATAATACTAAGTGGGGCCCACAGATGTATAGACAAAAAGCATGACAAGTTCTTCTACTAAGTGGGGCCCACAAATGTGTAGTTCTCTTTTATTTTATATATATAATATAATAATACTAAGTGAGGCCCACAGATGTCTAGATGTAGAGAAAAAGCATGACAAGCTCTTCTACTAAGTGAGGCCCACAGACGTCTAGTTCTCTTTTATTTCATATACATATATATATATATATATATATAATATAATATAATGATACCAAGTGAGGCCCACATATGTGTAGTTCTCTTTTAATTTATATATATAATATCATAATACTAAGTGGGGCCCACAGATGTGTAGAGAAAAAGCATAACATTTTTTTCTCTTTTGTAATAAGGGCATAGATATTATATGATTATTATTATAATATAATAATAATATATTATTATATTATATTATAATATTTTTGGGAGGGCCCACAAATGTGTAGTGAAAAAGTATGCAACTTCTCTTCTCTTTTATAATAAGAGTATAGATATAGATTTTATATTATTATTATAGTATCATAATAATATATTATTATATTATATTATAGTATTTAGGGGTGGGCCCCAAAATGGTGTAGTGAAAAAGTTCGCATTATAATATTTGAGGTTGGCCCCCACAAAGGTGTAGTAAAAGAGTTTGCAATTTCTCATAATAATATATTATTGTATTATATTATAATATTTGGGGGCGGGCCCCACAGTGGTTTAGTGAAAAGGTTTGCAATTTCTCATAATAATATATTATTATATTATATTATACTATTTGGGGGTAGGCCCCACAATAGTGTAGTGAAAAAGTTTGCATTATAATATTTGGGGTTGGGCCCCACAAAGGTGTAGTCAAGAAGTTTGCAATTTCTCATAATTATATATTATTATATTATATTATAAAATTTGGAGTTTGGACCCTACACTGGTGTAGTAAAAAAAGTTTGCAACTTTCCCTCTTTTATAATAGTAATAGATAATAGATAATAGATAGTAGACAGTAGATAATAGATATTTGGGGGTGGGCCCCACAATGGTGTAGTGAAAAAGTTTACAATTTCTCAAATAATATATTATTATATTATATTATAATATTTGGGGGTGGGCCCCACAATGGTGTAGTGAAAAAGTTTGTAATTTCTCATAATAATATATTATTATATTATATTATACTATTTGAGAGTAGGCCCCACAATGGTATAGCGAAAAAGTTTGCATTATGATATTTGGAGTTGGGCCCCACAAAGGTGTAGTGAAAAAGTTTGCAATTTCTCATAATAATATATTATGATATTATATTATAATATGTGGGGTAAGCCCCACAATGGTGCAGTGAAAAAAGTTTACAACTTTCCCTCTTTTATAATAGTAGTAGATAGTAGATAGTAGATAGTAGAAGTAGATAGTAGATAGTAGATATTTGGGGGTGGTCCCCACAATGGTGTAGTGAAAAAGTTTGCAGTATAATATTTTGGGGTGGGCCCCACAGTGGTGTGGTGAAAAAAATCATACAACATCGCCTCTTTTATAATAGTAGAGAACAATATAATATAATAATAATAATAATAATAGTAGAAATAGATAGATAGAATAGATAATTATTATATAAGTGGGGCCCACACAAGTTATGTCATTTGCTCTTAAGTGGGCCAGGTGTGTAGCAAAAGCAAAGTGCATATTTCTCTCTTTTATAAGAGTAGGTAGAAGTAGATATATATATATATATATATAAAATATATACACTCCTGTCCTTCTCCTTTATCCTACTCTTCTCTCTAATGGCGAATTCCGAATCCCAAACCCTAACCCTACCATCCAATGGCTCCGGACCCCCAATCGACGGCAACATCCTTGTCGCCCGCTCCCTCGCCGCCGCCGGCGTCGACCGGATGTTCGGCGTCGTTGGAATCCCGGTCACCTCCCTCGCCACCCGTGCCGTCGGCCTCGGCATACGCTTCTTGGCCTTCCACAACGAGCAGTCTGCTGGCTACGCTGCCTCCGCCTACGGCTACCTCTCCGGTCGCCCTGGGGTTCTCCTTACTGTCTCTGGACCAGGCTGCGTCCACGGCCTCGCCGGCCTCTCCAACGCGGCCGTCAACGCCTGGCCCATGGTCTTGATCTCCGGCTCCTGCGATCAGAAGGATTTCGGCCGCGGAGACTTCCAGGAGCTCGATCAGGTAGCAGCCGTGAAACCCTTCTCGAAATTCTCCGCGAAAGCGACTAACATTGCGGAAATTCCCAAACTTGTCTTCGATGTTGTTCGTAATTCCATCTCTGGACGGCCCGGTGGGTGCTATCTGGATGTTCCGACTGATGTTCTTCACCAGACACTGCCCGAATCTGAGGCAGTTAAGATCCTTGAAGCTGCCGCCGCTTCTGCAGCGGCGGCTGAAGGGCCTGGAGACAATTTGGAAACCCTAGAAATCGAAAAGGCGGTGTCTTTGCTCAGAAACGCTGAGCGACCGCTGATCGTGTTTGGAAAGGGGGCGGCTTTTGCCCGGGCAGAGGACGAGCTCTCAAAGCTGATCGAAACGACCGGAATTCCGTTCCTGCCCACCCCAATGGGGAAGGGGTTGCTGCCCGACACCCATGAGCTGGCGGCTACTGCAGCTCGGTCGCTTGCAATTGGCCGCTGCGATGTGGCGCTGGTTGTTGGGGCGCGGCTGAATTGGCTCCTCCATTTCGGTGAGCCGCCCAAGTGGTCTAAAGATGTGAAATTTATACTTGTTGATGTGGCAAAGGAGGAGATTGAGCTCAGGAAACCGTTCCTAGGTTTGGTGGGTGATGCCAAGCGGGTTTTGGGTTTGATTAATAAGGAGATTAAGGATGATCCGTTTTGTTTTGGGAGGTCACATGCGTGGGTTGAGGCGATTGGGAAGAAGGCAAAGGAGAATGTTCAGAAGATGGAAGTTCAGTTGGCGAAGGAGGTGGTTCCTTTCAATTTCTTTACGCCTATGAAGATTATAAGGGATGCCATTCTTGCGGAGGGGAGCCCTGCGCCAATCTTGGTGTCCGAGGGTGCAAACACAATGGACGTGGGGCGGGCTGTGCTGCTTCAAATGGAGCCAAGAACACGGTTGGATGCAGGGACTTGGGGGACAATGGGAGTTGGTTTGGGTTACTGTATTGCAGCTGCTGTGGCTTCGCCTGATCGGCTTGTGGTTGCAGTGGAAGGGGATTCTGGGTTTGGGTTCAGCGCCATGGAGGTCGAGGTACAAACTCTTAATACATTTCTCTCGAGCTAAAGAGAACATGCATTTCCTATACAAACAGATGTGACACAGATGCATTCATGATAAATTGAAAATGTAGACCTTGCACAACATCCATCTACACTAATGTCAAATGTGACAAGGGGAGAGAAGGTATTTGCTGTATGATTAAAGCAGAAGCAGTAAGAACAAGAAAGTGGAAGCAGCAATGCTGTATGTAGGTGGTGTGAGTGAGCTGAGTTGGGCTGAGCCCAACTTGGTCTTCACTTGAGCATCAAGCAAGCCACCTTGAGCTTGAGCCAAGCCAGGCATATCTCGGCTTTAGCTTTGCTTCATTTAACTTGAGCTAAACTTGGTATTACTAAACTGAGCTAAAGCTTGAATAGTTGATGCCTACGAAGTTTGAGCTTAAGTCCACTCAAAAGGGAAGTTTTCTCCTTGGCACCCCTTACATTATTATCATTGATATCCAGGTCCAGTTTTGATTACTAGAAATAAAGAGGAAGAAAGGAAGAGAATGCCAATGCATGATTAAGGAAAACACAAAAATTAATGTAATTGAATCTCAATAGGTGTAGATTTTAAGATTTCAAAGATCAACAGTGAAAGAAGTCCCAAATATATGGTCATATACATCGGGTAGCTAAAAAGGTCAATGCAATAAAGTTCCATTACGAGGATATCATCGCTCTCATTTATTATATCCTATTGTTTATTTTGCAAAGTTGTAAATAAACTTATGTTCTGGTTTAAGTATATTTAGTCGTATATTTGGATGAATTGATTTTTCAAAAGCATTAAATAAAATTATGTAATCTACACCAAATATTTTTTTTATTTTTTGTTAAATAAATACTCATGATTCTCTTAAATAAATACTTATGAAACTTAAATAAATACTTATGACATGCGCGCGCAAAGCCCGGTCGAGCACCCAACAAGCTGAGCTTGAGTCAAGCCACTTAATAAATGGACCTCAAGCGGAGCCAAACTGAGCTGGCTTTTTGACAGCCCTAGCTACATGTCTTAGTTTCCTTCATCTAAAAGATATTGTTCCAGAAAAAAAAATGGGAAATAACTAAAAGATAAAAAAAAAAAAAACCTTGTGACAAAAACTCCTTGACATTTCCTAGTTCCTACATACTGATTGTCAATTGGCACGCCGGCTTTATCTTCGTTTTCAAACTTTGTTTTGCTCCCAGCTATTTTGGAGAGAGAGAAAACTATGCCTTTTCCAGGTTTTTCTTTTTTCTCTTTCTCTTTTTTATACTTTTTATTACTTGGTAGTAATCATTCAATCCAAGAGACTTCCCAAACTTGCCTTACTTGGGCAGCCGTGATTTCCTTAATTCAATTCAAGGAACTCAATCTTTTTCGACTAGTAAACAATCTCGAAACCAAATGTGATTCCAGTGAAGAAGAGGTGTTAGCTATCTTAGAAGCTTTTCGGTGTTTCTCGAGACTATTCCATGGTGAGCTTATTATTGAGAGTGATTTTTCTAATGCCATTGCGTAGGTGTCTAATCGGAAGGTAAACCCGTGGAAATTACAATTTCTCTTTAATGAAACTCTTCTTCTATCTTCTAGTTTCGGCGTTGTCTTCCACCATGAACTTAGATCGGCCAACTTTTTTATAGATGCTTTGGCCAAGCAAGGGGTTGATAGGTCTTCTCCTCGGGAGGGCAATGTAATGTAATGGTTGGGTGCTTGAGGGTACATTCCTCTTGTACCTTTTTTTATTTTTCAGCTGCTTCTTGTATCCCCTTTGCCTTTTTAATATATATTTTTGTTATCGATCAAAAATAAATAAATAAATAAATAAATAAATAAATAAAAATAAAAACAAAAACAAAAAAAAAACCACAATCCCCAGACCATACCGATCAAGGAAAAAGAATACTTACTAATTAGTATGCTTAAATAAGCAATATATCCTGATTAACCTCTTAAGTTCCATATGTAGGCCCCCTATATGATGGCATGCTTATTCAGTAATAGTCCTCATCAATGCTACGATCATAAAGAATACTTTAAAAACATATATATATATATATTTTGCTTATTCAGTAATGGTCGTCATCAATGCTACGATCATAAAGAATACTTTAAAAACATATATATATATATATATATATCCCCCCCCCCCCCCCCCACACGCGCGCACCCACACACAAAAAAAAAAAAAGAAGAAGCACCATGCATTACTCTTTTAGTTGTAATTGTTAACTGTTAATGTATAAGATTCCTGGCATGTTTTCTCCCGACTTGGATGTTGAAAACCCGGAAAAAAAAAAAGGACTGTTTGTTTTTCTCATACACATTCCTTTGTTCTTCCATTATCACATGAATGTTGGTATCCTTGCTGAGAGGGAAAAGATGTTATAAATTGTTTTTGTTTTCTGAATATTTGCAGACTTTGGTAAGATACCAATTACCAGTGGTTGTGATCGTCTTTAACAATGGTGGTGTTTATGGTGGAGATAGAAGGAACCCTGAAGATATTACTGGGCCTTTCAAAGATGACCCGGCACCAACTTCTTTTGTTCCCGGTGCAGCTTATCATACTTTGATTGAAGCTTTTGGCGGAAGAGGTTATATTGTTGGGACACCACAAGAGCTCAAGTCTGCTCTAACTGAATCATTTTCTGCACGCAAACCAGCAGTGATAAATGTTACAATCGATCCCTACGCAGGCTTGGAAAGTGGGAGAATGCAGCACAAGAACTGAGCTATGCAGCATGCTTCTGCATCTCTTTGTGACCATATTTCATTTGCAACCAGTCATATGTATCTTATTTGTTCAACTTAAATAACAACAATGCGGCCGTGTATCTACTGGGCCAATATTGAGATTGTGTTTCATAACCTATAATGCACGGATACTTCAAAATGGGCAACGTATCGTATCCGATACTTCACTTTTTACATGTAAAATCAATGTCCCTGCCATATCTATGGCGTGTCCCTGCCGTATTTGGGCATCATAGTTCATAATTGTTCTACACATATTGAGAACAAGTTTTAATTATGGAGAGCAGCCAAATAAATTTTGTTTGTTTGAGGATGTATATGTTTAAACTTGTTAGGACTTAGGACAGCATAAGCTTAAGTCTACTCCTAACTGAATGCACTTTCTGCCTGGAAATCAGCAGTAATAAATGATGCAATCCATTCCCTATTATGGCTTGGAAAGTGGGAGATTGCAGCACAGGGATGAGGTATGGGCTTGCATCTATTTGAGATCATGCTTCATTTACAGCCAGTCAGATGGAAACTCTGTGCATGTGTAGCAGCCGTTTACTGGGCTCATATTGAGATATTGCTTGCTTCGTACTTATTCTGCATAATGTTTTATATATGTTCAGCATAGGTTTTGGCTGTGGAAAGCAACCAAATAAATCAAGAATGTTACAGCATGTATACACGTGATCTTATTGTACCTTGTATTAAGTACATTACCTGTTCTGTCCTGATTGATTGTGCCTTCTGGTTTGCACCCAGTGCAAGATACTTGCTGCTTTCCTGCAGCGATTTTATTTCTTTTGTTCTGCTTTCTTTAAGAAAGTTGGGATGCCAGCTGGATTTCCGGGCTCAAGCACTGGGATCTGTAAATGTTTCAATTGTATTTGCTACAATGTATATGAATGGTTCAGAATATTATAAGGATACGTATTGTTTTTTTCATTTTCAAAAAAAAAAAAAATCTATTGTTTTGACCAATGGGGATGGGTTCAAGTCAATAGTTTGTACAGGTACCTCTGTGGGAATGGGTTCAAGTCAATAGTTTGTACAGGTACCTCTTTTTTCACTTGATTACTAATTTTGGATATCTGCTGTCTCCCTTCCGTTTGCTGAGGTGTATCTTGCTTTGTACAAACCTGATGGCAGAGTTTCCTGAAGCTGGGACCGACCCAATTAAATGTATCAGACTTGAAGTTTGCTTGACGTTTGTCCACTATCCTGATGTTCTTAATTTGGTACTTGGTAGCATGTTAGTTACATCTGCCATTCAAAAAAATATTTAATTACATCTGTGTGATTGTGATGAGCACATTTTCATGATGTCAACCTGGTTCCCAACCTGACTGAATCCTATTAGCTAATGATCTAGATCCATAGCTGTAGCAATTTTGCATAATTTGTCAGGTGTAAGCCTTATTTGTGGTGTTAGTTTGAGTATGCACATAAAATGTAAAGAAAACAATTACAGACGAGGAGACAATATTGACTTGGCAATGAGTAGATGAAGGTGAAAAGGAAGATGCATATGAGAGCCAAGGAGAAAATGAGAGATTGTGGGGATATACTCTGCGCATGGAAACTCAGAATCTCTTCTATAATGTCTCACGAAAGACCACACAAAAACTCTCACACGGCTTGTGCAACCTATGATGCCTAGATAACAACATGTATACGGAAGAGACACACCATGAATATAGTATTGTATTTGGCATGACAAGTAAGCCTTACCTCCCTGCTCAGTCCTTCTGGAAAGCCTCAAGTGGATCTCTACATGGATTCTTGGCAAAACAAGACAGTAGTAATAAAATTAAGATGGCTATATGTATGATAAACTCCTATTACTAAGAAACCCAAAGTGAAGCTTAAGGCTCTTTCCCTAGTTCTGGCCGAGTCATATTATCCAACAAATAACTGCGCCAACTGTAAAACCCAACCCAAGACAAAAAATGCCTGAAACCTGATGGACTCTTGACTTGCTGCAGCTGGTGTTGGTATTGTTGTGTGTTAGGTACTGTTTGTTGAGTGGTTTTTACCATACACGTTTTAGTCCTCCATGGAACCCATCAGTGATTTTTTCCCCTTCATTTTGTTTAGTCACTGGTGCCCATCTTGTTGACATTGTATTGAGCATGTGCAGTGTTTGTCTGAGAGTGAGTTCCATTGCATCGGAGCTTCACCAATTTGCACTTATTAACATATGTGCATGGTTCATATGAGCTTCAGTGAAACTTCCATATGAGCTTTAGTTATGACGTTTTGTCTGTGTTCTTTGGGGATTAAGTGCCCATCGATTCCATCCCATTCAAGCCAATCCTAATCTCAAAGCTAGTCTCCACATAGTGTTGGTTGGTGTCCCTTTCATTCTTTCCCCAGCCCCTCTTATCCCTGCATTTAATCCAATTCGATCTACTTGTCTCTTAATTCTTCAGTTACCCAGGGTGAGGGTTCCCCCTCGTTTTTTGTCTTAAGACACTCAGTGTAAAGCTTGGCTCCACTATGTCTTAAGACTCTACAGGTACTTCCAACGTATCGTGTAGATACTTCCCAGTGTAAAGCATGGCTCCACTATGGACTGTCACACGAAAGTGGCACGTCTTCCCCTTTCTCAACCCACCAATATGCATGCATGGAGAGTTTAAGATGGGGTGACAATGTTTTGTTGGAAAGATGGATCTAGAGCCATAATTTTATGAGCATTATGTTTTCTTCTCTATGCAAAACTATCAAGGAAACAACTTAGCATAAGTATTCTTGAGGTTTTGCCTGTAGGTGAGTGTTTGATTAGTATTTTCATTAATTCTACAAAAGATTGAGGTTTTAGTAGGATTGGTTGATTGAGAAAACTTAATATGGTATCAGAGCCAACCACTTGTATATTGGTGAAAGTGCACCACCGGAGTCCAACCTGATGGGGTGTGTTGAAAAGTACGTTTCTCTACTAATGCCTCCGGATTTTGGTAGAATTGATTAGCGTAGGGAATTTAGTAAGGATCATTCAAGACCAACCTATTATCAGAAAATAGACACTGGTGCACCTGAGGCTGTGACCTTTGGCCATATGATTTGGATTTCACCGATCCCATCAAACTTCTGGGGTGGGTGGGAAGGTGGTCCTTCTCCTATCCGAGTGGGCCCACCTTATGGTTTGCACCAATCAATGGAAATAAATGTGATCCAAGGCTTGAAATCATGGAGGGTGTGAGTGCTTATTCTCAGGAAGGGAGCCTGGGGATTTCTCCTGTATAGATTGTCCTACATCTTCTGAGTGCTTCTCATTATTGGGACAGACTGTAAAAGCATTCAATGTGACAAAAAGCTAAAGTAGAAAATATTGCATATAAAGTGGGTTGTCACCACTAAATCATGATTATTGCCATAGAAGTCATCCAACAATGTAAGAGTACCCCTGCATTTTGGTTGAGAGCATCCAACCAATTTTCAAAACTAAGACAAGGTTCATAGCATGATTTGATTGTAAAATGAAAGGATAAACATAATTTTTTTTTTTCATTCAGGGTTTCATGAGTCTTTCTTCATCATAGGTGCTGGTTAGCAATAAAAAATCAAATTGGTCGACTGTAGACGAAGTGGATTCATCACAGAGACCATGATTTTTGTGTCTTAAGATACAATGATATGTTCTAATGATTTTGCATTGATTTTCTGTGAGGCGTAAAGCAGCATTTTAGCTTCATGATGCCAGGTCTATGGGGATGGTGGAGCCAAAAACTCTATCCTTAGCTTTCTTTGCCTGAGAGAGAAAAAAAGAAAAAACACATGTTACAAAAATGCATCTAAACTGTCTGGTTGTGGGTTCAATTCTTGTTACAAATGAAAATAGAAGGAACATGCTATAAATCGAAAAAACAGGAAGTGATCACATTGAACAAAAGAGGCAGCGCTAAACGTAGTAAACTTGTTATTTGAGGGATAATAGTAGGCTCTTGTTATTTGACCAATTGGTTATGTTAGTATTCTATGCTGATAACTGAATTCTATGCTCTGAAGAAAAAAATAACTGACGCAAGGACTGAGCTTTGTTACAATAAAAAAGCATGACTGCAAGTTCAAAAACCTATTCTATCCTCATTCTTCATTTGACTTCATGTAGTTGTCCAGAGCATGTAAGGTTGCTTCATCAGTAGAAATTGTGTATGCGCATGGCCCAGTAATGTGCATTCCTATTCCTGCTCTTATGAGAACTATGATAGTTCCTATGAAGCTGAACTAGTTTAATTTTGTGAACTAGACAATGTTGACATTTTGATGACTCAAGTTGTGAATTGTTCAAATGAACTAGTCTAGTCTGCATTTCAACCTTAATTCGAATGAATTAGGTAACTATGACTAGACCTGGTCTGATGTCTTCAGAAGGTCCCAATAGTTTGGCCTAGGCTGGTAGTGCTGGAGTTGAAACATTTTTGGGCTAGGACAGGCCCCAGCCTGATCCACATTCAATCCTACTCGTTATCTTAGCTAGATCCGCTACAAGTTCTTCTAGAGAAAAAAAAAAAATAAATCAATCACTGAAATGGGAGGCCATCACTTACTTCTTGCTCCCAGTTAGTGCATAATGTTATCGTTGAAAGCATTAGCACTTGTGCCATAAGCCCACATACAATCCCCATCCAAAGCCCCTGTTTGCAACAATTTTGGGAACAAGCACAAACATCATCTTTCATTCCAACAATCTAAATATCATAGGCATTCGACAAAAAAGGACGAGCAAACCCACCTTTCCTCCAATATGGAGGACAAAAGCTAAAAGAACAGCAGAAGGAACGCCCACAATGTAATAAGCTGCCAGATTAACATATGCACCAATCTTCTGCCAACCACACCCTCTTGCAGTACCTAAGTTTTGAAAGAAACCCATTAAGATGCTGTAATCCATTATTCAATTTAACTAAAAACAATCTTCATATAAATGAGCAGAGATGATTAAAAGCTACTTGCAAAAGCTGGAGCCTAAGGGAAGACCTAAGCCAACTGAGCTAATGGCATAATAAGGAGCCAATTTGATGACTAGTTCATGAAAAATACTGCAATTGTTCCCATGCTGTTAATGCTAGTCGGCAAATGGTTTTGCTGATTCATTAGCTAAGCAAGGGGTGGATAGGTCTTCTAATTTGGTGGCTTTCATTATGTGATGTTTCTTTGTTTTTTCCTTATCCTTTTTGTGGTTTAATTCTTTTATACCATCGTGCTTTTTTTTTGTTTGTTTGGTGGGCTTCTTGTATCTGGCTTTCTCTTATAATATAATTTAGGGATTTTTACGAAAGAATTAATTTCAAATCTTAATTCAACGGTTTTTATGAAGAAAAATCATAAAATGACGAAAGAGTTGTTCATACATTTTTTGGACAAATTTACCCCAGTTGACGATATCATCAACCCAATTGATGATATCGTCAATTGGTTGACGGTATCGTCAACTTCCATTGCAAAAAACTATGAGTTGCTTCATCTTTCTCTGTGAGTTCGTGAAAACTATTGCACAAAATGCAATACCACAAACGGACACAAAATGCAATAGTTTTCACAAACTTTCCATCACTAGATAGAGAAAGATGAAGTAACACATAGTTTTTTTGTAATGGAAGTTGACGTTATCGTCAACTAGGGTAGTTTTGTCCAAAAAAATGTACGAACAACCCTTTTGTTATTTTATGATCTTTCTTCATAAAACCGTTAAATTAAGATTTAAAATTAATTTTTTTCGTAAAAACCACGATAATTTATCGTTATTGATAAAAAAAAAAGTAGTTCAGACCTGAGAGCACACATTGGATTCCATCCAAGAAGTTAGAGGTTGCAAGAATTGGCATCATGACTGCCACATATCTCACCACTTCCCCCTCATTGCTATATGCGTAGCCCCAGATTCCACGCACTAAAATCATGGTCGACCCAACTATCACGCCCACTGTAAGGTCCACAGCTACCACAACCATGACTGCTAAGCGCGCAGTTTGTGGACGCCCAGCACCCAATTCATTTGACACCCTTGTACTGAAAAGTGAAACAGGGCATGCTATAAAGCTATGAAGAAGAACATGGAGAGAAAACTTTGACATCTAGCTGAACTGACCTTACTGCACCGCCAAGACCAAATGGGATCATAAATAGCATTGAGCATGTGTTAAGGCTGCATAGATTATGAATAGTTAGACCGAATATTAGAATCATGTATGAATTATTGTGAATGATCTGAATTGTCAATAGCCATAACTAACTTTGTATGCCCTTTAAAACATGAGGAAATTAAATGATACAGCTTCTAAAAGCTTTATCTTATGTCAGTAAGAAATGGAGGTGGAGAAAACAATGCCAAAAATAGATGTGCATATGCATGGATTGTGTTCAGTGAACATTTATATGCACAATATTATGGTATGACTACTGTTTGTAACACATTAGCTGGTAAATGTATATTAACATTTTAGTAAACCAAGTGCGATCTATAAATTCCAAGAAAATCTAAAGAGTTAAGAGGGACTGCCAACCTGATTGATAGAACCGATGTTTCTAGCTTTGGATTGGGAAGGAGGCCAGACAAGAGAACTAGGAGCTCAAATGACCAAAATTCCAAGCTGTCTCGAGTCATTCAAACAACACACTTACTAAAATATATATTGAAAATTCAAATTAGAAATGTGACAATATACCAAAGCTCAAACAAGATTAGGTGTATGAATGTAATACCAAAACAAATGCCATGCATATAGTTTTTCAAAGCAGAATAAAAACAAAAATACCTCAACTTTCAAAGAAAGTAAGTGGAGTGGAAGAAGGAAAAGAAAACCATGATCTTTCCAATGGAACGGCTTTGAAAGCAGGAAGATTACAACTCACCAAACCATAACTGCTGAAGGAATGGCAAGTCTTATGAAGTTGAAGACATCATGTAAGGCCTCCTTTGAAAAACCAGTCCAAGTCTTCTTGCAGGCAGGAGAGAACTTGACATAAAAGGCCAACAAAACCACATTGATCCAATAAGAGATGGAGTTGGCCAAGGCAGCACCTTTGTTGCCCAGTCCAGATTTAAATACAAGAACCCAACATATGAAGAGGTGAAGCAATGCAGTGAATCCGGAGCTTATCACCATTGGGAAGACAATATTTTGGGTTTGTAGGAATCTGACATGGCATTGAAGGAGGCCATAGGCAAAAATGCATGGGATCATCCACCGGGCGTATAGTCCTGCTGCCGATGATATCTCTGGATCTTGTCCTAGGGCCAAGAGAATTTGGCCCGTATAAGCCCAGATAACAGCAAGTGGAATGCTTACGAGGAGTAGGACAAACATGGCCCTCTGCATATGTATGCCAAGCATATGATACTGTTTTGCTCCATAGGACTGCCCACATAAGGTATCCAATGCACTTCCCATTCCCAATCTGTTGAGCAAGAGAGGAAAATAGACTTGAATATTTTGTTACTCATCGTGGCATAGTGAACAAAAATTAATAAGATCTTGAAGTGTATAAAAAAATGAATATGCAAAAAGAAAATGGACTAGGAATTTGAAGGTCATTTTAACATTTGGTGCTTTTAACTTAAAGAAGTTTACAACCGTACTTATGTGATGGTGCAAAAAAGTTAGAAGAGTTTTGGCACTATCAGATACAAAATGTTTTGGGTAAGTGGAAGGTGTGGAGCATTGAGAATGATCACACATCTCTTTTCAGTTTGATTATTAGGTTCATTTGTTATTCAGGCCATCATGTAGGGAAAAATTAACCAAAAATGGATTCTCTCACTTCATTTTTGTGCAGATCCATGCTATTCTTCTCTGTATTGTTGCATTTTTATTGGATGTCTCCAAAGAGACCCATGGATTCTCTTGTTTACCTGTGAGTCAGTAAAACATTTCCCTATCCTGTGAAACAAATAGTTTCCATTTTGCAACAAGCAACAAATTAGAGTGAAATGTTGCTTTAAAATCTCAACAAGATTCAGGCTTAAAGGACTTGAATAACCCAGACTGAGATGACTACTTTCGTCCCAAGTGGGACGCTTTATTTGAAACCAACTCTGATCAACAACTCCTTGTAAAAATAAGCCAATGACTGAAAAGACACCTTCATCCAATGGCTCCAAAACAACTGTGACTGTGAAATAGTATGTTCTCTTAAGCTGGGTAGTACTCAAGACACTCCCACAATCAATTCTCATGGTAGAAACGCATATATGGAGGCCTAATTTTGGATCCTTTGTAGTTGGTACTCAGTTCCTCTGTCATCAATTTACTTATGACTATGGTGTTTATAAAACAACTGTGACTTAAGTGTAACTCAGATTATCAAGCACATTAACCATCATTTATGCCATAAACTCTCTTAGTTTCACTCAGTCTACAAAAATCCTAACCGGCCCAGTGAGCATCTCTGTCATCAGACCTGTTTTGGCAAACCTTTCTTCTATCAGTCTTCTATGTGTGTATACATGACAGTGACATAGTTACAGACCATCTAAGATTGATACTACTTTGAGATGTGTTCTTAAAACATTTCAATTCTACAGGATTTGTTTTTTGAAAGTTAAGTGAGATATATTAGCTATCCTTTAGGCAATCCCCTGGAGAAACAAAAACCACTGTGGCAAGAACTTTCACCTTGGAGCCTGGTTGCTCTGCAATCAACTGAACTGTAAATCTAATTCCCTGTAACTGTGTTTCTCTGTAAGTAATTATTGCAAAGAAATGATGAACTGTTTGTAAATTAAGTTTATCCAAATACATGAACCTTATGAACCTTCATTTATACATAAACTGAATTACCTCCACTCTGTTTACAAAGATCAAAACAGTATTAGGAATTTTAACACTAAAATCCAATAACACGCTTTGAAAGCTCAATCAAAATATTAAATGCAAAAGAAAAATAAAAACATATCTAGATGGCATAACAAAGTAAGGAAAAAAAAAAAGATTCTGTTTTGAAATATGACTTCAACTTTCATCAAATCTGTCAGGTGTTTAATAGGATAGAGGTCAAAATAAGGAAAAAGATGCAGTATACACTAGTACAATATCCTGTACAAAGTGGGGGTGTTAAAAAATATATTTTAAGAGAAAAGGAGAGCAACAGATATACCAAAAAGCTGAAACCAGTGACCCCTGCAAAGGAAGTGGCCATGGAAGCACTTGAGAGAGAGAGCTCTCCAAGGTGACCCACAAACATAACAGAGATCATCTGCAAACAGAACTGCAAGAAACTAACAGCCACTAGAGGCCCTGCTAACCACAACTGCTTCTTCACTTCATCTGTTATATCTCTTTTCCAATCAACATTGTCTAAACCTTCTCCACCTCTAGATTCCAAGCTCTTTTCATATGATGGGATCAGAGGAGATTGGAGAGATGGGTTTCCTTCTTCTCCCATTTTCCTTGCCATTCTTTCTTCAGAGAGATTCAGAGAAAGAGAGAGAGAGAGAGAGAGAGAGAGAGAGAGAGAGACTACTTAACAGAAAACAAAAACAGCAGGCTGTGGTTGACGTCTACAGACAGGTTAGCCTTTCGCAGCGAACCACCAAATATTTCTTGGGTCTTGTGGCCATCGCACTTGTGAGGCCTACATGGGTGGTAAAAACCAATGGAGATATTGATCAGTCCTGGTTGATTGTGTCCCAACATCACTCTAATTGGATCATTGAGAGTCCTTCAATCAGCTTTCCATCATGTGGCCCATCAAATATTAATTTTACTAGAAGTTAGTCTCATCATGGATAAAATCAGAGGTCATTTAGTTAATCTCAACAAAATTCACATAACTAGCCAATATAATCGAGATAAGGCAATGATAATGATTCTAAATAGTACAATTTTGAGTTTATAAGATCTTTAGATACATCAAGGAGATTTGATGGAGAGAAAAACATCAGCCCACAAACATACATCAATAATGAAGTCAAGGAGTTGATCATTAATCAAGATGGAGGGTAAAAAAAGTCATGGTGTTGATGATATCACTGAAGGACTGTCTGCAAAAGAAATATTATAGTGTAGAGTAATGGAATAATTTACTTGTGGACATACTTTATTTATTTGCAAAGGACAAACAGAGAAGGCAACTGGTCTTTGTCCTTTTTCAGTTAGTCCAAACTGCATTACAAGTCTTGGTCTGCCACGTGTCAACATCTTGGAAGCATGCCTGCAAGTTCCATCAACAGAAGGAGCCGCACTCCACTTGCAAGTGACTGATCACTTAGTCAGGAAACTTGTATGTATGTATGTAGTTAGGAACCACACTCCACTTGTATGCTAGTATGTGATAGATCAGTTAGCCAGGAATAGGATCCAAGGCTATACAGGGAGGTAATTCAGTTGCAAGGTGAGTTCAAGTGAATGGTTGAGATTAAGAGATGTAAAAAGAGAAGGGTAAAATAAAAAAGTATAAATTTCTAAATTCATCCTCTTGACATGAGAAGATAAATTTTTTTCTTTTTTTTTTCACTTTTTTGGATAAGAAAGTGATGTTTATCATTTAGTGAAATGAGAGAAAAAAAATTAATTTTTTAAAAAAGTGATTTTTGAAATTTAATACTTTTTCATACGACTCCTGTGCTCTTGTTAACCCATTTGGTAATTTTATATGTAAAATAAAATATAATAAAGCATCAAATCAAGAAAGAATAAAATAAAATATATAATCACTTTCCTTAACGGGCATTTAACCTTTCCCTTGAGTTTAACTTTACAAGTGAAATATCTGGTACACTTAACTTTTCTTCAGAGTGATGTGCTTATCTGGTACACTTTCCTTTTAGATCATATTAACAAGAATCCCACTGAGTCACTCTGACCTGTGTAGCTATTCCTGGTAATTCTAGACCTGACCCACCAGCCCCATGCAACTGAATTTGAGTGGGTACTTGAGGATTCAGCCTGACCCTTTTTTTTTTCTTTTTTTTTTTTTTTGAACTTCATAGATTAGGATACCATCTAATTTGATTAATTCATACTTGCTATTTGACTTGTCCTGCTAACTCAAACTATTACATTGTGATTTGTGGACTCATCCAAAGCTAGCCTATAGCAATCAGGTCTTACTTATATGTTCATGTTTTGTTTGGTTTGTCATTTCCAACCCAATTAATAATTTGTTCAGGTTTGGATTGAGCCTGTGTGTTACCTACATACAATGTGGTTAGCCTATTGGGATGCTTGGCACCAAACCTTTTTTTTGGTTAAAAGTAAGGCGATCCAATTACGGGTGCTCATGGACCAGGTCAGCCGAGCCCTACCGTGCCATCCTGATTTTGGCTGGACTTGGGTGAATAGACAGAAAGCCCAAGGGCCAGCCAGACTAATGAGTGCTTGTGATTTAGTATATTTTATCCAAACAATTGGTAGAAAGCCCGGTTGGTCAGGCCCAATTGAGAAAATGGGTGGGCCTGGGCCTGACTTGCAAGGCCCCTGTTGGGCTTGCGTCCGACTTGGATTATGTTTCTAAAGTTGGGCGGGGCTTGGATATGCCGCAGCCCGGCCCATGAACACCCCTACTGATCCAATCTTTTCAAGGTACAAAATAATAGTAGGGTCGTTTGTTTCAATCCAATAATTAGTAAAGGTTAAATAAATTTAAAATTACCTCTAATGCCAAATCACGAGATGGCAATGTTATCAAATGAGGCTACACTCTACAGTGATAGAAAATGGGCCTAAGTGGGCCCCGTAGAGACTCGTGGGAGAACATTTTTCAAGTATAAAATATACGTACAAGAATACCTTGTAGTTAGGAAATTTTTTTAAACTTTTTTTATAACATTCTTTCTGATGGCAAACATAAAATTATAGATATTTCGTTTTTGGTTTCCCATTTACGATCAACACCCCACTAAACGAATACATTTTCTAAAGCCATCCATCAAAACTCAAAAGTTGATATATCCTATTCAAATTTCAGTTCAACAGGAGTGAGCTCCACCATCCTAATGAGGCCAGGTGAGCAACAATGCTACACATAAAATGCCCCAGTCATGTTTTCGATCATGTGTTCAATTTTATTGTAGAACCCACTCCTATATTAAAGGATCATTCAATTAGTTTTTTGCCACGTGCCATTTCCAGTTGAGCTTTTCGTATATACCCCCCTAAGGTTTGTGGGATTTGTATATAGGCTCCTAAAGTTTTAGTATTTGTAAGTAGGCCCCGGCCTTTTCTTTTTAAAACCTTTTATATCCCCAAAATCAATATTGTTAACAAGAATGGGCAGCCACCATGAGATTTGTGTTGGATTTTTATATAAATGACGGCTTTGCCCTTACGTCTATTAAACAAAAATGAGTATTATTATTATTTACAAAAACACCATTATTTTATCTCTAGTCTCAATGCTTTCTCTCAATAATTCTCTCATATACATGACCATGAGTGGACCCATGCACAAAGGCCTGCGAAATAGAGCCCCACCCATATTTGAGAAAAGTTTAAAATACCCCCCCCTGCAAATTCTAAAAATTAATTTATATATTTTTTTACATATGGCCTTCCTCCAATATTTCATTTACATAGAGACAAACACCCCACGCCACAAATTCTAATATTTTTTGTTATTTTTACATTTACCCGTTCCCCCAGTATTTCTTTTAAACCCCCTATACATGAAGTATAATCAAGTATTTTGAGACTTTCATCAATCTAATGGTGGGTCATGTATGCATTGAATAAATCATAACCAATTATAAGTAGTGTCAATTGTCATCAAGATCAATTTGGGTTTAATAGAATGAACCATGTATTGATAAGAAAAAAATGAATTTATCTAGGGCTATTCTCTCCCACTAAGTGCAATTGTTAATATTACATGATTTATAAAAAAAAAAAAAAATTAAGTCCAAGCTTTTGAAATTATGCATATAAGGATAAAAGAGATGGACAAAAGTGTTGTTCCGCTATAAAAACCTATGGTGGTTGGAATACTATTGATTTTGGGGATACAAAAGGTATTAAAAAGAAGATGCAGGGGTCTATTTGCAAATACTAAAACCTTATGGAAGCTCTTTCCAATTTACCATCAAGTTTCCATTATGAAACTTGCGAAGAAACCGACGACCAGGTTTTTTGTGAAAACTTGTCTCCTATTTGTCTACGTTTAACTAGCAACAAAGGCCCGTGCTAACCCTGGGCTCCAAAAAATTGCTTCGTGAATCACAATTTTCCTATGAGAGCATTAAAAATTGTGAAAAACGCCCATTCACAACACGTGCAATAATTAAAAGAATTTATCCGACTATTAAAAAAATATCAAATGAATTTAGTCTGAAAAAAGGTAAAAAATAGAGATCACATAACTGTTATTCAAAGTTATGTAAATGATGGAAATTCAAAGCAATTCTGTTGATCTAAAAGAAATTTCATCAATTATTGTCATTTAAGTTCTGCAGCATTAAAACTTGATGCAATATTTTGTTCTTCCAATTCTTTCAAAGAAGTACTTGTTCCAACGTTTGCAGTGGTCCCATTATCCTACCCTTGCAATTCTATAGATAAAATAATAGAGTAATTTAGAAAAATAAAATGATGAAATTTAAATTTGATTTATTAAACTATCTGCTAATCCTTATTAATTTATCTCTATCTATAATAAGAGACTCATATCTCCAATAATATACACTCTATAGAGATCCATCAATTTAGCAATCTAACAATGATCTCTCTATCTTTTCTATTAATCAAATCTCTATAAGAAGCATGTCAGGCTCCACAATGCAACTATGTACAGCTATTCTTTGCTTCTGGGTCAACCCATGTGAAGAAAAACAGACCCAGGACCTAGGTCCCAGAAATTGAAGCTTGATCGATCATCCTCTCTTCTCTTTATATTTCTCTCTCTTCATTTTTGCATGTCCATGCTGCAATGCAAGGACCATTGTAGTGGCACTTGCTAGTTCCTTTCAGACCCTTTCAAAATTGTCAAATATTTCTTGTGTCAAATTCAATGTTAAACCTAGATAGAGTCAAATTGGTTATGTTAATTTATGAAAATCAAGTGTTATATGGGCCATCTCCAATCACAATTACATATCAGTCTCTTTCATCAAACTAAATCGTTTTGGTCATTTTCACTCCAATCTTACCTATGACATTAGACCAATCAACGCTAAGAAAACCATTTAATATGTAGTATTTTATAAAGAGCAAGGCTCTCCTAAGTTAAAGCTTAGGATAAGGTAAGCTCAAGTGTGTGGTGGGGCCCACTTGAAAATCCATATGGGGATGGGGATGAGGCGGATTTCAAGGACTCTCTGGAATCTTCCTTTTTGCAAAAAATCAGCCACAATCATAATTTTTATCATCTCAATATGGGCTCAAAAGTTTAATGGTTAATAACCCACTTGGACCGATACATGGTCAATCCACAGTCCAGTAAATTCGCATCTGACCGAAAGTTGGTGGACATGTGCGATTTAGGATGATCATGTGTTTGGTCCATTTGGATGGACCAAATGTGAGCCCCACAAGCTTGAGCTTACGAGGTTTTATCATAAGCCTGAGCTTAGGAGACCCTTGCTCTTTTATAAATAATAGCCATAGAATAATTTCGAAAACATTGTATTAATTATTTACAAATAGGAGTATGGTTTGGGTTAACAAAAAAGAATAGGAATGTGGTGAGATATATAGAAATCTTTGAGTGGATTTGAAGGGCCTGATGACATGAGTGTGTCCCTTAATGGGATTAGGCAATACGTCCGGGATTTAAAAGGAAATAAAAAGAGAGATCTTAGGGTAGAATATTAATTTGAGAGGGTAACTTGTCTTCATATTATAATTGGGCCGTTGGAATTTTACAAGAGACAGATTTTAGGTGAGAATAGAGATTTTAGGTGAGCATGACTATCAAATATATAAATTAGCCGACTTTTGGTTAGAAACATGCGGATTAATTCCCCATCTCTAGATGTGATCTAGGATAGAAGAGAGAGATTAGGTAGGGATGGAAGAGAGAGATTAAATGCACATTTTTAGGTAGTGACTAAGGATGGTACATTTTTATTTTTAGGATGTGATTTTGCAAAACCACCTGTCAAAGTTATAGCGAGCTTACATGGCACTATGAAAAAAAAAAAAACCGAGATGAATGACGTGGCACCTTCCATAGGAGGGCTTCTTAAATTTTTACCTTATTTCAAAAAAGAATTCAAGTTTTAAAAATTTTCAAATTAATTCCTAATTTTTTCATTGAGTTTTCAATTAAGGACATTCATCAATTTAAAGCTATTTTTGGAACAACTTTTCTCTTCAATTTTTTTAACCTACCTAAATTATCTTTTAATGAAATAAAACCCCCATTCACTTTTTCTATATTTTCTTCATTTTTTTTCACTGGTAGCCTTATAATGATAGGGAAAATCTAGCATTTCCATATAGATCGGCCACTGTCAAAACCATGCCATGGCTTTAAATGAAGGTACTCTCGGTGTTTTTAAAAAATTAAGAGAAAATGCCATAAAAAGTACTTTTAAATGAACAGATGGACTCAATTGTAGTTTTATTGAAAGACTTAGGGACTAATTTGAAAACTTTTGAAACTTATTTCCTTTTTTGAAATAAGGCAAAAAACTAAGGCCTTATTTGAAAATTTCCCTATATATAAATGCCCTTCCTCTCTAGCTTCAGTTCTTTATTTTCTTGTTTTGAGAGAGAGAGAGAGAGAGATGGAAGATGGGTTGCTGTTGAAGGAGAGAATAGTAGTAGTAGAAGATGAAGGAGAGAGAAGTCTAAGATGGGGTGCAATATGGGAAGAGATGAAGAAGTTGGTCATCTTGGCTGGACCCATGGTTGCAGTGGGTGTGTCCCAGTACCTACTTCAAGTGATCTCTTTGATGATGGTGGGCCATCTTGGAGAGATCTCCCTCTCTGGTGCTGCCTTGGCCACTTCTCTCACCAGCGTCACTGGTTTCAGCCTCCTTGTAAGTCTCCCTTGCTTACTTCTTCTTCTTCTTCTTACACATGACATACGTTCAAACAAATCCAACCTATCCACATTCTCTCTGACCCTATGTGGATGGAAGGTGCCCTGAGGTTGATTGGTGTTAAGATATCTGATCTGACAGACTAAGAAATCCTTGACTACTATCAATGGCGGACCTATGATTTTCTATTGGGTGGTGCGGTACATGGTCAAGTGAAGAAGTTAATCATGTGGTAAGGTAACACTTGGGTCCGCCACTGATGTCAACTTTATCAATCCTTTGTAGTTTTTCTCTTCTTCCCTTGTCATTTCTACTTGTGATTATGGCCATTCAAAACTCTCATTTTTGGAGGATTTTCAGGTCTGATCTATAGGATTTGGAACCCAGTTTTGTGGATTTACCTCTGATGCTTATTTTTGTTAACTATGGATACTGATATCATTGTGAGATCGTCAGCTATACAAATTCACGGCCGAGGAATCCTCAAATCTACAGATTCCTGACCTGTTAAATTGGACCTGCTAAGCCCTGGGCTGGTGGTTCAGATGGGATCGGGTTTAGGTTCAAGGTAATTCAGAACTGGACGACTTTAGTCCAAGATGAGGGAACTTGCGTAGGTCAGGTTAGATTTTGGACCAACCCAATGGTCAAGCCCAAGAAGAATTCTGAAAAAAAAAAAAAAAAAACAAACTGTGATGGGCCAACCTGTAAGGATGCGGTGTTTCGGGTTGGGCTGAACTACATGAACATGGGTTGGGCTGAGAGCCAATTCGAACTGGGATTGGGTTGAAGAACTTCTGCTTGTGCTCAACTAGTCCCAAAGCAATGAGACTTCCTATTTCTTTACTAAAACTCATTAAAATTCTTAGATAGTGAAATTCTTGAATGCTCCCTTCTACCCTAGCATCCAGAAATTTCACCTAAAAGTAAAGGGGTTGGAGTTCTTGGAATTTCCAAGGTCTTTGGAGACATTTTAAGTGGCTGAGATTTTGAAATGCTTGTGAAAAACACAACATTTGCAAATGCGAGGGGACAACATTTCACATCAAAGCCTAAAAAACTCCAACATGGCAAATTGTTGTGAGAAACTCTGGTAAAGAACCAGGCCCTTAAAGTTTCCATGAGTTAGTTGGGTCTGACTAGTATGTCAGTGGACCCCTAATAACCTACCTGGTAAGGGGAAGCACCTGAACCCAAAAAAAAAAAAAGAGGGCATGAACCTTTTTTCTACTTTCAGTTTGTAATTGGGCTGGAATAGAATCTACTGCTCCGACCCAGTAAATAATTGGGTCTAGATGCATACCCAACTACACATGCATTGGAGGTTTGAATGTATATAATATGTTTAATTAGTGTATATTATGTATTTAATTAATATATTATTTTAATATTAAAAAAAAGTAATGTACTTAGGGTTTTGGCCTAAATTAGATCGGAATGGAGAAAGAGAATTCATGCATCCAACCTCGATATAGTTTAGATAAGGACGATGATTGGTACTATACTCTAGACCAAAGTTAATTATCGGTCCTGTCGGGCAAAAGATTAATAAAAAATCAATAATGATATCATTGCTTGGTGTGCACCACTCCCAAGCCTAGATAAGAAACATAATTGGCAGTCAAGCCATAAAACTTGTAAACTAATTCGAGTGACAAAGTAGCACTTGACCTACACTGAATTGCCTGCAAAAAGGTTCAAGCTAATGATGATGCTGCCATCTTTAGTGAACTTATTCATCAATCATCCAAATACAATCTGTTAATAGAATGTTTTAATATGACCAGATAAAGACTTATTCACATAAACATTTCCTTGTTAATTAATGATACTTCTATGTGACAAACAGCTAGGGATGGCAAGTGGATTGGAAACTCTGTGTGGCCAAGCTTATGGAGCACAACAACATCAAAATCTAGGACTTCACACACAAAGAGCCATATTTTGTCTCCTCATGGTTTCTCTCCCTATATCTCTCTTATGGGCTTGTATGGGGAAGCTCCTCTGTTTCATGGGCCAAGATCCTCTAATCTCATATCAAGCAGGCAAATATGCAATGTGGAGGATCCCTGGACTATTTGCTAATGCCATTGTTCTACCACTAATGAAGTTTCTCCAGTCTCAGAGCTTGGTTCTTCCCATGGTCTTGAACTCCTTTGCAACTCTCTGTGTGCATATCCCTCTTTGTTGGGTGTTGGTATTCAAATATAGGTTGGGAAATGTTGGAGCCGCACTAGCGATCAGTTTGTCAACTTGGTTTGGTGCAGCCATCCTCGGATTGTATGTTCAGTGCTCACCTTCTTATGAGAGGACTCATTTAAGGCGCCTCTCAAAGGGAGTGTGTAAAGGGCTGGAGTTCCTCAGGGTTGCAGTCCCATCTGCCATCATGATTTGGTAAAATTTTCTAGTTTCTTTATTTATTCAAATGATGTTATGGTTAATCCAATTGATATATTGATTCTTTGTCACCCGCTACACACACAGTTTAGTTAACTGATACAAGTTTTGCATTGACCAAACGACTTTGCGCTATTGTTTTCACTATCCAGTTAATGTACTAATTCTTCATTTTCCCTTTCTCTCTTTGTTCTACAGTCTTGAATATTGGTCATTTGAGCTGCTTATCTTGTTGTCTGGGCTTTTACCAAATGCAAAGCTTGAAACGTCAGTGCTTTCTATATGGTAAACATAGTAATCATTAGTCATTGAAATCTTTGCTAGAAGAATATTTGACTTGTTGAGAAATAGGTATTAAAGAGGTTGCTAAAGTAACTTTTATAATCTTTATGAACAGCCTCACTACAAGTATATTGCTCTACTATATAGCAAATGGATTGGGGGCTGCTTTAAGGTTTGCTGTCAACACATTATTCCATGTATACATATAAATGTATCTATAGATGTATTTATATGTATGTTGATAACAAAATCTGATTCCCTTATAGCACACGTGTTTCGAATGAACTGGGAGCTGGAAACCCGCAAGTGGCTCGTCTAGCAACCTATGCTGCAATGCTTATTGCAATCACAGAGACTGTTGTGGTCAGCACCACCCTTTTCGCCACTCGCCACATTTTGGGTTGTGCCTACAGCTCTGAGAAAGAAGTCATAAGTTACGTCGCAGATATGTTACCTCTTCTTTGTCTATCTGTCATCACTGATGGCATGCAAGCGGTTATTTCTGGTAACTATCTTTCAAATCTATACTCCCTTCCCTAAATAATAAGATATGAATCATTCCATTCTCTTATTTTTTGATGTTACTCTACACCTCATCTAGTATGAATGCGTTGGCCAAAACAGATGCTTGTTCATTTCACTATCTATTTGAGGTGGTTCAAAAGTAATGAAAAAACTACCATGGGCTACTGTATTATCTAATTCTCCCCAAGTCATCTTCAGAATTGACTATCAATGCTGATTTGGGGTAGGTGTGAAAAATAGGGTGATATGGGAAGTCTCAGTAGAATTGCTGGGATTTTAGAAATTCCACCTTACTAACTATTCATAAATGTATTAGTACAAGAATTTTTCTTGTACACCTCATCTCACAGGAACTTCCAATTCTTCCATATCATACCTTTCTGTCTCATATTCTTCAACCACATGATCCCTTAAGTGACTTTGTGATATCCCAGGTGTCGCAAGAGGGTGTGGATGGCAGCATATTGGTGCCTACATCAACCTTGGTGCATTCTATTTATTTGGAATTCCAATTGCTGTGGTGTTGGGCTTTGTGTTGCATTTTGGAGGAGTGGGTTTTTGGATTGGAATAGTGTGTGGGTCTACCATACAAGCAACACTTCTTACTCTCATTGTAATCTTAACAGACTGGCAGCAACAGGTTTGTTTGTTTTTTTTTTTTTTTTTCAACTCTTTACATGTTACCAAAATCACTGTAGTTTCTATAGATGACAAAGGATCTGTGCAAGGCCTCTGCAAAATTTATATATAATCAAATCATTTGAAAATTAAATGCATATACCTTGACTGGCCATGATTGCTTGCCTGTTGCCCTGTTGGTAAATTTGACTTCTCTTTCCCTGCTACTAGCTTGGTCTGTTTTGTTGAGGAATTAGTGGGAATGGAATGGAACAGAATCATCCAACTGATTAGAATTTATTTTTTTGTGGATCGGTAACAGAAACTTCCATCTGATGTGATATTACAAATAAGTACAAATGGTTGCCTTCACATGAATATGAATCCACAAAGACTTTTCTTCACAATTGTGACTAATCTCAACTACACAGAGCATTCTAGAGAATAAAAAATATATAAATATAAATTTATGAGAATAAGATTCTTTTCACAGCATGGAATCACAATACAGAATATTTTATTTCAGCAGACAGCCCCTTTTCTTACTAGGTAGGAATTTAATTTCCATATAGAGATTAGTATAAATCCTTAACAAAATGGACTCAAAATACACCAGAGGGATGATCCCTTGGGTGCCAATTATATTGTAAAGAGGGGGGCCTAAAAGATCCTCTTTATGGGAGTCATCAGGTCTTCACCAAAGAAAATGATTTAAATGGTTACTTCTTGAATTTGAGTCCAAGATGATTGGAGCTATCTTGCTGTTTAGAAAAATTCATACATTTTCTGCAATAACTAGAGAGTGGGCCAAGTGGATTGGATAAGTCTAATGGCCTTGTGAGGCACAGTAAGCTGATCGATCATGTCAACAATTTCTTCTTTAGCTAGGGCCAGAGAAAGGTTAGATTTTTTGATACATCAAATTAAGGCTAAGATCATCTAATCATGCCGATATGGAACATATACATGTACTAAGGTTTGACCATTTAAACAAGACACTTGGAGTTGGATTAAGTAGTGCAGATCTTTACGAAAAAAATAGTCCAGTTCAAATGTTATTCAAAACGTGATCTGTCGGGACTTTCCAAAAATTTTAAGCAGAAATTGGATGAGATTATGTTGGTTGTCTCTCTTGCTCAAACTCCACCCTTCTTAGGAAGCATGAATGTCCTGATGTTGAAATATATATTGGTTATTTCTCATGTTTGTTCATTGGATACATAATCTGATTTGATAAATGAATGTTGCAGGCAAACAAGGCAAGGGCAAGGGTATTCAAGGAGGGATTATCAATAAATAATGGGTCATAAAAGTGAGCAAACATGGTCAGTGAAAATTGCATGTTTTAAATTATTCCGACTTATATCTCATTTGAATCTGTGAACTAACTCACATTATGCATAAGGCTGCACAGCTCTTGCATTTGGATAACCTTTCATGCAACCCTACAGTTTTTTTGCTCTTTGCCATAACCTATTGCAGGTTAATGAACTTGCAGGTGGACTTACAGCATATGTAACCCAAGTACAGCAAGAAGACAACCTACAGAGTAGAGAAGATGAACAAAAATCAGGAAGACTCAGTTCATTGAAAATCATGATTATTACATTTGATGTACCCTGAACAGCATATATAGACAACTGTGGTTTACTCTCTTACATTCATTAGAATCTTCCAACAGAACTCAGTTAAAACTATGTTATGTTATAACAATAAGACAAAACAGAAAACAGTTAGTTATAACAGTAAATGAGGTATGTCAGCTGAACCATGGGGCTCTAAACTGTTATGGGTCAAAGTCAATTTAACTGTGTTCTGTCAATACAGGGCAACTGAGTTCCAAGGATCCAAATTGGCTATGAGCAATGGCTACAGTCCAATAAATACTCTTTACACTAAAACATGAAATGCAATGTTAAGATTGAAACTTGAAGAAGGATGTTTGAGTTACAGAGCATTGAATTGTTATTGGATATGATTTAAAAAAAACCATTCAATGTGTATGACACCCACTATTTTTTTTACCAGAGAAATTTTGGGGCCTGGAACCCACTAACTGTACAAAAACTAAGACAGATCCTTTCTTCTCTTCCTCTTTCTGCTTCCACACATTGAGGCTTTTAACTTTCAAATGTTTATATATCAAGTTAAAATATGAACTATACATTAAAATGATATGAAAATGCTGTATGCTAACAAATGTTGCAGTATGTTCAACATAGAGAAATTTTAAATATTTACATATGTAATTTTGATTTACACTCCCCATGCATAGAAGATAAATGACTGCTAAACACATTAATAAAGATTATCAATGCTTCTGTTAGATAAGAGACAAAAAGAAGACAAGGAGGGAAATTTGACTAACAGGAAAAATCAAAGGAAAGATTTAGTATGGTAACTGGCGGTGAAACTAGGAAATTCTCATTGAGGGGCCAAAAATGAAAAAAAAAAAAAAAAGAAAGTTCTTGAAGGGATGTCAGTTAAAAAAGCATCAAAATCCCCATGACCTTTGAGCACCTTCCCTATGATAATAGGTTACAAAGTTAAAACTATATAAATAAATCTCCATGTGCTACAAGCAACTGCCATTGTAGCTACATGGGTCCTCTTTTATTTGATCCAACCATGTATTTGATAAATTCTATTTTGAATTTCAATCTAATGGTCAGTAAAGATTCAATAAGTGTAAAATTAGCTCTAATTCCAAATCACGAGATGACAAGATTATCAAAGGGGGCTGCATCGATCAAAGATGGACCTAAGCGGGCCCATAGAGCCTCATGGGACAACATATTTCCAGTATAAAACATATGAGACCATCTTGTAGTTAGGGATTTTTTATTTTTAAAAGGCTTTTTTCTTACTGAGGTCATTACATTCTTTCTAGTGTTACCAAACATATCATATTGACTGACAATATAAAATGGTAGATACTTACTTCTATACTTTGCATTACCCTTTCAACCACCCACCAAACAGACATATTTTCAAAAGCCATCCATTAAAAGCTGCAGCCATGCATACCTTTCTGGCCTTTTGGCTAGGAAAAAAGATGCAGTCATGAATCGAAGGTTCGGATGGGGCCAACGAACAGTTGATAGATGGGACCACAACCTTCAAAACGCCCCTTTATGGCTGGCCTTTTATGGTGGCCCATTCACCACGTGGGGCCAGTCGCTCTTGCGCCAAGTGTACAGAGGATGCCTCACCTCAAAGTCTGGGTCTCCTTTCATAATAATGTAACAAGTGTTTGAAACTCCATTACGAGGCCCACATAATGAGAATTCAGACTGTTAAAAGACAAATGTCATTTTTACTAGTGATACATTCTCAAATCTCAGTTCGATGTGAGTGGGTTCTACCGCCCAATTGAGCACATGACGAGACAGTGACTAAGGACATGTTTCTGGTGGCACAACATTGTTAACATTATTTTTCTTTTGACAACGGAGGGTGTCACAGCCCTTTGGGTTGGACTAAGCCCTGCATGCGTAAGGAGAGCTGTGTAAATCCCCTTTTACTTGAGAGTGATAGTATCATTTTGAACCCTCAATTTTCGAAAGCAATCCCCTTTTGCTTGAGTGTGATAGTATCATTTTGAACCCTCAATTTTCGAAAGCAGACCGTGCTCCTATGCCAAAACTATCCCTCAGGGTTCACATTATTTACCTTGTTCAATCCCAAAAATTCCATTAGTTTACAAATTCCACCATGTGCCCATTTGAGAACTTGCCTCCAATCTCTCCGGGCGGCCGCTGCTGCGTCCGACGTGCGCCGTCCGTCGGTGCGTGCCGCTGCGTCGGCCGTGTGCAGGAGGTCCGTGCCTGCTGCAGCGCGCCAGCTGCCGGCCCGTGCCTGCGGTCGCTGCCGCGTCGGCCGTGTGCGGTCTGCCGGCCGCGCTGTCGGCGAGTCGGGTTGTTTGGGAATGCAGCCCCAATCGGGCGGTAAATTCCGTCCAAGGCTAAATACCGGCGAGAGACCGATAGCGAACAAGTACTACTTTCCCTCCTCTTTTCTCCCTCAAGAGAGATGGAAGGTGGGTTGCTGTTGAAGGAGAGAATAGTAGTAGAACAAGAAGAAGGGGAGAGAAGTCTAAGATGGGGTGCAATATGGGAAGAGGTGAAGAAGTTGGGCATCTTGGCTGGACCCATGGTTGCAGTGGGTGTGTCCCAGTACCTACTTCAAGTGATCTCATTGATGATGGTGGGCCATCTTGGAGAGAACTCTCTCTCTGGTGCTGCCTTGGCCACTTCTCTCACCAGTCACCAGTGTCACTGGTTTCATCCTCCTTGTAAGTCTCCCTTGCTTCTTCTTCTTACACATGACATGCATTCATACAAATCCAGCCATCCACATTCTCTGACCCTAAGTGAATGGACGATGCCCTGAAATTGATTGCCAGCCTGACCAGTATGTCAATGGGCCCCTTATAACCTGGTAAGGGGAAGGACCCGAACTGAAAAAATGAGGGTACGCATGTACCTTTTTTTTTTTTTTTTTTCTATTCTCAGTTTGTAATTGGTCTGGGATAGAATCTATTGTTCTGACCCAGTAAATATTTGGGTCTAGATTCGTACTCAACTACACATGTAAATATCATAGGTAATATTCAAGCCATACCATAGGATTTGTCCAAAATTCTGTCCAAAAAGTTTGTCCAAATAAACTTTTGTAGAATATTTTGATTCAGCAAACAGCCCCTTTTCTCACTAAGTAGGACATTAATTTCATTCTAAATATTAGTATAATCCTCAACCAAAAGGACCCAAAATACATGTAAGATCCCACAATCCCACACCGCTTATGAGGCTCCCTGATCTTGGGGTAATATATGGAGGACACCGCTGACTTAGTATGAGACTTTTTGGAGCTTAATGGGTTCCGAAAACAAAACCTTTAGGCAAGATTGGACCAGAGCCCACAGAGCCCAAGTCGCATGAGCCAAAGAGGATAATATCATATTGGGAGATCTGGGTTGTTACATTTGGTATCAGAGTCGATAGGCTTGGTAAGCTCAATCGCATGTCAACAGTTCCCTTTTTATTTTTTTTCAGCAACAGTTTCCTTTTGAACTAAGGCCAAAGATTGCATTAAGGACTAGATCATCTATCGTGGCCTAAGATGTAGCAACCTATACATGTACTTAGGTTTGACCATTTAAAGAAGACACTTGAATTAAATAGTTCAGTTCTTTAACCCCCCATCCCAAAAGGAAAAAAAAGAAAAGAAAAAGAAAAGTAGTACAGTTCAAGTCATTTAAAACATGGGGTGTGGGGTGGGGGTTTCCAAAAAAATTTATGCTGAAAATTGGATGAGATTAGTTTGGTTTTCTCTCTAACTCAAACTGATAGTGAGAAATATATTGGTTATTGCTTTTGTATGTTCATTGGATGCTTTGATTTGATTAATTAATTCTGCAGGCAAACAAGGCAAGGGCAAGGGTATCCAAGGAGGGATTATCGATAATGTGCATTTAAAGTGAGCAAACATGGCTAGTGAAAATTGTGTTTTTTAATTATTCTGCCAGAAATCTCATCCGAATCTGTGAAATAACTCATGTTATGCATTAGATTACTGCTCTTGCATTTGGATAAGCTTACATGTGAGCCTACAGTTCTTTTGCTATTTGCCACAGCCAATTGCAGGTTGACAAACTTGCGAGTCTGAGTTACAGGAAACTGAGTACAGGGCGACCGAGTTCCAAGGATCCAAATGGGTCTGTCTCTTTGAACTCTGTTGTAAATGATATGTATTTTGTTCTGCATTGATTGTGTTTTTGGCTATGAGCAATGCCAACAGTCCAGTAGACACTCTGTACACCAAAACATGAAATACACTGTATGATTGAAACTTGGAAGGGGAAGGTTTGAGTTACAGAGCATTGATTTGTTATTAGATATGTTATAGTTCAATCCCTTTATTTAAAATGTTCATTGGATCATTTGATCAAGCTTATCTTCATGGTTCACTGCACAGAAAATGGAAAATCATGTGATAGTCTTAACCAACTGCCTGCCTGTCTGGAACTTATAAATCCTAAGGTGTGAAGTCCCAATCTTATACCCCTCATGCATTTTAAAATATATGGGAAAATGCAATATAGAAGATTAAAAAAAATCTAATCCCATTTTTTCTTACTTTTTTGCACTCATGTGGGCCTCTACTTTATTATTCAAACCATTTAATATTCTCTTAGAAATAATAAATCTTAACATTACATCCTAGCAGATTCTGAAAAATATGTGGAGAAATCCATAACATCCTAATCTACTGTCTGTCTGAATTTTTTGCATTCTAGTGGGCTCTTGAAGTCAATGCCTTGCAAGTGGAAGGCTAAACTAGAACCTTGATTTTATTTAATTTTCTCCTTTCTAGTAAGACCAATTGACTTTAATGCCATATTAAATTTCCTCCAAAATCTAAATACATTAGTAGATGCAATAAATATTTTTCAATTCTCTCCCTTGAGCGGAGCCCACTCCTCAACAATTTTCATTGCAAATTTGTTGTAATTCCATTGAAAAGAGGAGGGAGCTTGTTTGAAGATATAAAGAAGGAAGAAAGAAGAATTTTCTTTCTTTTTTTTTTTTTGTTCTTCTAAAGATGTGAGGCAGTAGGAATGGCACGTGGGAGTCATAGTTTTAAAATGTGAAACCATGAAAGAGAAGATTAAGAAGCATCATATATACAAGGTTACATTGTAGTTAGGAGTTATCTCTTTTTTAAAAGATTTTTTTATTATATAAGATACTTTCTAAGCATATGAGGACCTATCATATTGATAGGTATAGAATGAAAAACATGTCTTCGTGCAATGGCGTGTTTCCTGCTACTTCCATCGTTTCCAAACGATCTATAAATAAATAAATTGTTGATAGCCAACACCCCCCCACCCCCACAAACTTTATTCATGCATTGACCTTCCATAATGCACCATGTTATCATGTTCCCTGTAGAAAGTTCTATTGGGGCCAATGAATAGGTGGGACAACAAATGGTGGGCCATTCTCTTATGAGCCGCCACCTATGACCAATCAAATGATTCTTTATCACTAGCCAATTGTTTTGTAGGATACATAGGGATGGGGTTCAATACTTTGCCTAGTTGAACTTTGATACTTGGGGAAATGAAAACCTAGGGTTGCTAGGATATTAGGGGTGTACAAAAAAAAACTGCTAAACTGATTTGAACTGGGTTGTTCGGATCAATTTCGTAGTAGATCGGTTCGGTCACGGTTCGGGTTTCCTTCAAATCGCTAGGTTCATTTTAATTTTCGGTTTGTAGGTACGGTTAAACCGTTCTAACCGAACCAAACCGATTATATAAATATATATATATTTATACAATATATAAAGGAATATAAAAACTACTTGAAGAATACTCGAATCCTCACTCTGTTACTTGAAGTCCAATGTCTCTCACCAATTGAACTACCAACTTTTTGTGAAAAAAAAAAAAAACCCGTAATCGAACCGAACCAAACTAGTTCCTTTTGGTTCGGTTTGAGCACATGGGCTGTTCAGTTCGGTTTAATTTGGAAAAATAAAAAATCGATTAGTACCGTTTGGTTGATGATTTCTCCCTTAAACCGATCCGAACCATCCATGTGCACCCCCACTGGATACTCCGCTTTTCACCTCATTAGATAGGGTTTGATCGAGGATTACTCTTTGGTGCAGGCTTTGTTGGAGTCTCATGATCCCAACCCCAGGCTGGATTTTAAGGGAAAAAAAAGATATATTCATTTTCAAGGTTGAGACCACTTAGGGCATGTTTGTTTGAGTAATAATGCATAGGTATTGAATACATAGATAAGTGGTTAAAAATGAACATCAGTTGTGAGCTTTTAAAAATGAGCACTAAATAACCTTTCCTCTTAGGAAAATAGATCAAAAGAAGACGAGACATATATTCTTTTGATTCTATTTCCTTAGAAAGAAATTAACCTTTGATCTTAGTTTTCTAAAACTAAGTATTTTTTTTTAAAAAAGCATAAAACTTTTGGCTCATTATCAAAAAATCATACAAAGATTTGAATGTTTCAACAAGCATATAAAAGTTTTCTAAAATTCTTTCAATCAGTCATCTCCGTAAAAATTCTTTAAAAAATGACAAAAAAGTCATTCCCTTATAACAAGTTCTTGTCTTTTATTAACCTTTTTCCTTCCGAAAACCAACCTTCACGATTTGCTGAAATGGGGCCCACTAGGTCATTTCGGTTGGACTTGATCATATCTCTTAAATGATTTATTAAAGGGAAAATTTGAAAATTCACATAAGGGTAATTTTATCATTTTTAAAACTTTTTTCCTTGTAAGTACTTAATTGAAAGAAATATTAAAAACTTTATACTCTTTTAAAATATTAAAATTTTCATATACCTTTTTCGAAAACGAGGAAAAAGTTTTATACCTTTTAAAATACTCTCTTTAATTAATAATGATGAGAATTCTATCTGTTCAACTCTTAAGTATAACATCCACCCCCCACCCCACACTCCCCACTTGTACGGTGGATGTCTCATCTCATTTAAAAAAGTATCTGATTCCATCAGCTTGATTTCCAGACGTGTCCCTTTCCGAATTCCAAGTCGTTACCATAATGATAAAACCTGAATAGCAACCGACGACTTTTTTTTTCTCTCTTTAAATGAAAACCAATAGCCTCCAATCTCTTTACGTCTGCTCCTCTTCTTTTGCTCCAGCTTTTCCATTTCTTGTTTTGAGACACAGAAATGGAAGATAGGTTGCTGTTGAAAGAGAGAGGAGGAGGAGGAGGAGGAGGAGGAGGAGGGGGGGAGGGGGGTCTGAAATTGGGTGCAGTATGGGAAGAGGTGAAGAAGTTGGGCATCTTGGCTGGACCCATGGTTGCAGTCACAGTGTCCCAGTACCTACTACAGGTGATATCTCTGATGATGGTGGGCCACCTTGGAGAGATCTCCCTCTCAAGTGCTGCCTTGGCCACCTCTCTCACTGGTGTCACTGGTTTCAGCCTCCTTGTAAGCTTCCCTTGCTTCTTTTTACACATTGCATGCATTCAGATTTCAGACAAATCCAACCATCCAAATTATGTCCCTTTAGGTCGTAATGCATGATCATAGTTCTCAATTTCTTAAAACATATTCTTCCTCCTCTTATTATTTTTTTTTTTTTTCTCTTCTCCTACCTATTTATCTATCTCCCCCCACTAAAAATATTACTACTCACTGACATGTTGTTTCTTTCTTCCTTCTTTTCATATTCTCAAGATTTATCTTTAAAAAAAAAACAGACGGGAAAGAAAAATATCATTTCGGTCTAGCATCCAAAATGGAGTATTTCGGTATTTTGGAGTTCTGGAAAAACTTTTCTGCATAACTTTTCGGAATAATAAAAATTAATATATATTTATCTATACGTATATGTAAAAAAAAATAGAATAATAAAATAGAAATTATAAATTATGAATGTTTCTTGATATGGATATTGAGAAAAAAATTTAAAAAAATTAGTGAAAGGTTTGCTACAAATCGAAATGGATTTGAATGGATAATTAGAACGGACTGAATTTAAAATGAAATTTTTTTACCCCCATTCCACCATGGCCAAATTACTGAGGCGAAAAATTACAGCCATTCCGGAGTAAAATAAAGGGAATTACAACTATGTGCATGATTCCCTGAAGTTGATGGGACCATTTTATGATAACCAGGGTTTGCGGCCCACTATGCCTTGGGCTAGAGGCACAGTCAGGTTGGATCTGAGATGGGTTCAAGAACACTCAGAAGTACTGGGTTCGACTCAGTTCCACATGGGGGTCCTTGTGTAGGTCAGGTTAGGTTTTGGAACCCAAGTGTGATTGGCCAACCTGTACGGAAGGGATGGATCTGTGTTCTCAGCCTGAGCTGAATCAGTACTGACTCGGAATGCATGAACGTCATGCTTGAGCCTAACGAGTCCAGAGAAATGAAACTTTTTAAAGTTTGGATTGAATTAGTCTGGTCAGTTTGTAACCTGGTAAGGGAAAATGAGGCTAGGGACCTGTTTTTTTCTTTTTCAGTTTGTAATTGGGTTGGGGTAGAATCTATTGTTCCAAACCAGTAAATAACCGGGTCGAGACCCATACCAAGATTATTTAATTAAACAGTATATTGGGTTTTGAGTTGGCCCTAGAGTCTGGTCTGGGTCCAACTGGGTCAATCAAAGATGAGTTTGAGTCCTTAAACTTAGGGTTGCAAACGGGTATCCGATCGCTCGGAAGTTCCGACTCGTAAAAAATGGGTCTGGAACCTATTTTTGGTTCCAATTCATAAATGGGTCCGGGTGCAGAACCTAATTTAGGTTTCGATTGATAAATGGGTCCGGTTCCGGGTCCATACAGGTTCTGACCCGTGGACCCGAGACCCGGCATATGAGTATTTGATATTGCAACTTCTACTTTTAAATCAACTATTTTTGGGCATTCTTATGTATAATATTGGATGTTGTAGACTTGATGTACTATTATAAGTTGAATTATATGCTTATTTTAAGAAAACATAAAGAATAAAGAGAAAATAAAATCGATTTTGAAATTAGATTCGAGTTCTCTACGTAGACCCAGTTCCAGAGCCGGATCCTGATCTGGGTTTTCTTATCGAAACCGGGTCCGAAACCAACAAAACAGGTTCCGATTCAAAACCCGATCCGGAATTGGAACCGTTATTTAAAAACGGGTCCCGGTCCACTATGGTTCCGATCCGGAACCATCCCGCTTGCAACCCTACTTACACTAGACCCTTGTCAAGAATGGGTCTGGTCCAGCTACCATAGACAAAAAGCAATAACCGGGTCCAGGTCAATTCCCATCTCAACTCGTTTATAGCCAGGTATAGATTGTGACTGAATCGACCAGGCCCAGGTTCTGGGAAAGCCCAGCCTAACCAATTCAGAGTTCAGGCCTGAAGCAACCGGGTTCAGTCAATTGGCCTCCGAAATGCCTACTATCATCAATAAAAGTGATTTGTAGTGGGGGCTATATTTTTTTTGTTCCCCTGGGCAATTTAGCCTTTTCTTTGTAGAATTTTTTTGTATGCTTTAGATGACTCCTTTCCTGACATTGCTTGGCTTTTACCAGTCCAGGACTTTTACCAGTCCAGGACTGTGAAGGAACAGTTTTGGCATCAGACTGACAGTTAGCAATAAAAACATGTAAAACTAATTTCAGTCAATTTGAGACAGAAGTGGCACCTGGCCTACCCTGCATTGATGGGAAAACATTATATCAAATGATGAAGATCCTATCTCTAGTAAATTTGGGAAAGAGAATGTTTATGATCAAACAAACAAATACAATTTGTTCAAAGAAAGTATCAGTATTACCAGGTTCTTCCCTTTTTTTTTTTTTTTTTTTTTTTTTTTTTCTGTTTTTTGGGCTAGAGGACAAGAAAAAGATTTGATCACATATACATTGCCTTATTGATTGAAACTTCTACATGAACAAACAGAGTGGAATGGCAAGTGGATTGGAAACTCTCTGTGGCCAAGCTTATGGAGCAAAACAATATCAAAATCTAGGAGTTCACACACAAAGAGCCATATTCTCTCTCCTCCTGGTTTCTCTCCCTGTATCTGTTTTATGGGCTTCTATGGGGAAGATTCTCTATTTCATTGGTCAAGATCCTCTAATCTCATATCAAGCAGGCAAATATGCAATGTGGAGGATCCCCGGACTAATTGCTAATGCCATTGTTCTACCGCTAATGAAGTTTCTCCTGGCTCAGAACTTGGTTCTTCCCATGGTCTTGAACTCCTTTGCAACTCTTTGCGTGCATATCCCTCTTTGTTGGGTGCTGGTATTCAAATGTAGGTTGGGAAATGTTGGAGCCGCACTAGCAATCAGTTTGTCAACTTGGTTGGGTGTAGCCATCCTTGGATTGTATGTTCAGTACTCACCATCTTGCGAGAGAACGCGTTTGGTGCTGTCAAAGGAAATATTCAGAGTGCTTGAGTTCCTCCGGCTTGCAATCCCATCAGCCATCATGATTTGGTAAGCTCTTAGATGTTCTTTACTTCTTTATTTATGGGACTGCATAGACGGAAATATGATCCAGTATAGTTTACTAATTAGGAATTGACCAAATGACTTTTTGTACTATATATTGTGATCACTTTGCAGTTGTACTAACTTTTCATTTTCACTGTCACTCTTTGTTCTCTAGTCTTGAATGGTGGTCATTTGAGCTGCTTATCTTGCTGTCTGGGATTTTACCAAATGCAAAGCTTGAAACTTCAGTGCTTTCTATATGGTAAACAAGTAGTTATTTTGTCATTAAAATCTTTGTTTGAAGAACATTTGACTTGGTGAAAAATCGGTTTTAGAGATGTAATTTAATAATCTTTTTAAACAGCCTCACTTCAATTGTATTGCTGTATACCGTACCAAATGGATTGGGGGCTGCTGCAAGGTTTGCTGTCTAAACAACTTATTCCATGAATATGTACAGATAGATGCATTTATAAGTATGTTGTTAACAAAATCTGAGTCTCCTATAGCACGCGTGTTTCAAATGAATTGGGAGCTGGAAACCCACAAGTGGCTCGCTTAGCCACCTATGCTGCACTGCTTGTTTCAATCACGGAGACTGTTATAGTCAGCACCACCCTTTTTGCCGCTCGCTATGTTTTGGGTTATGCCTACAGCAATGAGAAAGAAGTCATAAACTACGTCTCAAATATGGTGCCTCTTATTTGTCTAACTGTTATCACTGATGGCATACAAGGGGTTCTTGCTGGTAACCATCTTTTAAATCTATATTTATGAATTATTCAGTTTCTTTTTATTGTTAGCTTATAGCCTTAGACCTCAACTAGTTTGAATGTTTGGGATAACAGATGTTTGGGGGCATTCCACTATCTATTTGAGGTTGTGCAAAAGTTGAAAAGCTAATATGGGTTGGGGTTACTGTATTTTCTACATTTCTACCCAAACCATCATCAAAATTGACTATTAATGCTGATTTGGGATGCATGTGAAAAAACAGGGTGACTTAAAGTAAGCCTAGTAGAATTGCTGGAATTTCAAAATTCTCACCTTACTAAAAAAACAATTGAGTGAAGTGAAAGAGGAGTGAAATTGGCCGCAACAGTAGGAAACCCTATTCAAAGTATTTGAATGGCCCTCAAGAGACGAGAGGAGTAAACATGTTTGATGATGTGGATTCCTCTTTTACTCCTCTTCCCTCTCCTGGGAGAGTTACTCCAACAATATATAATAAAGTTCCTTTTACTCCATCCTTTTCTTATTGAACCTTTTATTTTTGTACTTTACACCAACTGAAAATTTAGATTTCTATCTTAACATAGGCAGAGGTCCCGATTATCTGATCTTTATTGAATATCAATCCACACGTGATTAAACTAATAATTAACCCTAATCCAAATTAAAAGCAATCAACCACAAAGAAAGAAGGACGCAGAATTTTTACGTGGAAAACCATGCTCGAGAAAAAAACCACGGGCCTTATCGTCTAGGCCAACAGACAACCAAACATTATATGAAAATAAGAATACAAGAACACTTACAACCCTTTCTCAGTTGTTGACTCAACCTAAACACTGATTTGATCTTGCCGACTGCTCACCGTAGACCTTCACCGTGCTTGAACTAACCACCTTGAAAACCTCTTCAAGATGAATTCACTACAGAAAAGTAAGCAGAAAGAACCTCCAAAGACTTGAACTTCAGTACAACAATTTGAAGCTTTGGAGAGAAAAAATAATCTCTCAATAGATCTCTAGAATTTTGGATGGGAGAGTTGTGTTCTAAAGTTGAGAGAGGAAGGCAATATATAGGCTTTAATTCATGCCTCAATACTTGTAGAGCAAGTAGGACTCAAAGAAGTAAGTTTGAAACAATTAGAAGACAGTTTTCTACTCAACTTGGGCTTTCTGCCCACTGGTCGCTTGAGTTCATAAATGTGCGCTCGAGCGGATGGGTTACTGCCACTTGTCGCCCAGCTTTGCTGGCATCGGACACTATTACAGAATGGTGTTCTGTGTTGAGTGAGGATAAGGTGACTTTGACTTACTTGTATAGAAAGGAGTTGGAATGGTGACCTGATGACCTGTAACCTGTAACTTGTGACCTGTCATGTATTGGAATTAAAAAGAAATGGGAATGGGATGACCTGGTTACTTGATAAGGATGGGAATAATAAAGTAGATGGTGTGGTGATGACATGTGATGATGTAATTCTATTTGACTCCTAATGTGGTGAAATTATTTTCATTGCCCCATTTGTTTTATTTATTTTCCTACAGCGAGTTAGACCTCTTTGCACTAGGACCCATTTTAAACCAAACAGAGCCTTGACCTGCTTAGGCACATCAGATTTTCACTTGACTCTGACCCATTAATCTATACCTGATCATGTTCACTCAACCTATGTGCTAACCATGGATGGGCCATTAATTAATAGGGACCCAATCTCTGCATCAAGGAGCTTAACCTAGGGCGGGTCAAATTAGTCAGAACCATCATCTATTGTTGATCAAGGCAAGTAACCTTACTATGTTTCCCTAGTATTTAGAGTTTTCGATTCTTTGTCTCCAATATGATATATCTAAGGATTTATTATGTTTCCATTGTAATCTATACTTGGATGCGTGGTGAGAAGGGTGCTTTTTATAGAAGGCTGAGAGAGAGAGTTTTAAAAGTAGAATAGGATAGGTATGAAATAAGAAGATTACTTTTGTTATTGGCCAAATAGGGTAAAAGATAAGAGTTTGGGTTCAAGTTAAGTTCTCAAGAGGAGAAAGAAGGTTTTATCAAATCCGAAAAACCTTAGTTCAAAATAGACAATTCCAATTATATCACAACAATTAAAATTTAAGAAGAGTCCAATTGATCTTTTAAACAAAACCCTATAAAATTCGAACACCTCATATCCTTAGATGGGTCCTACTAAGAAAATCCTAATAAGAGATAATTCAAAATAACTTCAAAGAAAAGGTGGGAAATCGGGTCCTTACAATTCTGCTGTTGCATGCTGAGCCTCTCCTCTTACCTTTTTTTTTTATTTCCAATGTGTCCATCCATTCTGTTCATGCACGCTGAACCTCTCCTCCATTATTATTTTTTTTTTTCCCATGTGATGTCATCAAGCCAAAAGTCCTTATGAGATAACACATGTGATGATTCCTCCTTTCATGTTTACTATTTACTTTACCTTGTGATGTCACCATGAAAATGGCAAGAGTCCACCACGTGTGATTACATGGAAAAATACTCATGTGATGTCATCATGATGAATTCTCATATAATAGTCCTCATATGATGATAATAGGAAACTCCATATCACAAATCCCGTAACAATCTTCCTTGGGCAGTCCCACTAAAGTCACAATCATAAATAAATTTCAGGTTTTGTCCAATACCTAATGAATTTGACAATACTAATTATAATAGGATTATAATCCTTACACCAACTATCCAAATGCATGCAAAGTAACTTATATATCTACTCATTTATTTTAACCCACTCTTCATTAACTTTAGTAATGATGTGACTCTTACACCTCTTTTACCCCTCCTCTCATGTAATTAAACAAGCTATAAATGTATGAGCACAAGAATTTTTCTCATCCCCCTCATCTAATAGGAACTTCCATTTCTTCCACATCAAACTTCCTTTCTCATATTTTTGAATCACATGATCCCTTTAGTGACAAAGAGATATTGCAGGTGTCGCAAGAGGGTGTGGATGGCAGCATATTGGTGCCTATATCAACCTTGGTGCATTCTATTTATTTGGAATTCCAATTGCCGTGGTACTAGGCTTTGTGTATCATTTAGGAGGAAAGGGTCTGTGGATTGGAATAGTGTGTGGGTCTACCATACAAGTAACGCTTCTCACCACTATTACAATCTTAACAAATTGGCAGCAACAGGTTTGATTTTCGCTCCTTATATCTTTACAATATCATTACAGTTTCTATATATAATCAAACGAATTGAAAATTAAATGCACATATCTTGACTGGCCATGATTGCTTGACCATTGTGCCCGAGAACAAAATCATCCAACTGATAAGATTTTGGGAATTAGCAGAAATGGTTTGCTTCATGATATGAGATCGCGATGACAATTGTGACTGATCTCAAGTACAGATTGAATTCTAGAGAACCATAAATAAAATTTCTGAGAATCATCTTCTGTGCACCTAAAACAGAGTCATGATATAAAGCCTGTTCATATTAGCAAACAATCCCATTTTCTCTCTAGATAGGACTAATTTCGCTCTAGAGAAGAGTATAAATCCTCAATCAAATGGACCCAAAATACACCAGAGGGTTGATTCCTTAGTTGTCAACTTGAGTGTAAAGAGAGGGGCCTAAAAGGAGCCCCTCATACAGGAGTCATCAGGTCCTCACCATCACTAAAACAGTTAGATCTTGATTTTGAATCCAAGATGATTGGAGCTTTCCGAAGTTTTAAAAAAAATAAAATTAAAATACAAGAATTATTGGAATAAACTGAAGAGTGGGACAAGTGGATTGGATGACAAGTCTCATGGTCTTGTGACTTGTGAAGCACAGTAAGCTCAATCATGTTAACAATTTCCTTTTTGACTAAGGCCAAAGATGGAAAGGCTAGATTCTTGGACTCATCACATTTAGGCTCTGTTCATCTAATCATGGCCCCATATGTGGCAACCTATACATGTGCTGAGGTTTGACCACTTCAGCAAGACACTTGAACTAATAGCACTTGAAGTAGAACACAGTTTAAATGTCATCCGAAACATCTTCTGTGGAGACTAAAAATTAAGGAAAGGGTGATTTAGGAGTGGAATCAATGAAAATTTTTAAAGACATTTAAGCAGAAATTGGATGAGATTATGTTGGTTAACTGTCTTGCTCAAACTCCACCCTTAATAGGAAGCATGAATGTACTGACTAGTGTGATATATTGGCCATTTCTCATTTATGTTCATGTGATGATTTGATCCGATCAATGAATGCTGCAGGCGTACAAGGCAAGGGCAAGGGTATTCGAGGAGGGGTTATCGATAAATGATGGGTCATTTAAGTGAGCAAGCATGGTCAGTGAGATTTGTGTGTCTTAATTATTCTGCCTCAAATCTCATTTGAATCTGGGAACTAACTCATGTTATGCATGAGACTATACAGCTCTTGCATTTGGATAAGCTTACGTGCGAGCCTACAGCCTACAGTTTCTTCGCTCTTTGCCTTAGCCTGTTGGAGGTTAACAAACTTGCGCGTTAACGAGTAACTGAGTACAGGGCAACCGAGTTCCAAGGATCCAAGCTGTCTGTCTCTTCGAACTCTGTTGTAAATGATAAGTATTTTGGCTATGGGCAATGGTAACAGTTCTGTAGGTACTCTGTACACTATGATATACACTGTATGATTGAAACTTGAAGGGGGAGGTTTGAGTTACATAACTTTGACTTGTTATTGGATATGTGGACAGTCTAATCCATTTGCTCAAATTATTCATCTCATAAATTAAAAGAAAATCGGCCGAGTCCAAGTTGCAGTCGGTTCCTATGGGACTTGGAGTCGAATTATGGGACTCAACCTACTATTTCTATTCTAAATTGTCAGCTGAGTCAAGTGAGGGAGACAGAAGATGGTGATTTTTTGTTTATTTTCCAAAAAGATGTGAGGTAGTAGGAAGGGATGAGGGAGTCATATTCTCAAAATATAGAAGATTAAGATCCATCACTATAAAATATACAAGATTAGCTTGTAGTTAGGAGTCAACTTTTCTTAAAAGATTCTTCTTTTTTTTTTTTTGTTGGTTTGTTATAACATACTTTCTTAGTGTATGGGGTGTTTCCCACTACTTTCTATTGTTTCCAAACACTCTAAATAAATATAGTGTTTAAAGCCATCCTCCAAATACTGCAGTCATGATACCCTCAGTCATAAAAAATAAAACCTGCAGTCATGCATTGACCTCCACTGCTGCACCCAATTCAGTGGTATCATGTGCCTCATAGGACGTTCCAATGGGGCCAACGAACCGTTGATAGGTGGGGATCACAACCTCCAGGACCCCTTTTCTAGCTGGCCTTTTATGGTGGGTCGATCTCTTACGAGAGGCCACATATGACCAATCAAATCCCTTCAATCTCGCTTATATATTTAATTGGGATAAATCCTAGTTGAGACTCATTCAAACTTCATCAGTGGTTGAATTTTGTCGTAATTTGTTTGTATAATACATAGTCATTATCAACTTCGAAAATTTGATAACAAGGGGTTGCTCTGTTGATTGATAACTCCCTTTTCACATAATTGCACAGGTTCAATCTGTTTATTCATCTTCCCATAGAATAGGCTTCCTTTCCCATATCTAGGGTCGTGTGGGTTACAACCCCCTTCCAAAGGAACGTTTGTGCGGCAGCTTTTCCACGATAAATACATAGAAAAGTGAAAAATCTTTTCTTTTTATTAAAAATTCTACATTTGGGTTGAGGCTTTTCCAAGGAGAATCTCAAGAGGGAATTCACATTTCTGCTATTCTATGGAAAGGGCAGAACTATCATGCAGCGTCATTGTATGATAGTATGATGCAACGCCCATGACAAAAACATGTGTGGGGCCCACCTTTGGAAAATCCAAACCTCATATTAGCCCTAGTGCCATTGTAGTGATCAAATGATAAATTATTATTCAAATTAGTGAGATAGCCACCATTGGATCAATTAAATATGAAATCTGCGATCAACTTTCTTCACTTTTCTCCTTTTAATGGTAAGAAATGGAAGAAGTCTCTTATATGTGAAATCTGGTGATTAATCCATCGGCTGACCCACTTAAATAGACTTTGAATATTCAGATATACGGAGTATACAATGGGTCTTACGGCTGTGGAGCGGTTTGGATTTTCCGGGGCCAGGGTGGTTGGAAAAGGGTCTATGCGGAAAGTGAAAATAAATTCTGTGAAAATGGCTTTCCGCAGCACTGCACAAATGTACCCTAAGTGTTAGTTATCTTTTAAATAAAAAAGTTTTAGGAGAATTAAACTCATGGCTGGGATCACTTATTAACATTCAAGGCGCCCCAAGGAAAGTGGGACCAGTTGCTCGTGTGCCCACTCACACCTTCCATTAGCCTCCCACCACGTGTCCCTTGCCTGTTTTCCGTCTCGTTTCCATCAAACTTGCAGAGCAACCGACGACGCGACGACCCCGTTTTTGGTGAAAACTTATCTCCATCTCGCATGCGTTTGCTCCTCCTCTTTTTTACATCATCTCTTGTTTTGAGAGAGAGATGGAAGATGGGTTGCTGTTGAAGGAAGAAGAAGAAGGGGAGAGAAAGGAGGAGAGCCTGAGATGGGGTGCACTATTGGAAGAGATGATGAAGTTGGCCATCTGTCCAGTTCCTACTTCAAGTGATCTCTTTGATGATGGTGGGCCACCTTGGAGAGCTCTCCCACTCTAGTGCTGCCTTGGCCACTTCTTGAAAGAAGTGCTGGTCCATATGGGTGTCGGAACCAACCGAACTCGCCGAGAATTTTGTGTGTTCACGTGTGAGATGGACCAACGGTTCCGTATCCCTTATTAGATTGATCCCTAGGAGTTACGGCTATTAGAATCCAACGTATGATCCTTACTAGCTTGGAAATTATGCCAAACCAGGAGCCTGTATATGATTCAAACTCTATACCTAGAATTTGATCCTTATTGAATTATATACCAGATCAAGACTTATTGAGAGTTTATCTGTAGCATATGGCCGGGGGCTTGATTTGACATGAGCTCAATGGTCAGTAGGGCCACATATTTTCCAACGCTTCTCTCACGGGTGTCACTGCTCTCAGGCACCTTGCAAGCCTCCTTTTCCTTCATAGTACACATGACATGCATTCATGTCTCAGACAAATCCAACTATCCATATTCAGTGCCCCTAGGTGGATAGATGATGCCCTGAAGTTGATGGGACCATTCTATCATATCCATCTTTTCTGAATGATGCGTCAATGCGCACCAACTCCTTTACATAAGCAGAAGAAGTCGACCCGGCCCACGTAGAATCAAATTTCAGGGAGAATATGTCACAACCAATTAGACGGCTATCCAAAACTCCAGTAAGAGTTCACCAATTGCTTAGTTCCACGTGAGTCCCGTGGGAGGCAAGGCATACAGTTGGTTTTAATAGTGTTAACTGCATGCTTTGACCCTGAATCAACTACACCCTCTCCACATGGCAATCATAACATTTTTTTTTTATCAATGATTTGCTCATTCCTGGAAACTTCTATATATGCTTAAAATATATGAGCTTGACTGACTTGGAGTGATCTGTGGTGATCGCCAAACTGGAAAAACAAAAATAACTTCTTCTTAGAATCTTCTTTCTGTTTCATGTCCTTTCGCATCGCGCCAGTTAACATCCATGTTGGGGCTTGCTTTGATTTCTGTGCAACCCAATGTTGCATTGTTTGATGCATCATGCATGTTAAATAAAAAGAAAAAGAATGAAGAGATTTTTCTCAACTAGAGAAGATTTTGATTTTTATAAGAGGGCTAAGATTTAAGAAAGTAGAATTATAAGAAGAATAAAATCCTTTTATTGTACGAATAAGTCCTAAAAATATTCGCCAACGTCCACACTAGTATTCATGTATGTAAACATCTCTCCATTTTCAGCTGCTATTGGTTTTCAAGCACCTTAATATTGGGCGAAACATGGCCATTAAGAACATTGAACATTGAAGAATTAAGTTCGAGGCTGGGAACACTTAATCTTCATTCGAGACGGCCAACTGAAAGTGGGGCCCGGCGTCAGTGTATAAGGTGTATATATATAGCACATGCCTCACCACATCCCAAAAAATCGATTCCACACACCTTGCACTTGCAAGGCAACCGACAAACCTTTTGCTGTGAAAACTTCTCTCCAATAACTCTACTTTGCTCATCTTCTTTTCCAGCATTTGATTGATTGAGAGAGAGAGAGATGGAAGATGGGTTGCTGTTGAAGGAGAGAATAGTAGTAGTAGAAGAAGAAGGGGAGAGAAGTCTAAGGTGGAGTGCAATATGGGAAGAGGTGAAGAAGTTGGGCATCTTGGCTGGACCCATGGTTGCAGTCACAGTGTCCCAGTACCTACTTCAAGTGATCTCTTTGATGATGGTGGGCCACCTTGGAGAGATCTCCCTCTCTAGTGCTGCCTTGGCCACCTCTCTCACTGGTGTCACTGGTTTCAGCCTCCTTGTAAGCCTCCCTACTTCTTACAAGTTACATGCATTCAGACAAAATCCAACCATCCACATAATGTGCCTCTAGGTGGATGGATGATGCCTTCAAGTTGGTTAGGACCATTCTATCTAACCATCCATTTGCCTCCATAGAAGGTTCATCAGTAAATGGTCACCAATCTATGGTCATGATTTTTTGGTCATAAATCACTACAATATTTCGTCGGTAAATGTCAAATAATCGTCGGTAAAAATCCAATTTTTGCCAACGGAAAAATATTTCATCGGTAAAAGGTTTTGTCCACAACTTTTTAACGACGTTTTCGTCCGCAAAGGTTTTTACCAACGTTTTAGTGACTTTTTGGCGACGAAAAATTTCGTCGCTAAAATTACAGTTTGTTGTAGTGAATAATACCCGTCTGGTTCGACCCGACCGGACCCGAACCCAAGTAGAAACATAGGTTCATTCCACCTATAATCCCACATCTCTTGACCAGCGGGCCAAATATGTCACAACCAATTAGATGCTGGTCCAAAAGTCTTAGTTTAATCCCAATACAAACTCTCTAACAGGGACTTGACAGATGAGGACATTTACCAACTGCTTAATCCGACGTGGTTGCCGTCGCAAGCGGGCCCCATGATTTCTGACTGGTTTGACTATGAAGATTTTAGAAATTTGACATCATGGTTCGGGTTCATTGAATTGGAGTTATCCGGTTTGGACCGGGCAGTCTAGGCAATCAGTTTGATCACCCCCTGTCGTATCTACTCAATACTTTTTGGTGGTTTCTCCATCAATAGAAACCGACGGGTCGGGTTTGGGCTGGGCTCAAGACTCAAGTGAACTCAGAACTGGATCAGACTCCGCCCGAGATAAGGGACCTTGTTTAGGTCAGGCTATGTTTGGGACCAACCCAAGCCCATCAAGAATTCTTATAAAAGACCCAAATGTGATGTGCCTGCAGCCTTTATGGAAGGAGTGGATCTGAGTTCTCAACCTGAGCTAAGTCACTGTTGAGTCCAACTACATGAATTTGGGTCAGGCTGAGAGCAAATTCGAACTCAGATTGGGTTTTGGAACATCACTCTTGGATCCCCAATAACCTGGTAAGGGAGGGACCTGACCCGGAAAATGAGGGTTGCTTGTAATTGGACTGGGGTAGAATCTGTAGTTCCGAACGAGTAAATGACTACGTCCAGATCCAAACCCGATTATATATATATATATATATATATATATGCATTTAATTAACATATTATTTAAAAGAATACACAACAACAAAAGCAATTATAAAAATAAAAAAAAAACAATATATTTGGTTTTGAGTCGGGCTGGAGTCGGGTCCAGGTCCAGTTGGGTCAATCGAAGATGAGTCTGAGTTTTAAACACGAGTGGACTAGACCCATGACAGGGATGGGTCTGGTCCAGGTATCAGAGACTGTATCTGTAATCGGGTCCAAGTCCATTCTCAACTCACTTACATGGCAAGTGTAGCTTGTGACTAACTAACAAAGGCCCAGGTTCTGGGAAAGCCCAGCCCAACCTGTTCAGAGTTCTGGCCTGAAGTAACCAGGTCCAGCTAGTTTGCATTCCAGGTGACTAGTATCATCAATAAATATGATTTGTGGGGCTCATCTCTCATCCCCAGTATATTTTTTTTTACCCTAGGCATTTTAGCCAGTTCAGAGTTCTTGTATGCTTCAGATAATTCCTTTCATGTCATTGATTAGCATTTACCAGTCCAAGCCTAGTGAAGGAACAGTTTTGGCATCAGACTGAAAGCTAGCCATAAAAACATGTAAGACCAATTTGAGTCTATTTGAGACAAAAGTTGCACCTGCCAACCCCTGCATTTCTGAGAAAAGATTCTAGCAAATGATGATGATCCTATCTCTAGTGAAAGTGTGAAAGAGAAGGTTTATCATCAAACATACAAGTACAATTTGTTGACAGAATGTGTTTGTATAACCAGATAAATATATTTTTTTGTGGCTAAAGGACCAAATAAAGATTTGTTTACATATACATTGCCTCATTGGTTGAAACTTCTACATGAACAAACAGAGTGGAATGGCAAGTGGATTGGAAACTCTCTGTGGCCAAGCTTATGGAGCACAACAATATCAAAATCTAGGACTTCACACACAAAGAGCCATATTCTCTCTCCTCCTGGTTTCTCTTCCTATATCTGTTTTATGGGCTTCTATGGGAAAGATCCTCTATTTTATGGGTCAAGATCCTCTAATCTCATATCAAGCAGGCAAATATGCAATGTGGAGGATCCCTGGACTATTTGCTAATGCCATTGTTCTACCACTAATGAAGTTTCTCCTGGCTCAGAACTTGGTTCTTCCCATGGTCTTGAACTGTTTTGCAACTCTATGTGTGCATATCCCTCTTTGTTGGGTGTTAGTATTCAAATATAGGTTGGGAAATGTTGGAGCCGCACTAGCGATCAGTTTGTCAACTTGGTTGGGTGTAGCCATCCTTGGATTGTATGTTCAATACTCACCGTCTTGTGAGAGAACACGTTTGACGCTATCAAAGGAAATGGTTAGAGGACTTGAGTTCCTCCGGATTGCAATACCATCTGCCATCATGCTTTGGTAAGCTTTTTTATTTCCTTTGTTTATGCGAATGATGTTATGGTTGATTAGTTGAGATATTAATTGTTTGTCACCTTCTGATATGCATACACAGAACATATGTCCTAGTTTAGTTTACTCTGACTAATTATGCATCCACCAAATGACTTTTTGCACTATTGTGCTCACTTTGCACCTAATGTACTCATTCTTCATTTTCCCTGTTATTCTCTGTTCTACAGTCTAGAATGGTGGTCATTTGAGATGCTTATCTTGCTGTCTGGGCTTTTACCAAATGCAAAGCTTGAAACTTCGGTGCTTTCTATATGGTAAACATAGTAGTCATTTAGTCATTCAGATCTTTGTTTGAAGAACATTTGACTGGTGAAATATTGGTTTTATAGATGTGACTCATTTAATTTTGTAATCCTATTAAACAGCCTCACTTCAACTGTATTGATCTATAATGTACCAAATGGATTGGGGGCTGCTGCAAGGTTTGCTCTGAACACATTATTCTATGAATATGTACAGATGCATTTATATGTATGTTGATAAAAAAAAAAACTGATTCTCTTATAGCACGCGTGTTTCAAATGAATTGGGAGCTGGAAACCCGCAAGTGGCTCGCTTAGCCACCTATGTTGCACTGCTTGTTTCAGTCACAGAGACTGTCATAGTCAGCATCACCCTCTTCGCCACTCGCTATGTTTTGGGTTATGCCTACAGCAATGAGAAAGAAGTCATAAACTACGTCGCAGATATGGTGCCTCTTATTTGTCTAACTGTTATCACTGATGGCTTACAAGGGGTTCTTGCTGGTAACTATCCTTCAAATCTATATTCTTTCCCTAAATAATAATATATGAATTATTCATTTTCTTTTTATTGTTAGCTTACATCTCAACTAATTTGAATGTTTTGGCATAACAGATGCTTGTGCATTCCACTATCTATTTGAGGTTGTGCAAAAGTTAAAAAGCTAATATGGGCTAGGTTTACTGTATTTTCTACCTTTTCCCCAAGCCATCATCAAAATTGACTATTAATGTGGATTTGGGGTGGGTGTGAAAACACAGAGTGACTTTGAGTAATCTTAGTAGAATATTGCTGGAGTTACATAAATTTCACCCTACCATCAAACACTAATGTATGAGTACAAGAATTTTTCTTGTACCCCTCATCTGTCAGGAACTTCCATTTCTTCCACATCAGACTTCCTCTCGCATATTTTTGAACCACATGATCCCTTAAGTGACTGAGAGATCTTGCAGGTGTTGCAAGAGGGTGTGGATGGCAGCATATAGGTGCCTATATCAACCTTGGTGCATTCTATATATTTGGAATTCCGATCGCCGTGGTACTAGGCTTTGTGTTTCATATTGGAGGAAAGGGTCTTTGGATTGGAATAGTGTGTGGATCTACCATACAAGTAACGCTTCTCACCATCATTACAGTATTAACAAATTGGGAGCAACAGGTTTGTTTTTTGCTCTTTACATGCAACCAAAATCAGTTGAGTTTCTATAAATGCAAATGATCCGTGCAAAGCCCCTGCAACATGTATATATAGTCAAATCAATTGAAAATAAAATGCACATACCTTGACTGGCCATGATTGCTTGACTGTTGTGAGTCCAAAATCTGACTTCTCTTTCCCTGTTACTTGCTTGGTCTGTCTGGTTGAGGAATTAGTGGCAATTGAATGGAACAAAATCATCCTACTGATGAGATTTTGAGAACAAGAAAAAGTTTAAAAAGAAAAAAAGAAAAGAAGAAGAAAGAAATATGAGAATAAGATTCTGTTCAGGACATGGAATTGCAAAACAGTGTTGGTCACGTCAGTAGACAGCCCCTTTAATCACTATCTAGGACTATTTTCATTCTAAAGATTAGTATAAATCCTCAACCAAATGGATCCAAATACACCAGAGTGATGATCCATAAGCAAATCACCTAAATGGTTAGATCTTGCATTTGAATCTAACTCGATTGGAGCTATCCAACAGTTAAAAAAAAAAAACAAATTAGAATTTTATCTGGAACAAACTGAAGAGTGAGCCTAGTGGATTGGATAAGTCTAATGGTATTGTGACTGTGTGGCGCAGTAAGCTCAATCATCTCAACAATTTCTTATTTTACTAGGGCCAAAGATTGAAAGGCTAGATTCTTGGACACATCACATTAAGGCTCAGATCATCTAATCATGGCCCCACATGTGGAAACCCAAGCATGTACTGAGGTTTGACCAGTTAAACAACACACTTGAACTAATAGCACTTGAAGTAGCACAGGTCATATGTCATTCAAAATATGATATGCAGGGACTAATAATTTTATGGTAGGGGGCTGAGTGGTGCAGGGAAAAGGTGATTTAGGAGTGGAATCAATGAAATTCCCAAAAAAAACAAAACAGAAAAAAAAAAGCAGAATTTGGAGGAGATTGTGTTGATTTTCTCTCTTGCTCTAACTCAGCCCATCTTAGGAAGCATGAATGTACTGACTAGTGAGATTATTGCTCATGTATGTTCATTGGATGATTTGATTTGATTTAATAAATGAATGTTGCAGGCAAACAAGGCAAGGGCAAGGGTATTTGAGGAGGGATTATCGATTGACAATGGGTCATTAAAGTGAGCAAACAGGGTTAGTGAAAAATGAGTGTTTTAATTTTTCTGTCATAAATCTTATTTGAATCTGGGAACTAACTCACATTACCCATAAGCCTACAGCTCTTGCATTTGAGCAAGCTTACATGCAAAAGCCTAAAGTTTTGCAGTTTAACAAACTTGTGGGTGGACTGAGTACAGGGCAACTAAGTCCCAAGGATGCAAATGGGTCTGACTCTTTCAATTCTGTTGTCAATTATGAGCATTTTGTTCTGCATTGATTGTATTTTGGCTATGAGTAATGGCAACAGTCCAATGGATGCTCTTTGCACTAAAACATGAAATACAATGTATGATTGAAACTTGAAGGGAGAGGTTTGAGTTACAGAGCTTTGATTTGTTATTGGATATGTGGATAGTCTACTCCATTTATTCGAATTGTTCATTTGATCAAGCTTATCTTCATGGGTCACTGCAAAGAAAATGAAAGCTTATGTGATATCTTAATCTTAGTATGGAATATAATTTTTTTTTAATGAGGATATTTTGTCTAGACCTACCTTTGCCTATAGGGTCTGTTTGTTTGCATTATAATACATAGAAATATAATAATACATATGATTCATACCATCAGTGGTTAAAACTGAAGATCAAATGTGAATTTTAAAATGAGCATCAAATAGTCTTTTCTTTTAAGGGAATACGATCAAACCAAGATGGTCCCAGTGTTTTCCGTTTTTGTCATGGGAGAGAGATGGAAGATGGTTTGCTGCATATAAGGAGATAGAGTGGGTTCCACCATCCATTGAGCCCATGGCAAAAACGTGACTAAGGCCTGTTTCTTTGCTAGCATTTTCAAAATGAATTTGAGATATTTTGGTTTTTTTTTTTTCTAAACACGATGTGATGGCGGGTCTCTGACTTTTGCAAATGTCACCTTTCTTCACAAGAATTTCAAAATTCTATCCATCTAAAAAATCTCAAATGCCTTAACAAAAATTTGAAATTTCAGTTCTTTTACCTTTCAGAAATACAAAGTAGGATTTAGAAATACTATGTTAGGGCATTCACAAATTATAGGAGTAGAAATTCTCTGAATTCCAGTAAATAAACAAGCTCAAAAGGTCTCAAATGCCCTATTGGATTTTTCGAATTCCAACCTCTTTATTTTTATTTATTTTTTTGGAATTTCTTACTCAAATACAAAGAAAGATTTAAGAATTTCACTACGTTGAGGTATTCAGAAATTATAGGGATAAAAATTCTTTGAATTTCAATAAAGAAAAGGGCCCTAAAAGATAATCTCGGCAGAATGTCATGTCACATCAGCGCCCAATCACAGTTTCAATCATGTGTTCAATCTTTCCATGGGACCCAGTCCTATTAAAGTGAACCACGTCCCAAAAAGACCATTATTCCACCATCTGCCCATTCCTGGTTTCCATAATAAAACTTGCAAACAGATCCGTTTCTTTTGAGAACCTGTCTCCAATCTCTCCACTTATGCTCTCCTTCGCTTTCTCCCTCATTTTTATTATGGGACATTAACATTAAGATTGTTCTTACATCTAACATTTTCCCCACGACAGTAAAAGTTTATATAATTTATGTAGAACCGTTTGTACAATAATAATGGCCCTAGGATATCGTACATAATGATATGTGCGAAATCGCACGGTATGATGTGTGCAATATCACAAGGCCCAAAGATATGTATTTTAAGAGAGAGAGAGAGATATGGAAGATGGGTTGCTGGTAAAGGAAATAATAGTAGTAATACTAATATGGGAAGTCTGAGATGAGGAGTAATGTGAAAAGTGGTGAAGAAGTTGGTCATCTTGGCTGGGCCCATGGTTGCAGTCACTATGTTCCAGTTGCTACTGCAAGTGATCTCATTGATCTGCCTGGCTGGTGCTGCCTTGGCCACTTCTCTTACTGGTGTCACTGGTTTCAGCCTTCTTGTAAGCCTCCCTACTTCTTACACATTACATTCATACATTCACACCAATCCAACTGTCCAATTTGTGTGCCTTAGGTTGATGGATGATGCCACAAAGTTGATTGGGACCATTCTATCATAAACATTCATTTGCATGCATTAATTACAGAATTGGACAGTTAATAAGTAAATGATTGCTGGCTTTATGGTCATGGATGGTTATTAGGGATAGAGTGTTTGGCCGGTTCTATCCGAACCCTTTAAATACTCCAGAATGGTCAAATTATTAGAACCATTGGTCGAACCGGGTCCGTTTCGGTGGAATTTCAGAAATCATGGTTTGGCTCCATTGAATTTAGAGTTGATCCGGTTTGAACCGGGGGTCTAGCCAATCGGTTGGACCAATTTTCACTGTCATGTCTACTTTATCTTTTGTCATTTGTCCTTCCACAGAAATGGCCCATGCTCACGGCCCAGTAAGCCCAGGGCCAGGGGCTAAAACAGGTCAAATTTGGGCTGCATTAAGTGTCCTCAGACTCGATCCGATTAGGTCTGAGATGGAGGATCTTGTGTGCATCCAGTTAGTTTTTAGCCTGACCCAAACCCAAGAAGAATTTTAGAGGTGGGCCAATCTGTACACAAGGGGACTAGGGGAGGTTGCTCCGTTCTCAACCTGAGATGAGTTGGGTTGAGTCAGACTAGTTGATTGTGGATTGGGCATAGAGCCAATTTGAACTCTGATTGAGTTGGGAAATTCATGCTTGAGCCCAATCACTTTCAAAACAATGAAACTTAAAGTTTAAACTGGGTTAGCTGGGTTTAGGTTGGGCCTGACTAGTGATGTAAATGGACCCTCTGTAACCTGGTAAGTGGAAGGACCTGACCTGAAAATTCAGGGTTTGGACTAGAATTATGGTTTTGACCCAGTAAAATAACCAGGTCCAGATCCATACCCAACCACATGTACCAGAGGTGCTAATGTATTTCAATAGTAATGATAATAATAAAAAAAAACAATACACTTGGTTTTGAGTTGGGCTGGAGTCTGGTTCAGTTGAATCAGTTCTAGTTGGGTCTTGGTCGTACACTCGAGTCCTTGTCAGATACAGGTCCAGTCAGGTTCTATAAAAGCTAAAAGGCATTGTTTAATGGTGTCATTGTATAATGTATATACAACATAACTGTCCCAAGCCTGGAGTAGACACAAAATTGGCAAGAATTGACAGTTAGCCATTAATACATGAAAACTACTTTCAGTATAAGTAGCAATAGCCAACCCACTGGTGTTGAGTCATGGTCAGGGGCGTACCCAAGATTTCATCTTTTTGGGTGGGTTGTGGTTGAGTCGTGGTCAGCGGCGTACCCAAGATTTCATCTTTTTGGCATGGGTGGTGGTTGAGCCGTGGTTAGGGGCGTATCCAAGTTTTCATCTTTTTGGGGTGGGTGGTGGTTGAGTCGTAGTCACGGGTGTACCCAAGATTTCATCTTGGGGGTTGGGGGGGGGGGGTTTCCACATATCTCCAAGTTCAAACATGATAAATATATTAAAATCAAAGACTAAATTTCGCATTAAAAATAAAACCAAGATCTAGCTAAGATAAATAATTGCATTTTAGTACATTCCAACTGCCATAATCAATCAAAATGGAACTCGACGTCAGACGAGGAGATGGTCTACGTAGCATTCTTCCTCAGTTCTTCCTATTAGAATGTTAGGGATTAGGAACTTAGGGTTCTGACCTTCTGGGCTTCCCTTTTCTGGCTTTGGGACTTGGGAGACGTCAGACGAGGAGATGGATGAAGCGTCGATTTGGTTTTTTTTTCCTTTGTGCAAACAATTAAGCAGGGGGCACTTGTTATAAAATTAATATATAAACTAATTAAAGCATATTATATATAAGGGCTATTGATTTGAGAGGAGGGGCCATGGCCCCCATGGGCCTACACCTAGGTCCGCCTTTGGTGGTGGTGGCACATTGGTATAATGTACATGTCAAGCGATGAATCCCTGAGTCTTCAAACTAGTATAAAAAAGGTAGCACTCAGCTTACTCTACATTATCCGAAAAAAGGTTCTAGCAAATGATGATGGTGATATCATCTTTAATTAGCTGTTGTAAGAGAATATTCATATCATCAAACATACAGGTACATTCTGTAGAAAGAATGTACTGATATGATCAAATAAATGTTTATTCACATAAACATTGCCTTATCATTTGAAATTTCTATGTGACAAACAGACTGGGCTGACAAGTGGATTGGAAACTCTCTGTGGAGCACAACAATATCAAAATCTAGGACTTAACACAGCCATTTTTTTGTCTCCTTCTGGTTTCTTTCCCTATATCTCTTTTTATGGGCTTCTATGGGAAAGCTCTTCCCTTTCATGGGTCAAGATCCTCTAATCTCATATCAAGCAGGCAAATATGCAATGAGGAGGACCCCTGGACTATTTGCTAATGCCATAGTTCTACCACCAATGAAGTTTCTCCTGCCTCAAAACTTGATTCTTTTCATGGTCTTTTCTATTTGTGTGGACCTTCTTTCTGCTTGTGAGGAATGTCTTTCCATGTGGGTGTGGACCGGCTCTCTCTTAAGTCCTAGCCCTCTTGGATGGGTAAAAAAACCCATACGTGAGTGACTCGGTTTGAATGGGGTGAACTTGAATCGTTAATCAAGGTTGTAAATGAGCCAAGCTCAAGCTTAAGCTCAGCATCCTAATACTCAATGTGACCTTGATTATAAATAAATCGGGTTTGAGCTTCTATTCCTAATACATACATTTATGTACATTAACAAGACGGGCTCGGGCTCATATGAAATGTTGACTCACGAGGAGGCTTGTGTTTACATTTTACCGCTGAAGGGATTTTTTAAGCCTAAAAACAGGCTAAGGTCCCAACTCATATTTCTTTATGAATTTCAATTCCAAAAAATCAAGACTAGAAATAGCTAACCTAAGTATAGAAGCAATCAACCACAAAGAGAGAGACATGCGATTTTCTACGTGGAAAACCCTACTCGGGAAAACTCACAAGTCTTTTCATCTATACTACATACAACCAAATACTAGATAAAATAAATATTGCAAAGACTCACAGAACCTTCCCCAGTTACAACTCAATCTAAGGACTGCGATAGTCTTACCAACGACTTATCGTACACCTTCACCGTGCTTCAAAACGCAAACCACCTTGATGCCTCTCAAGGTGCTTCAATGGGCAAGAAGAACTGAATCATTTTTAGCACAAAACTCTTACAAAGCAACTCAACAAAGAATTCACAAAGGACCTCTCGGGGAATTCTCAATTCTTTGGATGGGCGAGAGGCGAGATCTAGAATAGCAAGAGTTTGTATATATATAAGCTTTTGGGTTGTGCATAAGGTTTCCGAAAAGATTAGAACTCAAACAAGCAAGTCGAGATAAAATAGGACAAGGTCTTTTAAGTTGGCTGGAAACTTTAGCGATGCTCGCTCGATCTGGAGATGATCTCGCTAGACTTGGAGAGCATTCTTACTTCAACCTTGCGATCCTACAGAATTCGCTCGACTTGGGGAAATTTCGCTCTAGCGAACCAGCTCTCTATCTCGAGACTCTGAGACACATCAAAACTCGCTCGAGCCGAAAGAAGTCTTGCTCGAGCGAACCTTGGTTCTATCTTAAGGAATACTGCATGATTGTAACTTTTAATTTTCTTTGTTTTTCTTTCTTCAAACCTCAAGATGAAGCACCACTTCAGTCAATATCTAAAAGTGTAAAATTGCAACTCAATTTGAATTTGAGTTTTGTTCCAAAACTAAATAATCTAACAACAGCAACACCACCACCAGCATAACCGGGAAAATTCCAAAAAAAAAAAGAACAGCCACCACCCACAGAATTTCGTGTTGACTCATCCACTATACAATTTCTTGGCAATGTGATCCTTGGAGAACAAGCATAAATTTTGGACTTATCAACGTGGTCAATAAACAGAGTCTATATAGATAGATACACTGAGCTATCCAATATCTACCAAGATGACACATACCCTTTCATGACACTAGCATATTATATAGATATTGTCATGATTCTTGTCTTGTAGCCTGAGACTTGCTTCCAAAGAGGTCAGTGGTTCTTGTAATTTTTCCCCTCAGGCACTCTGTTTCTCTTGGAAATTTCTTTGACAAGAAAACACATTGGTCAGGGAAAGCCACATTTTTAATATCATCTCTTTTTTTTTTTGGTTGCTATGCACTGCCAGTGGAAATCAAATAACATATTGGACTATATTTGGTTTAGCTTTCCCTTGTTAAAAAGAAAACTTGATCATGAAATATTTGAATGGAGCATGCATGATAAAGAGGTGTTGTTGGATAATAAGCCATAGGAGAGACTATATCTGACCTTATCATAATTTAATGGTGGTAACATCTGATCCAACCTGCATTTGACTGCAATAAATACCAGTCGTTTATAGTTGTTTCATCAAAATTGAATTCTGGGGAATTCTCTGACTTTTATTTTTAAAAATATTGACTGTTTTTTTTTTCTGATGACGTGGGTATTCTTGAGGTTTTTGTAATAAAGCTAAATATCTGAAGTGGCCTAAAATAATATTCCCTTTAATAGAAAATGAATCAAGAAGAGGTGGGAAATAAATATCAGTCATCACCCTAGTAATTCAATTCCTAGTAAGGTTATATCCCTCATCTTTCATCACTTTGATGAAAGTTTGTTGAGCCCATTTGACCATGAATTCATATGTTTTCAATTCATGCAAATAAATAAGCCCTGAGTTCTTTTTATGAAGGTCACTATATGAAGACTCCACTGAAGACTAGAACAACGGAAGCAAGTTCATTAAAAAAAGATGAATTGTCTAAACGGGGAAACAAAAATTAATTGAGGGCCTATTTGTGTCATGTAATTGAATTATTAGGCTTGCATTTCTTTAAGAGGTTACAATCGAAGAATAAAGGTGAATATCCGAACATGAACATCAAATAATCTCCTCTTTAATGGAAATTGAATCGAAGAAAGATGAAAAATGAATGCCCAACCATCGCTTTAATAATTTCAATCCTAGAGAAGTCAAGGTCCCATATACAATGCCACCTTATATCCTTCACCCCTAATTATCTTATATTCTTTACCCCTTACCTCTTTAGTAATCCATTAAGTGGAACTCATTTAACCATGAAATCATATGCATTCAAATTTTTTATGTATTCTAATACAACAAATAGCTTATAAATGATAATATTGTTCAAATCTTTTCAGACTAGTGCCACAAGTAGCACAACTAGTGTCTCTTTATATATATATATATATATATATATATATATATATTTCATACCATTGAGAAATTTAAAATTTTGAACATCGTTCCATTTGATTGTAGGCCAAGGGGGGTACTTATAAAAAAGGGAAAAGCAACAGTCTTTTTAGGTTATCAGAAAGCACAGGAGTCTCTATTGTGATCTAGGGCCTAAGAACACGCAAGAAAGAAAATAAGCACCCCACACACAGAGACATAAGTTTACGTGGTCCGGCGTTTTGACCTACGACAACTATATAATATGGGGAGAGTTTCCACTATGTAATCAGAAGAGATTACATCACAAAGGCTCTTGCCTTTATTTATAATATCAACTCCAAAACCCTATTATACCTTGAATAGATCCACTCCTAATCCCAATAGACTAAGGAAGGTATAGGGGCCCGATCAACTAAGAATATTAACCTTGCATTCAATATCAACGACTTCTATTGAGCTACATAAGTCAACCGTATTTACAAAAAGAAGAAATAAATAAAGAAATCATGATATTCTTATTGGGATTGAAATGTGGAACATGTTATCACTGCACAGTGGATCGATTCAATGAATCCCTTCAGTCTTGATCACATGACTCTTGACTGTTTCAATATTTGAGTCGAAGTTTACACTAAATAAATTTGTAGTCAACAACGATGGCTGTCTCTTAGTCATAGCTCTGCATGGTGGGGTCCTTGTGCTGAGACAAATCCAAAGTCATTGATACTGACCCTTATGTAGCTCGTAAATATTCAATGGAAAATGTATAACTCAGGTACCTTATAATCATACTTGATAATCTGGACAGAAAATCAATCTCGAATGGGATGAAGTTGAATAATTGGTGTGGTGAATCTCAAAAACAACAAAGAGGTACAGACATATTGCAGGGAGTGTGGGATGGGTTAAAACCCCATGACTTGGTATTCTTTATTCTGGGTATGGTGATTTTTCAATATTAAGACATGGTCCGGACTTCTTTGATGTGTGGCTTCATAAAAAAAAAGTTCCTAAGGTTTTCTATTTTTATATTTCTCTCTCTTTCTAAATTTTTTTTTTTTTTTTCCAGGCCTCCCTCCCTCCCTCCCATATACTCACTGCATTACAAAGAAACCGAGATAGGAGCAGATCAAATCTTTGCATTAGACAAGAAAAGACAAATAAACCATCTTTCACACTCTGTCTTAAGCCTGTCATGTCTTTTGGCAGGGTTTACTTACCACCATACTTTTGACACTCAGCTTAGTCAGTTAAAACCTTGTTGTACTTTTTATACTTTTCAATCCATATCGGATGATGCTTTTGGTTTTGGACAAACAGTAGCTTGGGTACTCAAACATTTCTACTTATTTATAAAAAGAATTCTAAGTGGACTTCATGAATTGAACTAATTATTCAATCTTCTCAAATGAAACGTTCCGGTCTTATTATACCTTAAAACTATGCAATGGTTGGACTTAAAAAACTTAATTGTGCAATCTTTTATTACCCATGAGCTTATAAAGATATGTGTGATGAATTTTTTACATCAAGTGACAATCTAGTAACTTATTTGTGCCTTCTTCCCTATTGGACAGGCTGTCTTTGTCTATATGTATGGGCGGGGTCCCAACCCTCTTCGCTGGGTTACCAAAAAGAAATAAAAGATGAAATGAGTGGGTTACCCAAAATATCCGACGATGATATAGTAATCAAATGATGAGTAGGATACAAAACAAGATGAGTAGGATACAAAACAAATTGGTTGGGATAATTAAGCCGTGCACCTATGGTGATGGTCCCAATATTTAAGTGAGTATACATATAAGGTCGTATCTACCTAACATACCAACATTATAAAGTCACAATATTGATGATATATTATGAGGTATACATAATATCTTAAGTCTGAGTCAGGACTACTGCCATTGCGTTCGAGCCCCTTAGATATTAAGCCCTAAGACCAAAATTGACATATTAGAAATATACTAATACACAGGGGAGGACTCAGGAATTCTAGGGGAGGAGATTAGGAATATACTAATACACAGGGGAGGACTCAGGAATTCTTTGGGGAGGGGGGGCGGGGGTGGTTTTTTTTTTTTTTTTTGGGTTTAATTTTGGGGGGCTATGGCCCCTGCCAGCCCCTCCCTAGTTCCACCAGTGCTAATATATGGACTAGGGATGGCATTGGGTCAGGTTGATAATTGTACTCAAAAATCTTGTGGTCCGCCTATATAGCGGCCACGCCGGATTAAGCCAACAATGAGTAGAGTTGATATCGACTCCATCCAAAACTAGCATGTGCAACCCGCAAATTCAACCCGACTTCTTGCACTTCAACCTGCCAACTCTTACTCAAATTTGAATTTAGGGTTCAAGTTGACTTTTAGAACCCTAATATGAGGGTGAGGTTATAGCTTGGGTTCAAATCTCACCCAGCCCTGGAGGTTCAAAAGCTGACTCAAGGATTCACCAAGCCAAGTAACCAAGGTGAGTCCACCTGAAGAAATGCTCCTTACTCGAGTAGTTATGAGTGTTGCGTCAGTTCTTATTTGGCTATTCGGAGTTCAAATCCTGGGTACGTCACCTCTTTTCATTTATATGAGTTTTTTTTTTTTTTTTTCCATTTATACGACCTCCTTTCCACTTGTGTGTGTACAGGCTCTCTCGAAACCAAACCCCCTTGGCTCTGGGTAAAAAAAAAAAAAGTTTTGAGTCCCCCTGATTAATTAGTGAGTCGTGAAGACTTCTCCAATTCGCATTTAGTTTGACCAAAAAGAGAGGAAGAAGGAAGGAAAAAAAAAAAAAACAAACAGAGCAGGCCCACAGGCAGAGACCCAATATATAATAGTATCAAACTCACACCCACTCCACTTCTGCCTCATTAATATGCAAACAGCCAAAGGATTTGTTGCACCCATATAAGGAAACGACAACCCCATTGGCCTAAAGTGAGACCACCCCGTCCTCATCATCCTCTCAATACAGAGGCTTATAGAAAAACTGATACAAGAGAGTTCCAAAGTGAGGGAAGCCTGAAGAGAGAGAGATCTATATATATAGAGAGAGAGAGAGAGATATATATATATATATATAAAGAGGGAGTTGGGGTTGTTCCTTCTCTTCCAATAGAGAGAGAGATGGAAGAGGGGTTGCTGTTGAAGGAGAGAATAGGAGTAGAAGGGGAGAGAAGAGAAGGTGGTCTAACATGGGGTGTGATGATAGAAGAGGTGAAGAAGTTGGGCATCTTGGCTGCGCCCATGGTTGCAGTCACACTGTCCCAATACCTGATCCAAGTCATCTCTTTGATGATGGTGGGCCACCTTGGAGAGCTCGCTCTCTCTAGTGCTGCCATAGCCACCTCTCTCACAGGTGTCACTGGTTTCAGCCTCCTTGTAAGCCTTCCTCACATCATTCCTTCTGCTTTTTTCTACATGTGTTGTATATCCAAGGATCTTGATTCTTTCAACATGAACAGTTCCTAGTTTTTTTTTTTTTAACAAACTTGGGCTTTTTTAAAATTTCGTTAAAAGTAGAGGACTATTTTACAATTTTTGCTCCTCGGATGACGCCATTCTTAAAGGTACCGTTCAGTGGTCTGCGGTACCACGGAATCTCCCTCTCGGTCTTATCTAGTTCGCTTTAATCTTGGCTTAGGAGCCGTGGTAGTAGATAATACTGTGGTCCTTCGGATCACGGACCTTATCTCTCCCCGGCACTATAGATCAGGGTATTTTGGTCATTTTGTAGTGTGGATTCTGTCAATTTAGGGTTTGCTTTTCCTTAAAACCACTCATTAGCCCTTGATGTTATCCTATATGGTGGGGCCCACCGCCCACCTTTTACCAGCCGTTGAAAATTGCACACAGGTGGGCCACATCCTTTGGCGTTTATATATATCGAATATGCTGTGAAATGCACAACTTGATAAAAATACACAATTTCTAACTTGTTTTAGGCAAGTTTTATTGGTACTATCAAGAAGGGTACTGTCATAGTCTTAACTATTATTGGTAAAATCTAAATTGGAGATCAAATGGATTAGATTAAGAAAGCCCTAAAGTATGATTAAGATGCCCTTAATTACCTTTATGTTGGGAATTGTAGTTTTAATTATAGTTGGTAATCTATATTAATTAGGATATTTTGAATTTTTTCTTTTAGGAGAGATCTAAGGGATTAGATTAGGAAAGCCATTTAAAGCATGATTAAAATGCCCTTAATTTCATATGTAAAGCAATATGACATTAAATATTGGGTGGTGAAGTTGATGGAACGAGAATCTCTTTATTCAGTTTTATTTCTCCGGATTTTGAGGTTGGTTTTGTGCATGGGTTTTCCCTACTCCTTAGCAACATTGATCACTGTGATTTGTCTATTGATCGGATGATCTGCCTCACTTGTCATCTTCTACTAACAAAATAGAAAGATGTTAGGCCTGGCCCTATCCCTTGAGTTGTTTAAGAAGCGTTGTTTCAATTATATCAATTACCAAACTTGCCACGTGACGGGCAATATTCTGGTCTCATATGGAGTAGCTAGTAATTGAGTTAGTACACATTTGATTTAAGTTTGTAAGCCAACTTGAAATTTGATTTTACAAGTTTGTATAACTAATGGGTAATTTGTAATCTTTATAGTAGGCAACCTTTACCAAAATTAAAAGCCTTTGCCACTGTAGGCACTTATTTGATGGTAACTTATTAGGGTCTAAAATGTTTTGTTTGAATGAACATTAAGAAGAAATTCCTTGTCTAGATTTTAATCCAATGTGGTTTTTTTTTTTTTAATCTAATGGTTTGGAGTTTGGATTGAGGAAAGTGGGTCCATAGTAGAGCTCTGTCACACTACACTTTGTGATGTATCTGAATTAACTAGATCATTGTTCTGAGATATGTATTACAAGGGAAGAATAGTTGTGAGACAGAAAAATTTTGAGAAATAGAGGCATTGTCATTGTTTGTCTTGTTATCCATTGATTTGGGCCTGTTTGTTTCCAAAAGGGATAGAGTAAGAGTAGAATAAGTCTCAGATTATGAATAAAATTAAAGAGGAGTGAGTTGAAATAAAATGAGCATTGATTTACTTTACATGTGTTTGGTTTATTGGAATAAAGTAAGATGAAAGTAAGGGGTAGTAACTTTCATGAGAAAGAAAGAAGGTAGGGTAAAGTAAGCAAGTTATTCAGGTTGGCTTGAATGAAATTTCGATGGATTGAGTAAAGGGGGATGCCAGGTCCCCCGACAGCGTTATTTCACTTGTCCCCTGTGCTCCATCCAAACATGCTTTAAGGTAAAATTTTAACCGTTGCAACCTTTTTTACTCCTCTTCTATTCTATCATATGGCAAACAAACAGGCCTAGTCTTTTAGTCTCTCCTCTATCTTTCTACAAACATCCCTCCCAACATCTGTTTTCTGATAATTTGAAAATGCACTAAAAAGAAGAAAAGTGAAACAGAGAAAACCAGTGAGTCCATGTTCAAAAACTAAAGTACAAGGGTCCAGTTCCCTCCATATCAGAACTAGATCCAACTTCACAGATAGAAACTAAAAAAAATGGCTTTGTCAGCTTACCAGGGTGCTGCTTGATAAAATGAAGGTTCACAGAGATGCAACAGTTTTTAAGTCAGGAACCGAGGGGTATTGCAATTGGCTAGGACCACGGCTCAGAAACTGGAGGTTGTGGGTTTGAACTGCGCTCTCTCCTTGGGGCCACTTGCCCAGGCAAAAGCCTGATTTACCCAGTGCTTGGGGGAGGCAAGGACTTCATGTGCCCAAAGAAATAATCGGTTCTCAAAGAGGCCGGACACTCTAGTAATTAAAAATAAATAAAAGTCAACTCTGTACAGATTCTAATTTTTTGCAAGAATGTGTGGGACTTGAGTTAATGCAATTATCTTTGTATATTTTTCTGATTATTGTTTATGCTTGTCATTATTGATGGACAAAAAGAAATATTGTTTATGCTTGTCATTATTAGTTTTTTCAATTCAAATTTTACTTTATTCACAGTTGGGAATGGCGAGCGCGATGGAAACTCTATGTGGGCAAGCTTATGGTGCAAAGCAATATCAACAACTGGGAATTCATTTGCACAGTAGTATAACATCTCTCACACTGGTCTCTGCGTCCCTCTCTCTGGTTTGGGTTCTATTGGGAAAGATCCTCATTTTCATTGGACAGGACCCTCTAATCTCACTTGAAGCTGGCAAGTATGCAATGTGGATGATCCCTGGACTATTTGCTTATGCCATTCTTCAATCACTTATGAAGTTCCTTCAGTCCCAGAGCTTGATACTTCCTATGCTTTTAGGCTCATTCGCAGTTCTTTGTTTCCATATCCCTCTATGTTGGATTTTAGTTTTTAAATCTGGGTTGAGAAATCATGGTGCTGCATTGGCAATCAGTATATCGTATTGGTTGAACGTGTTGATCCTCGCATTTTATGTCAAGTACTCATCATCCTGTGAGAAGACCCGTGTACCATTTTCGAGGGAAGTATTTAAAGGGATTGGCAAATTTTTCCGCCTTGCAATCCCATCTGCTGTAATGATATGGTAAGTTACACATTTTATTCATGACTTGCATGGTCTCTAAAGTTTGGCAGTCCTTTGCAGTTCTTTCTAATGTTTTTTCTTTTGATTATGATAACAGTCTTGAATGGTGGTCATTTGAGCTCCTTGTCCTGCTGTCTGGGCTTTTACCCAATCCACAGCTTGAAACTTCAGTGCTTTCCATATGGTAGGTATTTGTTAATAGTAGTACTATTTTATTAGAGACTTACTGATAAATATGAAGGATTGGCAAGTGAAGATGATGTTTCCAGCACTCACGCCAGAATGGCGACATTTTTTTTTATTTTTTTTTGCTCGGTTGGCCCAGTGGCTAGGACATAGGAAGTAAAGGGCACCAGGGTCCGAAACCTGGTGGGAGCTAGGGGAGCGGGCGCCTTATCCACAAGGCCAGCCCTCTATTCCCCCAAGAATGGCAGCAGAACAGATTCCATCACAAATCATGTTGTGATGTATTTCGTTCTACTACTGCTTTAGTTTTTAAGTATTAGAGGAATTTTGTTGAATGAGAAAAATTTTGGCAAATCGGGGTCCAACTACCAAACTTGGAATCCTGAGATGGAATAATCCACATCAATGGGGAGCCCATTTTCTCGCCACAGAAGCTAATTTTATTCCCAAAATCCCTGTAATTTTTTCAACCAAAGTGACCCTAACGAGCGTTGTGTTCTCACCTTTGCTACAAGTATCCTTTCCAGTATCCTTTAGCAAATATTCTTGGCAAGGTTCTATTAAGTTAGTGAAATCTTCTATCCATAGAATGAATGCTATAATTCATTGAATTTTCTTTTGTGTGAACAGCCTCACCACCATCTCATTGCTGTACACCATACCTTATGGACTTGGTGCTGCTTTAAGGTTAGTTCCCATTCTTGCTATTCATTTACGCATGTATTCAAGCACACACAATTACAGCATTAAACTGATAAGGTCCATTTCTTGCCTTAGCACAAGAGTTTCAAATGAATTAGGAGCTGGAAAACCACAAGCAGCTCGTGCAGCTGTCTGTGTTGGGATGATCATTACGATTATGGAGACAACCATTGTGAGCACAAGCCTTTTTACCCTTCGCCGCATTTTGGGTTATGCTTATAGCAACGAGGAGGAAGTCATAAATTATGTTATACAAATGGTGCCTCTGATTTGTATCTCAGTTATCATGGACAGCATACAAGGGGTCCTCTCAGGTGATTGTCTTAACTCTTATCCTCTAAACCTCAATTCCCTACAATTCTTCTTTAACTATAAGAAAGGAGACAACCTAAATAGGTTTATTTGGAAGTACTCCAATTAGCAATGTGTATATCTTGGCAGAACAGGTACTTTGACCTCTCTGCTGTGGTGTAGCATTTGAGTTTATTGTGTCCAATCTTTTCCACTTCCAAATCAATATGCCAATCAGTGCCTATAAATTAATGCCATGTAGAAGATAGAAAAATGGTATACCACCTAATGTATTTTTTAAGCTTACCATGCCATCCAAAATACTATTCAAACAGAATTATTCCACATGCCAAAAGACTTTACTCATAATACTTGCAAATGTGCCACTTATAGAGATATCATGCTCCTTTCCCTTGCATTTGTTTCTCATCATTTGATTACCTATCCATCTTTCAGGTGTTGCAAGAGGTTGCGGATGGCAGCATATAGGTGCATATGTCAATCTTGGTGCATTCTACCTGGCTGGGATTCCTGTTGCAAGTGTGCTAGGTTTCGTTTTACATTTAAGAGGAAAGGGCCTTTGGATTGGTATATTGACAGGGTCTGCCCTACAATCGGCGCTTCTCTGTCTAATAACAGGCCTTACAAATTGGCAACAACAGGTTCTTCTCTTCATGCTTTTGTGGTTTTATTTTATCAGATCATGCCTACAGTCTTTGGTCATTCACAAATCGCAATGCCTGTATAAAATGTTAGATAATAAGGTTCTATTCACTAATGCATGTATTTATGTATGTGTTTGTGCACATACTATCAATGATCCTTTCAGGTGTTTGCTCTCTTCTGGGTAGATGGATCATGATTTAACTCAAAAAAAATACAGAAAATGGAAAACATCTATTCCATGTAAAAATTATCCAGATGTTAATTTAACTTCAAATTGTGTCATGTCCATATACTACTAGCGGAGGCTCCTGCACAGATTTATGGCTTCACCAACTCTCTTGCGCTTTCAATATGCATGGTTGATTAGTTGGTGATACGGTATATGATTCATTCAAAGTGGCCTTACATAGATGAGGGCGTTGATGGCAATCAAAGGACTCGTTTTATCATTATCATCACAGCCTTATTCCAACTATGTTGGAGTCGGCTACATGACTTCTATTTCTCCATTCCGATCTATCTTGAACCAAATCCTTTGATTGGTTGCTATCAAAGGATTTATTTCCATAAGATAGTTAAAATTGAAATGTACAACTTGAAATATTTTGAAACTTGTTTTGTCGGTAAATTCTTTCGTGTTCTTGTTTTAATTTTTCTTTGATACATGCAGGCATACAATGCAAGGGAACGGATCTTTTCACGTGGATTGGAGGCAGATGGTTTATTAAAGTGAAAAAGCAATATTAGTGGTAAGACATTGTTTGCATTTTTTGTGTTTCTACATTATCTTGTAATTTAGTCTGTAGATGGAAGAGCATTCAATTCTTAATCACCTACTTGTTTGCAGATGGAAGAGCACTGTAATTGTTAACCACCTACTTTAATGAATGGTGGACCTTTGTGTGCCTGGTTGTGACTCCAATCCTCTGATCAGTGGAATCTAATCCTGCCTTTTGCAAGATTTTGAATCATCTTTCAAGTTGAGGGTACTAATTGAACTCTGAGCACTAGGAAATACTCTGTTTTCCTGTACCCAATTGTTAGTACACCTGGGTGCAGTGCCCTTTTGCTTAAGAATCATTTGTAAAGGAGAAGTAATTTTCATCTGAATGGAAAAGACGTGTGGTTCTACAGAATGCTTGACTGCATTGTCTCTTATGTTGATGCCTCATAATTATCAGATCCAAGTATCCTTTGATGCTGCAATGCCTAGAAGCGGCAGGGACGCGCATGGATATGGTAGGGACACTAATTTTACATATAAAAATTGAAGCATAGAGTATGATATGCCAATTGCATCCATGCCACCTATTTTTAAGTACCTGGGTACATAGCTTTGATCTGCCATTGCCTAGAAATCACATTTGTTAGACAATCCTAACCACAAGATTGGATGACTTGGTAGTAGTAGTGAAGCACCCACCAGTCAAATTGTGTGTAGTAGAGTTCATTGAAAACTTAAAAACTTGTTTATGCAATGAGATGAATTTGTGACGCGGGAGAGGAATCCACCAATTTCTACCACTCCCATAAGAAATCAAAATTCTATCTATACAAAGAAAATGTGTCACCAAATGACATGACAATTAGGTATGCAAATGGGTTGGATACAAGGCGGAACTACCGTAAATCTGCACCCATATCCGTCTTCAGAGATTTGGTTCCCAAAAAAGAAAAGAAAAGAAACAGAAAAAGAAAAAAAAAAAGATAGCATTAGTATAAAATTTTCAAATATACAAGAATTAGTATAAAATTTTCTATTAGCTGGTAAATGATTATTTAAAGCTAAGTAGAACTTCAAAAATCAGTACTACTCAAAGTTATGTAGGCCCTTAAAACTTATTTTATCTTTGATAAGTGGATGTGATCATCCTGGATGGGGATCTTCGGGTCGGAACATACAATGATCCACAACAATACTTGGATCCATATCCTATCCCGGTTACAAAAAATAGGTTCCATATCCACACTTTTTTATGGCAATAGCAATATTCCTCTTAGGAAAGAAAACTATGATTGTTCACATGTGAAAAGTCAAGAGGCTCAAATTCAATAGATCAGTTCTGTATTGAGTCTTGCAAATTCAAGTAATACAGATATCTGAAATGACCATCTCATGGCATTTTTAGTGGTGTGCTAAATTTGACCTCTATTCATCCTTCATCTGCCAAATGATATGGTTAATGGTGAGCGTCAAATGAGCTCCCGCAAAGGAAAATTAAAAAGGTCAATGGTGAAGGATATAAGGTGGAGAACAGATGTGACCCTGACTTCATTTGGATTTTGATTTATTAGGGTAATGGCTGAGTATTCGTTTTTCATCTCGCCTCGATTAATCTTCCATTAAAGGGGGGAGGAGATTATTTGATGCTTTTTTTGTTGTTCACTTTTTTTCCAATTTTAACTACTTTTAGAAATGCATTCATTAGTATTTTAAATGAAGAAAAAGGGCCCTTAGCGAATTTGGTAACCCTTTAGGCTGACTCATGAGCAATGTAGCTAGGTTTATACACAAAGTAGAGGTGCATTTGGAATCATGTCATCCGGACGTTTCTACGAGACCCGGCTATGAAAAATATATTTGATATGTGTACATCACTACTCCGAATTTTAATTTCACTGAAAAGAATCTCAAAATCTTAACTCGCTAGCATAAGAAAGTAGGAATAAAATTTTTTTATTTTTTTAAAAAACAACTTGCTGGCATAGTTGTTTCTTACTTATCTTTTGCCATTTTAAAGAATATTATTTAAATACTCCAAATCTTCTCACTTATCCTAAAGGTAGTCCCCATTTTCACAATCTCAAAGAAGGTGACCCCACTTTATAATTTCTAAATGTGAATCACATTGTCACAATCACAAAAGATGAGCCCATATTATAATTTTTATAATGGTAGGACCATATTATAAACCCTTTGAATGTGGATCATATCTTCTAATTTCTAAAGATGGGCATCACATTGTAATTTCCAAAGGCAGCCTCACTTATATTTCTAAAAGGTGCGTCGTATGGTCACGATCACAAAAGGTAAATCCACATTGTAAATCTTATGTATGCGGCCCCACATTGTAATTCATAAATATAAGTCACATGGTCACGATCACAAAAGGTAAACTCACATTGTAAATCCTATGAATATGGGCCTCATATTCTAATTTCTAAACGTGTTACCATGTTGTAATTTTTAAAAGTGTGTCTTACATTTACATTCACAAAAAGGTGGCCCTTTAATAAAGGTGGACACACGTAAATAATGAATATGGGTTCCATAATCTAATTTTTTAAGGTAGGTATCACATTGTAATTTCTACATGTGGGTGCCATGTACGATAATAATAAGAGTGCCGAAAACAATAAAAGACGGGTCCCATATTGTAAATCTTATATCCACCTCTTGGAGAAAAACTTTTATAATATTACCAAACAAATTCTCGGCACAACCCGATTTCAGCACAACTTGATATGAGCATACAAAATTGAAAATAACACGAGAACGATGCCAAACAAGCCATAGGTTTCTGCCTTAGAATAACTTTTCCAATGACGGTTATGCTCCTTGCTGACCTAATAAGTGAGATAACCGGAGAGAAATGATCCCATGTCGATGGTAGCTTAAATTTGCTTTATTACTGGTGGCTTGCACCATAGCTTGATTTATCCTGGTGGGTCACTACTCAGAGTGATCAAAGTTGCTCATATCACACAGACCTCTGCATAGGAACAGTATCAAAATTCACTTACATCATCTCAATATTAATTGTTGGATTGATCGTATGGGAAATATAGTTATGTTTTACACAACCAATCCAACTGTGTATTGACACTACAGTCAACAGGGCTTTAGTCAATCAACAATTAAGAATAGAAACAGTCGACAGGGCTTTTGCCTTCACTTAAATCTATGTGCATAAATGATAAATATGTGGGCAGTACAGAATCTACAGACTAGGGCTGGAGATTCTCAATTAGATTCAAGATCAGCTCGGACCTGAGAAAATAAATTTCTGTTCAAAAAAAAACACACACACACACTATGCAAACAGAATCCCCTTTGATTTTCCTTTGCTCTAGCATCATTTTCTTGTCAATTTGAGATGCTGTGTAGTATAGTTTTTTGGTTCTCTAGCAACCTAAGAAGAGAACTGTATCCATTTGCACATCTGTGGAGGTGTGAACTCTGCTTAAAGATAACACCGAAGACATGCTTTAGCTTTCAATAGAATTTTTTTTTTTTTTTTTTTTTTTTTTTTTTTGTAACCCATAGTATCTCCCGCCCTACCCAGCCCAAAAACCTCTGGCCATGAGCCCGACGGACACTCGATTCTAGACAGCCGAGAACTAATCTTAGGAGCACATGCCTTTGGCTTTCAACAGATTTTGGGTTCCAATGATTGATTTATGTAGTTATCTTAGGATTTTTTTGGCTCTAAAGAAACATAACCCTCTACAAATACCCCATAACTTATAATTGAACTATTGCCCCTTTTCTATTTTTCTTTTTTCTTTACAAGGGGTTCACACCCATGCAAAGCGAGCAACAACCATGGACAAGTATAGTACCTTTTTTATTCAGATAAAATACATGTTTCTTTTTATTCTTTTATAAGTAGAATACGTCTGCGATTAGAAAAATCCCACATTTTGGTATAAATAAATTGAAAATTCAAGCAAGACACATTTTCTTTGGTGCTGTGGTCCATAGATTTGGGGGCGGATGAGGTATTTCTGAGGTTGTCCTCTGAGCTTTTGAGGGAAAAATGGTATTAGATGCTCGTAATTTGCCAATTTGACTTAACTGATCACTACAAATAAGAGAATATCATATCACATAAATCAATGATGATACCAACACAATCCAATTTCCACTGTCCTTTAGTACTGGTGGCACTAATTGATGCCAGTAAGGAGGATCATTTGAGGGTAATAGCAAAAAAGGAATAAAATTCAATACAAATAAGACAACAAAAACTTGGATAAGATGAAGGAATATTACCTCTTTCTTATGTATTTATGGTACATATGGGGTTACAAGAATCACATAACGGACCATCAAAAGTATGTGTCCGTCAATCCATCAACGCCCGATTGCCTTCACTGTCCATGCACCACCTAAATATAGACCCAACAGAGGACCAGCCAACAGCATCTGGGTCAGAGGGTCGGTTGAAGGTGTAAGAACAGCTGCCGCTACCACAGCACCCACCACGACATATCTCCATATGGACAGCATTTGGTCCCCAGATACTAAACCAGTTTGTCCTAGTAGAAGTTGTATAACTGGGACCTGTAAATGAATATCCATGAATATGTGAAATCAATGAGATTGTTTGCTCTTGCTGATCATAAATGTTGTGCAGACCCAATGCAGGAATGAAACAGATTCATAATATGACCTAGAAGAAGAGATTAATTATTTAAAAGAAAAAAAGTAGTAGATGTCATTAAGTCAATGATAGTATCCAGGTTTGGTTTATATAATATATAAACATGAAATAAAACACCCAATTCACAGAAGTGATTGCAAACTCTTGTTTCTTACCCTTTTCTATTTTTTTTCACCAATAAATTAAAAATAAAATATGGGAAATGAACAATATACAAGAGATCCTTACCTGGAAGGACAAGCCTGTACTGAACAATAGCACTAGGACAAATTCGAAGTACTGATCAATTGACCATAATGATTCGACTGCCCCTTCAGCATAGCTGACAAAGAAACTTAAAGCAGCCGGAGCAAGGACAGAGTAGGAGAAGAAAATACCGGCATAGAAAAGCACAGAAGAACCTAACACAATAGGACCTAGAAACCTCCTCTCAGCCTTTGTTAGACCTGGTAGAATAAAGGCTATGATCTCATAAAGAATAACAGGACTCCCCACAAGAAGCCCACAGTATCCAGACACCTGAACAGCACCAAAAGATAGTAAACAGTGTAAAGTAGGTACAAAATTCTTGAATATACATCATCTTCTACAACATTAAAATACAATAACATGAACAATGTTTTTTTTTTTTATTATGGCAACTTAGATTTTATTTAAAAAAAAAAAAAAAAAAAAACAACAGGACTAGAGAATTATACTGAAAAGAAAGGGAAGCCATTCAAAGAAGAGAAGGTGACTCCCAAAACCACTAAACATAACATGAACAATGATCTCTATAGAAAGCATAAATGTCGCTCCTGAAAGGTAATAATTGCTTTTTGGGCATGCCAAAACTGCATGACATACCAATTCCAGTCAAGTAATGAAGTAATGGCATGGTTCTCATGACTGGAGATGAGTTTCTAGTTTAAAAGAACGAGAGAATTTAAAAATAAGAACAAAAATTTTAGGTTCTGTATTTTGTGTAATTATAACTGTAATTTTTTGTTGTTGTTGTGGCCATTGTTATCATGATTATTATTCTGACCAGTAACAGTACATTCCATTAAATATTGGTTTACAATATAAGGCTACATTGCATTCCACAATATTTACAAGTATCCTCATGTACTGAAAATAGCATAGAGAGATGCATAAAAATATTGTGGCATTTTTTTAGCTTTGACAAATTGTTCAGTGCTGCAGTTGTCCTGGAAAAGATGCAAAACAAATGAAAAAAGGAAAAAAAAAAAAATTTCAAGAAGATTGGAATTCACTCTTTTCACTCTTTCTACAAAGGTGGGGGATTCACATATCTTCTCCTCTCCTCTCTTCTTCTTTTCCCCTCCCTCTCCAAATCAACTGGTAGGTATTTCTAACTAAAATTCCCTTCAAACACATCAATAATTATTTGCAAAAAGGGACAGGAATAGGAAAACACAAGATAAAAATATTGTCTTGGTTGCATTTAACAAACAGAACAAAACAGGAAACAACCTAAATAGCGGGCAGGCACACCCCAATCACTATGTCAGCACAAAGGTTTCAATCGAAAAACAGAATGGAATTGTGCTGATTCTCTTTACACTTGACACAATCAGGTGAGAGTAGGATAGTTTCCAACGAACCAGCCAAACAACAAAAAGTGAATTCGTGTTCTTCATTTCTAGCAAAAGTATAAATGGAAAATGGTGTAAAGTCGATTAAAACGCTGCATCAACACACCAACACTGGCTAAATGATTAATGGGGCAAATCAGAGTGCCATATGCTCGTACCTGCTACTTGTGTTGAACATGCTAATTCAGTCTTGTTTTTAAATAAATTGGTTCAAGTAGCAATAGATGATAAGAAAGTGCATATAGGATGGTGAGCACAGAAGATATCACTACATAAAAGATGTCCTATCAATATTTGTGCAATCTACATTTTTTTACACTTACCTTTAAAGTTGTGAAGAAAAACTCCCCTGGAGATAGTTGCAGGAAACGAACTCCTTGAGAGCTAACTGGAGCTTCGAGGAGAAATATCAGTTCCTTAGAAAACACAAAGCAGCCTAACATAGCTCCTCCCACTGCTAAAACTGACACAAATAATCTTTCGCGCAGCTCCTCTAAATGATCAAATATGCTCATCTCTTTATCATCTGGGAGATCATCTTTACTTGGATAAAGTAAGTTATATAAAGAGCTTTCTCCTCGTTCAACATTTTGCAAAATTCCTTCTTGTGCATTCTCTGCAATGCCTTCTTGTGAGTTTTCTGCCATTCCCAAAGTTAACAAGATTATAAGTTATGAGAAGTGAGAACCTGAAAAGACAGACAAAAGAAAAGTAGGAAACGAAAAGGACCTTTCATGCAACTGAAATAGAAAAGCATAGTTCAAAGTTCACTATAATCTTAGAATAATTGAGAAAACGGTGTATACCAGTCAATATAGCAAGTACAGTCAAATTAACTTGAATAAACAATTGAGTCTAGCTCATGTTTTGGGAAACAAAAAATTTGGTATTTTAGATTTAATTAAAAAGTAAGATTATAAAAAAATCATAAAAAAAAAGTAGTTCATGTATGAAGTCGTGAAGTCTATCCCATAGAAGCAGACCAAGGTGAGATCCGAAGCCTCCTTCATGTATCAATGAAGGTGGCTTCAAGTTCAACCACTAGAGAGAAGGAACAAGATAGAATGCACCAGTATAAAAGCAGAAATAAGAATCATGTCCTACACATACCAAACCCAAGAATTATGTCCCACACACAAAAGAGAAATGAAATTTATTACAAGCCCTCCTTACAAAAAACATCCTATTTAGAGGTAGTTTTTCCTATAATAAGAAAGCCAAAAGAGATAAGCCCTCAGCAGGACTCTTTCTCTAATGGGAGCCAAGCCCTGTTCCCAACATAATTCGACTAAGACCATTTTAACTCAAATTACTTTTTCTACTCCTGCACCATCCTCCGTCTTTCCATTGTCAAGAAATCAAGGTTTTTCTAAGTTCCTATAAATCCAATATCCATATTTAGGAAATACAAATAATTATTCTAAATGATTTAATATCATTCATACAGATGCTTCCAATGAACCTTTTAAATTAACTCCTGCTTCCTCTATTTTAATTTCCTCACTCCAATAAGCTCCCTCTTTGTTTGATTAAGGGCCGATGACAGTCTACTTTTTTTTTTGTATATGAATATGCTTGGTGAATCATCAAGAGGAGAACCATTCACTGGGCAGTCACTGAATCTGATATCCTATGGAGGAAGTTAGCACTTTAGGCTACGTTTGGTTGTACTGTTTCAGTTCATCACTGAGGAAAAAAAACACAACTCCGTTTCCCATCCTAAAAACCAACAAGTCATATCAACAGACTACCCTCCAAACAACAAACAAGCTCAAGAACCTCCCTGATATGAACAAATGGAAAAGCCTACATCTAAAACTCCAAAACAAACAGAGATCATATAATAAAAGGGGTGAAATCAATAGAACCATCCAACCCACAACATGAAAACTAACGACTGTTGCAACAAACCCATCTCAAAAAACCCCGAACCCACATCGAAAACACCAAAACAAACATAACCCATATCGAGAAATCCATTGTAGCATCGAGATTGAATACAAAAGAAGCAGAATCGAACAGAAATCACAAATGGGGTTTTACAGATTCTGCAGAAAACCTCACCAAGTTGCGGCCTTTCTTCAACAACGGACCCAACGGAGCCCAGAACCTGCTGCTGCTGATCTTTTCCACCCTCAACAGCAGCAGAGCAGCGACCTTTTTGCTTCCTGGAGCGATCTGAAATCCGAAGAAAACCCGATTTGCTGGTGCTGGGGCTTGATTTTTGGAGGGAATTTAGAGTTCTGGTCGAATCAAGACGATGGAAACAGCAGTTGGGCTGCAGATGGGAGATGAGAGCTGTGCTTCCCATCATCTCTGTCTCTCTTTGTGTGGTTGATGAAGAGGAGAAGCCTCCAAGTTTCATGGTATAAAAGATCTTCGGGAATTTGGCGCAGGTTAGAGTGCGAAGCATACGGCGCATTTTAGTGAGTGGATTGTGTTGACCCGAATTCGTGCGCCGCATCTGTGTGTCCAAAAGGGGTCCACTTGTTGGCTCCTTGATACGTTTGTGCACATTTCGCATAAAATTGTTTCAGGGAAAAAGATTATTGGAACCATAAAAACTTATATTTTAAATAATTATAAAAAATTTAGCTCATTTTTATATTTTTTTTAAGAAAAGTTTTCACATAAATTATAAATTTTATTGTAATAACATAAAAAATCGGCTACACAAGTGTGCCCGAATGTAAGTGGATCATTGACATCCCTATAAGGAGGAATTGATAGTAGAGTGGGTTCCAAAGAGGAATGCTAAAGAGTTGTGAGCCCGAAAGGATATATATAAGGGCTTTTTTAGGATTTGATTTTACTATGGTAATGATCTGTTATTCATTTAGGGTGTTTTGCCTTTGTTTCGTTAACTTTAGCCGCCTTTATGGATATAAATTGCTTAAAATTCAAAGAAATTCAATTTCGTACAAACAAATAGTCTTGAGGAAAGATTAGGATGTAGTTTCTTCTAACGTAAATCTATGTTTAAAGATTAATGTTTTCCATGAAGAGATGTGAAGAATGAAAAGGAGAGAAGGGTTTTTGCAAAAAAAAATTGGTGTGATTTTTCAAAAGTCATCTCCCTTCATCTTTTCTGCTATTGTAAGAAAGTCATGTGAGGTACTTTGGAAGTCAGTCCTAAGTTGAGAGATCTTTTATATTCCTTCATTTTGTTGTTTAGGTTACATAAGTTGCTATCAGAACAAATTTTGAATCAATCCATTATTAAGGGGAAAACAAGCTTGCTCGAATAATTAGGAAATAAATTTTACTTCTAAACTATTACAATTATTATTATATATGAAGCGAAATGGGATTCGATTTCCAATGCCATGCCACTTTGAGATTTGATTTTGACCCTTCTCCAAATTTGACTCCTTACTAATATCATCCCGCCAATTGTTCTCCCATATTCCGTGGGAAACTGATATTCGGTTTGTAACTTCTTGCACATTCCTCAAGTTTTAATTCCATCCATGACTCCTCACATGTTTGTCTTACTATTTCATCATCACTCCTCCAGCAGAAACTAAAACCCTAAAAGACGTTTCTAGGCCAGGTTTAGAGAACCTCCAAGCGGCGTGTTGGATTCTCTCACACCCGACCAGGTAATGCAATGCCAATCAGAAGATGAATGTGCTAAATTCAATCGTGAGGCTTCTACCACCAACAAAAGCTTCTCTGTTAGATTGGGCTATCAACCTAATGGTTGATGTCGTTCAGGAGGAACAACATAACAAGATGAATGAACACAATGTTGCTACGGTTTTCGCGCCAAACATGACTCAGGTGACAAAGCCCTAAAAAGCATGTAGGCTGCAGTTCTTTTCCCGAGGAATTTTTTCCAAGCTCTTTGTGGTCGTAGGTAATTTCACACAGGAAAACAATGTCGTTTACACATCTCTCTATCTATCTTCTGTTTTCTTATTATTTTTTATTGAATCAGTGCTTCTCTGCTCCTTCTATACAAGGTGGGTTTCTTTTGCCATGCCTGTGTCTCTATCACCATGGCATGGGCTTTGGCATCGTCATTTTCTATATTCTACATTTTGAAGCAGGTAAAAATAAGGAGCTTTGATGGAGAAGAATTCGAGGCAGACCAAAAGTCTGTAATGTTTTATGATCAGCCACTATAAGAGGCCATTATCCATAGTGTAAATGTAAATATAGATATACTACGAGATTTGAGTACTACAAGGTGGAGGAGGCCGACACAATCTCTTGCAGGTAACGGTTGCCCTATATTTTAGATTTCTTTTCTTCCTTTTTTTTTTTTTTTTTTTTTTTTTTTGCCCGGTTTCTATTTTTGCATGGTTTTCTTCATTTATGCGAGAGAAAAAGAGATAAAAGAAAAGAAAAACAAGCTTATTTCGTTCTTCAAATCTTTGTCCTTTTTTCTTACAAATTAAAAAGAAAAAAAAAGAGAATTTATGCTTTTCTATGAGAGTCGGACTAATAGTGATGCCCAATATAGTATAGTTGTAGCTTATGTTTTGTTGTCCAAAAAGCTGACGTACTATAGTGATGCCTTTTGGTTTTATTTCATTTCATTTTATTATTTTTAATTTTTGTGGGGCCTATAGTAATTTATAAAGGATTGTTGTATAGACATGATTTCTTCTTTCCTATGACTGGGGGTATCTGGATAAATGTATTTAATACGAACCCCCTGATTGTTGAGAGTTTAATGCCCTTAGGTGAAGATTCTCGACTATTCCCCAGCTTAAATAAATATTTAGGATTTATAAATTTATTAGTTTATTTGTAAGGCAACAAGCAACACATGGTTAGTATCATGGCATAGTTTTAACATCCAACTCAACTAATTATATTATTTCATAAAAATCCATTACAATTATAACTTTTCTACATAATATTGATTCTGACGAACGACGGTAAGTGATGATAATTTTATCAAATTTATCAATTTAAGGGCGAGTCAAGCAAACTCAAAACATGAACCTGCCCTTAATTAGGCTAAGGTGAAAGTCCATAAAGGTAGAAACTCATATCTACCCTGAACCCAACCACTTACTACTAAAACCCACCTCTAATAAAATTAATTTCATATTTTAAATTTCTTATAAATATTTTTCATCACAAGATAATTTCTTGAGAAATTATCATATTTCAATTTTTTGATGAAATTTTAAAAATGTCGTATTAATTATTTATTTAAAGTTTTAATTTTATTATTTTATGAAAACATGTTATTCTATGTTTCATGATTGTTATACATGCCATAATATCCTTCCCATCAGCGGTTATAATCTTAAGCCTATAAAATTTTTGTTTTTACGAGACATTTCTATTTTAGATTATATATATAATATAACCGTATGAAAAAAAAAAAAAAACATATCTTTTATATAATAAAAATCAAATGACACTTTTTGTGTGACTTCTATTGCCCGTGCTAAGCACGGGGCCATTTTGCTAGTTCATTATTAGGAGGAAAACAAGCTTGCTTGGACAATTAGGAAATGCATTCATCATTTAATAGTCAAATCCAATCGTTTAATTGTTAGAAAGAGAATTATGCTGCACTAAAAGCAATACTTAAAAGGTCTGGAATTGGTTTGATTGAGCAAAGGAAATCATCCTAAAAGCCTACTTATTTATCCTCACACTAATGACACCCACACCATCAGGGGCGGACCCAAGTGGTCACACTAAGGTAATTCGAGAAACTCTTTTTAATAGTATATTAAAAATTCTATTTTATTAGTAAACATCTTTACTTGATTATTGCCCACGCCCTGCACCACCCAAATAAAAATTCTGAATCCGCTATTACACACGATGAATCTTGAACCAAAAGATCATACTACAGAAAGATCAAATGAAAAAAAAAAAAAAAAAAACTTGTGTGTAATTTTGATGCTGGCCATATATAAGAAGTTAAAGCAGACAACGATTTTGAGGTAGACCATGCATAAGAAGTTAAAGCAGACCTTTCAGCAAAACCACCAGATCAATATGACAATTTTGGCACAACTAGTTTTGTTATCGCCCACTAAGAGTGGCACTTCAATAGTTCGATGAATACCACATTCATATCAACTTTTAATATAGAGGTTGGGGGGACACATTTATTGACTTTGCTAGTCCAAAATGGGGGTTCTACAAACACAGATTCAAGTTTCAACCACAGAGACATTTTATTTTTTTGAGATACAATCTATGCATGGAGCAGAAGATGTGATGGGGCAATGTAGTGGAGAAGATTGATTCTTGGAGAATCTTCTTCGCTTTTGGTTTTTGTTGTGAAAGCCATTTGTGAGACAATGGAGGAGTGAGTCCGTAGGTTTGAGGCATTGGAACTCAAATCCAACACGTATTTCAAAATCCGAGCCTTTTGAAAGGGTTTCTTTTATAGGTTGGCCCTGAAGTTGATAGTTCGATCTCTATGCATGTGTGTGATATTGAAATATGGTTAATACCTCAAAAAGGTTTATCTTAAATTTCACATTTGGTGTAGTTCAGGTTTGGCCCCAATCAACTGCAGTCCAACTTTTTCATGTTACACCCGGCCGAAATTGGAGCAGATCATGGGGAAGAGCTTTTTATGCCTCCTTGATTAAGGAGAGATTGCTTAGAGTTAGGATATCTGGAATTCGTGTGCCGATTTTTACAACGATGTAATTATTAGAGCAATTATTATATATGAAGCAAAGTGGATTTAGATTTCCAATTTTATTGTCAATTTCAAATTTGATTTTGACTCTTCTCATGTTGACCTCCTACTAATATCAATCATTAATTCTCCTACTATTATTAGCCCTATTAATAACGTTCTTTTTACTAATCCAATGTTACAGAAACTGTTCCTCCTCTCTGTGTTTCTATTCACGTCTCTACATTTTCCACCTTTAAATGCTACAAGCCATTTCCTCTTCTCCATCCTCTCTAATAAATAACCCATTGACTTTTTTATTAGAGTTATACTTTAAATTATTTCTATCGATTTTTTATTTTAAACTTTTATATTATGACTACTACTAATTACATTGTCCGTGCTCAGCACGGGGGGCCTTCGCTAGTACTAGTGTTGATGTTTTGATCCCTTGAAAATACAGCAGCAAAAAAAAAAAATATTTCAAGCTCAAAACCCTAATTTCTATAGTATACATAGGGAGGCCACTAGGACCTCATTCTTTTGTCGTGCACAAGCTCAAAACTATTTGCTTTGTTGTTTTTATTACTAAGCATAAAAGACTAATATGAATCTACCAATATCATTCTACCATTTATTAAAGTAAGGGGATATCTTCCATGTCTTGAGAATACCACTATAAATTAATGAACTATGTAAATATTATCAATAGTGAAAGGTCTCTTCAAACATTCCTCCTAAAATATCTCCCTCTTAAATCTCCAAATATCTCTTTACTCTTTAAATACTAGAAGGAATCTATACTATATGGTTTTCTCATTCCTGTCCAAATTTTTTTCCCCATGCACATAACAGTCTTAACCCAAAGAAGCAATATCATCCCTAAAATACAAATAGGAGGAGGAGGTTAGATCTGGGCCCATTAGAAAAATGGTGTTTTGAGCCCAGGAGTGGCTCAAGTGGTTTCGGGACATACCGTCAGCTCGAAGGTCCCGAGTTCAACCCTTGCCCCCTGCTTATCCGCTCTTGATGATTTCCGGGCTATTGTCAGACGCCGTAGGGACTAGTTTGGCAGTAAGACAGATATAGCCTATGACACCATAAAAAAAATAAAATAGAAAAGAAGTGTTTTACCCTTGTGCAATTGTCTTGATCTCAAAGAAAGCAATATCATCCCTAATACAAAGAGGAGGTTAGAGATGGCCCCATTCAAATACATTTTAAGCTTGAGTGGGGGCATCTACAGTTTGGGACGTGACTATGAATGGGCCCCATTGCATGAAACTGAATTTCTAACTGTGAAGTTATGGGACAAAATCAAGGACTCATAATCAATTTTTATAGAGCATAGCCCCATAACCAAATTCTAAATCATTGAATGTATTGTTGGCTTGAAGCCAACTCAGAATCTTCCAGTCCTATCCAAACCCCATGATTGAAATGCATCGAGGTGGGCCTTAAAAACCATTCATTGTCAAGTTTTTCTCATAGTTACATAATATGTATAGGTCAAAATACAAGTCAATGTGACAAACTTAGCCATCAGTTATTCAGCTTGACTAGTTCTAAAGCCTATACTTTACCTGGTTGGCAATTTATTGTCCAGATTCCTTTTCTTAGCTCCATCATTCTTGAACTAGCTAATCATACTTCCAACACATAATAGTCCTAAATCCTCACCAACCTGTAAACAAGACCTTAAATCCACCCAATAAAGAGAGAAAAGGCTTCATTTTCACTTTTGTTGCCCAAACAAAGGATCCAGGTTTGATTGTAGATTGAGGGTGTCTGCAATTCAGTTCGATCAAATGATCCTAGATCTTAATTTTAGCTCCTAAAGTTCAATGGCTACATGTGATACGCAAAGTCTATTGTCATAAAATTCAACTGTAAACAGTTTTGGATCATTGTCTAAACTTGCCTTCAATCCCATTATCACCTTCCTTCTCCCACTCTAACAAGTCAAAACCCAACCCAAAAAACCTAACTTGCAATCTCTCTCTCTCTCTCTAGTTTCTAGGCAGACATTTGAGGAAACAGAAGAGGAAATAAAAAGTCCAAGCAAGGTCGCGATCAATCTTTGCTTAGCACAATGGAATCTTTTTATTATTATTATTATTTTGTATGCATAGACTGCAGAACAAAATGGAGTCTAGATTTTTTCAGTCAGACAATACTTTCTTTTCAAGTAGAATGAGTCCAGATCCTCTGCAACCTTGTTGGTGAAGATCATAAGCAGCTTTTATAAACAAAGAATTTTTTTGGGTACCCCAAGAAGCTGAGAAAAAGAAAGCTCACAAAGTGGGAAAGATAGCCCACACATGTGGGAAGAATGGCATATCCAAGGATCAATCCCTAAGCCGCGAGGTTGCCAACCGAGAAATTCCTTATTGTCGTCACATACAATGTCCGGTGGATCAAATTCTAACACTTAGCTAATCTATGTACTCTCCTTCATCGATGAACCAATGGGCCAATGCGGCTCACATTGAGCATGTAGATTAGATGTATGTTAGAATCAGATCCATTGGACACTGTTAGTCATCCCATCAAAACCGATGAAATAAATAGTAAGCAAACTTTTCAATTTCAACCTTCCAACTGATGACCTGAGATTGGATGCCAGGTAACATCCATTTGAATCGAAGATGGGCGCATTTGTAATCTAACAAATCATCGAAAGAACTTCCCTGTCATTTAGTGGGGCCCACACTCATGCTCTATTGAAAAAGACAGAGAGAAAGAGACTGGGCTCAGAGGATCCAGACTCTACAATTTGCTATTTATTGGGCTCTTACTTCTGTTTTTGCATGAAAATAACTAGGTTGTTCACTTGGAAAACTCCACAACCAAGCACACACAGACACACCCAAGAAACTTCATGTCCCACATCCACACACTTCGATCCTTCCTATGTTCACTATGCAAAAGCCCCCAATACAAAAAAAATACCATTTTCTCTCAACAACTTCAAAAAGGCTTTGATGAAATCATCCATGACAAAAAAATTACCTACTTTGGCATTCTCTCTTTGACCTCTCCGCCACATCAAACTATCTCCAAGCCTCTTTCAGCTGTGATCTTCTAAACTATAAAAACATAACCATACCCAAGACTCCTTTCCAACATTTCTCCTCGCCCTCAACCAAAGCATGGCATCTCTCACCTCTCATGCATTCTTCTATCATCTCAAATGCTCCTCTGCAAGGGAAAATGACCCAACAAACCATAAGCAAGGCAACAACTCCTCCATTAAAGTAAATGGGATACCCACCATGTCTACAACCAAGGTTGAATCAAACAGCACGGCCACAAAATATGCTTCCACTGCGCCGGTGGCAGAAACCAGTTATGTTACCGTCGCTGGAGAGCAAAGCCGCCAGAATATTCCGACCAAGAAGCAATTGGTAGATACTCATCGCCAGGGGGTCATCACCCAAGGTGGAGTTGGATATACACAGACCATTGTCGTTCGCTCATATGAAGTTGGGGCCGATAAGACTGCAACGTTAGAAACCATCCTAAATCTGCTTCAGGTGAGGATCTAACTTGTTCTTTTGCTATAGCATGAAGTGTACGCAACTACATCAAAATGGAGGATGAGCCCTTAGCATATTTTATATGAAATGATTGAAGTAATAGGTATTAGTTCCTTGTGTTATTATTATCATGTGTGTTTAGGAGACTGCATTGAACCATGTTTGGATGTCGGGTCTTCTCGGTAATGGATTTGGGGCGACCCATGGCATGATGAAGAATAATCTTATTTGGGTTGTCACAAGGATGCAAGTAGAAGTTGATAGCTATCCCATCTGGTGAGTTTTCCCTTCATCACCATCATCATAATCATCAATTGAATGGTGTTCATGTATAAATGGTCATACGCTCGTCTTAAAAACACGTCAACTACATGGAACACTGAATTTTAGGGGAGAAGTGCTCGAGATCGATACATGGGTTGGTGAATCAGGAAAGAATGGGATGCGAAGAGATTGGCTGATTCGAAGTCACCTCACGGGAGAAGTGTTCGCACGCGCAACCAGGCACGTGTGATGAGTTTCATTGATTTTGCTCCTTTTCTTCTTGATGATTTCATTGCTGTGACTTTGATCTAAAAGAGTTGAACATGGACAGTACTTGGGTGATGATGAACCAACAAACAAGGCGCCTGTCAAAGATGCCAGAAGAGGTGAGAGCTGAGATTTCACCATGGTTTATCGATAAGCAAGCGATACAGGAAGATAATCCAGAGAAAATCATCAAGCTGGATGATAAAGCCAAATATGCGAACTCCAATTTGAAGGTAAGCTTCTAGCATATCATGCATAATTCAGATTTATTTGATCATGTGATCATGTTTGATAGCATTTTAGTTGTGATTCAAAAGAACCTTCTATAATGAGCATTAAAAGAATCTGTACGACACCAAAAGTAGAAGATTTGGACTTCTGGCTACTCAGAATTTAAATATAGAGGATATGCAGTAGTATATCGTACCATGTTTCTTTCTTTTTTTTTTTTTTAATATTATAAATCAGACCATATTTGTTAGGAGCATGTAGAGAAACATGAAAGTAATAAAGCACCCCAATCTCTAGAATTATCTGTAAACAAAACAACATTCACCACTTACATTCATTGACTGTAACTTAATATTATCCATAAATCATTACGTTACTGTCAACTTACCACAAAAGAATCATTTAGTGCTGTAATTGTTTTGAGTCCTAGTCATAGTTGGCCAATTCCACCTTTTTCTAGCATTATTTATGGATCCTATTTTCACTCACTAGAGTACTGTTACAATTTTGCAGCCAAAGAGAAACGACTTGGATATGAACCACCATGTCAACAATGTGAAGTATGTCAGATGGATGCTAGAGGTAAATGATACGAACAAAATTCCCAAGTAATTTGTGGGGTTGAGTCCCTATAATCTACTGTGCAGAGTGTAGTTCGCACTCATAGGTTATCAGTTTGGCCCCCATCCTACATGACAACTAGAATGAAAGAAGAAAACATCACCATGGTTGGATCTAATTTCTTTACACTATTTTTCTCCAGACTATCCCTGACTTGTTTTTGGAGTACCACCAACTTTCTAGTATCACACTAGAATACAGAAGAGAATGTGGAAGTTCAGATATTGTGCAATCCCTTTGTGAACCTGATGAAGATGCAGTAAAAGAAGATGGAAATGACATCAACCTACTTAGAGGATTTTCTTTAACATCAAGATCTTTGAGGGCCACATGCTCTTGGGTTCATTTGAAAAATGGCCTTTGAGGTATACACACCTACTTCAAGTCAAAGGGGAGCGTAAAAATGAAGAGATAGTTAGAGGAAGGACTACATGGAAAAAGAAGCTCTCTCTGCTGCCATTTCCTACAGTTACATAGTCTAAGCTAATGGCATGACACCAGATTTTCAAGCTTGAGTCTTTTTACTACACTCAAGCTATGTGAATGTAGCTGAAGTGAGAGAGGGAGGCTGAAGTGTTGAGGGTCTGTGCATGTAATTCATTTATCTACAGTATAAGATCATTCCATTGTGCATTTATCAAATGATTTGATTGTGTAAAAGTTCTCTTGAGAAGATCATCCAAATAAGAGATGAGGGCTGTCAGCTGCGCATGGGAGGAAGACAATAAAGTCAAGATCTTAGAATGAGAGCTCCAAAGAAGTCATGTGATCTGGGGTGACTTTCTAGGTGTAAAATGATTCTGAGAATTGAATATTCTGTCAACCTGTTTGGTTTTGTTCATCTACCCTTCTCTATTCTCTGTTGCCCACAGGAAGCATAAGCCTAAGTACCAGACCTTTAACCCACGTCTTCATTGTAATGCAGTGTCCTCATGTTCATAACTTTCTTCAGAAATCTGTATTGGCTAATGTTTTACAAGCCAACATAAAATGAGCATGCATGTGCCATCAAGCCAGTAGTGCAAGTAGCATTTTTATCAAGACACCTCCCTCAAAGGGAGGTCTTTGTTTGGATTTCAGTCTGCCTGAACATAAAAGAATGTCTGTGTCGGTTTCTATTGGTCACTTGCATCTACAAGATGGTAATCCAAGACAAAAGGTCACAATCTATTATACTGGAACCATGGATATTTGTGGTCTGGATTATCTGCCTGGGTGAGCCCACCTATATGTGTGTGTAACTTCTTTTCCTGTACATTTGTAGGTTCAACCTATGTGTATGCTCTTGCTGATCCTAAATCATCAGTCAGAGTGAATTATTACAAAAAGTGGACGGTCCAGATTGAAAATTGGACTATATCATGTTTATCATATGAAAGAATAAATAAAAGAAGTTGTATGTGTGTTTTAGCTCGCAAAAAAGCACTAAGAAATATTTCCTCATACAGTGTGCGCTATCCAGCTCCTTTAAGGGACCCTTTTGTTTGCATGGAATCGAATTCGGAATTCTAAGAAATGTATTCCTAGAAGTGGCTAAAGCTGAAAAAACAAAGGTAAAATCCATAAATGGCTACTCAATGTAAAATGAATTCAGGGGAGATGGAAAATGAATACCAAAGCATCACTCTAGGAAACCAAATCCTAGGAAAGTCAGTCCCATATAAATTACCACCTTACATCCTTCAGCCCTTGCCTCTTTAATAATCCTTTGTTGGAACCCATTTTTCCATGAGTTCCTATGACATATTCAATTCCATGCAAAAAAAAAAAAAGGCCCCTTAATCATATGGTTAGGGAAGCTAATAAGTCACTAGGCAAAAAAATAACATGGATGAATCAACTATAATAAGGGATTCTATCTCGCTTCATGAACGTTATTATTGTGTAAAATTAGAGAGCTTCTCTAAATGCAAAACCCATTTTTTCAATAAATTGGCAAAACGTAATCATTTACACAATATACAAGACACATACCCATAGAGGCTAAATTTATGATTTACAGAAAAGAAAAATCATAGCCTCTTTCTCTCTAAAGTTTGATGGAGTTTCCATGACCACATAAGCAAGAATGTCACAAGGGCTGCCCCAAAAGATCCCCAGAAAAACATCAACCATGGAGGCATTGAGCGGGGAAATAGACCTGGTAAGATCTAAAAACGTCAGGAGGTGTATTATAAGCAAGTGTACTAAATATTGTCTGATAATTGGTGCCAATATATAAAACAAGCAGTCACTGAAATGCTATTATATAGATTAAAAGTTCACATCCAGCATAAGGCAGTGCGATGTAAGCTATCCACCATTTTTATTGCTCAGCTTGTAGAGTTGAAGTTTGCAAAGCAAATCAACTCAAAATAGCTTAAGCTAAAATGGCTGTCAAAGGAAGTATTATTCAGTGCCATGTTCCAAATGGAAGTGATTCCTTATTTTAAAGTTAAAAGACATTTTAATAAGGCCCATTGATTATGAATTCATTGGCACTCACCTCCATTTCACACTCATTAGATATCCCCCATTGAATTAAAACACACACAAAGCACCTCATCTAACAGTTATTAGCTTAAACTCCAAGGCCCTTAATTCAAGGGTTAAGTTGTTGCGATGGGAAGTAGGGACCATTTTTGAACTACCCACAATCCCCATGTAGCCCTACCCATCCCCTCATTCCCCATGGTTTGCATCCAGCCAATTTAGAAAGAAAACAGGGCCTCAGGTCCGATAAGCTTGCTGGAACATGGGCTAATGGGTGAGGTGTTGACCCAGTTGTAAATTAGATAAGTGTAGTTATCAAGGAAGATTATTGGCAAAGATTGTTGAGAAAATCCTGGAGAATAGGCTTGTACTCTATCTCTTACAAGTGTAAAAGGATCAACTGGGCATCCATACGAGACCACCGAAAATTATCCAAAATTTCTGATGCCCCGCAAGAGTTTACAATAAGGAACCAGTTCCCTCTTGTATCAGTGTGCATATTCAAGAGAGATGGAAAGACAAATATGTGTGTTTGTGTGTGTATAAAGTTGTATATATTGGTAGCTTCCACCAGGATGAGTTCCAATACATGGTAGTGGGAGGAATGTGTAAACCCCCCCCCCCAAAAAAAAAAAAAAAAAAAAAACCGTTGGCCAGCACTATAAGGGTCATGGAAATTCCCCAAATCACAATCAATTTGAATACTTTGCACAAAGAATGAGTTTTCTGCCAAAACAGTTTTTGTTTGAATAGTTTTTTTTGGAAAAATGATAGTAAAAAAATATTCATTATGATTATGATTGATTGGTGATACATTTAAAGCCATTGTGAGTTCATTCCAAAGATAAAATGTATGCAGCCTGCACTCACCATGACTGAATTTGATACAGATTAGTAGTTCCACTATGCAGATGGCAAGAGAAAGCCAACAAAATGCTCCAATCTTTTTCACCGGTTTTCTGAAATTGGTCAAATGTATCAGAAACCAAGATTATATATCTATCTAGACTGCACACACACCCACCCCCACCCACCCACCCACCCACCTGTCCTGTAAATATGAATTGTACTCTCGAATGGTCGGTATCGCAATCAGCCACCACAGGATCAACCTATACACAATCAGAGGATTGCGAGGAGGAATCCAAAGACAGAACTTGAGAAAGAAGGTATTCAGCTCCACAGTTAAAAACACAACACAAAGGCTGAGCACTTGGATGAACCGCCATGGACCAAGCAAAGGATGCCACTCATCTTTGTCCCATTGTGCTGGTGTGAATTGGCCCAATGTTCGTTTCACCTTACAGGAAGTAAAAGAAGAGGATTACTGGAAAAGAAGGCAAAGAAAATAATGGCAACACAATAGAAACTGAACAATCTCCCATGAATTTAGGTCAACCTATAAGCAATATTGGAAGTTAACATCATAAAATAATTAAATGTTGACCAAAGTCATGAATATAAGCAATATTTTGAAAATATAGTGATACTTTTGGGAGAAATAAGATAGATCGGAATGGGGAAACAGAATTCGTGTAGCCGACCCCAACATAGTTGGGACAAGGCTTTGATGATGATGATGACTTTTGGGAAAATTAGGGAGCTGATATAATCCCAATATTATCGAGATACTTTCCAAAAATCATCAAGAATGCAAAAATCTCACAGTATTTTCATTAGATTTTCCTAGACTCTTTATATTATTAGTTTTTATATGTTTTAAGCATTACTAATATATTTTCAATTTGTTCTTTTAGCAAGATGTACCTAAAATATCTCAACAAAAGCCCAAAATGTTAAAATCTCCCAATAATGCTCGGAAAAAAAGAAATATAAGGGGATTTGTGGCAATGAATTTAAATGTGAATCATTGCCCTTTCTGCGAAAGTTAAATATAAAAATATTTAAAAATATGTAGATGTTTCATATAGATTGCTTCTCGCTGAACATACTTTACCAATGATATTTGGCTGTCGACTTATTCCGACCCACTCATATGTTCTCCCATCGAAGTACCGGACAGTCCGCATTCCTGCCCAAATTCCTGCCGTTGTAAAAAGAAACTGATTGTGATAACTAAACAGAATCTGTAGTACTCTTGAGGCCAAAATAAATTGCCAAAACTAAAAGAGAAAAGTTATAGGATTCTGAATCTGTAATATGAGGTTTTTCTAGGAAAGAAAATACACATAGCTTCTGCCCGTCCATATACGGGACATATATGCCACCATGGGACCTCTGTCCAAATCAAAATTGTTCTTCTGTGGGCCCATAGTATATTGGCAGTGCCCAAAACTCATGCCAGTCCATCTATCAGGTGGCTGCATACTTACCTGAAACAAAAACGATAAAAAGAATCCAACGTCCACATTCAGAGTACATTTGTGGTCCACATGATTCTTGGACCAGGTCATCAACATGGTGGGATCAACATAGTGCCTTTCACACATTGGGTCGACCTAGCCCCGTGTGGAGCCTATAAAAAACAGCACATAGATGTCATACATTGTATCAAATCTTCTGTAGTCATATTAATCACTGTAAAATGTGGTTGCAAAACTTATTATTTCTGCTTTTTCCCTTGTCAAAATGGCCAATTCAAGAGAAACAAGCAATGCCATAAAATTAATGGTTGAACACCTAATGCAGTTAAACTTTGGACATTCTAAATTTTTTCAAGATAAATAGAAAGTTATAATGCTATAATGGGTCAAAATATACACCGCCTTGTTTAAAATTGCAGGAGTGATACTTCAAATGTTTGCTGTAAGGACAGCCTTTGTGAAGCCTTTAGATTGGATCTCCACTCCCACCAGATTATTGTAGGGGGAGACTCTACTTGTGCTATAACTGCTATTTAATGGGCTTTGGGTTCTTCCATGTGCCTTGGCGTAATGCGGACATAGAGGAAGAGGTGTCTTTGGGTTCTTCCATGTGCTTTGGCATATTGCTGATGTAGAGGAAGAGGTGTCAGACTTAGCTAGGTGGCTTCAAGCATCATTTCCCCATGTATTTAGAAGTGCGAATTCGGATGTGGAAGACTCGCCAAGGAGGGAGTTGGATTATCGAGTTTGGTTCTAGAGAACTATTTTGTTTCATCCTTATTTTGTCGCTTGTTTGGGCGATTTTGGTGATTTTGCTCTTGCTATTTTCCTCTCTGTAGAAATGCAAGTCTCTTATGCTTATGTTGGCTTGGTTTTTAATAAAATTTATTATCATTCAAGGAAAAAAATCAATTGGTTAAAACCTGCAATAGTAACAAGTAAAATAGCGATAGTGAAATGGGGTGACTGTTTCCACGAATTGATACCAAAGACCGGACTGCAATCATAGCAAATTACCAAACAAATAAGGAGCATTTACCCACAAAAAAACAACAATGCCCACACAGATGGAATAAGATACGCTCCTTAGGTTTAAATAGGGTTGGTGGGATGAGCACAATTCCATGTGCTGGACTTGCTTGAACCCTTAAATATTTGGATAAGGAGATGTCTAGCTTGTTAAGCACTTAAGCCACATTAATTTGTTGCAAGCCAAATAGATCTATTGAACACATGAAAATGCTCCACAAAATCTCTTTTATGTATTGCATTTCTAGATCCATTATGTTGATTACATGCTAATTTGGAGAACATGCTGTTTTTCAAGTTCTGTCAGTGTTTAATTTAACAGGTGAAAAATGACAGTATTTTGAAACCATAACATAGAATATCAATCCTTACATTAATGTATTAATACATCTAACTACAAAAGATAGATGGTTTACGGCTTTGACACTGATGATGAAGAAATATTTTTTTCCTTTTTTTTTAAAGGTAAAGTGACTCAAACCTGCAACCTTGTGGTTGCAGCAATGAGAATCTTCCTGCCGTGCTACAGCCCCTAGTCATTGTTAACTACATAGAAATTAAGTATTGACTGAAACAGAATAAAAATATTCATAGGATGATTCAACAAAAGACTAAAACATGGCTTCAGGGTTCTTACCAAACCAATTGCAGATCAAAATATCCAAAATAATACTATCCCACCAGCACTCATTGAAGTTCGGTAACATGTGGCGAAATGTGAGCTGCATAATATTTTATATTAGAATGATCATTTTCTGAACTTTAATTGGGAAACGATAATAACATTAACGCCCCAGCAGAGTACAGTCAGTCAACCATCCATGTATACAGAGACAAAAAATACAATATGCATGTACATTAATTGACCTCAGCCAAGCCATGTATACTACCATAAGTGGGTCGTATCGTACCCCAAAAATCAGATATTTTGAGCAATTCTGACTAATGGTTAAATGATTAATAGACATTTGTTGTAAGGGGCATTGTTTTCCAAATTTGTATATCGCGTGTAACAAGGATAGAGAGATGGTTAAAGACCCATTTTTATTAGGAAGTAGTGGGAGATATGTAGAACCAGAACTATTTTGTTTGACTTCCCTAGGGTATTTCCTGGGAGCTTTGTAGAGATCTTTCAAGATTGGGTGGCAGCTTTTAATGAAAACTGGCAAGTTATTTGAAGAAAAACAGAATTCATGTAGCCGGCCCCAGCATAGTTAAGACAACGCTGATGATGATGATGATGATGATGATGATCTTAGAATCCATTGTCCTGTATGTTGAAGCCTCCTCTAGTATGGTACACTACAGGACTGTCATTTCGCGAGCATGGTTCTAGCTTGGTATTTGTCAATTGACTCAATCTCCACAATGTCTGCTACAACTCGGCAAAGTCGCACCAAGACTAAGCCAATAAGAATAAGATTTGGTAGGGGCCAAGTCTGGCATAGCTCAGCTGAACAACTTACATTTGGCCCAGATTTAAAATCCTATCTGAAGGCAATCCGATCCACATTAAGAGGGTGCTTAGCTATGAAACAATAAGCAGAAAAATGACTTTCCCCAGACCAATTGAATAGGTTGACTACAATGCAGATTTGAAATGCTAAGAACTGAAGAAAAGCTTGTCTCCGAAATTCTTCAGCTGAAGGATCATTAAGAAATGTTATTTTCTATTCTACTAGAAAGGAGTTGCAACCTTAAAGACTAGCTCACGTGCAGAGAGTTGATGGTGGAATGATGTTATTTATCCAAGGAGTGGCTAACCTAATGGAGGGAAAATTAGGAAAAAAAAGGCATCAGAAAGGAAGCTTCATACATTGGGCAGTCTTCTGCATTAGTTTAAAGTGGAAGCTGATATTTTGTGATATTTCTTGCATATTCTTCTCTGTTCTTTCTAGTATATTCTTTTGTGATATTTCTTGATATTTGAACATAACAGTCCATGTTACTATATAGCTCAATTTTTGGGTCCTGTCTCATTTACTAGGGAGTGCACCATTGGGATGGTTTGAATTGTATTAAATGCACATCACAAATAGTGGATGTGTACCTGCCAATGGAACATACTACTAAAATTTCCTCTTGAGAAATAGAAAATGCATATCTAAGTGTATCAATGAAAATCAGTTGAAGATCCTGACCTCCATTAGCTCAAACCCAATTGATAGGACCCACAAAAGGGGCTGGTTACGAATCATTATAGCTTTGCCCCACCATCCAAAAATATGAGCCAGAACAAATTCATCAAACAAGGTCTCCTGAAAATGTAAAACCACAATCAGTAGCTTGAGGCATCTGTGACACTGCAGTGGAATGCAATAGATTTAATTATTCAAAGAGAAATTACAGGGTGCTGTCCACAAGGATGTGAATAACATCATGTTGCCCCATTCCAGAAAACTGAGGACTACAGTTATCGATGGATTTATGTTTAACACCAATGCTCAAAGACCCAAAAAGATGGTGCATGGTCCAATTCTTTGAGTCCATTAAATAATTGGATTCAGATTAAGATGAACAAATATGGATCTATAGAGATTCGGATCAGATCCTTAGTTCCTTGTTCATTTGTTACGCATTTATTCATTTCTCTCATGACATCATTATAAACAGTAGTAATTTTTGGGGTAAAACATAGCTATAGTCAACAATCGGATCAGGTCCGGAGTTTTTTGAAACTAGGATCTCAGTATTTGAAACATATTCAACATGGGTTTTACATCTTGGGCATCAGAGATTCAGATACAGATCCTGTATTGCTAATTGGATCTGGAGATACCCTGGATTCAACCCATATCCAACTCTTTCATTGCCTAACAATGGTTCAGTTATTCCAAAGCTGATCTGATGGACTCCATGTTAGTCATTGCATTGTTAACACAATAGGTCACACAAAATGGGCTCTGTAATAAACCATATACCAACCTAAAAGCTTAAGCTCATAGGTGGAAGGCCCAAACAGATATATATGAAGCCTTGCCAAAGGCATTACTTAGGCGATGTGGGATGTGGGGCTTTACTTTTACCAACACTCCCCCTCACGTGCAGGCCCAACAGATTTCATGGACGGGTCCGCCACATGGGCTCCACGAGAACGACGAGATCGGAACCAGCTCTGATACCATGTAATAAACTATATACCAACCTAAAAGCTTAAGCTCAAAGGTGGAAGGCCCAAACAGGTATATATGAAGCCTTGCCAAAGGCATTACTTAGGCAATGTGGGATGTGGGGCTTTACTGTTACCAATAGGCGCCACTGCGGTGGAAGAACAAGCAAATAGAGATCTACGAGGTAATTACTAGAGATCACTACCATAGGCTTCACTCACAATCCAACGGCAGTGGTGGATGGCCACAAGATCCACTGGACAAAGGTTTGAACTCTAACGGATACAAAATAGAGAGAGAATTGTACATGCTGACGGAATGACATTCCAAGTTTGTCTGCCAGATTTGTAGTTGTACTCTACAATATAAAGAGGAAAGGTGATGGAGAAATAAAGGGGATTACCAATTTACCATACACTATCTCCATCCAATATGATCTCTAATCAAGGGAAATTCTCTCTAGAACAGAAAACTAAAGGGGATTACAATACATCGTCTCCATCTAATAGGACCTTTCTGCTCATGTATAAGAGCACGTTTGGTAACAGGTGAGAATTCCGCAGATCCGAGGATTCCTCATTGCCCTTGAAACAGAATTCCTCGTTGAGGATTTGTGTAGTTGAGGATTTCACATTGATATTGTGCATATTGGATATGAGCAACTTTGAGGACGGTTCTTACCATCTTACAATGCGGACCACCAAGTGGGGCCCACCTTGGGATCCTACAGATCATAGGGCAGAGGGAGAGGATCGAAAGATCCAAGTGGGGCCAACCTAGATATCAAATTTGAAGTCAATCTAATACCTCTAACCCCTTTATCCATGGTCCACAAGTTTAACAACTTTAAATAAAATAAAAACAAAAAAATTTGACCCTCAATCCAACGGTCCAGTCCATTCGGATCCATGCAAATCCATGGGATCAATGACTTTAAGGGGGTTGTGTCTGTGTGGTCCATTTGGGTAGGTCATAATGTGGCTCCCACTCAATGGTCTGCACTTTAAGATGATAAGGACCCATCTTCACAGGGCCACCACACACACACACACATCCTAGGGTTAAATAAAGGTCCCAAGGGTTTGGTTGCTTGCCGATTCAAGTGGTACGTGAGTTGGGTTTAGAACATCACGAAACAGTTCAGTTCCTATCTACCATCGCGCACGTGTGTGTGTGTGTCTATATATATGAGCAGCACTAGAAAACTCCCCAGGGAGTTTTTACAAAAAAAAAAAAAAAACACCCCTCCCAGTTGGGCCCACAATGGTGTATGACAACAATGGAATGCTGCTGGATGGAATAATCTAGATGAGTTCTACCTATGTGAAAATTTTCAACTCCTTAAGATTATCCTAACCCGTTGATCCTTGGCCCTAAAGTTTAATGGTTTTAAAGGCATCACTTTCTTGTGATTTCAATCCAATGGTGAGTAAAAGTTGGATGAGTGTCAAATTTAGGCTTTATTCCATTTCATAGGGGTAGTATGTGTGAAATGATTGGATTGGCTCAAGATGGGATCAATGCGCCATAAAAACATTAGGGAGCAAAATGGGAGTTTTTGAGAATTCCTCACACACACACACATATATATATATGGATGTGAGGGCCCCAACCCTTACTCTCACAGTACCATGAGAGTTATCTCATGTATACAAGAGCATCTCCCTATTCTTGTGAGAGTAACTCTCATGGTACTGTGGGAGTAAGGGGCGGGGGTCCTGACATTTAGGCTGTTGGCATTGGATACGGATGTGAGGGACTCCCACCAAGTCCAACACCCCACTGTAGATGGGTGATAACCTAATGGGCTTCCAAATAGGATGGTCGCCATTACCTTAAAGAAGTCTTACCGAACAAAATGTTATCCACCAATCTTTGTCCTTTTTCTATTAAGTTTCTGTTATGTTTCGTAACCATCTATTAATAAGCCGAATATTTGATGGACAGGAATTTTCAATCTGAAAATTTTTTGGAAAATCCCCACCGGATCAATGATGCTGTCACCACTGAGTACACCCCAAAGAATGAGTGCATGCATCCCAATTCATGAGGGCCTACCGTTCTCCAAATATAGAATATGCAAAAGGAAATTAAAACATGATGGTGAATGAAGACATCATACATAAATATTGTTAAACCTGCTTGTGGGATGCTCTGGCACATAAATGCGGCAATCAGTTCCATATGATCTTTCAGGAAGTTCTGCAAAAAAAAATAGAAAAACAAAAGAAGATAAAAATCATATTAGTCTTAATAATGCAATCATTTAGCTATTTTCAGGAAAAAAAAAAATAGATAAGCAATTTAGCAAGGCAAAAATTTTGCAATACCAACACCAAGACTGGGATGGAGATATTTCATGAACTGCCGGGCATCATCACGTTTCTGAAAAGTAAAAAGTTATTAGCTGATACACTCATGCCATAGTATGCAAACAATGGAAAACTAAAATGCTATGGAAGAAAGCATATAAATTTATAGACAGAAGATCTCACTCAAAAATCTTCGAGAATGAACATCAAAAAAAATTGAAGGTTATTTTAGCTTTACCCAAAATCACTAGTCTGAATAACCTGGAAGAATGGGTGATTATTCATTCAGCTACACATTTGGATGGAGCTGAAACTAGAAATTACATGACGTAATCTGACTTTTACACTGCAAACCGTTATTAGAGGGAAATTCATGGGGTCGATGTGGGATTAAAATTACAAAAATTAAATGAATCACCTAATGAGAGACTATTTCCTGCACTGCCTCAAACATAGCAGGATGAATAAACCTCGTTCCGCTAAATATTCTGTTCAGTCACCAACCATGATATTGACTGCCTCGCGAATATAGATTAAAAAAAAAAAAAAAAAAGAAATTATGAAAGCAGAAAACATAGGGAAGAAGACTAGGAAGCTCAAATGTCCAATCATCAAGAAGTTGTGTCAAATAACCTTTTTTTTTAAATGGTAACTAGTTAATTAAATAAATCAAGGACATTTACAAAGATCACCCACAAACCTAGTGTAGTTCATTAGACTCCCCCTCCTTTTGGCGTTCTAAAGTTTAATGTTGATGGGGCAGCTATAGGTAAACCAGGGCCGGCTAGAATTAGTGGAGAATTCTTAGCAATCATAAAGGGGTTGGGTGGGGTGGGTGGGATGTGTTGTGCTAATGTTTTCCAAAAATGTGGGGTTCTAAAGAGTCTAAGGAGGCAGAGGTAATGACAGTGCTAGAAGCTGCTCTTCATATTTTCTCAGCTTCTTTCCAAGGCAAGTTGATTGTTGAGAGTGATTTGGGCCATTTGGCTAATGCAGTGAGGTGGGTTTCACATCATGGGACCAAGCCATGGAGATTCCAGTTTCTTTTCAATGAGCTTAAGGAGTTGTCCTCTGATATGGAGGTATTCTATCATGTGATTAGGTCGGCCAATAATAGGATGGATGCTCTAGCAAAACAAGGGGTGGATAGAGTCTTTCCCTGGGTTGCTTGTACTTTGTAATTTTAGTGGGGTATAATTCTCTTGTACCCCCACTTTATTTTCTTTTTGGGTGTTGTTTTTCATTCCGTCATTAATAAAGCGTTGTTTATTACCTACTAGAAATAAAGCCTAAAATACAAGGCACATAATCTATTTGAAAATAAATCTTTTAAATAAATCTCACAACATTCTACCCAACAACTCCACAGGTCAGAAGCAGAAATACCGAAGAATTCATCAAGTGGCAAAGCCCAGGATGTGGCCTTAGTCCTCGCCATAATCACTACTGCAATACAGTTTTCTTCCTAATTGTTAAAAACTTGATTATTCATCTATAATCAAATTGACAACAAAACAGCCATCAGGGTTCAATTCCAAAGAATTCAGCTTTTCTTATTATAGTATCCAGACAGGCCGTCACTCCACCACTGTGAGAGACCAGACCCAATTAACTCCAAACAGCTGCACGAAATAGCTCCAAACTGGTGTGTTGGAAGGGGAATAAATGAGAAAATGACCGACATCTTCGGCGTTACTCATACAGCCATTCCATATGTTAACTAAAACCATATCTGATTTCACAAATGGTCAATCATTAGAATCTTATCCAAGGCACTGCCCAAGTGGTGCTAGAACCCTTGGTGGTCCTATAATCTTCCAAATAGAATGGAAAGCATCACATCATATATCTCTTGCCTACCATATCCTATTTCACAAATGGTCATCATTAAAATCTTTGTTTTTTAAATGGCAACTTTATACATAAAAAGCAAAAGGCAGTACAAGAGAGATATACTGCCAAACGAAAACAAAGGCCAACAGACCTTAAAAGCACAGAAAAATAAAAACACTAAAACAAATAAATAATCATTAAAATCTTATCCAAGGCCACTGCCCAAGTGGATGCTACAACCATTGGAGGTCCTATAATCTTCCAAAAAGAACAGAAAGCATCATGGACCTCTTGCCTACCTGCAGATAAATATAAAAATTCTTAACAGAAAACTAACTATTAGCATCTGGACCCGATGCACAAATATCATCAACTATAATTTAATTAATAGGTGATGCAACCGACCAATAAGTTTTCCAATTTCATCATCCCATAAATCATGATGAAAAATTGGAGTCTGAACAAATGTTTCTCCAACTATTTCCACTAAGAAAAACAGTAGCAGCCTGGTCAGTCACAGCAGTAATGAGGAATAAAAGTCTGCAAATCTCCCATCATCATGTAACAAATCTGTCCAAAATCAAATGATGGATCCATCTCCACATCTATTGAATACTATAAGAGAAAGATTGTCCAACTTTCAAAATTGATTTTCAAATACCAGATGCCATCTTAGAAGATTCAGGAACATCCTTTCAAGTAGCAGGAAGCAAAAGTTTGGTTTTTCTGGCCTTCCTAACATCCGTTATGGAGGGCTGGACTGCTACATTGATCCTTGTTGGGGGTCAAGTTCTTTCAGGGATAGTGCCAAATGCAATCTCATTGTGCAATTGGAAGGAACATAAAAAAGAAATGGCTCCCTTCTCTTTTTGAGATGAAAACAACGACTGATAATGCCTTTAGGTGCAAAAGTTCCTGAAGGAGTCAATGTGTGGGATTTCCAAAGAGATTATCGCAAAGTAATCAATGAGAAATCCCACCCCACACCCCCCGGTTAAAGATAAGGGGCTCATCCCATCTACCACCTGAAAGTCCAATGAAACTGAATATCAGTGGGATGGGATGCCTTTACAGAATCCAAGGCCACGTAGATTGTGTTTTGGGGGATGGGGGTGTTGATAAGATTTTTGAACACTAAAATCCAAGGACATAGAGAGAATGTTTTGGGGAATGGGGGTGGTGGTGAGATTTTTTAAGGAACACTTTTATGAGCAGCTCATTGTCGAAAGAGACTCCAAGAACAAAATTATGTGGGCTGTCAAGGAATCAAGCCCACCATTGAGGTTTGTGTTTATTATTAACAACGCAAGAGATCTAACATATATGATGGAGGTAAGCTTTTCTCACGTTCCTTGGGCAGTCAACATAGAAGTCGACGCTCTTCCAAAGGTGGGCATTGAAAAATAAGGTTTAGCTGTTGCCTCAACAACAGATCTGTTGTCAGGACCGCTCCTTAACAGCTCCACCTTGATGGAGGAATTAAGGCACATAACTGCTCTATAAACCTATGTCCTTGTTACTAAAAGTCTTTCATCACTTTGGACAAAAAATAATAATAACAATAAAATATAAAAACTTCAAAACACATCACTCGATAATGCCCAGAAATCTGCGTGAATTGTTATTAACGTGCATTTGGATGCACAACAAATCGAGCAGCTTTAATATCAAGAATTTATGGCCATCTATTCCATTTGTCTGTCTGAGGCAGCACAAATTTCTGAAATCATATTAACTGGGATACAATTATTCGTCTTTATTCATTGGTGGTGGAGAAGACACAGAAACTGTATTCTTAATGAAGTCTGCAACATCCTTGCCACCCCAAGTGCACACAGAGGGTTCAGCCTGATAACTATCCTACCAAAATCATCAAATTGGTTTCAACATTGTGTACATCCAAATAGACCTCACTTGTTTAAGTTGTTCAACTGGTTGAAAATCAGCATTGCCTCATAACAGATACAGAATCAGATGATGATGCTTGTGACTATCTTTATCATTAATAGAATAAAGAAATGGTAAAGGAAATTCACCTGGAAAAGCAAAAATGTAAGGGCAACAAGGTAAACTACTGCCATTCCATGAACCAGGCGCCATATTGCAGGATGTGGCCGAATAAGTATCCTGAAAAATACAATTACCGATGTCACAGTACTCAATCATCAGCATCTTGCTGTATTAAATTGAACGAAATGGAAACCGATTCAGGCCATTTATAATTCAAGCCAATAATCTTTTTTCATGTCACAAGAAGAAGTCAGTTTGGCTTCCATTGTCATGAGGAGCCACTGTGCCAGACTAGACCTGGCCCAAGGCAGACCCACCGGAGCCTCCAAACCCAGTTGGGTGCACAGAGGCTGGCCCAGCCATCTGACAGGCTGGGTACAGAGTCCTATGCCCAGTAATCAAGGCATTCCACGCAAGACATGTAGTAAATTATTTATTATTAATTGTCTGTTTCGTATGGTTTGGATTGTAGTTTGTTTTTTAAAAATCAGTTTAGATGTGTGGTTTGGATTGGATTTAGGTTTCCTTTTGTTAAGATGCATATGTCTTCAATGATAGGCCACAAAGTTATAATCTTCTTAGGCTGGAAAATTGCCATCTTCTATGTGGAGTTCATGCCCAATCTAGGGTTTGCAGTGAACCTCAAGTTGGATAAGATCCCAACTCAACCAGGATAGAGGTAACATATTTTTAGAGCATGCTTGTTTACTATTTATCTTGATAACTGTGCTGAATGGGGAAATTTTTGGAATAATCTGTCAGATTATGTTGTGAATCATTGAGCTATTTGCTCATTAAGTGTAACGCATAAATGAAACATAACTCAAAGAACCAGCTTTTGAAGGTAATAAGGCAGGTCCCTAGACATCAGAGTGAATTAAAGCAAATGATGGATGTTGACTCTCATTTCATTCATGAACACCATGAAGATGAAACCATCACAATCCCACATATCTCATCTCAGCTACAATTTGCCGATTTATTTACTAAAGCCATGTCTCACAATCGTCATAATTTCTTAGTGTCCAAATTGATACTTCTTGATTACCTAATACCCACATCAATTTGAGGGGGAATGTGGAGAGAGTACCAATTTGGTACTCCTATGGACTCGTGGAGCATGATGCCCTACAAGACCGAGTCTTTCTAAATAACTACTTGTAAATTAGTTGTTCCATTACGCCCCTATACATATCCTATTTAAACCCTTTCAAAGGGGTAGTCATGTAATTGTACGTTGTGAACATCTATATCAATACAGGGCTATCCCTCTAAGAGGGTACTGCAGTTTTTATGCCATTCTGAATTTGTCATCACCTTCCTCCAGCACCTCCCATTCACCTAAGCAGGTGGTCCCAAGTGGGCCTCACAAAGTCAATACTTAACCTCATTTTAGGCAAAACCTCAAAAAAACAATGCAAGGTTTTCAGATTTTTATGATATTTTGAAACCTCGTGGTAATGTTAGATATCTCATTTCTCAGTTTTTTGCATATCATGATATTTTCAAAATATTGACAATATTTGTTGTACTAGTCATCATGACATAAGGAACAAAATCAACTAGGTTTAGCATAATATCCAAGATATAGAAACTTACGTTGAAGGTGCTTGAAGCAAGCAATAAGCAAGAAACACTGCAATCATTGCCCATACACCCCTATTAAAAAAAAGAACACACAAGCATATGCATCAAAAGTGACTTTCATATTCAAAAAAAGTAAGAAAACTCCATAAGCAAAGGAAAAACAAAAAAACAAAGAGGAAGTCCCAATGAAAATGGCATACCTCTTCACAGAGGAAACAAGATCACCTGATGAGGTGCTTTCTGGATCAAGAGCTCCACTTGCCCAACTGAAAGCAAAGATAAACATATATGAGCAATTTTAAATATTTTGCCTAAAAGAACACAACAAATAGGATAATGAGATTTCCAGGTATCAAAAGATGATTTGCCATAAATACATCATAAGCCGCTAAGTCCATCAAAGATTCTACCTAGCAAGTTAGCAACTGAAATGGGCTATTTCCTATGTGCATTTTCCATGAAGTGATATGGTGTGGTGGAAACTTATCCACTAAGCGTGTGGCATCCATGCACACCATTCCATCATATGATCCAAATTAGTGGGCCTCAGTGCAGATGGAGTATATCAACAGAACCCTGCTGATTAATTGATCCTCATCATCCAGCAGTACCCATCAAATTGCAGTTGACAAGAAAAGTAATCAGGGGTCCAAATCCAAACATTAAACCCAATTATTCCCATATAAACAACATACAGAAATTTAGACTTCATCAGCACAATTTTCATGCATGAACTAAACAGACCAACCAATCTGAAGCAGTAATGGTGAATCCATAAGGGGAAAAAAAGAGGAGCAGCATATATTTTTACAAGAATTGAGTATCGTAAACTCACAACAATTTCAAGAACAAAGGAACTCACATTAGAAGGCATGCGCCAATAAGTAGCAATGAAATGGTATGAGGCCTGTATGCCCATGCTGTCCATGGATCAAATTCATCATTCAATGATTTCAAATGACTATTTTCTCGAACAATATGATTTGTTCTCATTTTCTCAGGACCATTAAGCCCCATCAGACCTAGTTGTAGTACCTAGAAAACGAGTTTGCTGCCTGGAAACAAACAGTAATAGAAGTAAATTTGAGATGAAACTGATAATTAAACACTACTAAGAATGAAAACAAACAAACAATAATAACATCATTCCTAAAAACAAATATAATCGTCCTAGAACAAATCTGTTGGCGGCATGCCTGCTCTATGAAAGACATGCTTGTTTCGTATGGTATGATGCTCTTATACCTACTCAGATGCTTCTCTCTCTCTCTCTCTCTCTCTCTCTCTCTCTCTCTCTCTGTGGCTTTGTTGTGATATGTTCTGTACTCAACTCTCTATCTAATGAAATTCACATGTTACCAATTAAAATCCACAATCAATCAATAGAACAAAACACAAGAGAAATGATGGGTTGCAAAATTCAATAATAACACAGAATTTAACATTTCCCTCAACTACAACTAAAATCAAATGAAATTGGAAGTAGATAAAAAATCTCTACCAATTTCATATATTGATAAGATTTTGTATAGAAAAATACTCTATTCAAGCATTAACTCCAAAGCCATCCCAACTGATACTTACAATAATAAATAGACAAAACCCACACTAACCAAAACCAAAGCATATAATATCGAAAACCCAAACAAAACATTGAATTTCCTTTGAAACAGAGGAAAAACACATTAGGAAAAAAGATTTCAATGCTCCCTTGAAATCATTAACTTCAACAATAATAACACTAATTCAACAGAGAGAAATCAATAATTAAAAACAAAAGAGCCAAAGTGGCACTAATTAAGAAATTCAAATAAATAGAAGAAAATCACCAAAAATCACACATAAAATCCAATGAATATATAATCTCAAATATCCAAAACGGTCACTTTCCATATCAACAGAAAGAAGAAAGAACACATAAGGAAAGAAGATTCCAATGCTCCCCTACAATCACAAATTCAAGAAAATTCCAGTACTTCCTCATAATCACAAACTCCTACAACAACAACAACAACAACAACAACAACAACAAAAACAACTTTCCTGGCCCTTGGGCTTAAGATCAACTGTAGCATCTGTTCTCATCAGTGTAACTATAAATGAAAAAATAAAAACAAATTGACCCCAATTGAGAAATGGAAACAAACAGAAGAAAATCAACCAAACCCACAAAAATCAAATCCAATCCATATGATACCCAGTACCCCAAACATTGAATTTTCACAAAAGAAAGATCTAAGTTCTCCTTTTCATTCACAAACACCAACAATATCATCCCAAAATACACATAGAAACAAAAAAAAAAAAAAAAAAAAAAAAAAAAAAAAAAAAAACTGTTTTTTTTTTTTTGAAGATGGAATGAAATGAAGTAATGAAGATTGTGGTAATATGAACTAAATATTAGAAGCTCAAAAGAACTGGTTTTTTTTTTCTTCTTCTTTCTTTCAATTTTTTTGGTTGCTCACTTAGAAGAACATAGAATTCTCCAATCAGAGTCTCTTGGCCGTTGATGGGAGATAAGAAGATCTAAGCCGTTGAAAGGTTCTGAGCCCGGAAAGGTGGAGTGAGAGACGGGAATGGAAGAAAACGAAGCACAGAGAGAGTCAGAGAGAGGAGCAGTATTTAAGGTGGTATGGATACGCGCGGAACACGAATCTTTCCGAAGTACCGAAAGTGCCCTTTTGGAGATGGCATGGGGCATCATTTCACATTTTTTATGTAGTCTTTGATTTAATCAGAGTGGGGTTGACCCACCAAGATAGTGTAGTCATATTAAGGTGTGAAAACCTTCAAAAGAGACACTTGATTACATTAATCTGTTGGGGAACCTTTTTTTTTTATATATATAGAGAATCATCTTTATTTTTTTGGATAAATGAGGTAAGAAATCACTAGCAATCTTATATCCTAATCACCTTAGAGTTTAGTGCATGGTATAAGACCTATGTAGTGTGCTCCAATTTTGCCCCAAACTTAATTGGTGCATTGTGTGGTGTGAGTATGGTGAAGAATAACCGTATCGGGTTATATGCCATGGGAAAACCTTTTTCGTTAAAAAAACTCTTATATCCTCTAATCTTATTCCTCTCTAACAAGATAAGGCCTCTAAAAGACGACGTAGGTTTACCTTGATTATATCATTTTTGCGGGTGGTGATCAATGTAATTCCATCATTAGATGGATGAGATTGGGGTGTAACTTGATTGTATCATCTTGGCGAGTGGGGCACACTTTACTTTTTTGCATTATTAGACAAGTTAGGGGTTTTTTGTGGGGAGTGGGGCGTTTTGGTCGATGGGGCCTGTCATTATTCCATCATTCATTTGATTTTATTTTATTTATTTATTTTTAATTTGGTTCATCTATTGTGACTATTTTTTTTTTTTATATATCTACAATGTGAATGCATTTGAGGTGGGAATATCAAACTCAAGTAATGTAATGATCTCAACCAGCCACCTTGACCAGTTCTTGGCTCTTTACCCATAGTATAAAATTACCTGATAATTAACCTCACCCAAATAATACCCAAGACAATAACCCTAAATAAAATGACTTTGGTTCAATAGTCTTTTTAACTTCCCTTAGCTCCCTCCTAGGTATTCCAAAATAGCTTAGATCTAAGAGAGCTTTCAACATTCTACAATGCAATAAAATTTGTCAAACGATTTTCAACAAATGTGAGCGGCCAAGAATTCTAGATTAATAGAATTGGTTGATTGTGAAAATGAAAATATTGAGTGGTTATTTCTGGTTGTAAACTGCAGGTGGCTACTTATAAAACTCCCATTATAATAAATAAATGGATAATTTTAAAATAGTGCTAAATTTTTAGATTATTTTTAAAAGTACTTTTTCTTTTCTTTCTTGCTATAGGAGGGTTCTCATTTCTTTGGGCTGGACTAATCCCTCCAGACCCAAAGGGAAGCCGGGTAAACTCCCATGTAACTTTTGTGATAGTGCAGTTTCTAAACTACAACCTTCGGGTGCAAACCATGGTCCTAGGCCAACTAAGCTATCCCTTAGGATTATTTTTAAAAGTACATGAAGATTCGAATATTTCAAGAAAATATATAATTTTTTTTTTATATTTCTTTCGATCCAGTCCTCAGCACAAAGAAAAATTTTAAAAAATGATAAAAACAACCTCATTTCGTTTTTCAAATTTTCTTTTTTAATAAATTATTTAAGAAAAATGACCTGATAGGGCCCACTTCAGCTCCATTTATGCATAGATAGTTAAAAAAAAATGAAGTTATATGGATTCTAAGTGATAAAAAAAAAAAAACTAGCTTAATTAAATACTCATGACCATCTAAATCAAGTTGAAAGATGTGCCATATAAGAATCTAAAGAAAAGAACTCCAAGACTAATTATAGAATTCACCTAGACGAGTGAACCATTAAAAGAATGTATCTCACTCGCGACATTCGATCAGTGAGTCCCATAAATTGAATTTTGGGTTCCGTTTGAAGATGAAAGAATGTTTAAAAAAAAAAAAAAGACATAAACTTGTCTTAATGGTATTCGAGAAAAGTACTCCAAGACAGCTTTCGATCAAACTACTAAAAAAAGGCATCCCACTATCAACATTCGAGCAACAACGCCCATGAAGTAAATTTTGGAGATGAGAGAGTGTTGCCATAAGGGAATTCTTATCATTTTTCAAAAAATAAAAAATAAAAAGAATTTGATTGAAATAAATATGAAAAGTTCTTATACTTTTTCAAAATATTCTGACCTCCCTGTACTTTTTAAAAAATGAGCCAAACGATTTTATTCTTTTTTGAAAATTCCCAATAAATAAATAAAAGGTTTGGTATTTTTAATACCAACACAAGTCAAGAAAATTATAAATCTAGTGACTCAAAGATGTTCTTTAATTAAAAAAAAAAAAAAATCAAGTGCCGACGAAGCGACACGAAACAGAGGAACCTGAAATAAATTACTCGGATAATTCTTTCTCTTGAAAGCTAGAAAACGGTTAGAAAAAAAAAAGAGTAAGATTTGATTTTTCCTTGCACCACATCAGCAATGTCAATCCTTAATCTCCTTAATCCCCACTCACGCCTCTTGAAATTTTTGAAAGAAACGTCTCCAACGTTTCATCTTCTAAAACGCTTCATACTAACAAAAGCACTCACCATCTTCTGTATCCAAAAAAAAAAAAAAAAAAAAAAAAAACTCCATTATCTTTCTCTGCTCCATTGATATATTCTCACATGTTTGGAGGTACATGAAAATCTAAGGGAAGGGGCCTTATGAAGGGAGTTCTTAGTGACAGGTGAAGAATGGAACATCATGATAGTTTCTCCTTTCTCATTTCCCCTTTTTTTCTTATATGTTGCCATTTTTTTAGTTGGGCTTCATTCCATATTGATAGTCTTCTAGTGAAAGACAAGAGTTTGTAGAAGTTGAACATGTACACTGCTATTTCATGTGTAGTGATTCCTACTGTTAGATTTATATATTGCAGTTCTTCCCTTTCAAACGAAGGGCTCTACTGATAATAATAGGATTTAAAACTGAGATATTTTTAATGACCCATCATATAATTTTGAAGTTCTTTTTTTTTTTTTTTTTATTGGTATGGTTGTTATTGTTGATGGTTTTTTTTTTTTTTTTTTTTGTCTAATTATCTATTTGAGAGAGTATGGCCTTTTTGGTATTAGGATTTTGATTAGGGTCTAGGGAATTTGATTCATTTTATTCTGATTTGAAGATTTTGATTTATGATTTTATAATTCTTAGATTTTGATTTATGGTTCTTAATAAAAATTTTAAATAATCTGAAATTCTGTATTTCGAGTTGGGGATTGGAGAATTGAGTAATTGCACTTGGTTTTGACAATTGGGGTTTTTTGAGGATTTGGGTTTTGAAGTCGGACATTCGAGGTTTTGGTTTGCGTTTTTTGAATTTGGGCATTGGAGACAATGACTTGGTTTCTTTCATTTTGTAATTTGGTATTTTAAATTGGAGACGAAATAAATTAAAATTTAACATATGTGAGTGATAACCAGGCTTGAAAACTCATCTAATGGGGTCAGGAAATTTGATTCATCTCATTTTGATTCGAAAAGTTTCAATTACAGATTTGAATTTTTGAATTATAAATTTATAGTTCTGGATTTTATTTATTCTAAATTTGAACAATGGAGAACTTGACTCCAAAAATGAAATTCTTGCCGAATCTGAGTTTGTTTAGTTTAGTTTGTCATTTGCGTTGCATCATTTTTGATTTAGTGTGATAAGACGTGCTGCAAAATAATTCCTATTTATTTATTCCTTTAGGTGATTTAAATATGATTTATGAATATATTTGTTCATTAGATTTTATTAAATATATTACAAATCTAATCTATATTCATGAAGTTTAATCAGGTGTCTATATAGTTAATATGTATGACATTATAGGCCTCTATAATATGGAATGCTCCTCATATGTTCAGTCGTCAGGTATAAATATATATATGAAAATATTCAAGTGCATCTAGCTCTGACCCGATTTTCTTTTATATTCAGTCGTTAGAAAGATTTTCTTTTATATTTAATATATGTTCAGTCGTTAGAAAGATTTTCTTTTATATTTAAAACTTTTTAGAAAGAAATTGAATACCCCGTATATATATATATATATATCCTATATACATGATTATTGGATAAATATTTATCTTAAATCACTATTTAAGCTTGATCTGTGCAGCGCACGGGAATTGATGATACGAGTAAAAAGCTGCACAAGATTTTATGTCGGCTGACATCTGGAGCGGGACTAAAAAAACATTTTGAAAAAGGTGCAGTTAATGTGGGACCCACACTTTCCTCCACTACCAATCCACAAGTGACAAGCCCATCACAATAGTGATCTAGATGCTCCAAGCCCCAATCTATTAAGCCCTTTAGTGGGGCCCCATCTTACATTCAAACAGCTCAAAATCTTGATCTCTCTCTCCATGTGTTGCAGTCAATTTTAAGTTGAGATCTATCAAACATCTATTTAAAATATAATATTTGAGATCGAGATTGTAAGTTCTGCATCTGATCAATTTAATGGTGAGACCAATTTTATTTTCGTTTAAATTCGGCTCACTGATTACATACAAAGGGACAGTGGTTTTAAATGGTTTGGGTCTTATAAGTGGCCCCATTTATGAAATTTGAAAGATTGAATATGAGTAGGGGTATCACGGTTTGATTGACCATTTATTTTGGAAAAATAGTTAATTAAATTTTTTTTACGGTTTTTAGTTTTTAAAAATCGTAACCGTGATCGTATCTTAAAAAATCGTTAAAAATCGAACTGCAGTTAACTGTATTAGACGATTCGGTTACAGTTAATTATCACTTTAAAAAATCTATATTTGCCTTTCGACTCTGCATGCAGAACAACAGTATCATTTTTCACATACCAAACAAACAACACTATCATTTTTCACGAAAATAAACAAAACTAAAAGTCTAAAATGATACTAAAAAACGTCTAGGCCATTTAATTTTTTTATTAATATAACGGTTCTGTTAACCGTGTGTTTTGAAAAAACAGTTAACTGAACTGTATTTTACAGTTCGGTTCAGTTAATAACCGTGAGTCGAGACTAAAATTCATAACCAAACGGTGAAGTATGATATTTTTATTTTAATAATCCTAGTTATAACCAAATTGAATTACGAAGACCCAGCCGAAAATTTTTTTCATAAAAAAAAGGTGGGGGCCAGAAACTGCAGACACCTGGCCATAAGTGCAGGTGTTGGTCGGGGGCCACTTCCTAAAAGGAGAAGAGTAAAACAGCATGGAGACAGGCATTGGTGATCTGGCAGGGTACGGCCGCCCATGCGCTTGCACGTAGACCAAAGTAGGCTTTTTATATTCAAAAAGTCTACCCGGCACGGGACCAAATCCGGGCTGGGTGGCACGGCTGATTTACATTTACACGTCGGTCAGAACTTGCATGCATGATGATGGTGAGAAAGATACGTATCAGCTTGGACGTGGCCCACCTCGACATCATCAGAGCCATTAATTTGCTTCTACGATGGACATCTAAGATGGAGAGAAAAAAATTAGGTTAATCCTTTGTCAAAACCTTGAATCCTAGAGCTAATTAGCATTTAGGGAAACTGCTCATGATTTTTGATAATTTTTTTCTTATTATTATCCTAACTCACATCTAGATATTTCAGGCGAGTAATGCTACTTGGACAAATTTTTTGGACAAAATCTTGGACAAACCCTATGGTATGGCTTGAATATCCCTTATGATATTCAAGCCGGACAAACCCTATGTTATGGCTTGAATATCACCTATGATATTCAAGCCATACCATAGGGTTTATCCAAGATTCTGTCAAAAAAGTTTGTCCAAGTAGACTTTTTGATTTTAGGCTAGGCAACTTCGCGGCATGCTAAGCTGTGTCGGGCCCTTGTGCTTATCGTCTCATGAGTTTCGTATAGTTTTTATTTTTTGGACTTAAAAAATACAGGTCTTAACATTAAAAAATTTAAAAGATACACATAAAGAAGAATATGGCACACAAATTTAAGTAGTTCAGTAAAATTCAACATATTCCATTGAGAAGAAAACTATTTGGATCTTTTTTCATTTGAAGATTTTTCAATAGGATTACATTCAAAACCTTTATATAGTTTTTAGATAATTAAAAAATAAAAAAGATAAAAGAGTACATTTTTTTTCATATTTATACTAAAACTATCAAATATCCCGTGCCGTGCCTTAGGCGGGCCGTGTCCTATCGTGCCGACCGTGCGCAGCCAACACGGCTTGTGCCCTAGACCGTACCTATCGAGCCATGCCATTGACCGAGCCGGGCCAGGCCATGGCACGTTGATTGTCGTGCCGTGCTGCGCGCCCATTTAACATCTCTACTCACAACCTACCAACAATCCAACTAGGATGCCCTAAAGAAATTTAATATGGAATTAAAGCCAACCGGTCATAAGTTCGAATATCAAGAGAAATGACTTGGAGTAAAAATAAAATAAAAAGTGCGCCGCCAAAAGTGCGTTCGGCCGGGTTCCACCTGAAGGAGAGTATTGAGGAGTAGGTTCCACCCAAGGAAGAATATTGAAAAGTATTTCCGCTGCCTCTACTAGTACTAGTGGCTTGAGGTTATGGTAGCAATGGTTAGCTAAATAAATTTAACAGCAATGTATCGCATATTGTCGATTCATCTCTTAGATAAAAAGGTCGATTCCTCTCTGTTCATATTTTGATCTTGCTCTGATTTGTTTCATTTGACTTTAGTTATTTCAATGAATTTCACTATTACCAAAAAAGAAAACTACTCGTCTAATTAGTCCTAATTCCATCTTGCAAGAATGTAAAGGATGCCAAGGAATTTTATTTAGGGCACGTTTGTAAATAACCATAGCGAATTCCATGCAGTGCAAGTAGCCATAGCAAATTCGGAAAAAAAAATAGTTGCTTATCCTCTTTTGCTTAGAAATAGAAGTCTGACCCCTCCCACATGGAAAGTATTTGTTTTTTTAATTTCGAGAAAAATCAGTGGGGAGAAAGGGTTGTTTGATTTTGAATTTATTCTTCTGCCAAACACCAGTGAATTAGGATTCTCATAGGCCAATGAAGGTCCACCACGTCACTGTGAGATACCTGATTTAATGGTGCTTGCGGTGATGTGACGGATCCTGATTGACCGACCGATGGGAAAAATCCTCAAGTGATCCGGACTTAAAAAAAAATTGTCATCTTAAACTGGTTTTCTACAGTGCCGGACAAACGTGGCCCTAGTCCTGGAGCCAAGGAAAACAGATAACAGGACGACAAAATAGGACATCAAAATGTCCCCATGCAAAGGTCTGGAAAGTATTTGAGTAGCACTGAAAATGGAAAATCAAAAGGGCCATCTTAAAAGGAAGAAGGAACATTAATACATTATGTCATTGCAGTTGCAGTAAAGACTGTACAGTAAAGTGAAATTGAAAGAGACTATATAATACATTATGTCATTGCAGCACAGTAAAGTGAAATTGAAAGAGACTATGGCAAAGGAAGTGGAAAGTGCCAAGGGCCCAACATCAAATCAGCCAACGCGACCATTACAATGAGACAAAAATTCGGCCACTCACCACCATAGATATCAAATCAATAATTTAGTCTGCATGAAAAAAAAAAAAGCCCACTCACATATGTTCTGTAATGGGCCCCATGCCATACAAATATTAGTATATTGCAGAGTGGGCCCCACCTAGCTTATGATATCTGAGATGGTAGGTAGCCTACCTACCGTGCGCCCCAACCATTCTGATGGATTATGGCCCACTCTAGCCGTCCATCCAATCATAGACAGGCAGCCACATGGATGGGTACAGTTTATGGGATCTCAATAGGGTTGGGCAATTCCTGACCCAACCCAAGCCAACCAGAGATAGATCAGGGTTCGGGTAACCTGATCCATAAATGGGTGTTGAGTCCATTCCTGTTATTTGATCGGCCAATTTGAGCTCTACAAAGTACCCAGCAGATTTTGATTGCTTTATGCACTAAAACCCTACTTTAATCCTCCATATATTTTTCCAAATTTGCTGGGTCCCAGGAAACCATGTTCTTCAAGACCAACAACCCATACAGCAGAAACAATTGAGACAATACAGGACCCTGTTTAGAAGAAACTCAACTGCCATGCATGGATTTCACCATCAGAAACCTAATTATCTGCAACTCCTGTTTACCTGTAGTTGGTTATGATAAAGAACAAGGCAACTGTAACGAGTAACTCAGGTTTATCCAAACACATGAACCCTCATTAATGGTTTATGAAGATCCAAATGGGATCTATTTCTTACAATGCAAACAGCCCCTAGCAGACAGAACCTGGATCTCTCAACTAGTGAGCAAAGAGAGCAATTTGTAAAAAAAATGGTACACCTTCTAAACTGATCATTATTATTTGTAAAAACGAAACAGATTATTATTATAATAACAGTAGAATATACAAATTGATCTTCTAAGACATCTAATCAGTTAGCTAAAGTTTTGATCTCTCGTATTTGGATCTTCCAATTCACAATTGAAAACCAATTTCCCATTTCTGATGCCCACTGACATAGCGAGGCACTTTCTTCTACAACCCACTAGAAACTGCATATATCCTTTAAATGTGGGGCTGGGAGACCACCATCTTTGGCACTATTAACAACGGAAACTATTGGGCAATCTGTAGCTTCTCCAACCAGATCAGATCCACTTCAGAATTCACAAACAAAATTCACTTGGAGTCCCTCTCCCCCATCTGAAAAAAATCTTTTTTCTTTTTTTTTTTCCAAATCCCTACATGCGCAGCTGCTGTCTGGCTTTTCTCAGCACCTGTTTTATACTCTTCTGTGCTGTTTGTTCTTGCTCTGTTTCAGAAGCATAGACATGCTATCAATGTCCTCTTGACGTGGCATTGTCCCACCAGTCAGCCATCGCAATGCCTCGGCCGCTGCGTCTTTCTCTGCAAGCTTTTTGTTGTGGCATGGATGTCCAATAAACTGCATTCCATTAAACTCGACCGTCGTTTGGAATTGATTATTTGGTAGTTGGTTAGTCTTGTATGTTGGTGCCACATGTCCAGCTCGGGTAACCAGTGTCTGCAATTGGCTCTTAGAATTATCACCTCCAGGACCATCACCACTTTTGGGCATAGTTGACACAGATTTGATGGGCTTTGGCTCTGGACGACTTGGGAGCTGTCGTAGCTCCTGGCGACCAAAGACAAACCTTCCATCACATGGGTCTTCCGAAATGAGCAAGCGCACAGCTGATAGGAGTTCTTCATTCACTTGGATGTCGATTCTGGGGTTGAGAAGCTGCAAAACAAGTAATTATGTCAGCAGAAAAGCATGATTCAATAGAAACAAAGGACAAAGGACAAGCGAGGAAAGTGCACTGATGCACCTATAATACAAGTGGGGCCAACAGATTGACTGAAGATGGGACCAATTATAGCCATTAAGTATCACCTTGATGAGTGCATGTTCTCTGAGCTACCCAATGGGAAACCCAGCAGGCAAGCTGATAGTGTTAATTAATAAGCTACTGAAACATTTACAAGAGCCTTTTTGCACTGGATATTTGGCACGTGGATATATTAAGACATTCTAATTTTTTTGAGGTAATATGACTCAGACCTGCAACCTTGTGGTTTCCAGAACGAGCACCTCCAACTGTGCAACAGGCTTTTGTGATTGAACATTCATATTTTGGGATGCAATAAGCTAAAAATGAATGAATTAATTAATTAATTGCATTAAGTTCTTTTCATTTTCTTTTTCCTTCGGTAGATAGAAAATCAATGTTTTGAAGGGAACAGCCAGGCTCAGGTACCAATATCCATCCCTCCTCGACAAGCAGGAGCATGTGCAGGTGCTTAAATAGGTAACCCTCCATTTTAAGTGTAAAAGCTTCAGGTAGAGATTCACAAACATACGTCTGTGACGGCTAGAGGTTTGGATGGGAAACCAACCACAGCACTAATCCCTGGCCCTGGATTCCATATGTTTCACAGTAGATGATGGAGACCCTCAAAAACTTCATCATGTAGATGGATATAGGATCTATAGGGCAGTTACTTAGAAATACATTTTTGTGCAACAGCCCTTCCTATCTGATAGAAAAGGAACCCGTGATCCTGAACCGATCTTACCTAGGATCGCAAAACTGAATGATGCAAATCCTAGAGTTAGGATTTGGATCGTAGGTTTCCGCAGAAACAATCTCGGGAAGAAGCCACTCTTCGATGATAAAATCCCACGAGGGAAAATTTCTATTAACTCAACTCTGAGATTCTAATCTCTACAATGCCATATAAATAATAAAAGAAACTTAGGGTTTAAGAAAACCTAATCAAACTAGGAAACTAGATAAGGATCCTATAGAAATTAGAAATCTATTCCTAATTACAACTCTTCAATTAAAATTAGAAACTCTTAACAATTAATAAAATAAGAAATTCTCTAGACTCCCTTGGGTCCCAAACGTGGCCCACGAGTCTCCCTCCAACGACATATTGGTGTTGCTGCATCACTGAAGTTTATCTATGAAAAGCTGACCTAATTGTATTAGTGTTGATAATTGATTGCTTTTGTTTAATACTATTTGATTGATAGGGCCTCATTGGTGAGTGCTACAAGATCTCCTCCATTGGAACCCATGGTCATGGACCCCAATCCATTAGTATGGAATATTTTTTTTTCCAAGTGAAATACCTAGTATATGAAAGTTTGAAAAAAGTGCTTTCGTTGTTATGGAATAAGAAGCCCTTTTATCTAAATGCATGTATTTAATTTATTTGGAGCTATAAGAGTGGGATTCACTTTGAGGGGAATATGAGTCAAAGCAATAACAAGAAGATTTCTAGCGGAACATTTTTCACCATCTCTGGAGAGAGTTCACTGATAGACCAAGGGATAAGTAACTCAACATATTCACACACACATGAAGAATGTTCGAAATTCATATTATGCATCGGGATATTGGTTTTGCTAATGCTAATCGAGTGGTGCCATATCAGTCTATTTTTGGCGTCATAGACATAGTTATCACAATTGTCATAATTAGCAGCTCCATATCAAAGCCATCATCAATACCATAACTGTCAACACACATCACTATCATATAGTCAAATTACTTTGTTTTGTGGAAAAATATGTAATTCCAAACCACTTACTTTGTTTTGAATTAGTTCATCAAGCTCTCTCTTTAGATTTAGATATGTCTCTGCCAAAGTGGGTTTCATGAAGAACTCCAGATATCCACCTAACATTTTTAAATGTCCGTCCTGTAAAGCAGAAACAAAAGAATTATTGAAGTGAAAACTCTCAACATGAAAGCAATTGGGGAAAAAATTCGTGGATAAATTACAATTTTCATCAGTGGAATAGAAAAGAAAGAAACTGGTGTTGTTAGACCCATATATCTACATCATCATTCTTTCCCACCAGCGTATCAAAGTAGAAAAAGCCTCTCTCCACATGTGACAATGTAACATAGATGAATAAAATTTGGATGGTTTACCTGCAAGGCCCTTCGCACCCAAAATTCACATTTTCCAGATGATTATAACTTCCGCTTGAAGGGCTTTTGAAAATTACAAATGGGAGGACAAAATTCCCAACTACCCTTCAATGGAAGATTTTTCCACCAACTGGAGGCTAGAATCATTAGACTGCCGTGCTTTATGGCCAATCAAATGAAAAGTAGGTCTTGTACATACCAGGAATATATGGAGATAAGAGTGTAATTATGCATATGGGGTAGAAACTAGTCCTTTATATCTGTCTTCTTTAATTCATAAGGGTGTATTTGGGAACTAGGGCTTCTTTTTTTCTTTTTTTTGGGGGGTATGTTTTGAATAATTTTATAGGATAAACTTTCATAAGGGTGTATTTGGGAACAAGGTTTTATCTTTTTTTTTGTATGTTTTGAATGATTTTATATGGTAAACAGAGGTTAATCAATCACATTGACTAACACCTATTTTCAAGCACTTCTCCTTTTCTCCTCTTCTCCTCATTAAACACCTCTCACTCACAGATCTAACTTCTAATTTCACTATCTTACTGGTTGCCAACCAGATTCATTCCTGAATAGAAAGCTCTAGTGAAAGTAACTTACAAATGACCCATGAGAAATTTCTCCTCCAAATAGTAGCAGTACAGAATCCGATACTGCAGTTGAATCTCTGAGAAACACAGATTTCACTTTCATTTTCTCATTGAAAACTAGCCAAGGATGTGGAATTTTCTGCTCCCGAGCATTGACAGAATTCTAGAACCAACAACAAAAATGTGAAACTGAATTAGAAACAACATAATCACAGAACACACAGATTCCATAGTGAACATCAAAGGAAATCATGACCTCATACTTAACATTACTTAACTGAGTAAAGCATGACCTGACCATCCTCCATAGTCTTCAGTGCTACTGACTTCTCCTTGTTCTGTGAAATAGCAGTAAGATTAGTATTCATCTCAGGTTGGAGAAGACTATGCTAGTGGAATATATCATGAATTAGCAGCGTAGTTTAAAAAATCGACCAATACATACCGTATCCCCACGACCTATTATGCTATTTTGATTTAACTTGGAATTGACCCATCTACCCCAATATTGGCAGATAATATCAGCCTCAAATGGCCACTGCGATCAATATTATCAGGCACTATGGCCACGACCACTGTGAAATTGATAAATATAAATATATATATATATATATATATAAAATTAATTTTAGAGCTCTTTTTTTTTATAGGTATTGAATTCCTAGGATTGTAAACAGGCAAGGGGCTCTGAGGTGAACACCCACGAGGGGCCATCAAATGATCTCTCATTTGACATGAAATGATATCAAACTATCACCTTAGTGAATTATATCCTAGGCAAGTGATGGTCCCATATAAATCTCCACCTTGGACTGTTCACACCACACCTCTTTAATACTCATTTTATACATTCCGTTTTACCATGAACTCCCTATGAATTCAATTTCAATACTGAGTAGGTAAAATGTAATACAGTATAAATTATAGAATGTTCTCAGTGGGGTCTACTTTTTGGGCCCACTCAAGACCACGCCCTTAATGTAATACAATATTTTTTATCCTTGTGGGCCTACTTGAGACCATGACCAATTACAGGACTAAATGGAACAGGAAGAGCTCATCATGGATGAAAGGAAGAGTACACGGAGCAAACACATCAAAGATTAGCAAAGCTACCTAATTTTAAGAAGAAGAAGAAGAAATCTTAGAATCACACTAATTCATTGAAACACATTTGATTCAATTAATAAACTTCAACAGATTCAACAATTTTAGATAAAATGGTGATACAGGAGCTATAAACACTTGGGGGGTCCACTATATATCCTCATGTCATGCTGTACCTTAAAAAGGGAAAAAAATACATATTAGCATTTTCCAATATTCTAGATTTTTTTTTTTTAGATTTTCATTGGTTTTTTAGGGTCAGAATAAAATTCATGTAGCAAAAGCTCATGATGGCTGCAGACCTGCTATGTTACCGTGACACATCTCTTTTCTAGGCCAAAGGCAACACCCCAGGAAACCGCAATTATAAACCATTATTAGCAGTCATCCATTTCGACAAAACAAAATTTATTCAATTGAAAAAGATTGGCCCTGTTATGTCTACCCAAATCCAATTTTCAAGTCTGATTTACTAGATATCAGGGACACGATTTGCTTTGAGGTGCTTTTCAAAAACAGTACATTTAAAGGTAGGTTCAAATGCAATCCAAGTCACAATCAGATTTCGTATCTTGGCAAAGTGGTTAGTAATAATCAGATCTCATAAGCGAAACGGTTGAAATTGGAAATCAATCATCGCTAATCACCTCTAATGTTGACTTGATTACGAAGGTAGAAACCTCTGATAATGACTTGATTAAGAAGGCAGAAATACAGTTACAAAAAAAAAAAAAAAGGCAGAAATACAGTATCTCACTAAATGTGGCCTCCAATTTTCCAGACCATCCAAAAGTGGGGAAAAAACCATCCAATATGTGAAAATATTTTTAACACTTGCAAAACTGGGTACACAAATTTAAGCTAAATAATATTATTTTAGCACCAGATACCAAGGGATCATTTTTTCCAGTATAAACAACAACAAAGAAAGCAGCCTAGGACTTATTTGAACAACGAGCTTGTGAAATTAAGACGATTAAACTAGAAGCTACAAAGTGAACAACGTTTTGCTACCTAAGATATTAATTCACTAGTCAAACAAAGGGGAAAAAAATGAGGAAAAGTTTAAGAAAAATGAGAACCCACCATAACTGAGGAAACACCAGGATACAGACCAGCACAGATGACTGCCCGGATGAGGTGCTCATCCTGGCTCCACATATTGACATTGGATGTGCCAAATTTGTAATCAACCAGGTCAGCATCCCTGAGCAAAGAAAGGAACTGGTTTCGAAGGGAATCAATAGCCTTCAGTGTTTGTAGTGAAAGGAAATTCTTCCAGCAGTAATCATATCCGTTTTGTTCCTTTTCCGCACCTTTCCAACCCTCATAAGCACGGACCAATGTGAGATGGTCACTGTAGTCTCGAGCAGAAAACTGGGACTTAGCAGATTCCGCAAGCTGGGGAAGGAAGGAAATGAAAAAAAAAAAAAAAAAAAGAAAAAGAATAGAGAGAGGATAAGTTAAATTATGCTCTCACTAAATATACAGATAATTTTAGCATTCAGTGTCATAGATGATTCCAAATGACATACTACTTACTGTTTATTTTTATGGACAGGTAACAGTGTGGTTAGCTCATTAAAAGGAAAAGAAGGAAATACAGAGGCATTGGTAATTTGGAATATTAACAGCAAAAAGAAACTAAATAATAGGACCTAGATGCATAGACTTTCTACGTATGATTGAACTTTGCATCCAGGGTTAAGTATAACTCCTTTTATTTATCTCATTAATGATAATGCAGCTTCCATGGACCTTCCATTATTGGTGACCCAACTGATAGCATTAAAAGAATCATTCTCCACTACGTGAAACCCTGAAAACAAAGATTTGAAAATCTAAAGCTTCTTCGATGGCCAAACTCTCAGCTTCATTAGAACCCTTTTCCACTACCATACTAGAAAAGATGACTAGAACTTCTCCACTGGCATCGCGAAGAACACCTCCGGTACCTTTTAAACCTTCTCTTCCAATGGCTGTCCCATCAACATTAATTTTTAAAATACCATGAGGAGGCTTCATTTTATTCTCCTTTTCTGCTGCTCACAAACCATGCCAGCTTTCTAAATTCATCACAAAATCATTGTGTGTAAATTGATGAAATCCTTTCTTGTCATGGCCCGCTTTCACTTTTCACATTCACAAGTCACATATCATGCAAGTCTATCAATTCCTTCCCAATGAAAATTCTCTTTATTAAAAAATTTGTCCTATTTTCTAAATAGAACAAATAATATTCATAATTAATGACCTCCACATGATTTACCGAATAGGAAACTGACCTCTGGACCAAGCCTCCACCACTCTTCCAAGAGAGCTGGGAACAGAGCATTCCATACCACACAAGTGGAAGAAGTAGCACAGGTTTGGCTAGAGAACTCACGATGAATAGGGCCGTCACCAAAGTGGAACCCCCCCTGAATTTCACTGGGTGCACAGTGCGAAGTGAGCCAGAGACGATTGTCATATATATGTACGTATCACGTATGTATGCATATAAGTATGTATATGATTGGGGCACAATAGCTTTTCTTAGTTGATTTCACATTACACTCACTGCTTCAGTATTTAAATCAAAAGTAAAGCTTACAGATCTGGTGGACCACGCTACTTTAGCACACTGATAATATACATTTTCCATAAGCTACGAACTATAGCATATATGGCCTTGCAAATTTGTAGTTCTATTGAAGTCATTGTTGGCATCATCGTCATAATCACCCTCATCATGAAAACTTTACCCCCATCCATTGGGGATTGACTTTGTGAGTTTTACATTTCTATTCAACCCTATTTATTATCATGCCTTTCCTCACTACTTCATAGGTCTTTACCAATCTCTCCCTTCTCCCATTTCTGAGCACATGAACTACTTCAAAACATCTTCTAGGGATTGTTTCTGATCTTTTTGTTTATGTATCTACACCATTTTAAACAACATTCCTATTTTTCCCCTTTCATTGGAGCTACCCATAATTTCCTCTTACAGGTTCATTTCTAATTTTATCCTTTCTGAGAATCCACACATCCGTCTTAGCTTGCCCATCTTTGTAACATGAACTTTTGCTTCTAATTTGTTTGTTCCTCAACATTAAGCACCATAAAGCATAGCAGCTCTTAAGTCTCTAACTGTTGTTTTTGTAAAATGCCCCTTTAATCAAATCGGCACTCAACTGTAGTTTTGTCAAAGAACAATCTCTTAAATGCAAAGGCCACTATTAGGCAGGGATGTTCATAGACCGAGCAGGCCCCAAAACCAAGCCCAGCCTCGCCTGCTTTGGACTGGGCATGGGCCGGTTTAGCTACTGCCTACTAGGGCCAGGCTTGGATTTTTTATTTGGGCCCATTTAACATATGGCCCGGGCTTGGACTCAATGGTAGAGAGCCCAAAGCCTGGCCCAGCTGCAAAAATGGGTAAGGGTAGACGGGGATGGGACTTGAACTCAAGACATCTCAAAGGGATGCACATCTTGAAACCAATTGACGTACCATTTGAGTTATTGTAAAAAAACTTAAGCCCGATTTGTGACTTTCCTTCTTCAGGAGGGCTGGGCTCGGCAAGCCAGTTATGGCCTGAGTCGGGCTTGGCCCTCGATTTTGGAAGTTGGGCCGGGCCTAGATATTCCTCAGCTCGGCCCAACCCGGTTCATGAACACCCCTACTATTAGGTGATCTAGATTGTTGATCTGATAAGTTACCAGCATGGAAAGATCATGGCCCTGAGTTAGCTATAGAAGAAAAGAAGGCATAACCCAAAATTCAAGACAGGAAGACCTAAACCTAACCCTTTTACCAATGACTTACAATTAGATGGCTAAGAACAAGATACAACAAACCGTTTGAAGTCCAACATTCAGGTAAAAAAAAAAAAAAAAAAAGAAATAGAGCAAAGATCAAACAATTATGAACCCCAAAAAGTTTTGAGGCATGCCCCCATCCACCGTGGGTACAAATATCAATTAAGGATCCATATCTCTGAACCATGGGCTCGGTGAATCAGCAAGATATGCACTTGCTGAGGCTAAGACCCCACAATTCCTCATCTGAATTCGTGACATTTAGTGAATGATATCAATAAAATAATATCAAGGAACCATATGCTGAATTACTGGAGACAAACAAACAACAAGAACATATGGCTATGCTAAATGGAAACATTGAACAAGTGAACACCATCTAAATGGCAGTTTGATCTTCACTTACATCCTTCTTGTCAAATGGCATCAAAAATGGATCTCTGACACTCAAACCAGCAACAATTGTCACAATGGGATCAAGGCAGTTGAAAATAGCTCCTAGTATGAGCATCTTTCCCAGTTTGGGTTCCACTGGAAGCATTGATAAGTGGCGTCCTGAAAAAATGTCCCATAAACTATGAGGTACATCCTTCCTCGAAAGAGAGAGTTAAATATTTACATATACCTAATAAGGGCCTGTTTGGATGTATGGTGAATTGAAGTATGGTGAGGTGAAGCATCAAATCAAGAGAGAATAAAATATAAGGTGTTATGATGGTGTTTTGTTTTTAGTTATTTGATATGGAATCTTTTTTACTTTCTGTATAGAAAAGTGGAGTTTTTTTATTTTTTAGTGAAGAAAGGAGGTTGCTTTTTTGACTTTTTTGAAAAATTCGGAAGGAATTTTAAAATTGTGTACTTTTGATGTGACCCATTGTCATTTCTTGTCTGAATTCACTTTACTCTACTTTAACTAGTTAATTGCCAAACACGTAGGTCCATCTCAAGGTACCCACAAATTGTGGGGAGGCAGATGCCAAGAATGAGGTTACAACAAAATCAACTGTGTATTTGGGGTCAATTGGAGAACCGAAAGTCAGAAACTACATTACATGGCTTACACCTTTCTGATGTTTCCACGGAAAATTGAGAAAAGGATCATACTTAAAATGCCACAATCAGCTATTTCAGTGGAATTCCCCACCCAAGCACACTCTTTGAGACATCCAAACATACCCTTGGGCAATGTTTGTTTTTCAAGAGGTAAAGTGAAAACAGTGGGAAAGTAATCCCAATGTTCTTCCTTTTTTTTTTTTTTTTTTTTTTTCTTTTAACTTTACACATGTTTGGTAGGTCACACAACAAGAGGTAAAGTAAAGTCCCAGATGCCAAAAAAAAAAAATTACTTTCACATCCGCCAAAAAAACTTACTTAAAAAAACACAAGTAAACTGGTTAATTTACCAGTTGGTAACTTCTCATCTCAATTCAATTTACTTTACCCCATGAAAACAAGTGGAAATATAGTTTACCAGAAAGCATACTTCTCCTTTACACAACCATTACTTTCTCAATAAATTATTCAAACATCACCCTAAATATTTCTTATGTTAAGGGATTACTAGCACAATAACCCGCACCAAGCACAGGCATAACCCATGCGGCAAGGGTCCCATCTCCATCTAACTACTTTTGACAATTTTCTGATAAATAATTACAATTTAGTATTGTGTCGTGTGGTGGTTAGTTTAGTTGTTTTAAAAAGTAAGAGGTCTTGAGTTCAAATCTCACAACCTATACATTTTTAGCTCTTTACTAAAGCTCAATAAAAAAAAAAAGTCAAAATTGAATGGAATCTGGCCAAAATTGAATCCAAAACCATCGGCCTTAATATATTATAATTGATACATCAATATCAGGAAAAGCAGAATTTACATACCTAGTACTGTCAAGTTTTCCTTCTCATCGAGAGCCCCAATGATTTTCAAATACTCAACAGCATTTTGAACCTACAAGATAAATCATTTGAAACCCACTATAGCATGGGGATGCAAAAATCATGCAACACCACTTGGAAACATAAATGGAGACTGATGCCAAGAGAAACTCAACAGCTGTCACTAAATGTTAGAAAGCAGGTGGCAGCTTTCACCACAAAGGTCGCACTATAGCACTTAAATGTGTACAAACACAAAAGAAAGAAGATTGTAAAAAGAGGCTTACGGAGAGCAGTTCTGGTGATTGTATAGCCCTAGATAAGAATTCTGAAATGCTTCCAAGCTTTAGACTCTTGATTTGCAAGCAAAGGGATTGTAAAGGCGTCCTTAAAAGTTCTGGCAATTGGAAATCCGCAAATGCATCATATACACATCTTGGATAGAGATGGTAACACTTCCCAGGCTGAACACGACCGGCCCTTCCTCTTCTCTACATCAAGGGTTAGAAGAAGCTAATATTATCAACCACACGATATATGAGTTGGGAAGAAAGAAATAGAAGCCTTTAGCTTTTAACTCAAAAATTCCTATTTCTCACAGCTAATTTTCACGTCAGTGAAATCACAATACATAAAGATGCAAGAAGCAAAAAACTATATCTGAATATTACAATATACATCTAAAACTCTGGAACTACTTTTCTTCTTAACTGACTTGTTTGCAGCCATAAAAAATAAATGCTACATGGATTCACTAGCAATACAAATCAGAAGCCTGTTTCATGGCATGCAAAACCTAGTGCATAACTGAAATAGGATGGCATACCCAATTCCAGTCTCTTTGGATGGAAATCACACGAAGCTTGGATGCCAAAATAGTTCAAAAGAAGGGATCATAAAGGTGTGTAGTATAAAATATAAATAGAGGAGGTAAGTGAAAATTTGAAATTGAGAGAGTGAAACATCGATGATGACTAACCAGACAGAGGGGAAAGAAAACTGAACAACAACCACAACAACAACGACAACGACGACAACGATTTAAAAAGAAAACCCCTTTAAGGTTCATATAACCATTAACAAGAAAATCATCTAATCTTAGCAAACCACTGCTTTTACTCCTATCTAGCCATTTTAAAACAAATAATGATGGAAATCATCATCATCAAAGCCTTGTCCCAACTATGTTGGAGTCAGCTACTTGAATTATGTTTCTCCATTCTGATATAACCTTAGCCAAATCCTCAATTAGGTAGCACTTCTTTAGATCCACCCTTACTACTTTCATCCATGTCCTTTGCGGCCTACCCCTTCTCCTTCATGGGCCATCAACTCGCAAAGAAAAACTTCTCCTTGAAGGTGCCGTTGTTGACTTGCGTTGGGCATGTCCAAACCATCTCAAACAAGTTTCTCTTAATTTATCACCTATTTATGATACCCTTGAATGCGCCAGAAGAGCTCATTTCTAATTCCATCTTTCCTGGTTCAACCACACATCCATCTCAACTTTCCTAGTTAAGACTTCGCTAGTTTTTACTATAGGTCCCAAACCTAGATAAAGGAGGGTTGCTTGGGTAGGTAGACAGCCAGCATTAAACTTTTGTCACAACCCAAACCTGAATTCTAAAATAAAGAATGATTAAAAATAAATGATAAAATAATAAAAATTAAGCTCCCAGCATAGTTGGGAGTTGGGACAAGGCTTTGATGATGATGATCAATAAAACTTAAGCTCACCCCATCCAACTATGATACCACCCGCAATTGGATTTAGCCTAATTTTATGCATGTTTAAGCTAATATCACTTCCAACATAGGACTTTAGCTTCATTACAACAAGATTTGGTCCAATCTTCCAATCTACTTCATGTCGATTCTCAAATGTCCAGTTTCTGTAATCAACAGGATTGAGAAGTTGCAAAGGGAGTTCCTACGGCATGGAAGAAGTGCTGTAAGGAAGTTTCATCTAGTAGACTCTGGGCGTCAGTGTGCACATCAAATCTAGAGGGAGGATTGGATATCAAATCTTTAAGGCAAATGAACCAAGCCCTGCTAGGAAAATGGCTCTGGAGATTAGGAGATGAGGAAGAAGGTCTAAGGAGACGGGTGGTGATGGAGAAATATGGAAATCAAAGGAATGGTTGGGAGGTTAGCAACGCAATCTACAGACACTCAGCAATATGGAAAGGTATAGTTTCTACCAAAGAAAAGTTTATGCAAAACATCAGATATCAGGTAGGATCAGGGAGTAAAATTCATTTTTGGCGGGATAGATGGGTAGGAGAGGATCCTCTAGCAGCAGTGGACAGATGACTTGGAGCCCGACTTTTAGAAGGAATTTAAAGGAACAGGAGGAAAGCTAGTTTATGTCACTCCTAAATATTCTAAAGAATATCCAAACTTGTGAAGGTGAGGAAGATACTAGAATTTGGATAGCATCAAGATGTGGGTCTTTTTCTGTCTCATCTTTCTACTTGGTTCTAGCTCTTTCTACTTGGTTCTAGTGGCAAGGGAGGGGTGTAGAAGTAAATTGGCATGCATTTGGAAACTCAAGGCTCCACCCAGGGTTGTAGCTTTTGCATGGATAGCCCTAAGAAGACGAATTTTAACTATAGACAATCTCAGGAAGAGAGGGAAGATTATTGTCAATGCTTGCCCAATGTGCTTGGAGTATGAGGAAAATGCCGATCATCTTCTTTTACGATGTAGGTTTGCAGCAAAAATATGGAATTATGTCTTAAGCTGGTTTGGATGTTCATGGGTTATGCCGGAAGGTAATCAACAACTTTTTGAGGCGTGGAACTCTCCAATTGGAAACCCTAAAAAAAAGGAGCTATGGAGTCTTTCATTTCTATCAGTCCTACGGCACATTTGGAAGGAGAGAAATGTGAGATGTTTTGAAGGAACAAAATCGAAGGAGGAAATCTTATGTGAGAAGATAAAACTTTCGGTAGCGCAATGGGTGAAGATAAATCCGATATTCAAAGATTATCCTGCTGACCAGATAATGTATAATTGGAAGGAGATAGCGCTCTTTGATTCTGGGTGTCAGTCAGACTTTTACCTGTTTTGGTTTCTGTACTAACTGTTTGTACTCTGTTTGTTGCTCTTTCTTTCTGTTCGGGGTCTTTAGCTCTGTAGGCTGTAGCTTGTTCTGTTCTTCTTTTCTTCCTCATCAGTATAACTCTTTTGTACTGATTTGGTTTTAATGAAAATTAACATTAAAAAAAAAAAAAAAAAAAAAACAGAAATATTATATTACTTTTCCATTGAAATTTATGCAGTACCATGATCATCATCTTTTTTTTTCACCAACTACAGACTATTTTCCTTTTTCTTATACCCTAGCACAAATCACCCACAATCTTTCATGCGCCCATTTCTTCAACTTAGTCAAAGCCCTACTTCGAAGTTATAAAGATCCCAATCTTTGGCCAAGTAACAATCCGGGTCATCACTGTGCTACCTCAACCAGTAGTTATAGGGCTGACATATCCCATGGGACTCCCAAAATCCTTTAGGACTCAGCCAAATCTACAGTCCATGTTGACTTGGACTCAGCTGATTTTGAAAACATGATCATAATAAAATGCAGTTTTTTAGGTAATTGAGTAACATGAAAATTTATTAACTATTAACAGAAGCATCTAAGACAAAATATTCTGACAAACATACACAACAGAACCTTGGATAATCACACCTGTTGTGCAGCAGCCTTAGATATCCATGAAGGAAGCAAACAAGGAGTATTGTTCAATGCATCATAAGATGTCTCTTTCGCCTTCCCGCAATCAACAACAAAAACCACATCATCAATTGTAATACTTGTCTCTGCCATATTAGTAGCAAGTACTATTTTTCGCACTCCATTTTCTGGCTTATCAAATATTAACCTCTGCATACACAAGAAATAAATACGAATCAAAGAAATGAAAAGGAAGTTGCAATAAAGGGGATGGATTGAAGGAACTATGAGTTGTAAAAAATCACTTTTAACTAGATGTGTAATGGGTAGAGCTGACTCTAATCATTCGCTATTTTTTCAATAATAAAAAAAGCTCAAAATTCTAATAAGTATCAAATATTGTATGACAAATGTTATGATGCTAAAAAAAACGAAATCCTAGATAATGGACCGAGCATGAATGTAGACATAAACTAAATGTAGCATAAACAGAAAAAAGCAAACAAAAGAAAATCATAGTGATTCGTTTAGTACTGCATCTTAGATTCAATAAGATGCTCAACTGATCACCTTCAATGCTGAAAATGTGCCATCATCAAAGGTTGTATAGTTGTTACTTGTAAGTGAGGCTAGATGAAAAATAATAGCATGGAGGCTGTCAAGAAAGGAGTTTGAGGGTGTGCAAGCCTTTGATCTCTGGAAATGCTAAACTGAGTGTTTTCATCAGGCATGCAATTCTGCATAAAGAACTATTTTTCAGACTCTTATTTTGGGTGTGTGCCCGTGTGGATTGTAACCCTAAATTTGATACAAGTGCTTCCAGGAAATCTATGAGGCCAGGCATTGAAAGGTCTATTGGCTATTATATGGGTGTTCATATACAGAAATCTTCAGCTAAAATGCGTGGCTCTACCTCCTATTAGGCTAAAGCTATGTCTATAGTTCAGGGATTAGCTTTTACGAGATGGTACTGTGGGGCCTAGGGTCACTCGTCTTGTGGTATTCAATCATTGTCTCCAACATTTGTGGTTGGCTTTGTCAACTATCACTTCTATTTAGGGTCAACATTGTAAGTTCTAAGGGCTGAATTCTCTGCTGCCTCACCTCTATTTAGGGTCAACATTGTAAGTTCTAAGGAATAAATTCTAAGCTATGTCTTAACATGTCTAATTACTTCCTTTCGTGTCATCATTCGCATCCACTGCCTCTTGAACCTAATACTTGAAACACTCCAATTCCTTTATACTGAGGTTGTTCCTAGTCATCTAAGCACATGCCCAAAACATCTCAAATGACATTTTTTGTTTTATCTTGTATGGTAATACCAATAGATTTCTTCACGTCCCTCTTCTCTTGAACCTTATACTTGAAATATTCCAGCTCTTCATGTCAAGGTTGTTCTATTATATACTTTAAACACTCCACCAATAGATTTCTCAACATCCCCAGACAGCCAGAGCATCTCAAATGCCCTTGTTCTATGTTATCTTGTATTGCAGTACCAATGGATATCCTCCAATATAATCATTTCTAATTCCATCCTTCCACATGTCCATATTAGCATCCGCAACGGAGGCACAAGTATTTTGTCTTTTTGTTCCATTGCTACCAGTTGGGAGAATATGATAACCAACTTGTGCGCCCACATGGGCCACACCAATTTGACATACTCCATGCATAGAACAGTCTCATTTTTCTACATCAGAACCATTTTACATGGTCCACCTAGAACACCGGTTGTCAATTTTGTTTTCAAGCTGATGAGCTTGATCTTGAGCTTCAAGGAAAAGAAACCAAGAAGACCAAAGAAGAAGAGGCTTCTGCCATTTTTATTTGGCCCTGTTTCGTCTTCTTTTTATTCACTTGGAAGGAGAGACTGCACTTTTAGCGCTACAACAGAGCAAATGGATAAAAAAGGCAACATTTTTACGCTACACTAGAGGGTAGTTATGTCCATGTATAAAAAAAAAAAAAAAAAAAAAACTTTACAGGAAGAAAGATTTCCAGGAAGACTTCTGCTAAAATCCATGATTTCAACACCAAATTGTGGATTTCAGCCAAACATGGCCAAAATCCTAGCAAAATATGTTCCAAGCAGTCATTTGGTTGGCAGTCTAGATTCGGCCAGAAAAGCCAAACCAAACCAATAATGACTTACTATGACCAAGATGCACGCAGATCAAAAGGAAGGATAAAAGGCTAAGGGGTCGTTTGTCTTTGACACGTGATAGGAAAATGGGATTTACATATGTAACATTTACCTATGCAAATGTTGCAAGTGTTACACATGTGAAACACATTACCATATTTGTCAAAATCACCATTTTCACCGGTAGATGACTATATCTACTGGTTTTAAATGTTACATGGATTTTCTAGACATTTTCTCAAATTTCTCAAAATCCATGGAGAATTAAGATAAGAAATTTTACCTTTAAGCCATTTTTTAGCCGTATAAAGAAGATGAACGGTGCGGGTCATGAATTTCGGGCCCACATAAGTGCAGAAAATTAGATTTATATAGTGACTATTTTCACAAATTACTCAATCTAAGAAGATTTAAGACAATCAGATTCAAGATCTTGTAATTTGTTAGTTCAATAAACAAATTGAACAGTTTTGATTATAGGTATGGAGCCTACATAAAAAAAGATAGTTGCCAGGGCCCACTCTCGCACAATCACGTGAATTTTCCAACAGTGAACTGTACCTGCACCTTTTTAGTGTGTGGCTGTGAATCACTTTTTTACATATGATGAGGTGTGAAAATTTTGGTGTAAATGTTTCACACCTCATTTACGTATCACATGCATAAATAAGCGTAGAAAATGTAACTGATGCATAACCAGTACACATGTTCATTGTTTAAATATGTAAATGAGTGAAACAAACGACCCCGAAGAGTGGTTTATAAGTGGTACGAAATAGCAAGATCTGATGGTCCTAACCATATATTTCAGGGCCCCAAGAGTCAACAGATTTATAAGTGTATATAAACCGTAACGATATAATAATATATCTTCATGATGTAAACATCATGCATGCTAATGAAAAAAAGACGAGCACATACAATGCAGACAGATGATAGACCCTTGTTTGTCAATTTAGTTCTATATTTCTAACATTCCTGAGTAAAAAGCTCCCACAAGCATAAGATAAAAAGGAAATAACATCTTATTTCGAGAAAACATTGAACACATAATTAGAAACTGACTTGTGCATTCAATCAATGAGCAAACCATGAAGCTACCTGCTCTGAGCTGGCCATTGAGCCATGACAAGCAAGCAATAAAACATTGCTTGGATCTCCCAAAAGAGGATGTGCTTGGAGTTGTTCCTTCAGGGCATTTATGTCATCCCACCCAGTCATAAATACCAAAATAGCACCAGGCCTTTCTTCTCTACATATATAGCACAGGACATTTTCAATGAGGTTAAACCCAATCGAATCTGGGTTCCAACAAGATAGAGACTCCTTGGTCTTGGAGCTATAGTCCTTAAAATCAGCAGCCTCTAGTGCATCCTGCTAAGAGGAAAAATTCACAATAGATACAAATAAAATGGGAAAAAATATGGAATGATTAAAAATACATGTCAACAAGATATCACATACCACAACAATAGAAGCAATTTGGCTCTTTCTCTTCCTAACACCTTGTTTCTGTGTTTTCCACATTTTATCTTGCCCATAATCATCCACTTGATTATATGGCGTCAACACATATCCAGTAATTTCAAGAACATCTTCCAAATAATGAGATCGTACTGGATATGTAAAACCCTGAATATGAAACAGAAAGTCAAAATTTGACCACTGCATCTCACAAGACCATCATGCTTACACAACTCTCTTTTTAATATGATGCACAACAAGATAAATAAAAATGAAAAAAATTATGTATATTCGTGATGGATACTTCCAGTTCCGGCACATAATATAATGAAAAATGCATAGAATGACAGACACATGATCTATTAGTTACAACAAGAAATCTTCAGAGAGCTTTTAAGTTCTACTGCTTTACTCAATTACTCATCCCTTCTCACACAAGCATGTAGACAACCCCACACACCAGGTGCACGGGTACATTGTCCTCGCAACCCATAAGATCTTCACAAGATGTTTCTCATCCTTGAAGCACATTCCCAAACCATCACAGATGCCATTCATTTATTTTCTCCTGTATTGGAGTCACATGTAGGTTTCCTTCTGTTGTCCCTAATTTATCCTGCCCATTACCTATTACACACACATCCATCTTAGCATCCACATCGTTTTACTTTTCTCTCTCTTCTTCTTTTTTTTTTTTTTTCTTTTTTTGGGTTTTTAGGGTGCGTGGGGGAGGGGGGGTTGGTGAGTGAAAGGATTTGTAAACAGAAGAAGAAACAAGACAAAGAACACAAGAAAATCCAAAAATACAAGGGTATAAGAGCATTACAAACCAAAGCCAGCAACAAATCATTTGACGAAATAGTCTCCTTGAATACTTCCATCATAATCCAGAATGTTGATTTTCTTCACAACTACCCACTCACCGAAGCTCATCATGTCAGAACTCTTCCCCCTCTCTCATGCCACCTTCTAAACCAGTGAAGCATTAAAATAAATAAATAATAACTAGGTGGAAATGATGGCTCTAATGCCACTCTGATGCAACTCACTCTCAAAATAATATGAAGTACAAAGAAAGAGAGTTGTGACTAACAAAAACACAACGCTAATCAAAATCCAATCACCGCCAAACATCAGTGAGCACACCACTATAACTACAGCATGAGCCTAACTAACATTCAACTTGAAAATTGTAGAGGAAAACCAACTAGAAAACCACATCCCACATCCCAACTTTAAACGTGAAAAACACACCAACAAGGGTGTTCACAAGTCTCAAATCGTGAAATCCAGTCTAGTCCAGTTGGTTGGTTCGATCTTATTGCCAACACATGTTTTGAAAACAAAAGCCACCCTAAAACAGATCTAGGTTGTACATCTAGCATTCAGTCTTCGCAAGATGCTTTAATCTTACCCTACCATTGAAATTTTAACTGCTATTTATTAAGCCTCTGAAATAAACAAATATGAGGCTTGGACATCCAGCCTATGTGGTAGTCAAACGCCAATATGCCTAATAGGCCATCACATGCAGAACTGACTACAGGCTCCACATCGACTAGCTTATGTTTTCTTCCCACTGCCACAGTTAAATATGCACATCTAAGCTTCTGTTATGGCTATCATACTCTCTTCTAGCACTCAATCCACCTGGCTCACATCAGAAGGTCCATGCATGCATAGAAGGGATGACCTATAAATCAAATTAATTGGATTCCTACAGATGCAAAATCAGTGGTAACAGAAGTGTAAAAAAAGGGTATCGCAATCCAACAATGAACAAGTGGTATGGGGTGATACTGTGAGAACCAATTTTTTATTGGGTGGTTGGGTTCTAGGGTGGAAGGTAAGATAGTGTGAGGGGTTGGCTTGATCTGTGGCCCCATGATAGTGCTGTTAACAAACCACAGTTAAGACTAACTGAGCTGTAGTTAGTTGTTGAGCTGTATTACTTGCTGACTCACTGAAACGAACTGGAACAAGTAACTGACAGTTATAACTGTCATGTACTCATGTATGTCGTGTTTTTCATTAGATGTTTATTTCAGCAAGATTCAGTTAAGTTGAGATTAGTTGAGCTTGTTGCAACTAATCTCTTTTGTAGACTGTATGTATAAATAGAGGTTTGGCACATGTAATCGTTTACAAGAAAATATTCAGTCAGCAGAACTCATCTTCTCCCCTGTTTCTGTCTTCCCTATTTCTCCTTTCTCTTCATGGTTTTCTAGGGTCACCTATATAGATCCCATGAGTGATGTTGCACATGGGATCATTTGTGTGTGGGTGTGTGTAGAGAGGGAGGGGATTTTTATCTTATGAAGAATGGATGCAGCAAGACTTGTTCGTACATTGCTTTTCACAAAGGATCTGACTACCTCTATCAGGTGGGTAGTGATTTTTCTTGTGCAAGTTTAGCACAAGAGTTACGACCTCTTAGCCCCTCACTTTGACCCCAAATGCAACTCACTCCTCACTCACAAGTGTTTAAATAAAATGGTACCGGGAAAATTTGGTCCTATGAAATATGGACATTCCAATCCCGACCCTCCATAAGCACTCTCCTCCTCTCACACCTTTCCCCACTTCTAATTTAAATGCAAGGTCCCGTGACGAAGGCACTGATCCAATTTTCCTGCATCCCATGTTCCACGGGGTGAAAACAACCCAATAACCTAGAGCTTTGTCGTTTAAGTTCCTCTCATAGAGCAGCTATATGAACAATTTTTAGTTGATGCAGGATCCTGCAATGTCAGCTAAAATGCCCCAATCCATGGAAAGTACCATTTGTGCAAAAAAGATATAAGCAATGCATACTACAAACCGACAAGCTCATGTTGATGAGCATAAAAAACTAAGTCTCACTAACAGAAACATGTGATGCACGGATACTTCAAAATGGAAAACATATCGTGTCGTATCGTAACCGATACTTCACTTTATGTAAAATTCATGTCCCTTGTTAGTGGCATGTCCCTACCATATCTAGGCATCATAGAAAGAAACAGACTAAGACAACAAGAAGCTAAACTGCCAATAACTGCAACATTTAAGATGTCTCAGCATTCATTCTTTTGAACCAATATTTTTCATGAAAGAAGACCCAAAATAAGTAGCTGAAAAGACATAAAAACAATCCGATCAATTGTTTCCATTTGACAGAAAGGATGAAGTGCAGTAGATGCTGTCATAAAACTAGTAACTTTAGTCTTTTATTGCATTCCAAATGTTCATGTTAACCTTTTCCAAAAATGATCTGCCATCGAGTTAAGAGAGAATATTGCAAACAAAAATAAGTTAGCCAGAACAGAATTAAGAACTAATTCCCAAACCAACATACTTCTAGGAGCTTAACTGAAATGATCCCACGAACAACAAGAAAATACTAAAATTTAATAGCCAAGAGACATCCAACAATTTCCTTCTAAAAGGTATAAAAGAAATGGTTGTATGCATCTGGTACTGATCATTAATGACACTGAGCAGGGCAGCTATCCATGTGTTGGTCCACTAGAAATGGATCAGATGGTGACAAATTGTCAATCTCGATATTGATTGGGTCAATATATGCTGTTAATCAATTGATACCAACGTTGATCAACAACTTGGCAAACCTCTAGACTCAGCCAAGCCAGATGCTTAGCTAAGGGGGCATTGGAGGCACTAGATGACAAGAATGATTTCTTCTCAAAGCAACAACTGAAGTCTGTCTTCCGTCCATCCCATTATTAGCTTTTATGCAAGGAAATCTATAAAACTTGCCAAAAGGGCATGAACTAGAACAAGGACAAAGGAATTGGAACTGATTACAAAAGTAGCTAAAAGGGAAACTTCAGCAAATCTTGGGTCCATACTTAAAGTGGATCACTTGATGGCAGCAACTAACATCTAAAACTTACAGGGATATGTACAATTGGAGCCCCACCAAAATAGGATGAGAAGAGCTCAGCATTTAGGGTTGCACTCATCAACACAAGCCTCAGTTCTGGACGACGAGGAAGAAGATCTTTCAGGACAATAAGCAGAAAATCTGGGGAAAGAATAAAACCTTGATAAGTTTCCACTAATACATATCCAAGGAAAAAAATAACTGAATAAATTAAAAATTTACCCTCATTCATCCCACGTTCATGGATTTCATCAACAAAAACATGAGTCACACCCTTCAGATTTCTGTCAACCAGTAATCTCCTGAGCAAAATGCCAGTGGTGCAAAAAAGAAGGCGGGTATCCCTCCCTTTCGTACCCTCAAGGCGAACTTTATAGCCAACCTATTACAGGAAAAAAATGAAGTAGGTGTGAGGCTTGAATTTGTCAAGGAAAATGAGATAGAAAACCCCAGCACGATCTTAATGATAAATAATATATATATATATATATTAATAAGGGAATACTTACAGATTCACCCAATTTCCCTCCTCTCTCTGCGGCAACTCTTTCAGAAACAGCCATAGCAGATATTCGTCTAGGTTGAGTGCAAATGATGCTACAGACTGCTCCACGGGAAGCTTCTATCTCAGATTCTAATATGTACTGAGGGATCTGTGTGGTCTTACCACAACCAGTTTCACCTGAGACGACAACAACCTGTGAAATAATCAGAAAGATTGTGCCAATATTATTACAGAATTAGAAAAGTACAAAAATAAGAAAAAAAAATTCATGTTTGAAGAGAGAAGAGGAGAAAAAACAATCAATAGAAATCACATGAAAAATTATTTCTAGGTGACAAAGATAACTGAAATTTGACTGTTGATGAGATAAGGGTAAGATATACTGGTGATTATCAAATTAGGCTTAGTATCCCCAACTTTATAAACTACAGTGTATTCTTTATTCTTATACCAGATTTTCTCTATCTCCAACAAATTCAATAAGGGGTCATTCACATTCATTTACAAATGAAAATGATTCACACCACATGCATAATGGATCCACATCATCATGTTTGTCCACGCTCATTTACGCATGTTATGCGAAAATGGTCTGTAAATAAAGGTCATTTCACTTGCAGATTTTCACACTGAAGTTTGGTATGGTTTTTCTCCTCTAGAAAGGTAAACCCCTCCTAAAACCTCCTCAGTTGAAAAAAAAAGTGAAAGAAAGAATTATTGGGCTTCAAAAACCACTGTTGACCCAACTAAAGTGGCACAAGTGCGTGTCAGCTGATACGCACCAATGGTCACAACACAAGTCAGCGGCAATATGTTCATAATACCATCAAGGCCTTAGCCGATATGGCCGATTTATTGACTGATGATATGCACTACCCCGTATTTTGAACCATGCCCTACTATCCATAGGAACCTAACAGTCCCCATAGTCCTAACCCCATCCATAATCACCATATCAAAACCATCAACTTTGTTGCAGGTCAACCCCTTATCAAGGTTACAATAACACTACAGGTTTTACAACTCCCTCTTTCCTCTCATCTTGTTTCTTTTTGTGATTTCCACTTAGTAATGTCTCTCTCTATTCTTTAAGCAATCTGCCCTGCCAGGTCATATTCTCATTCATTGAAAGAGAGAGAGTGGATGTGTGATTTAACTTCGGACATGTGAAGACGCCTTGATTCCAAATGTATTTTCACATGTTTTTTGTATTGTTAGACACTTAAAACTCAAGTTATCATGTAGACTATCTCAAAAAATGGACGTTGGGGCATTCGGCAAGGCTATCTCCCAAAACATGCTTGCTGCAAGGTGCTTGCTAAAATGGGTGTGGTAGGTGTTGCCGTTGAAGGCAACTCCGTTTGCATGATTCAATGTGCTTCAGTGTGAATCCCCTCACCTAGCATTTGGTAGATTGGGTAGAGGAAGCCCACATGCTTGCTTGTGATAGTCACTTACTCTTTTTCTTTTCTTTTTTTTATAACGTGACTTACTCTTTTTCTTTCTTTTCCTTTTTCTCCTTGGCAGGAGACTTGAACTCACTCACATAACCATGCACACCAAATGATGTTCCTAACCAATTGAGCAACAGCCGTAGGGGAGCAGCTACTTTTTAGAAGGAAACCAATCTAGGGCCAATCACCTGGCGACTAATTGAGCAAAAATTGTCCACGCTACCAATGAAAGGCAAAGAAGAGAAATATGACAAACCTGGTTCTGGGAAATGGCTGTTAATAGTGCATCCCTTTCTTTGTAAGAAGGGAGACTTCTGCGGAACTTTTGCATTTTTTGTCCTTCTGGAGACTCCTGTAAAAGTGTGCAATTGTCACTACAATAAGCAACTTCTTAGTTTTAAGTAGCTGAAAAAAATACATATTACAAGTCATACATCAAATGATAATATACAACAAAGTGGTTGAAAATTGGAAGTAGAACATGACTAAAAACGACGTTAGCTTCCAATTCATGATTGTACAGAAATGAACAAAGCATGAACCTCCAACTCATCATGGCAATGCATGAAGAGGGTAAGCACAACAGCTACATTTTACAATATTTATCAAAAGATAAGAAGTTCTCAATATGGATGTGAAAAAGAACCTGCCAATCATGTTGTTGATCACGCAGCTGCATACTTTTACGCTTTAGGAGTTTCTCCAAGACACTGCTAGCAGCCACAAAAGGTTCAGGTTGCTCAAAAAGCCCTTCATCGGTAGCATTACTGTCATAGCTGCTTGACCTTGGAAAGGGAGGAAGGCCCAAAACACTTCCCTTACTAATGGGCTTCCGAGAAAAGTGCTCTCCCAGAAAACTATCCACTCTTCGATGCAGAGTAGTAGGAATTATTACCTATGAATACTGGAGAACATTAATGTAATTGTCCAAGAAGCATGTAGAAAATAATGAGAGACTGGGATCCTAGGTTACCCCACTTTTGGAGAAACACATAATTGCCAATTACTCAAATGTCATTGAAAGAGTCAAAACTCAAAACCCTGCTTGCCTACTCTTTAAGCAGGCTCGCACTAGATGAAAAGTTGACACTAGGGGTATTCTGTGTTCGCACAAAAGGAAGTTTATAGATATTCTTGTAAGCATGGGGAATCATTACAGTATACCCAAATGTATACTTGAACCACCATAAAAAAAAAAATACTGCACAGTAGTACAAGAAAATACCTCCCTCTGAGGACGCATATCATCCAGATCAGGTCTGTAGTTTGGCAGTGGGACCTTACTAAAAACAACCACCCTTGTATATTGACGGCTGCCAATTTTAAGAATCTAGTTTAGAACGCAGGGATTGGATAAACGAAAATGGAAGATAAAACATCAAAGAAACATAAGTTAAACAAACCTATATAAACCCATTGTAGTGGCCAGTGCAGAGAGTTGCCTATAATCCCGTCTGTCCTTCTTCTCCCTTGACGCTATCTCTTGCTCATGCTTGTTGCGAATAAGCATGTTCAATTTCCACTTCCAATCATCAATGTTATCAGAAGTGAACGCTCTCTGTAAGATTAGAGTTGAAACAGCATAAAGACCAAACGTCAAATAAAAGAGAAATTCAGCAATACCCAACATATAGAAACAGTAAAAGACAAAGGAACAAAATGTAATCTTTTAAGATAAAAAAAAATGCAATTTTGAGTTGCATTTATACGCAACATTGAAGGAAATGGCTCCGCTAAAGCGACTTTATCCGTTTATCCTCCAACACGTCAAACTACACATCGCACGGCGTCACCAAACCTGAAGTAGGTGGCTCAGTTACTTCCAGTGGCATGGCAAATTTCTCTAGCAACAAAGTTACATGTGATGTAAATAACAAGTCTATATTTAGCAAACAGTGACACCATAACACTCAACACTTGACTACTATGCATTTCAATTCTCGAGCGGTAATCCTCAACAGAAATTTGCTGGTGCCCCACAACTCCCACCCTGCAACACATCCAACTGGGTAAAAATGACCAATTTGCCCTCCATTTCAACTTTCTACATAGAAATCTTTCACATGTAACAAAAACAAAAAAAAAAAATGTCAAATTTATACTCAGTCTCCTCTCAGAAAATGTCAATCCAACTGAATTGAGATCATCACAATCGACGCGCATCAAATTACACTACATTCATTCATTCAACTATGTTCTTCACTGTAACAACAACAATAACAGCAACAACAAACAATAATAGTAATCAAAACCTCACCTTGTTCGACGAGGGTTCGGTTTCGTGGTCGGATTCGTCGTCGGAGTAATCGTCAGACGCATAGCGCCCGTCCTGCAGCATCGGCTGCACGTGGAAGGGGTGAGATTCGTTGCGGCGATTCGATGCAAGGCCGCCATGGCTCTCGCGCCAGTCGGAGTCGAGGGAGCGGGTGGAGGAGGAGGAGGAGGAGACGATGACGGAGGAGAGGCGGCGCTGGGGCACGCAGTAGGTGCCGTTGCTCATGGGGAGATCCTTCATGGCGGTGGCGCGGCGGAGGAGATGGATTCTAGGGTTTTGGGGGTTTTGAGGGTTTGGAAGAGGGAGTGGGGATGGTTTAAGAGCGGTAGGTCTCAGGTGCATGGTATATGGAGAGCCGCCGTCTCTGCGGAAGCACCTCCCCCTTGCGGGAGCACGGAGGATTGCCGCACCCGATGTGTACGGGAATTTTTTAATGGTTGAGTGGGTGATGCAGATGCCGAGAGGTTTGTGATTCGTACGCTAAAACCCTGTCGCCGGTGCAAGAGAGAAATAGCAGGGTTTTTTTTTGGAATTTTGTTTTTCTCTTTGGGGATTTTTTAAAAAAAGGTATAAAACTTTTTTCTCTTTTAAAAAAAATACATAAAGACTTTAATGTTTAAAAAATAAAACTTTTCATATTTCTTTCAATTAATTACGCACCCGAAAAAATTTTTGAGAAATGATAAAAATATTTTTATATCATTTTTCAAATTTTTATTATTATTTAGAAAAATGATTAAGTCCAACTCAAATAGCCTAATAGGGTCCCACTTTAGTAAATTAAAGTGGGTGGTTTTGCAGTGGCAAAAGGTTAATAAAACCTGTTATATGAGATTGGTTTTTATTATTTTAAATAAAAAATTATGAAAAGGAGTTGATTCAAAGAATTATAAAAAAAAAACTTTTATACTGTTTTCAATATTCAATTTTTTTTTTCAATGAGCCAAAAGTTTCATATTTTTTTAAAAATCTTCCATTCTCTTTTATTAGAAGTTGTTAGAAGGGTTAATGTTAGGGTCTAGCGCTAAATGCATTTGTTGGGGACCGTGGAAAATTAAATCCTGAATAAGAATGACATATTAAAATTCTTATGAAATATATTATCTTCAAACAAATCATACGCATCTGAAAAAAAAAAAAAAAGTTTATATTTACGGTGTTGCCTTCAACCCACTTATGTTCTTCACTTTTATCTCTCTCTTCTCTCTTTGTCCTCCACCATCTCCTCTCCCTGTCACTACTTTATGAAATTTTGGTATAGTGATTTAAGAACATTATATGGGTTCTAACATCATTGATGACTACTAGTGTCACATTTATCATATTAGATGATCCACTTGTTAATTATTAATATTCGACGAGTTTTATCATGATTCCTCCTAAAAGTAGATGCTTATTGTGATTATCGACTTTAGATCGCGTAAGCATATTCATAAGTTTGATGCTATTATTATTCAATAGTAACTCAAAGAAAAATTTAATTTTTCTTTTTCTTTGTATTGCTTTTTGTTTGGACTTAGAATGGGCCTCATCCACTAGATTTATTCTATGTTCCTTTTAAATTCTTTTAATAATAATTCTAAAAAATTTGAAATTTAATATTTCATTATTTTTAGATCGGACTAAGCACAAGCCTTTGTTGCTAGTCACAAAATAAAAATTGCTTTCTTCCACATGGCCAAAGTTTACTTCATCAACCACGCTAGCTTAACAATATCAACACTTATATTTATTAGGGATGTAAATGGGTACCTGATTCTTTGATTACTTGGACGTTCCGACCCGTTAAAAACCGGGTCTGGGTCCTTATTTAGGCCCCAATAAGTAAATGGGTCCGGATCCGATTTCACCTTGGTTCAAACTCGTGGACCCGAGATCTAACATGTTACCTCAATTTTTGAAAATCTATCATAAAAATCATGTTCTTTTAATATGATTCTCTACCTAGACCAGGACTCGGATCCAGACCCGTCTCATATATGTTTCTGATTCCGATTCCAGAGCCAAGAGACAGGTTCCGAAACGGTTCCGGATCCAGATCCTGTTCCACCTTCTCCTTAACGGTTCTGGTTCCGGGTCCATCATGGACCCAGACCAGAACCGACTCGTTCACAACCCTAATATTTGCCATCTTATAATGTAAATGTATTTTTGAAACGGGTGTGACTGGCCAATCCTTTGGCATTTTAAGTATCATATTTATTTTGCTAGAATTCTAAATTAAAAATCCTTCTAAAAAAGTCAAAAATAGCCTTTCGAGTTTTATATTTTTCAGCATTTCAAATTATAATATACTATAGCCAAATGATTTAGCTTAAATTTTGACCGACAATTATGTATTTACTCATGCAACTACCCACTCATTTTTCATCAAACCACTTATGTTTCTGTTGTTCCAATGTAACTATACCATTTTTGCTTGAATTTCTCTACTTTTTATTTTATCCAGCTTGTCCTATGGAGAGAGGTCATTTTTTTTTTAATATGCGATTATTTATTTTGCAGTAGTGCATGGAGATACTATGCTGAGCATGAATTATTGGGCTCGTGTTAGATAAAAGGCGATGATTTAGAATCCCACGCAGGTGCAGAATCTCCCAACACATGGATTCTAAGAATTTCAGTAATACGAACTTAATGAATCACAGGCACCTATGCTTAACCTGTGCAATATTGCTTGCAGTATTAAAAATTCATACAAACCTACTACAACAGTAATAATTTTTAGATGAATTTGCATTGAGGACCCACGTATTAGCTTGTGGGGGCTTCAGCCCCCACTTTTAAGGGGGCTCGGGTCGTCTGACCCATGACCCCATGTGACGAGGTACATCAAAGTTCAAGCCCCCCCGGCCTCTTCGACCGATCTTTCAACGAAAAGCTCTCTCTTCGAATCTTCTCCCTCTCTCAAACGCCCTCGGCCTCAGGCAATCGTCTCTCTCTCCGACAGATCCAGCAGGTATTCCTCTCTCTATCGATCTCTCTCTAAACAACTAAACCAAACCCTAAATCCCCAAACCTTGTTGATGCTGATAACTATAACTATACTGCTGATGAAATGACAATGACAATGACAATGACAATGATCATGATAATTTTCTTTTTCTTGCGATGATCCCCACATTGAAATGGACAGGACTTGATAAGAAAGAGAATGGCAACAGAGTCAGATGGGGAGGATGAAGGAAAGCTGGTAGTAAATGAGCATCTGGTGGTGGATGATGATCTTAGGGAGATGGCAAAGAAGGCTGCTTGGAGTGTCAGTTCTTGCAAGCCTGGCAATGGCGTCCAATCCCTCCGCGACGACAATCTTGAGACCTATTGGCAGTAAGCACCCACACATTTCACTGTTTTGTGCCAGTTTGCTTATCTACTATGATCACATTTCAATTGTGTTAAGGCCTCATATCAACTTTCTATACACACATTAATGCATTTACTCTTTCATTTGAAATAGGGTTAATTTTCTTTTGAGTATGATAAGTACTATGACTTGGACCTGCAAATAAAATCAGTCTAATTTCATAGAGAATGAATGCTTCTAAGAAGAGAAAGGTAATCTTATAGTAATCCATTATGACTTGAACCGGTGGGTGCCTTTTAATTATCTTCCTCTACTATGATCACATTGGAAAGCCGCATTAGGCTCATATCATACATACCAATAATTCCCAAGGGTAGCAATTTTATAGTAATCCAGTGTATTGATAGATTGTTGATTTACTCAATAGCATCGCACCTTTTCTGAATACCTCCCAATGTGCGATGTTTTAAAGCTTTTGGAATTCCAATTCAATTGCTTTGTTATCAGTTACCAGCTCTGTCAGTGTGTTTTTTTTTTTTTAATAGACTGTATCACTGTTGTTACATGTCTCTCATGGCAAGACGATCACCTTGTTGTTTGGAATGCTATTATAACTAATTGTTTATTTTTTTTTTTAATTTTGTATGAGACTATCTTGTTTTTTGTTTCAGATCAGATGGTGCCCAACCTCACTTAGTAAATATCCAGTTTCAGAAAAAAGTCAAGTTGCAAGTATGCCATTATTAACTGTAATCCTCCTGTTTTAAATTTATATGGGTCTGGAGATTGATGAGTTGGGAATTGTATGCTGTTGTCCAGCTTGTTGTACTCTATGTGGATTTCAAGCTTGATGAAAGCTATACACCAAGCAAAATTTCTGTCCGGGCTGGTGATGGCTTTCACAACCTAAAGGTAACTTCTGTTTATCAGTCTGATAAGAAAATAATTGACAATTGAGTCTAATGCAGAGCAAGTATATATGCACAAAATTTTCTCCTTTGTGACCGTTTGATGCGGATGTCTTGACCCGACCATTGAAGCAGCAGGGGGCCCCATAAAAAAACCGGGAACCTTTGAATTAAAAGGCGCTCACTGGGACATCACGTAGGAGAAAATCCCCATTTATATATAGATAGAAATAACTTACTTTGAACCAATCATGCCAAGGAACTTTGCTATAGTTAATAAAAGAATCACTTAAACTACCTATTTATTTACCTAAGACTGTTTTTGGTTTCTATTTCCTAGCCATTTGGGAGCTGAGAAAAGTTCATTCCTAATCTTTTGGGAATTTCACTCTCAGTGCAATTACCAAAAAACAGCTAATTAGGAAGAGAATTTCTCGGCCCCAAACTGCAAGTATCCTAGCGTTGCCTGAACTCATAATACATACTTGTCCAGCTGTACCATAGTTGTGAATTTCGTTTCGGACACCATTTCAATCTAGCCTTCAAACTGAAATATTTCGGTCATTTCAGAATTTCGGCGAAATATTTCGGAGTTCTATTTATGAGAAATAAAAATATATAAATATATACAATTAAAGGGGAATATCATCTAAATAAAGATGGCACCTGGCTCAGCCCCAAGGCCTTTTATAAAACCTGCCACAAAGCAGGCCTAGAACCAAAATAGACCAAGCCAACCCAACCCAATACCCATTACCCACCCTGGGCCAAGCCCTACAGAACCCAACTTTAGGCCCAACAATTGTTTTGGTAGACCCTAGCTGTCCACCACATAGTCCCACAAGTCAATTCCAAAACGCATCTCGATGCAAAAGAAAAACAAATAATAGAGAGGAGGAGGCTATTCCGTTTTTTGAAGAATGAAACTTGCATATGAAGGGAAGAGGAAGAAGAAGAAGAAGAAGAAGAAGAAAGAAGAGGGAGAGAGAAGAAGCAGAGGCGGCAGATCGGAGATGCACGGTGACAGCGGGCGAGGCAGGGTAGACGGCTATCTCCCAACTCTCTTCTTCTTCCCATTCTTCCTCTCACATTTTTTTTTTCCTTTTCCTCTTACTGCCAGGCAGATTCTTTCTGCAAGAAAAAAGAAAAAACGAAAATCTAGATTCCGAACATTACTCCGAAATAAAGGCTTTTCGGCCGAAATCTACTATTTCGGCCGAGATAGGCCGATATTTTGAACGAAAAGTTACATGCTACATTTCGTTTCGGCCAACTGACCGAAACGAAAAATCTCGGCCTTTTCGGCCAAAACGGCACGAAATTGATAACTACGAGCTGTACTATTCATTAAATTTACCCTTAATCATGCTACTAAAATAAAAATCCTCGAATGTGACACTGGACTGATAAGATATACAGAAAGTGTAGCAAGGTTTGCATTGGCAAAAGTCTGAAACTTGAACATGAAGTTGTCTAGCCATGCCTATTTGGGTACTTTCAATAGCAGCTTCGCATAATGGTTCGGGTGCATTAAACTAAAAATAATAGTTGTCTCCCTCCATAGTGATCATATTGCATATTATATGTGAGGTACTTCTAAGTTCCAACACTTAACGATAAGGTTCCAGCATGCTGTGCACAAGTTTTTGTATGAATTAACTCATTGATTTGTTAGTGATACTGATATTGCACATCTGGCTGCCTATAGTATATATTGTGAAGTCGCAAAGAAACTACAAGCATTCCTAGCATACAAATTTACAAACAATTTGCTCATGCAGCACTTATCTCTATATGGATTTTTTGGTAAGTCAAACAATATAGATGTACATAAGTAAATGAAGATGCAAAACTTTAGTAGTTAATACAACTCTTCTAGTTGCCCTTACTTTATAAAATAAAATAAAAAACTTGTCCAAAATTTTGTTTTAACTACTCTTTTATGCTTATCTTTGAAATTCCTATCCTGCCTTTGTCAGCAAAATGAGGTTTATATTATGTATTCTGTGAGTAATGGCCGGGATGAACCTGGAGAACACCTACATGAAGATAAAATGAATTCTTATTAGTTGTTACATGGGAAGAAAGCAGTTGAATCATCTCGAAGTAGGAACTGATGAAAAAGCCATGATGTCTTTCCCCTTCAAAATATGACAGACTGTGAGGAATTCCCAATGCCCAAGGTTAATTCTGACTTCAAGAGAGGACACAGCATCAGCTATTCGGAAGATGAATTCCAGCTTTCTCAACATGTCTTCTGAAAATGAATTCGAGTTGAATTCAGCCTGATTGTGGTCGAGGAAGTCTGTTGACATTTTAATGCTAGACGTCTTTGCTGGATTGGAATGGCTGGTTAGATGAGAAAATGTCTGGACATAGTAATATAAAGTCTTCCGTTCACTAAAAAAGAAGAGGATGTCGATGCTTTTCTTTCTGGGCTAAGGAAAAGGATGCCAATGGCTAAAATAGTTGGGTGTTGACAAAGGTTGGAAATTAAAGGCCCTAAGAATATGGTTAAGTTTGACCTTTACAGTTAACTATGACCATCGTTGTGAGAGTACATGGTTTTTCTAATCCAAGCATAAAAACCAAAACCAAACCAAACCAAGCCTTTTCCCACTAAGTGGGGTCGGCTATATGGATTTGATGACGCCAATCAAATCTGTTTAGAGCCATGTCATCCGTTAGATTCATATAGGCAAGGTCATGTTTAATAGTTTCTTTCCAACTTCTCTTGGGTCTCCCTCTCCCTCTCCTACTCCTGACAATCTCCATGCTTTCACACATTTTAACAGGTGCCTCCGTTGGACGCCTTCTAACATGGCCGAACCATCTCAGTTGATTTTCTCTCATTTTATCTCCAATCGGTGCTATTCCTACTTTGCCCCTAATCTCCTCATTCCTAATCCTATCTCTCCTTGTGATCCCGCACATCCATCTTAGTATTCTCATCTCCGCAACTTCCATCTTCTTAACATGATTATGCTTTACTGCCCAACATTTTGATCCATATAACAATGCTGGGCGTACCGCCACCTTATAATATTTTCCTTTAACCTTGAGGGGGACTTTCCGATCACACAAGACGCCCGAAGCACTCCTCCATTTGGTCCACCCGGCCTGAATTCTGTTGCTTACATCAGTATCAATCCCTTTATCCTGTTGCACCATAGATTCAAGGTATCTAAAACTTTCTTTCTCTACAATCTTTTGTGTGCCCAAACCTCTTTCTTTCTAATCCAAGCATAGTAGTATATAAAACCTTGTCTAATATTTTTATAATCCAAGTATATTAGTATATAATACCTTGTCTATATGTAAGCTTTATCTTACCCCCTTGATTAAGCTCGAATTGGGAAGGGTCAACAACTACAGTTATGATACATATCTGCTAGAATGGTGCACTGCAGGAGTTTAGTGAAATGGTGCTCTCCTTTCTGTAAGTGATGTAGTCTTCATGTGCTTGTATTCTCATGTTCTCTATATTAGGAATTTAGGATATACAGAACAGAGTACTCCAGGGGAAAAAAAGAATTAACAGAGAATTTCCCTAACTATCAATAGGAGCAAGTGATCTATCTGCTATCGTAATAGAACAGAAGGAACAGTTTTCAGAACATAACAAAAAGAGAAGACATATTGGTTATATGCTCTGGGGCACGAAAGTTAATGGCCCAATCTCTGTAGGGCTCAGCCGGCTGATTCAACTTGGATTCACGTAGGGCTCAGCCAAACTTGGCTGATTCAACTTGGATTCACCATAAAATGAATACATAGTGATGGTCAAACTTATGCTGACTCAGTCAAGACTTGGTGGACTCAGCCTTGACCCGATCAATATTTGTTTATGCCCAAGAAATCTCTCTTCTCTGTATGATTTGTTTTCCATTATATTATATGACTTTGTCATTCGGCATTTTTTCTTATTTGATTGTTCAAATGTTTATTACTTTGACCTTTATTAATGGTTTTGTTTCATTCTATATTTTCTAATTTGTTCAGGAGATCAAAACAGTGGAACTTGTGAAGCCAACCGGTTGGGTTTTATATATCCTTGTCTGGAACTGATCCTCGGTAAGCCATATGATTCTAGATATTTGATGCCCATATCCATTTAGGAATTAGGAGAGCATTTGCAGTTGTTTCGATTTTTTTGAAGAAAAAAAAGAGTGAGCGAATGCTTCAATGCTTATTAATCAGTTAAGTTATTAAGTTTGTAACATATAGGATTCAATGAGGTTCAGTTGTTAGTTGTGGTCGTGCAAAAGCTCTTTGGGCTTTCTTGATTTATTTGCAATGAGCACCACTCTTTTTTAATAACTTAACCTGCAGTGAGCCCGCAAGGACCCACTTTCTACACCCTGGGTAGATCAAACATGTCCCAACTTTAACCTCCACCGGATTTTGGGACACCCTTTTTTCACTTTTTTTTTCTCCATCGGTCTTTTGGACTTATGAAATCCACATGTGTCATTAGATTGGGTTGATTTTAGAAGTATCTCTAATCAATCCACCTACCCAGCCTCACTTCCTTTCTTTGGGGGTGGCCTTAGATGTGCCCTGCAGTGCTATGCACAGTATCGCTCATATAGTCACATTTTCTTATCTTTTCTTTTCCTTCCCTTTCCCCTCTTTTTCTTTGTGCTTGGCAATGCATTTTTTAAGGGCAACTCCTGGTTGTTGGTAATTTCTTAATCTGATCTCTGGGGAAGTGATTGGCATCTTGACTCTATAATTTGCTAATTTTTGCTGAGTATATGATTAGCCTCCATAGGCCTTGCATAATGACATAATGATGCAGCTATTGGCGGCCATTTCAAATGGAAGGCAATATCAATAGTTCATTTTCGTGTTTTTTTAGTAAGTGGCATTGTTTGATCCATCAAGTCTGGCCATTCATTAAAAGCACAAACAAATTATTTATACTGCCGTCTGCCGTCCATCTGAACAAGGACCACCTGTAGCTCAAGCTCAAGTATGCTTCTTCCTTTTGTCATTGCCTTTTCTTTCGCGTTCACTTCACCATTATCTATCAATCTTTGTGTCACTTTTGTTAGAACATATTTGTGGATTCAGTGGTCGATTAAGGCCAATGGATACCTTAAATCTCTACTTATTTTTATCGAGGCTGCATTTGGTGGTTTCTGACTGTCACCTGATCAGTTACCATTTCAAGAAGTGGCATCTTACATGGTGATTTGCTAATAGCAGCACAACAAGTAGCAACCCTGCATGGTGCCTACCTTTGATCAATTTAATCCTGTCAAGCTCATCACCTCACCATGAATTAGCACTTAGCCCAATTGTGACACTCATTTGACTGATACCGAACCTGGATTTTAGTGCAAAAAGTCCATTTTATCCAAGGATTGTACATTGCTAATTTCTTAGGCTGATTAGAGGGGGATAAAATTGGGCCCCACTCTAGTCCATGTAATATCCTGTTCCAGACTGACCTTGCAATGGCATTGGCTAGTACATCTTTTCTCTGACTTCAAAAAACAAATGTTTATCCTTTAGTGTGTTAGAGCCAACTTGTCTGTATTGAAATTATCATCGAACTTTTGGTTAGGTTCAAGGATGAAAATATTGCATATATTGGCCACGGCCAATCTAATAAATAGAAAAGATTGCTACTCAGCTGATAAATAGGGGTATGGGCTGGAGGGCAACAAGAAATAATATGGAGTCATGTTTGCAATGATTCGCATGAAGGGTACTACTTGAAGAGTGATTCAAGACAAGTGCAATACTTTCATCGATACCCTCACCGTGCAGTAATATATCAATAATCATTAGAATTAGGCTTATTGGGTCAATATGCCTTTCCAAGACCCTTTGCGTGATATCTCTTTTCTCTATGAATGATTTATGATCATACATTTATATCCTGTGCCCTATGGTAAATTGCTTATTTGAATTCAGAAATGCATTATATGAGTTTCTAACTTAATATAGCTAACTAACATGAATATATATGGACAAATAGATTAATGTTGTTTTCTTATAATCATTCAATGATACAGGACTTGTATGACATACACCCACCTATCTTAGTTACTAATAATAGAAAAAAGCCATTAAATTCTAATATTTTGAATATTTGGATTTTTTTTTTTTGGAAAATTTCAACCTTATTTTCAGTTCACAACGATAATTGAAACGTATCATTTTGGCCACCGGCCGATAGACCCATGCGGCCAATTTTTTTATCCTTCGTCAGGTTTGAACCATGATTTTCTAACGTAAATAGATCTTCTTTTATTTTCCTCTCAGTAGTCCAGGAAAGCATGGAAGCTGGCCTGACTGTTTGCATTACTTATGAGAACGCTGTGCTTTAACCTCTTGGCATCCATGACTTTGTTTACTGCCTTTCAGAGAAGCGTTTATTCACACATTCATGCTGCAACTTGCTGTGATTTCCAATCACCTAAATGGGAGGGATACTCATGTTCGTCAGATTAAAATTTATGGCCCCAGACCGTAAGTCTCCATCCCCTTTCCTTCCATTTTGTTGTACATCAGTTTCTAAACTGAAACCTTTTCTTTTTTAATGTTTTATTGTAGGAACCCAGTTCCTCAGCAATCATTTCAATTTACTTCTAGAGAGTTCATCACTTACTCTTGTGTAAGATGAGAACTATTAGATCTCAGCTATCAGAACACTTGGAACTGAAAGTGGAGGCCATAAGTTAAAAATAATTCATTTTGGTACCAAGAGCCTCAAATCATGTGATATTAAAGCAAGGAGCAAACTTTTTATTGAGCATTCCAGCAGATCGTCTGTTTGATACTAAAAGCAGATCTAAAAAGTATTCTGTCTTTGACATGATGATGTTTTGTATCTGGTGGCATAGTCAATCACTACAAAAACCTATTCGGTTTTAATGACACCTTCCATTTTCTTTTTCTTTTTTTTAGCAGTTGTCTACCATGCAGCATTGTTAAAGCATTAGCTTTTACATGGAATGTGACCTTTGTTTGAAATAGATACCTTTAAACCTTTCAATGGCTTTGTAGATCCAACTCTATTTCCAAAGCTAGAGACTCTTCAACTCTTTTTCCAAAGCTAGAAATGTACACCTACAGTACACTCTATTTTTCAAGGATGCCCTTGTTTTATTTAATTGTAAGCTTAATTAGAGTCCTGTTTGCATCTTAGCCTCTAATCAGGCTTAGCCTTATACCTTAATTAGTGCTCCCATTGCAATCTTAGCCACACATGCTTTAGATTATGTCAAACTACTAAGTACTAAGAGACCCCATAACTTTGACTTTCTGTTGAAGAACACTATCCAAATAATGATATAAACAATAGTGCTACGCGAACCTTGGCACAGTATGACAATGGCACCACTCTCTAATTGATGCGCATGACTCTGTGGACCATAAAAGATTTATGGTCCTTTTCACTTCTTTTGATATCAATTAAAAGATTCCAATCCTGGGATTGTTGGACTTATCTAAACCTTCCAAATGGTTAATTTCCCAATAATATGTTCCTAATCCATCCCGAATTCATACAAGAGCCTGTATCACAATTGGAAGGTGCTCACCATCGCAGCCACAAGGTTGCAGTAAGTTGTGTTGCCTCTATTAAAACAAACAATAACTTCATTGCTCCCGGATTTTTGCAATGAAATTTCTGCCCTGCTTTATTTCTAGTTCTAGTACAGTGGTTGTATCAATCACCATTTAACACTTGATATTAAAGGTAGTTGCTGTATGGCCTGGTCAAAGTGTTTGGGATGCCACTGCAATTTATTCCAGTCCAGCTTGAGGCAACTGAGTGAAACGCTTCTTTGTTTTTGGAGCCATTTAGTGAGTAGGATAGGATAGGGCTCATAAGCCAAAGGAAACTTCTGCTTAACCTGCCTATATATATGATTGGTCAGTCCTGAATCCTGATCACTCAATTAATTTTATATTCCTGCTAAGTTGGGTTAGTGGTACAGGACATGTGGGACTACCTTTTCGCCGAGGGATCGATCCCTAGGTAGCTGTGTGAGGTGATTGCTGATATCAAGCCTATACAAAGAGATGCTAAATCAGGCTAAGATTCGATTTTCCTTGTGCAAATTGCTTTCAGTTTGTATTCATTGTGAAGCAAAACATTTCTGCAGTGAGAATAGTTATCTTCCTCTTGGGCCTGAATCGATTTCTCACAAAACTTGTGTAAATTGCTTTCACCAAATGAAACCTGTGAAAAAAATGTAAGCAAGGAAGGACATTATTTTCATTTTTCACAGAATGCTCGGCACAACTGTACAATCAGACAGTCACATCAAGGATTTTTTGGGCCTGTTGTTAAAATGGGTTCCGTGGAGGAATATTAAAGAGGTATCTAAGAGGAGAATATTTATGGCAGTTTGTGGATCTTCACCTTTGTTTCTTCAATTTTTGCCACTTGGATGACACAAACAGTCCTTAAGTACTGCTCTTTTAACAATGTAAATAAGTTATTTTGTTCTTCCTTGATAAGCTGTCAAATGGTTATTGGATTGAGTGTTACTTCAAGTACTCACTCACTAGAGATTAGAAAATGCTCAATCTGATCTGTTCAAGTATGTCTAGGCAAAGTAGTTTTAGGAAATGAGACGTTCCTAAGTCAATCAGGCAGAGACTTAATATATGCTCTATCTGAAACTGATGCATGATGTCCCACTCTATTTCATTGTATCTAAGAGATCATTCACTAGTGAGGATTGCAGAGTTACACTTACTCTTTTGTGCCTAACATAGATTAGTGGGTGATGTTAGCAATTGGTGGGTCAACTCATGTGTCCATATGGGCCTATCTTAGTTTGCTGCACAAGTAAAAGATTTATGTGTCACCAATAAAAAAATGGAAAAAAGATTTATGTTTCTTATTATGATAAATTTACTCATTTGAAAGGAGCTTGTCCCTTTGGGATAACATTTTTATCTACATAGCTTATAATTAAGAATTTACTTGATCTGTCACAATCATACACCCCAATCATACAGCTCCTCTTATACTTGTATGATCTCTGGAGTTCTCAAAAGATGAATTGGATACATTGGACTTTCTGTTTAGCTAATATGAATTGGAACTAGAATCTCAACCTCTAATCTTATAAATCTCAGATCAGTTTCACATGCTCAATCTCTTAGTTGTCTGCATGCCTCTTTATATTTTTATATTTTATAGATCTTGTATACTAGAGATGTTACATACATGAAAAGGGCCCCTCTCTTTTGACTTTCCATTCACCAAAACAGATATGGTGTTTTTTTTTTTCTATCATTTCAAGACCTTTAAAACATTGGGGGTACACTTATCTTTACAAGCAACCACATAGCAAATCCAGATCAACATTAAAAAAAAAAAAAAAACTTAAGATTCCCATGTTGGAATGCCGGCATTATCTCAGACCAACTAGGCAGACATATATCTCCTTTTACTCCCTCAACATTTTAGAATTAAACCTACAGCTATTCTGATCTGTTAGGAGATGGGTCTTTTTTCTGTCATGGGATGTCAGCAGCAGCTGCACTCTCTCTATGTGAATTTTCTTCAAGGAGATGTTTTGTCAAGGTCTTTTCCTTCTCTTGGTCTTCAACCCTTTTCTCCTCAGTTTTACCCCACACAACAGAATAAAGACCAGTCATGATGAGAATTGCTCCAACAATCCTACATGAGTAGACAACAAAATCACCAAAGAGATTAGCTGGTTGAATATTCAGACAATGCTATTGATACTTGTATTAAAATGATGTACCTAATTTGGTATGTTTGGAGCAGGGTCCAATGATCCATACCAATGTCAGTCACAAATGTCCTTTTTGGAAAATTATCATTTCAGGAAAATGTTGCAAATTTTTCCAATTTTTCTTTTTATTGCGATATTAGTACAATTTCCTCATGATATTGTCAGCTTTGCTGATATCTCGAAAATATTGTGAATATTATCGGTCAACTACAGTTCTACATAAAAAGATCATGATGATATCGTGATATTTTTCAAAATGTTGCCATTTTTTGTGACACTTGACTCCATAACATTGACCTTATGGACCTCTGACTAAATAGAAAATGCTTCAATACATCTCAGATTGAAACATCTTCACAGTTTGATTGGTGGCCTACAGTTAGCTAAGGTTCATATTCAACATAAAAGGCCTAGGATTCAAGTCTATTTTCTGGGAGGTTTTTGGACATTCCCCATCCACATGAGGACCATATGATCAACATTCCTGATCAGATTTATGGGCCCCAAATGCACAAAACTGAGCAGAAAATTAAGTAGACAAAACACATACCCTCCAGAATACAACTGATCACCAAGTATCAGAGATGCCATGATGGCTACAAGAACTGTCTGCATAGGTTGGAAAACAGCTACAAAAAGGGGTCCCCCTCTGTCAATGCACCATATCTGAAGAGAAAAGGAGATGCCAGATGCTACAAGACCCTACAAACAAACAGGCCAGAAATTGAATCACATGTTTTGTCATGGAGCCATGCAATCCAAATATATATTTAAAAAAAAAAAAAAGGGTCAGACAGATTTAAGAAAATTACTGCATAGAGGATGGTCAAAAGCTCCCCCCCTGATTGGATTTTCCAATGGTCTATGTCTGTTTCTACAAAAGCTGCTATTGCCAGGAACTGGATCAGTCCAAAGAAGCATGTAAATGAAGTGACTGATAGCCTTGCTGGGTATTTCCTCAGCACTGGACCCTGCAAAATATGGTTGATATTTAGTGACACTGATTAATGTTGATTGTATAAGGTTATATGCTAATGTGTAGTTCTAAATCCAAGCCCAACTTGAATTTATCCATGTGTAAATCTGAACTTGAACTCAACCCAAATGAAAATTGAACACCACCACCCAAGCCCAAACCCAAACCCAAAATGTAAATTCTCTTCCAGTACAATTAGAGTTCGGTACTCGAATATCTGGAATTGATTTTCGTTCTGGTCTAAGTTTGGTTTTGTAAACAGTCTAGTCCACCCCATTGATTGGATAGAATTTGAGTACCAGAAGCCCAAGCCTGGACTCGATCCATGCAGGTCTTAAAATCCAGTTCTGAGCCTGACCCAAACCCAAAGAAGTCCAACCCAATTTTCTCTTCTCTTTTGGTTTATGTTTCATGCAGGTCTGGGTTTGGGCCGACCCAAGTTGCAGGACCAGAAATAATTTAGTACCTCTTGCAGTGTGTTTTCTAGCCATGATATTTGTTGCTTATTGGTGAGTGGTGACTAACCTGAAGCACTATCCATCCAGACCATGCAAAGCAATTCCCAAGGAGGTAAAGACAACCCAATGTCCAGTTTCCCATCTTAGGAGAGAAGAACATGGTGGACCCCTCAACTGCATCTCCCAGTAACTGCTGTGATTGATGGTGAAAGAGAGGCAGGCCTTTGTAGAGGGTTATGATGGTGGCACCTCCTATGCTAGCAATTGTACCCAACACCTTTGCCAACCCATCTTTCCTCATGATATTAACTTGCTCTAGCCTCACATGAACATTAAAATGAAAAAGCAATCTTAAGTTAACAAAAAATCCACAAAAAGCAAAATCACCAAATGTAAAAAAAAAAAAAAAGGCTTTTCATTGGGACCTCCAGTCTCCAACTACCTTAGAGCTGCAGCCATGGCAAAAGTGATAGCAGGAACTGAGTTCTGAATGGCAGATGCAAAAGTTGGAGATGCATAATATAAACCCAACAAATAAAAGCCTTGATTGGCTGTGATCCTGGAAAGGAAGATAAATAATAAAATGAGGAACTATTAAAATACAGCACCCAAATAATACAATTTCCAGGACAACTGAAAAAAAAAAAAAAAAAAGAAAGAAAACTACACTTGCCCACATAGTGCTAGAAGGAAGAACTGAACCAGCATAGAAAAAGTAAGAGGTGGCCTCTCTTTCCTGATAATAAGCATTCAAAACTGTTAAAAACTCATTTCACATTCAACACATCCTAAAAAATAAAAAAATAAAAAATCCCAAGTGAGGACTAACTTTTCTAAGATATAGGCAAAGGGAGCCAACAAGAGCAATGCAATGATGTTTCTATAGACTGGGAAAACTACTTTGCTGACACCCATGTTGAGTGCAGTTCTAGACACAATGTGGAACCCTGCATAGCAGAACTGAAGAGCAAGCATTGCTAGATAAAGCTTCTTTTTCTCAGGCAATATTGATTGCCTCACCATCTTTCCTCTCTGATCTTTTTGCCTTTTGGTGAAGGATCGATATAGCCGGAAGAGTAATGTATGTATACTTATATTGATTGGAACAAAGAATATCGTTGCATGTATGATTTGATGAATGAGTTTACAAGTTCTTACACTTATAATATATACTATGTTTAATTGCATACTTATTTAATTCAGTTTGTGCATACAAATCTTTATTTTGCATGGCTTGTAATCTTTAACTTTGTTTATTCAAATTTGATGTGATTGTTGACGGTTTGGATTTTGGGTGGGAGACAAGGTTGGGTTAGAGCATGTTGGCCAGGTCCTACAGTCAGTTGAGGAGAGAGAGAGAGAGAGAGAGAGAGAGGCCATCCCCCCTTCCCATTCATTGATCACGTCCCCAACCTCCTATTTCCAATTCATATCTTTGGTTGGTCAATGTAGGAAGGCAACCTGTCCTCTCCTTCAGCATTTTGGGTTGCCACCTACATAAATATATGGAGATGCCCTTTCAAAATCAAGGAAGAAATGGGTCTACTACAAGTTCTACCCGAATAACCAGAGGACCAGAAATGGAAAAAAATGGGGTATTGCTCCAAAGATTTGAGCCCATTTTTAATTTGGGTCCTGGTGTGGGTCCATTACATGGCCTGAATAAGATTGAGTCCAGATTCAGGTTCATGAGTTTCATATACCAGTAGTGGATTATATATGCATATAATCAGTATATTCTATAAGTATTTAGATCTCAATCTTGGTCTGGGTCTGGGTTTGTGCCCTTTATTTGGATACGGTTGAAGGGTGAGGATGCTGGCCTTCATTTTAAATTTGGGTATGGATAAGAGTCCTTTAAACGCATACCCCAGGGAGGCCTGAGTCTAGCTGATATGATCCTTCTTTTGGTAATTTTGGTTTGGATCATACTTGTCAATATTGTTTTGAACCCCATTTTGGTTTGGCCTCTAGAATGAAAAGTTTTAGCCAATTCAAAATAATAGATATATATATATACATATATCTATGTGGAAAGATAAAATAATAAATATAGATTTAATCCATTGTAGTAAAGTTTCTTGGAATTTCATTTTGGGAAAATATAAGAAATACAAAGTATTTATGTGTATAAAAAGTAAAAAAAAACTAATTTTGAAAAATACCATTTTGGTCGAAAAATCACATTTCGGCCGTAATCTTGAATTTCGACCAAAATTCAAACCGAAAATTTTTAACTAAAATTTCATTTCTGTCATTTGACCAAAACAAGAGATTTTAGCTTTTTCAGCTGAAATGGTACAAAATTAATAACTATAGTTTGGATCAAGGTACACCGTGGACTTGACCGAAACCTGAGCCATTTTCATTAGCATTCGAGATTGAGATGTCTAGTAGGTGATTCTTGATTTCGATGACTCATTAATAGGAAAGAAAAAAAACATGTAGATGGAAAACTACCTTTCTCTTGTTGTCTAACCTTTTAAAATATTTGATTAAAGACCTAGTATTTAGAAAATGGTTCATGCCATAAATCATTACCTACTTGTTTAAACCCTAAACCTTAAACCCTAATTAACTTTGTCCAAACAAACCCCCATTTTTATGAACAATTTATACTACAGTGGTTCTTTCTTCTCTTCACAAATTTCAATTAATTTCATTTCAAGAACTAAAAAGTTCCTTTATCATTTTGCGAATAAGAAATTTAATTAACAAAAATAATATCATAATTCTTTGGGCCATTTTCCTGCCTTCTAGGGCTTGGTGCAATGATAAGACATACCAATACCATCCATTATGGAGGATGGAGGTCATACGTGGTGGTCACAAAAGAAAGTCTTGATGCCTATACATTATTAGTACTTCATTTGGTCATAAACAAGCCAGCAAGTTGGAAGGATAATTTAGACAATGCATTTAGCAATTTGGGGTCATTACCAACATTTAAAAATTGTTAGTAAGCTTGGGTCTTTCTTAAAAAAATATGCTAAAATGAAATGAATGGTTGGGGGAAAAATGGAAAGGAATCAAATCTGGCATGTGGTCGTTCATATGGTGTGGTCCATTTGACTTTGCATGTCAATGGTTGGGATAAAGAAAGTGAGGCACATGAAGAGAAGCATCATATCAAATGTTTTGGTAATATGATATTCTCCCAAATCATAATCAAAACTGTAGAGATTGTGAATTATGGGAGAGGTTCATGTTCATGCCTTCTTCCCATACAGTTAGCAGAGAAGATGCCCAGGATTGATTTGCCTAGCACATGTCCTATTAGGTGATTGTCAGTGGGAGATACTTTCTTGTCACCTTGTTGGAAGGACATTTGTATACTTTCTTGTCACCTTGTTGGAAGGACTATACAAATGATGGAAATGGACCAAGATGCCTTACTTTTATTTGAAAACATATGACCAGCCCCACTCTCTCATGTGTGTATGTGTGTGTAATGTAGATATAGCAAAATGGTCACCCCAGCAACATTGCTCCAGTGACCATATCATGGGTGAGAGGCTGAGAGCCCATATGGGGCCTACTGCATAAGCTTTTCCCACCTTGTACTCACTGATTTTTGATGAATTGCAAAGTTGAGACTCATTTGAGCTGTTTTATTTGTTGGATTTGTTCCTTCAACAGTTTAAGGTTACTTTTTGAGGTGTTCACTATTGAATAGTATTTCTGGTAGCTAAGTAATGTCTTGAGGTTTTACTAAGATCGATTAGCGGAGAAATTTTAATAGGGACTTAGAGCCAACTGATCATGAGTTCCATCTTTAGGACTTTCCATCCCCATCCTCACGCCTCTATCCTCCTAGGTGGGTCCCATGGAGCCTTTCCTCATAGTGCTCTCTCTCTCTCTCTCTCTCTCTCTCTCAATCAATCCATTTGTCTCTATCTCTATCTCTATATGTGTGTACGTGCACATGTGCCTAGGGTAATCTTAATCTCTTGATCTTCACCCCCCTCTAATTCTAATGGTTTTATAGTACATTGCATTTTGGATTTTGAATCTGACGGTGAGCTTTTTATCCAATGAGGCTGAAGGCAACTAGATCATACCATCCCCTACAGCTCCCATGATTCTCATGCATCTTGGTGGGCCCAAAATTAACATGCTTGCGTAATTGACCATAAACCTATCTATCATGGAATTTTAAGGTGGGACGGTAGATGAGTGAGATGATCAAAGAGGCTGACCTCGATGAGTGACAATCATAAAACACGGGGAATTGAAAGATCTTAACGTGGGCACCTAACTTTATGAAAATGCTGATCGTAATGGATGATTTGAGTGAACCTTCCATTTTCTTTCATCCTAGCCCACTTTTGATCTATCAAACCCCATCATACTCAATAGTTGTTGTAAAGTGTACTGAATTGACACTCACCTTAATTTGATACTCATTTGATTGTTACTTGTTGGATTTTCAGTCCAACAAATTAAAGAGGTACCTCTAAAAAAAACATTGAACTTTGAGATCCAAAGATTAAGGAGTGAGGATGATGTGATGGGGTTGATATTTTTTTATTTTTTCATGCATCCATGTATTCTCACCTAAGTTAGGTGCATATGTACATTGGGTTAAGAGTCATTTCTCAACCAATTCTTATATAAACTCTGTAGAAAATTTTTATTTTCGTGACCCACATTTTTTTTGGTACCCAACCAAGGGATTTGGGATGCAAGGTAGCCCACACAAGTGAAAAGGTAGCCCACAAATATGAAAAAAAGTGGCATGCCCAAGGATCAATCTCTGGATAGCGGCTGCCAACCCCATGTTGTCGCATTTTCCACTTATTAGGAACTCAAGTCATGCCAAAGGCTAAAGCATGCTGGAGATTTGTCTAGCCAGCCACCTATGATGTACTCCTAAAAACCACTTATGAGGTCCCACATCTGCTGGCAAGGGACATAGCTGTGCATTGTAGTGTGCGAGTTCCAATCTCCAATATAGTAAAAGATAAATTAAAAAAAAAAACACACACATTTGAGGAAATTTAAGCTATGGGTTTGCCATAATAGACAGCAAAAGGTGCGAATAATGTTGTAGAGTCCACCTTGTTGTGTGTTACTCAAAGGTAGGGTGGAATTAAAAGGTCTTGATGTAGATTAGATGTTTGAACAAAAACCACTATAATCTTACCATGACAACCACCTCAGACATTTAGCAATGTTATTTATTAGTGAATGCATAACAATTAAACATTTAAATTCTATAAAACATGGTTACAATCATGACATTGTATTGATATTTGATCCATCTTTAAACCATATCAAAATCAATTGAAATCTCTCTACCTCCATGATTGGATTGTATGAAGGTGTGATATGATAACATGAAACCCTTGTTTTAGTACTTTTGTTGCTTTGCATGCAAAATATTCTTCAAACAAATAATAGATTGCAATTCATGCACCATTGGCCAGTCCCTTTAAGTGTAGTGAATATACCAATGGCTAAACAACAAACTAGTCAGTAGGTTGGGAAAACAGGAGAATGATTGTGATTTTAGAAGTAATATAGTGAGTGTTAGATTCATGGTGATCTCATTCATTGCACCCCAATTTTTATTTATCTTGTTAGGTAAAGGGTATTAACAAAGTGCAATTTGGAAACATCTAGAATATTCCTTCAAAAAGGATTCCTTGTATTTTGTAATGCAAAACCACATGGAACTGTCCAAGGGAAGGACATTTGAGCCATTTTGGTCTTCCAAAATTTGCTATTTTGGCAACTCATTCTCTGTCCACATTGGACATTCTCATGTCAATCCTGACCGTTTGAGTCATGGGGATCATCATAGATGATGCATGGCCCAGAAATCATGGTGATCTAGCAATTTTATCTTGATGGGTGTAGGGATGTTCATTGCCCAGGTTGGGCTGGGCTTATCAGATCTACGACCGGCCCACATTTAAAAGGCCCAAGTCTGACAGGGCCTTAAATTCCTGGGGCAATGCCCACCATTTAGTCAATTAGGCCAGGCAGGACTTTTTACAGTTTTTTGGGCTTTCTAATTACTAGTTTGGGTAAATAAGTCACTAAAGTACACACTTACTTACTACAAGAAATGTGACTTTTAGTTTTTCTTTTTTACCCACCGCTAAAAAGTATATATCGTTTCTGCCTTAAAACCCACCGTCTAAGCTTTTGGGGTGGTTTCAGTGGCGAAAAATAATTTCCGCTGCTAAAAATGACTTTTAGTAGCAGAAAAAGACCGCCGCTAAAAGAGAATTTTTCCACCACTAAAAGTCGCATTTTTTGTAGATATGCAAATTGGGCTTCGGGCTTTCTATCACTTACCCAAGCTTGGCCCACATATTAAACGGGCCACAAATTCAGATCCAGACCCAGCCCAAGTCAGGCCGGACCCAGGTCGGGCTCGGCTGGAGCAGCCCTTGAGCAACCCTAGATGGGTGTGTGTTTGGATGACCGGTGCCTTTTATTTTAAACTTGATTTCGATGATCATCAATTGGATGGTGGAGATGATACATGGGTGCCTTATCATGGCCTACATGTATATCATATATGTAATGTGGATGTGGGCCGAGCGGCATCAAAAGTTATATTATGGTGTTTTTAGAAAGTTATTATTGTTATATTGCCTTAACAAATTGAGCCTGAGCCTGATGATGCTATTGGTGTCTGAGTCTATATCGGAATTTACATAAATTATGACGACTTTCATTTCAAAGGTTTTACTTTTATTTCTATTTTTTTTTTTATGCACGCATTAAATTATGTACATAAACTCAGAAAATAACATATCGTTTAATACATATGTAATATAAAAGAGATTTTTTTAATAATTTTCTTGTACTTTTTAATCAATTTAGTTATCCACATAATTTATATTTAAATCAAAGTATATTAATTTTCTTAAACAGGAGGGACTTAGGCTTCTCCATTTCTAAAATAAGTAAACTAAAAGGTTAAATAAGGACACAAATGTGGCTTGAATTTGGCTTATTGATGGAATATATTTTTGAAAAATAATGACATCTGTTTAAGTAACTTTTAGATATGAAAAGCTATTTGATTATATTTTTGTTTAATTTTATATTTAGTTTTAATTTTTTATTTACACTGATACTATTTCGAGTTTTTACCTTGTGCTTGTGAATATTCTAATCATTCGTAAACACCTTACCAAAAGCGATTGCATCTCAACCATTCTAATTTGGTGGCTCTAAAGGAAGCAAAAAGAGATAACTTTTATCAATGTTTCTTCACTATCATCATCATCATCATCATCATCAACAACAAAAGAGCTACAATTTGAAAAATAATCCACAAAAAAAAATAAGAAAACAAAATCTAAAAAATAAAACATCAGAGATCTATTCGAAATAAACTGAATATAGGAACTTTTACCAAGAAATTAGGTTTAAAACCCTAATTAACTTAATAATGATAAAAATTATAGAAATCAACAGTAGAGTGCTTCAAGCTACAAGTAGTGTGAAATGTTAAAACTACCCCTATCTGTCTCCTACAAGCTCATGTTGAGAGCTTCTGCATCAACAAATCAACCATGTGACATGGATCATCTCATGACCTCTGAATAACCTAGTGCATGAATTGAATAAGCTAGGATCAAGCAAAGGTGGGCCGCCCTACATCAACGGAAACTCCATGGTATCATCAACATAGATTCATTTCTAAACAGTAACAAAACAAAAATAGATAAAGCTCTTGTCATAATTGTATATAATAAATATGCATTCATTTTAAAACAGGTATATCCTGGCATTACCATGCCACTGCAAGCCCAAGTTCGAAGAACAATCAAACATCTAGGATATTGAGTTCTGAATAAGAATTCCAACTTCTATTTCATAAGTTCTAAAGCCTGGAAACACTAGATAATCTTACATGAACTGAAAATCATTTTTGACAAAATTAGTTAAGTGCCCGAAACTTTGTGTGGTGGTACTACATGACCCATATGATCACTTGTTGCGCCTGAAAACAATTACTATGGCTGTGCAGTTATCCTTGCAGCGTCGCTCTCGGACAGCTTCTCTCACAAGACGCCGGCTCACAGCAGTGACAGATAAGCCATCCTGCAAGAACAACAAATAGATTAGGCAACAACAGTGGAACTCATAACCAGAGATTCTGCATGAATAAATCCAAATATCTTAAATAAAATTCCCTAACCACAGTTTGAGAAATAAAGACCATAAGTATAAAGTCGATAGGCCATTAATGGCACAGGTAACTATTATTCTCATTATAAATGATATAGGCAACTTTATCATGTCAAGAAACCAATAATAACATTACCATCCTTGAAATCTCAAGTGAATTTGCAGAAGTACTCTTACCATTTCTCTTGATAAAATTACGGGAAATGTTAGTCTGCTAGGCAATTATTGCCTTTAAAAAGTACACATGATATGCTATTACCTTCAATTGTTTATCAACAAAATCTACAGCATCGCTGGGTCCGAAAACCTGAATGCACCCACAAAATTGGTGTTAATTGTAATCTTACATTATAGTGTCCAACACCGGCCAACAACGGCACTGGTGAAAAAAAGTTTTCTATGCAAGTTAATGGTCCACTAAGGGGAATGGGTAAGCCGAAGAGGACGTGGATGAAAGTAGTAAGGTTGGATCTTAAGATGTGCAACCTTTTTGAGGATTTGGCTCATGATAGATCTGAATGGAGAAAAAGAATTCAAGTGGCCAACCTGAACATAGTTGGGATAAGGCTTGGATGATGATAATGATGTAATCTACCACTAATAGGAGAGGTACAGATTTCTCAGAATAATTGATAACACATACCCCCCAAAGACCATCGCAACCAAGAATCATGAAGTGCTCTCTTTCAGTAAGTTCGAAAGACTGAATATCTGGGGTCGCAATAACTCCAACCTACATTAGCATATTCCATCATTTAGCAAGGGAAAACGGAATCGTAAGAGAACTTATGTTATAGTGCCACGCCTCCAACATAAAAACACAGATCATGGTTTATTGCTGACGCATTACCAAGCTAAATGTAAAATGTTATAAATTATGCATGGGCTAATAATGGAAAGATCCATTTCCAAGTTGTTTAAGCAAACAGATGCACAGGCCTCTTATTAGTCACTGATCACTAAAGCCATGTTTTGAAGTATAGCACATTATAATTATAATGCATGAACAGGAAAACAAAATCAAATGAGAAGATTTGTCTTCTAAACAGAAATGGATTGGGTTCGATATGATCATATTCATTGTAATAATGATTAATTAACCGTAGAAGTCTCATTTCTATATAATATTTATTTTTAAATAAAAGAGTACTTCAAAATATAACAATATTCTTCTACCTAACTTTAAATGACATGCTTATATGTTAGATCATCTTCCATTTGTGCACACACAAAGTAAATCATGCAGCAGGGGACTTTCCTTTTTCATGAAAAAAAAAGAATATGAAATATTAAAATTTGAAAATAAGTACAAAAAGCAAGAAAGACTCGAGATATACAACCAAAATGCAATTTTGACTCTAAGTTATCAACCACTTCATCAAAATCATGGATCAAAAAATTGGTTTGGAAGGTTATTGTCGTCCGTGCTGAAAACCGATACGTCAGCCATATTGGAAATAAGGGCTCTGTATTAACCCCTATCAGAAATATTGGCCCAACATTTTCATAGGCATACCATACCAGAGGCTAAAAGCCAATAGGGACTATACAATATGTATCCGCTGATATCTCAAACACTGCTCCAAAGATTGAACACCATCATGACCCTCCTAAACAACAACAAAAGGTAGAAAGTCTCCCCATTATCCTTCCCTTCCAAGAAAGCAGTCCCCATGATTTTTTTTTAACATGATAAAAGAATTAAAATCCCAAACATAGTTGGGACAAGGCATTGATGATGATGATGATGATGATAAGAGAATTAAAATGGAGAAAATATAAGTAAACCAAGAGTTCGATACAAACAATAGTGTAGATTAAAAAAATGGCAAGTGTTAGATCCAAACAATGATTTAGACATAAAGGGTAACAAAGTCAACTCAAAGTAGCAATGATTCTATAGAATCAAAATCACTGAATTGGGGTCCACTCTCAACTTGACCAATGAGTCAGCCTCCCCATTTACCTCCCAGCCATATTGGCCGAATGAAGCTGAAAATATCTCACTACAATCCTGAAACTCTTCTACATTCCTTTACAGTTTAGAAGTCCTTCAAGTAGTTTAAAAAATGAATCCACTTAACCATTTAAGTATGCACGAGAAACAACATAAAAGATAACCCCACCAGCATAGCTAAAGAAAGCTTTACATATCCAGTTTCCTCAAGTCAGTAGAAAAAGTAATGTACCAAAATTTTCTAGCTGGGGAAGTGTTCTATGTACAAGAAATTCTCTTTTGTCATAACCTGATATTTTACCTGCTATGCTCCTATTATTTACTTGAATTAAAATGTTCATTTTGCCTAAATTTTTTCCTTTTTATAGTGGTCATTTTCCATAAATTTTTAAATAAAATGCTAGAAACCGGCGCATGAACAAACGACGCATGAAGGGAAGTCAGCATGAGGGTTTGTCAAGGTGGTCAATGGACTGCTTTTATCATATCATATATAAATTATCATAATATAATTCAGTTAAAATTACTTAAAAAAAAAAAAACATCGCAAGAAAATCTACATAATGCCGGAGAAACCATCGCATGAAAATCTACATAATGCCTGAGAAAAGATTTATGTAGTAGAATTGATCATCTTATAGAAACAGTGGCTAAAACCTTCTTGAACTGACGATCCCCAAAGGCCCTGGAAACCTCAAGCCGGCCCTGCAGTCGTCCATTGGAACCTATAGAACCACCAGCCTAAAAATACAAAGAACCAAAAAAACAAAAAACCATTCATAGTAAGAACACATTGACAGTGAGAGTGAAAAATATGTCACATTGGACACCAATAAGAACAGAAAATAAAAAGAACAGTTCATGGATTTCAATCCAAAGATTAGTTCTCTGTACATAATTGGCTGGCTCTTCAAATGCAATTATAACATGGTATTAATTATAACAAATTTAGTGTGATCTCATAAGAACATGGACAACAGCATAGGCCAACAACGCGCTGGTGAGGAGAATGTTCTCTATGCAGGTTGATGGCCCCTCAAAGAAAAGGAGTAGGCCGAAGAGGACATAGATGGAAGTAAAAAAGATAGATTTGACGAAGTGCAACCTATCCGAGGATATGACCTAGGATAGACAGGAATGGTGCAACATAATTCATGTAGCTGACCCCAACATAGTTCGACAAGGCTTTGATGATGACAATCATTTCAAAAGAAGTATGTGCAGTTTTTAACAACTTTGATTTCCATCAGGATGTAGAGTGTACCTTCTGAATGCGAGCACGTTCTTGTGGAAAGATAGCTTTGTGCTCTCTTGTTATAACAATGGACTTTAACGTGCAGCTTGTTCCATCTTCATTAGCACTAGATGACCGAGCTAATACTGCTTTAGCATCTCCAATGTTAGCAACTAATACCTAGGCAAATTAGTAATATTCCCTAAATGGGTTAGAGGTTATAAAATTATTGCAAAACAACAATATATAGAACGATGGCAAAAAAATTTAATTTATATCATCAAAAACAATTTATAGTATCACAATTTGTGATAGAAATCAACAAATTGTAGTGTGGGCACTGTTTTTCAGTATAAAATCCATCCCCATCCTCTCCCTGCCACATGAACCCACTCAATAAGAATGACAGCTGACAAAGGTATCATGCAACTTGGAGTAATATTCACCACTGACTTGGGGTGATCTCTGTCATATTGAGATACACATGCTATTTGCAGTCCACATGGGCAGTTACCAAATACTGCAAAAAAATTTATATATATATAGAAAAATGACAATTTATAAATATATGTCATAAAAAAAACAATTTATGGTATCACAATTTGTGATATAAATCAACGTACTGCAGTACGGGCATCATTTTTTCAGCATAAACTCCATCTTCACCCTCTCCCTACCACACAAACCCACTCAAAAAGAATGACAGCCAACCAGCATATCATCCACAAATCAGGAGTGATATTGACCCCTAACTTGAGGTTATCTTTGTCATATGGTGATGCTCAGGGTACTTGCAGTTCACAAGGGGTCATCTAATCCATTGGTCATTATCACTCAAGCATAATCCAGCCTTCGCTCTCCTGCTTGATTTGAGCCTAGGCTTTTGCGAGACATAAGGATGGTTGAAAGATGAAGGTAATGCAACTTGTATCCATAGAACCCACTTGGTCAGTTCTCAATCAGGTGACCCGAAGTCATGGTCCATGGGGAGGCTGAATTGTGACTGTTTAAATTTATTTTTGTCCTTTTTAATTATGTTTAGATTCCATACGTCAAATTAAATTAAAAAAAAAAGCAACAACAACAACAAAAAAATATGGGTCCAAATGGGTCCGTCAAACAGCTTATTCAATTAGCTTTCTGTTGAGCTCAAATTTGAGCAATTTTGACTCCTAAGGAAAATTATGGCCAGTTTTCTAGTAGGGTGTAGGAGAGTCCTAAATGCTCCTATTGATGTCACCCCTAAATGCTCTCGAAAATGCTCATTTCTAATTTTACCCTTCACAGTTTTACCACATCTACTTCAACATTCTCATCTCTCCTACATCCATTTTGTGCATATGTTAATTCTTGATTGGCCAACATTTTGCTCTATAAGTCATGACCGGTCAAATCGCTGTCCTGTAAATTTCTCCCTTCAATCTTATTGGCATGCGCCGATCACAAAGCACCCTATAAGAAAGTCTCCATTTCGACCATCCCGCGTTTATCCTATATTCAACATCTTCATCAATCTCTCCATCCTTAATAATTATCGAGCTACAGTGACGGAATGAATTTATTTGTGGTATCTCCTAGGCATCAATTCTCATAGCAGTTTCAGCTCTTTGTACATGCCCACTGAAGTTGCAATCCATATATTTCTTATTTTCTTTTCGTACAGCTTATTTTAAAGCCTTTGGTATCTATAGCCTCCTGTCATCTCTCAGGTTTTGCATTCACACCATCTCTCGATTCATCCACCAACACTATATCATCGACAAACAACATACACCAAGGTGCCTCCTCTTCAATATGAGCAATTAGCCCATCCATAATTAGTGTAAAGAGATACTGGCTTAAACCGACCCTTGATGCAAACCTGTGGTCATTGGGAACTCACTTATCCCTCAACAAGTAGTTCTCACACTCGTTTAGTCGTTACCGCTCCTTCATACATGTCGTTAATAATTTCAGTATAATCTCTTGGAGCATTCCTTTCGTTTAAAACCCACTAAATTTATTTAAAACTCTTGGATTCTAAAGCCTCCCGCCATCTCTCAAGTTTATTTAAAACTCCACCAGTTTTTACTACCGGTATCAAGCCCGGGTAAAGGAGGAGGGTTGGGTTAGGTAGGTTGATAGCAAGTGTAAAATTTTATCTCGACACAAACCTCCATGCTACTAGTTTTTTTTAATGTTCTAATTGGCAGAAGTTTCTTTGGTCTGCATTTAAGTTGCAGGGTAGATTGCTCTTTTCCTCTTTCATTATGATTTGGACTAGAATTTTAACATGTTAATGTGAACTTAATGGTCCAGAAAGTAATTAAAGTTGGTTTTACAAGTATGACATATAGAAACATCATATAGTAGGAACAAAGAACAGGCTCATTGTTGATTTTTTTACTTCGAGAAACAAAAGATGCAAAAACAGTGCGCTCTGCCATTGTCTTGCACGTTTCTATTCAATGGCCATGAGTCCAAATCCTGGATTCAGTTGGTTTGCATTTTATTTTATTATTATTATTTGGAAGATAAGCGTGTGTATATTACAAAGAAGAATAAACAAGCTACAAAGAATAAACAAAATATTGGGTAAGTTCTGACACACATATACAGTAAATACAGGTTTGCATCTATTTCTTCTTTTTTTCCCCTACATTTTCTGTTGGATGCATGAGTTGAAGATTAACCAAGAATATGGGGTGATTTATTGATCCAGATTGTATCAACAATGCGGAATCGAACTTAAACAGCGAAACCCCATTGTTGATCACATCCAAATAGGGCAATTGCATTTGAAATGTTCATTGAATGGGTCCCACTGTGGAAATTTCTGTATATGTGACAGTAGATTGAAAATTGCTTGTAAGTTGTAACAAGCAAACAAAACATAGCATATAACACGATTTTGCCTGTGGTTGCTGCGTCGGGTTAAACAACTACACTAAAGAATCCATCTAATGTTTTTATTCACTGTCTTTTCACATGGGATTTCATGATCGCTAAACTAATTATAATTCCAGGAAAAACAAAATGGATAGAAAGGGTCATGGAAGATCTCTCTGCCTGATTAGCATAGTATGTTAATTTCCTGGGACATAGGCTCAGCCAATACAGCCCGGGTAAGTAACACTAACAAGCAGCATAAGACAAAAACTCACACAAATAAAAATAGTAGGACTTACTGTTTGCCCCAAAAGCCAAACACATACAGCTGTAGCACCATCTTGCCAACCCCCTGAAAGGTTTTACCAAAGACTGATGCTTAGCAATTAGATATTAAGTAAAACCATAAAAGATTATCATTGTCCTATTTGTTTGCACATATAGGGCCAGTTTGTTTGCATTAGATTAGAATACATAGGAATTCATGGTCAAATGAGATCACTGAAGGATTATTAAAGAGATGAAGTGTGAATGATATGGGGTGGGGTGAAGGATATAAGGTATCAATAAAGATGGGATCTTGACTTTTCTAGGATTTGAATTGTTAGGGTGATGGCTGAATGTTGAATTCCATCTACCCTTAATTCACTTCCCATTAAAGGGGAGGTTATTTGATGGTCATTTTTGTATATTCACCTAGGATCTTCATTTTTAAGCACTCATGGCATGAATTCCTATGTATTCTATGCAAAGGCCGTTACGAGAACCATACATTCATGTTCCATAAATTATTTACTCTTACAACTTTTTTCCCAGTGAAAAACACAAATTTATTAAAATATGCAGCATATACAAGACCTGAAAGCTTATATACATAAGGAACCACTTGCAACCATCAAAATGACGACAGAAATAAACCAAAAACAAATCAAGATACTATAAAATGCTTGGTGATTGTCCAGCTATCTATCGGAAATCCTTCAAAGCTACGGAGTCCGTAACCAAATTGGCTTCTGTTGAGCTCATCTTCCATATTTCAACAATGCTACATTTACCAGGAAGATTATAGTTTTAGGGAGAGGAAGATATTCCTAAGTCTTCCAACAGAAAAACAAAAAAAAAAAAAAAATCGTGCAAAGAAATGAGAGGGAAGTAAGAGTTTTGCAGGGGATCTCTCTCTCTCTCTCTCTCTCTCTCTCTCTCTCTCTCTCTCACGCGCGCGCGCGCGAGCATTTTCTTTTTCCCAGGAAACTTCTATCTTTCATCTAAAACTTCTTGATTACAACTCACTATTAAAAAAACAAAGAAGAAAAAGTTTGGCCATGAAGGTTGACGGCCCACCAAGGGGAAGGGGTAGGCCTAAGAGGACGTGGATGGAAGTAGTAAAGATAGATATGAAGAAGTGTAACTTATCTGAGGATTTGGTTCAAGATAGATAGGAATAGAGAAATAGAATTCGTGTAGCCGACCCCAACATAGTTGTTGGGACAAGGCTTTGATGATGATGATTAAAGAAACAAAGAAGGACAAGCACAAGAAAACCATATCATATAATTGGTGCCCTGTTTAATCAGCATTACCCATGATTCGTATGCAGTATAGCATTGCTTCGGTTAATAAACGACAGAAATTAGAAATATCTACTGCATACTTTTCCCATGCTTCAACTATATATATAAAATGTGTAATTTTCCCATAACTATATTTGTATGTCAGCATTCTAGTAAAGGTCAATTATGATGAGAAGACAGAGAGCATGCACAATAAATTAGGTACCACCTGTAGCACTTTCTTGAAGTAGACCCTCATCAGTTCTACGAAAACCTGAAATTTTAAGGTAAAGAAAAACAAAATTAAAGCAAGGAAATAAATAAGGATGGTATAAGACTATCTAAATGAATCTGATCAACCTGAATTAACACCATAACGTTATCTCATCTAACTAGAGCTCTAAAAGGTAGACCTCTCAGAGAAGAACTCAAAATATGGTTTGGCTACTTTTTTTTATGCTAGTTTGAAGCAACATTCCTCCCTTATATAAGCGTGGAACTCGGGACTGGCACATGCCGAAGTACAACATATGGCAGAGGTAAAAATGAAGTAAGTCACAACTGATTGGAGTGGAGGGGCCATTAGCTTAGCTGCTGAACATATGCAATATCATTTTATCCGGTGGCTGTAATTTAGATTTGATTAGAGTTTAAATTAGAGGCATTTCCACAAGGGAATTCATCTCACATGGCATTCAAGCGATATCTCCCTCTTCTCAATTCCCATTCCTTCTGTTATTCTCCTCCATTCATCTTCTGAGTTATTTTTTATTGTGTTGGATAAAATTTCACAAATATGAGGCAAGTTGTATATGATACCTTCAAGAATTGCCTTTTTGGCAGCTTTTATATCCATCTGCATGTCAGAAAATTGAACATGTAAGCAGGAAATGAAATTCAGTAAAGGACAACAAACCCCCAAAACAACCCCCCCACCACACCCCCAACCCAAAAAAAAAAAAAAAAAAAGGAATGGATGATAGAATGCTGTAAGGTATAGACTAGCTTCTGAAATGCATACATTCCTTTTTATCAGTATATTTATTTGAAATGAACAAATATGAGACCAATTGAACAGGGTTTTACCAATCTGTCTACCATTAAGTATGATTCTGGTGATATAAACAGATAAAGAGGAGCATTAAAAATAAAATAACAACAAAAAGAGCCAACAGGAAAGCAATCAGACCAAGCAGACACACCAACTCACGTGGTAAGCCTGCCGATAAAACATTTAAATGTAAATGATGCCGTGCATAGTCAGCAGCCGAGCGACCTCCATGCCCATCATAAATTGCAAAATGCGCACACCTGCCAAAACAAGCCAAATGAAATCAATCAAGTGCAATATGCATACAATCATACATTCACCATGAAAAAGATACTGAATTATGTCATGGATGATTAGCATATTTTATATCAAGCCTTAATATTCTTGTGTCATGGTCCCATGGACAATTGAAAAGAATATAATAAAATAGAAGTGCCGTAGGAGCTCACTATCGCTACTCTAAGATTCTGAGTACTGGCAAAATACCATGTTAATGCTTAATCCTTTATGTCTAATAATGTCACACATAAATAACTAAAACTTGCCAACTGTACATCTTAACAACAATATGATTATGCTAGATAAGCTAGCACTGTATAATTAAGACATGGTGACATGTGTTAGTGTCAGATAAAGATGCCAAGTTTCAGGTTGGCAAGCTTGTGTAATGATAGGCATATCATTTATAAGAGTGAAACCACTACTATTAGTTAAGCTTTTATTTTGGGAATAGTAATTCATTAACTCCATTAATGGGAAACATTAAAAAGAAGAAAACCACCCTCGATGGGTTAGAAACAAGACAAAACCAAAGACCAGCTATATGACAAAAAGCCCACAACTTCCTTTCCAGTGCCTCTATATGTCAAATAAGAAAACCCAAAAAATAAAAATAAAAATGCAGGACTGCAACCCAATAGATAACTTCTAGGCATGCCTTAACCGCCACCCTAATAGAAGAATCTCCCTAATCGTCATCGCTCTCTAGCCAAATAGACCAACACATTCCAAAGAAAAGCTCCCCAATTGCCAATTTTCTAAGAGCTCCATAATCATTCTAGGACATACCCAATGCACTCTGAAGAATTCAGAAAACAGTCTCAAACACCTTAAAAAAATGGGTGATGAATAAACAGGTAACCAACATTCTCATCACTCAATCATGGGCCACATATACTAACAGTGAAATCTTGTGACGTTGCAAATTGTCAGAGTTAAGACTTTTACTCAAGAATGCTGCCTGCATGAAAGCAAGAACTCTTGGAGGGAGCATTAGTTTTCAAAATAAAAGGGAAAATACCATTCTCTCCACCTCCTAACAATTGATCATGAAAACTTTTCACTAAGAATTCCTCACTTCTAGCAGGTACCCATTCCATATCAACCCATCTTGACCATTACTTGGACCAAGAATTTGACCAAACAAAACATTAAACCCCAAATTCATCAATCTCCTCATCATGTAGATTTCCACTAAAAACAGGAACCCATACAATAGTGCGATTCAGTTTCTCCATATAATAAGAACTCAAAGCATTTTCATCCCCTAGCATAACAAATGAAGGAGGAAAAGCATCAACCAGCTTAGCACCATGAAACCTTCCAAAATCAGACCCAATCCCCATTATGAAGAAGGAAATTTCACCAAGCAGCTGAAACTACTCGCACATACCCGAGGCATTTGACAGCAATCGCAATCTGGAATGTCTTTCCTTACTCCTTTTTTTTAATGCCCCACCCATTGTTGGCAATACAATAGTGTCTTAATCAGTAAAGTATGTCAAACCGTATGCTCGTCTCCCCAACCGCCAAAGCCACTTCCCCAGTAATGCCATATCAAGCTTCTTAATAGTACAATTACCCAAACCACCATTTCTTATAAGGCAAAATATATTTCCTCATTATACTAATGGAACCTCTGAGGTTCCACTTAATATGATTCCAAAGAAAATATCTCTATGCATTTTTTCTATCCTTTCTGCCACAGTCCCCAAACATTGAAAATCTGATAAATAGTAAATTGGTAAGCTTGCTATGGCAGCCTCAATTAACTATCCCTTCTAACATAAGTGTCTACCTTTAAAAGTAGAGAACTTCTTGTCAAATCTATAAATCATCGGATCCCAAAGGTTGCAGTAGGCTTAGTGATACAAAAAGAAATAGCAAGATATAGAGGACTCTTTACTGCAGACATCCAAAAAATTCATAAAATATTGCCGTTGATGAAAATGCACCCTCGCCCTAGAAACTCGCATTCACTATGACTAATTTAAGCCAACCAAGGACCATCTTCAAATTCTCTACTTGCACCTTTTTCAACATTGAAGAAAATCGGTGTAAACCTGCGAATCAAGCTAGTCAAAGCACAATGAACAAAGGCCAGCTGGAGCCTAATGCACAAGTTTAATTAGGTGCATGCTTAGGAATATAAAAATCTCGCATCAACAACCCATATAAGTTTAAAATATCATAATAAAGGTTTCAACAAATAATGCCCCCACATACATGCAAATCTAGAGTGGCAAGACCCGCCCCTACCAGCAAACTCTACCAAAACCTGGCCCACAATTCTTATATCACGGGCCCCCCCAACCCACAAAAGCCCCCCCCGTCTCTCTCTCTCTCTCTCTCTCTCTCTCTCTCTCTCTCTCTCTCTCCCACAAAAAGTTTGGGAGTTGGGAGACTAAAATGGACTTATACATACATATATATATGGAAAATATTTAAGTGAGAACTAGTTCTCATCTATTATATGAGAACTTTTTTGCGGGGCCCAACTAGCAACTCATTCAAACCTAGCAACCAATAGGGAACCCCTTGATAGTCACTAATCCCAAGAACTGGCACACATCCTAATGGATTGAACCGTTGGATTGAGGGTTGAATATTTTTTTGAATATGAAGCCATTAAACTTGTGGGCCATGGATGAAGGAGTTATGGGCATGGGTTTGGGGTCAAACTTAATACTTGAGGTGCTCTCACATAGATCTTTCCATCCCCCCTGATCCCATCCTCATATGGGGCCCCACAATTGGGCCCCACAAAAAAGTTCTCATATAATATGTGAGAACTAGTTCTCACCTGAATATTACTATGTGTGTGTGTGTATAAACACACACACATACATACATACATACATGTGAACATTATAATGCTCCTTAACTTCAAATAATCTATTTACAAAATACTCATGAGAATGCTCCAAATCATGCAGCAAGCCTTTAAGTAGGATGAGCATTGCATAAAAAACTGAAGTTGGTAGGAACTAGTAGTCTAGGAAAATTATTATAAAGATGTATTTAAACAGTAACTTATAAGACTGGAGTAACTTATAAGACTGCACAGGAACTAAAGAAAAAGTAGTAGTAGGGCAGGAACAACTATGAGTTTCAGATGAGGTGAAGCCCTTCTTTTCTCCTTTTCTTCTCTACGAACACACCCCCCCCCCCAACTTCCTTTTGGTCTCCTTTCCGTGTTTTGTTATGTTAGATTGCGAGGAGGTTCCTAAAAACCATCCATTATGAAGAAAAATAAGATATTCTTGTTTCGAATTACAAATAAAGGCTCTTCTAGCATTTCAAATAGAGTCATTCACAGATTTAAAAAAGGTTCAACTTCTCTTATGAATAATAATAGAGTCACATTTGACTCATGCAGACTGTTTCACATGACATGCCGGTATTCCCCAAAAAACAGAAGCAGAACTAAGCAGTCAAGCATGGTTTAAAAATAGTGAAAATCTGTTCAAATCCACTATCAGTCATTTAGGGCCTATTTCAAGAATTGACTACTTTCAAATGTAATCATGATTGGATGCTGATTACAGAAATAAATTAACAGATAAACAGCGCTATGTTGAAATAAGTTCCAGACAAGAGCCCGTAGCACAGTTGGACAGAATTCATTGTCGCACCCAGAGCTTCGGGTTCAAGTCATGTACCAATGAAAACAATCACGAAACAAATTCAAAATAGACATTTCATGCGAAAAAATGAGAGTAGCTGGTTGAATTGTAAATCCAACTATGAATAGAATGGCTGTAGATAATACAATATATTTGTGTGTGTAAATATTCATAAATCATAAATAAGCATACCGAAATAGAAAAATAAGAAAAGAAATGCTATGAATAATTAAAAAGAAATTGTCTTAGCGAACATGTCAAGTAAAAAAAGGTAAACACCTCAACTTTCCAGGAAATTCCAAGCCTGCCTCTGGAAGAAGAACCCATGCATCCTCCATGGTGTGTCTCGAACCCTTATCTTCTGCAACATCTGCTTCAATGAAGATTTTGTCTTCAGATGAAATACTGTGGTCGTGTATCTGATCCTCTTTGACCTCTTCCTTGGAAACCTCCTTCTGAAAATTGTTGCATTTTTTACTGTCTATTTCATCCAAAACTGTTTGACTTCTTTCAGAGACACAACAGTCAGGATTTCCCCCCGGCTTCTCTGCGCTTTCAGTAACTAAGGAGCTAACTTTAGACTTCTTCGAAACTGAATCCTCATCAACAAGATTGCCCTCCCGCTTGTGATGAGTTGTACCATTTGAAACCTCGTTCATTGTACCTGAAAGGAAACTGCCACTCATCATACTACGGGTATTGAATTGGATTTATGAATTCATTAAGGAACTGCAGGTGGCGAAAAAAATAACATCAACAGTTTCAACATTGTAACTGACTAGGTAATCTGAACACAGGTTTTGATGGAACTGCAAAACACTACTGCAGTCTGCACAAATATCCAAGAAGACATGCAAACTGTTTAATTTGCATCAGAAAAATAAATTTCTACAAGATCAAGCAGCCACACATTTTAGGGGCATATGCATAAATGTAACTGTGCTTTAAAACTCAAACACTGGGACTTCATATTTGGATAAGGACTTGACTTCTCAGATGCTGAATACTGAGTTGTTGAAGGAAACATATTTCTAAAACAGCTAAACAGTGGCAGAGAATGTCATTGCATTAAAATTCTCTTTCGAGATCGCCAATTTATTAATGAATTGATTTATCGATTCACAAGTGGACTCAGATGAGCTTTTATCTTTCATGTAAATTTTCAGTGCAAACCTTTTATCTGTTTTCTAAATGTTAGAAATTACATGATACTTCATATCACTTAGCCCTCTTTCCTTAAAAACCAAATCTAATATTTTTTGCATTCAGCTAAGTTAACTCATTTCTCAGCATATCTTGTTATGCATGCATTCAACAATTTATAAGGGTACACCCCACTCTCAGGCATGTACTATGAAAGTTTGGTTCTGTTCACTCCATAAAATCTTAGGGTCACCAGTCATCATCATCCACTTTTTTTCTCATGGAACCACGAACAAGATTTGTAAGGAGAAAAAATAAATAAAAGAAAATGATACAACAACGTGAACAAATTCCCAAAACAACAGATGGCTTATGCCATTGCTTCCAGTCATATTTTCACATTCATATGAATGCATCAAGTATAAACTCAATTTATTAGGGAGAAGTTTACTGCAATAGTCATTTGACAGGGAGGGGAAGATATAATAATGAGCTGCCTTGTCTTTTTCCCCCTGGAAGCAAATATGTGCTTCATCACTTAACAAGCATACTATAATTTATACTGTCATCTCTGGTCTATAGATCAATATTAACTTTTCCCTCATTTACAAATTAACAAACCAATTTCCATACTCACTCTTTACCACTAAAGCTTAGCTGGATGAACCTTGTGCCTAAGGTGCCCCATCCCCTTCTGAATCTCACTGGGAGTCCTGAGACTGTTTAATTCTCCAAACACCAACCATGGCTGACATTATTTTTTCTGTTGAGATTGAGACCATCTCCCACCTTAATCCTTGATTCAATTATTTAACATGTTTTTCATATTGAATTTTAACTAGTAAGGAACTTTCATTGATAAAGGGAAAGGTATGGCGTTGTAAAAAAAAAAAAAAGGGAAAGGTATGGCAACAACAACAAATCAAAAGTAACTGCAAGACTTAGTGATTATTCTAAGATAGAAGATTTAAGTAGAAAGCAGAAGAAAAGAAAGGAAGATGAAGAGAGGAAGAGAAAATAGATACAAGGGATAAAAGAAAGACTATTTGCCCTGTTTGTTTGCATTAAAATACATAGGTTGGTTAAAAATGAAAATCAAAAGGTGAATTTCTAAACATGAGCGTCAAATAGCATCTTCTTTTGATTCTATTTCCCTAAAAGAAAACGTTATTTGATGTTTATTTTTGAAAATCACCTTTAATCTTCATTTTCAACCACCCTGCATATTCTAATGCAAACAAACAGACCCTAAGAGAACAGGTAACCAAGCAACTCTTCAAGCTTTTTAATGGTTGAACAACATAATGCCATTTTAACTTAACATTAAAAAGAAACTCCTTATGCTTCTATAATTCTACATCTGTAACCAAGAAGCCCCTTGTATAAACTTGCCTCTTGATTAGTGTAACGACTCACGAGGACAAAATGCTTCTACATCAAGACATTCAAAATTTTAGTGCGTCTTGTGGTGTGTAGTTATTTTTGCTTTTCTTTTTGTTGATTTTCTTTCTTTGTGTTTTCTTCTTTTTTGTTTTGGTGAAATAAAATTTTATTGTTATAAAAAAAAAAAAAGAAGCAATCAACAAATCCAGTTTGGTAAATTTGATTTCATTGGAAAAAAAAAAGGACACTCTAATAGCTAAAAATGCAGTTAGAAGGTGCACAATGTCACAACTGCGTGGTTGCAGCTAGAGTCAAGTTATCCATTAAAAGAAAGATGAGACCCACCCCAGATGGCCCATCACAACAGATATTTTCTGTTCCATACTTTTGCTCTGATACCAACAAGATTTTGGAATTAGAATTATAAAGAAAGCCAAGCCTTTCCCTTTATTTCGACCAGTTTGCGACTTTTCCAATCAGAAGGGTGCAAATTTAGGTGCTAACTGGAATCCTCCAAGCAAAATGGGGCAACAGAAATCAAAATGGCACATTTGTTTCTATATTTCTCCCAAGATTGTAATTACCCCCAACAATTTGGGGCAAACAAATGCTAAGAAACTGTATCAAATCCCATACCACCTGTTGGATCCCAATCACATGCTAAAATGTCTACAAAGTCAAACCATTTGCCTCTTTGTAACATAATAAAAAGAACACTTGGTAAGACATTAAAAAAAAAAAAAAACACTACTCAAGAGAGTGAAATAAGTAGGATTGAATTCAGAATTCAATTACTTGTAGCTTTAGACCTTTGATGGAAAACTAGTGTTTCATTACCAACTAAAATGAAAACCCATATCATATAAACAACTCCAGACTCTGAATAGACAACCCATTTTACAAATCTGCAGTTGCATGTTGGGTTCTTGTTCCAAAAAGGAAAATTTAGAAAGAAAGAAGGAAAACCCAGCCTTGATTTTGGTCCGGATGAAACAAAGAATGAAAACCCGGCCTTGATTTGGGTTGGATGAAACTAAAATAGGGGGTCACCTGGATCAGCCGTCCAAACCTTCTTCGGCGTTGCTGTTGTTGTGGGAGGAGGAGAGAGAGACAGAGAGAGACGTGGGGGGAAAGGGTATGTAAGGGCAGAAATGGGTAGGGCCGGGGCGACCTCAAATAGGTCCAGTCACAAGGTGGGGTGAAGGGCTGGTTGGGTTGGGCCTGGTGAGTCCAGTCACAAGGTGGGGTGAATGGATTGATGAAAGGTGGGCCCCATATGAGATTTTCTCAGATGATGGTTGTTTGGGGGCATCAGACGAGGGGAAGTACTACCTTGTGAGGCCATTCAAGCTAACAACAAATATGAACATTTTAGGGTTTGATGTTTTATTTATGCTATTATTAGGGTTCCAAAAGGAACGGTTTTTAGTTGGAAATATTCTAGATTTGGATATGGATCTGTTTTTAAGTAACTATTTTGGTTCTGGATCCGGTTTTTACTCGGACCTTATTTTGTTGGTTTTGGACCTAATTTCAGAACCGGGTACATCTAAAAGACTGGAACCTAAGTCCAAAACTGTTTTAATTTATCTTCATTCTTTAATTTTTTTTCTTAAAATCAACTTATCATTCAATTTTTAACAGTACATCAAATCTACTGCCTCTAATATTATACATAAAAATGTGAAAAAAAAGTTAATCTTGAGATACAGTTAGTAATATTAAAGACTCATCTATCGGATTTCAGATCCTTGGGTCAGAACCTATATGGACCTAGAACCGCACTCGTTTATTAATGATAATGTAAAATAGATTCCAGAATCCATTTTTTGCAAATCGAAACTTATAGGTAATCAGATACCCGTTTGCAACCCCAACTATAACAAATGGGTTATGCTTTGCTATTCAAACTACCAATTTTATCAGAGTAAATGACTTATCAACCTAACCTATTGTTACTTTTAAATTGGGCGTGGGGGGGTTAAAGTTGGCATTTTGGAATCCTAATTGATAAAGAGCAAGGCTCTCATAAACTCAAGCTTATAATAAAATTTTGTAAGCTCAAGCTTGTAGGGCCCACCCTCGGTCACCCTTGGTCAATCCAAATAGACCAAACACACAACCCCCTTGAAGTGTACATGTTCACAAACTTTCGGTCAGATACGAATTTATTAAACCGTTGGATCGACTGTATATCGATCTGAATGGACTCTTAACAATTCAACTTTTGAGGCTCAGAATAATAAAATAGAAATCATGGTTGGAGCTAAAAAAAATTTTGCAGAGAGGAGGGTCCGAAGGAGTCATTGAAATCCCCCAATCCCCATCCCCAGGTGGGCCTCACCACATACTTGAGCTTACCTTATCATAAACTTGAGCTTAAGAGAGCCTTGCCCATTGATAAATGTGTCAGATTTGTTTAGAGTCATAAAACCCACAATGAGATCGACCCAAATCAAAACCCTAATCCAACCCAAATCAAAACCCATGACACAAATCCAGCCCAAATCAAAACCCATTACCCAAATTCCACCCAATTCCAGTAAAACCTCTCTCAAACCAATCCCTAAACCGGCTCACCCGTTTGACCCAACCAATTGCAATCCCCACAAAACCATTTCCGGATTCCTTGTCCTAGGGCACAGAGCCCGCATTCAAAACACACACACACACACGACGCACACACGCGACCACCCTCGCTCCCTCTCTCCCTCCCTCCTTCCATCTCTATTTATTTATCCACTCCCTCACATTTCCTTGAAATCTCTCAAAACAAAGAACCAAGAAAACAAAATCCCTCCCGGAGAAAACAAAATCCCCGCCGGAGAAAAAAAGAGGGAGATGAGATGGGAATATCGTTCAAGCTCTCCAAGGCCGGGACGAGATATCGCCCCAAGCTTTCTCAGCTCCTCGACATTTCCCCTGACGATATCTCAAACGAGAATTTGCCCGTTCCCATAGACGACGCTGCCGAGCCGGCCGTTCCGAACCGCCCTCAGGTATTCAGTTTCTCTCCTCCCCTAGTTAGGGCTACAAAACGATTCTCCGCGGAAAACCGTTTCCATAGAAAACTTTCCCACCCTATCCAAAAACTGGTTTTCCGCGGAAAGATGAAATTGTCACGCAATCAAGTTTTTGTATTTTTTTTTTCATGGAAAAGTGGCTGCACAAATCTGCCCTTATAATTTTCCCTGCTTTGTAATTGTTGTGGATTGAAAGCTGAGTTTTAGGATTTCTGTTTGTATTGAGTGAAAAAGGAATCCTTAGAAAACTGGAGAAAGTTAGTTCCTTCTCCTGAAGTAGCCTTACATCGCGTTTTATGCAGTGCTTGTGATTTTTTCGCTGTCTATTGTTTACATTTTTCCATGGAGAATGAAGCAACTGAGAAGATAAACTCGCATGGAGAATTTTCGTGCACTAACATGTCCTTTGAACTTGACCTGTAACTGGGCGTGGCGGGCGACTTAATTTGCTAATAGTGTTATTGTCATTAATGCAGGGTATTCGGTTTTCTTACATTTTTATTTTAATTTTTTTTTAGGATGATTCTGTTAGAGCTGGTATGGTAACTGGAGCTAGCCCTGTTTCACCAGGTGGTTTTTACAATTGCGACATTGTATGATTTGAGATGTTCGGATCTCTACTTCGAATTATTTATTGAGAATAACATGGTTCTTTTGTCGCAGAGAGTGAAGCGTCGTTTTCTCTCAACCTGTTGCCGGATGGATTTACTATTGGAAAACCCACTGGGGTATGTTGGCATGATGAGTCTGTGAGTTAAAAGTAGTTTGTTTCCACCACTCATTTGTGTTTGTGTGCTGAAAGTTTGTAATTGTATATGTTGAACCTACACAGATGACAGGCCCCACATTGGAAGGGTTGGAGTGGGGTGGGGTGACTTGAACTATTTGAGAGTTGGTTTGTTGGTGGAGCTTTGCTGTTAATTTTTTTTTTTTCCATCGACTATTAGTTCACATGCAAATGATTGAACAGTTAGGATTGCATCAATTTGTACTCTTTTTTCTTTTTTTTTGTTTTGTTCATCTGCTGGGCACAGCCAATCCACAGTGGCCCAATGGGTCATTTGTATAGACAGTCAAACGGGCCTCACTTGTATAAATGCAGTGCACAACGATGCTGTCCTTATCCTGAGGATCATATAATACAACATTGACATGGATGTGAGTAGCAGCATGATACTCCATCATCAAAACTCTATGATATGGATACAGCTGTTGGTATTCCATCTGATATTTTCATGCTATGGCGTTATTGTAGGAGGCCTATTAGACCTTAGAAGTAACCATGTGATTTCATGTACTTGCGTTACAATTAGCTTGGAACATAAGTATCTTGGCATCCTTGACCTACATTCTTAGTTTGTCCATGCTACTATCATTTCTGTTATCTTATTATAACCAGATGATGCTACTGGGTTTATCTATGCCTAAGCAGGGGAAATTGTTGCCGTTTCTCCAAGATGCTCCAAAGCTGTTGCAACCGTACAACAGAGAATCCGAGGCACTATTTTCTGTAAGTGCTAAGCACTTATTACATTTTTTTGTCTACATGCATATTTTGCTTATTATGGGGTTACTTATTTATAATCCTTACAACTCTTTTATTTTGTTTTCAGAAATGACAGGATGGTGGCCAGTTCATGACAACCAGACCTATAAAAAAAATCTGAACGATTGGTTCATGATAACTGGACCTTTTTTTTTTATAAAAAAAAAATGTAACACATGGAGATTTGTGGACTAGTCTACAAAAAATGAGCCTTATTAAATATTGCTGGCGTTCCGATCAAAGGAGATCATTGTGAGTTGTTCACTAGTTTTGAATTTGACCATCCATATGTGGAGATCATCACCAAACGTTGGATGGTTAATAGTGACTAATGGGGCTGATTTTTGTTTGTTGGATGGTTAACAATGACTAATGGGGTTGATTTTTGTTTATCATCTCTTGGTACTAGCTTCAGCTGCAGGTGAAATTTTGTGGTGATGTTTTTGTACTCTCGAAGGTGCTATGATCACTAGCTTTGGAGACATAGTTTTAGAGATGAAAATTCATGCTTTAGGTTGAGGATAGTGTATTCAGGTATATAGTTCTGTTTTACCTCGACTCTTGGGTGGTCAAGGAAGTATTGAGAGCGGAAGTAAAGGTTTCCGTGGAATGGATAAAAGAAATAGAGATTTTGTATGTGTAATTGTAAGATGCTTGGATTTTGCAGGGAGAAATAGGCATGGAGTGGCTAACCAAATTGTTCAACAAAATTCTGATTACAGGAGAAGTGCTAGATGAATGGAGAAACTAAAAAGAGCTTGGTGGTTCCCTTTTATGAGAAGAAAGGAATAGTGACCATGCTATCACACTTATGAGCCATACAATGAAACTTTGGGAGAGAATCAATAACAAATATTTAAGTAGATTGCTTTGGGTTTATGGCTTTATGCTAGGATGGTGCACAATAGAAGCTATAGTCCTTTTGATACAACTCATGGAGAAATTTAGAGTTAAGATAAATATATATATATATATATATGGTCTTTATCGACTTGGGGAGGCTTATGATAAGGCTCTGATAGGATTAGGTTGAGTCAGGTCTATATTATAATGACCTAAACCCTAATTACTAACAGGGACCCCATTCAATATATATATATATATATATACTAACAGAGACCCGTACCTGAATCCAAACCCGAACCGGGTTCAGGTTTCAATACCTTTACTGTAATTTATATTAAGGGCCCGAACTCTGATGCAGACTTGAATAAAACACCAAAATCCAGATCCACATTGAGTCCCAATTATGTACTTATACAAGATATTTATATGTACCTGAATTATTTAATGAACACCTATAAAAAAATATAGTTATGGCATTGGGTATTCTGGTCCCTAGGTATTAAGTCCATGGACTCCAAACCATTTTTTTTTTTTGCGGTCTATTTAGTGTTAAACCTGGACTCGAATTAAAAATGGGTCTATATATTGGACCCATAATCTCTTTTTTTCAAATGTGGGTCCTTTGTGCATTAAGTATTTGAGGACCTATTTCATCCCTAGGTACTCACATAGTTAATAAAAGACATCCCCAGTGAGTGTATGATATGTATTAAAGACATGTATAGAGGGGCAGTTACAAGTGTTAGCATTGTACGTGGGGCGACATTTGAGTTCCTAGTGGGTGACCCAATGCGGGTAAGTGAGAAACTGAGAATAACCAACAGATTATTCTCCAAGTCAATGTCTTAGGGTAGGTCATCTAGGTCTCACACCAAAGACAAGTAACAACTCAATGAGAGAAGAAACTCAAGTTTTCTATTCAATTGCAATGATTGACTAATAGGATTACATCTCTTTAAATAGGCAAGTCTATTCCTTAACTTGGGAAACAAGTCTCAAGAAAAATAGAAATTTCTAATTTACTACTAGATCATAGCAATCACTAAAAATCAGGGAAATATCTAAAAATCTTCTAAAACATTGCAAAATAGGGAAGCTGTCGTTGGAGACATTTCATGGACTAGTTTCTTCATTGGGCCCTGTTGGAATTGGGCCTTCAAGTGTAGACCTTTGGGCGGGGCCCATTAGTCTGGTTTGCATCAGTGGGAGTTGGATTACACCAAAGGTTTGTTTTGAGCATCTATTTATTTGTCTTAGCTATGGACAACATAATAATAGATATGCAGGATGAAGTTCTATGATGCATGCCGTTTGTAGATGATGTGATGATCATTAGTCAAACAAGAGGTCAAGTAATTGATAAGCTAGAACTTTGAAGAAAGGCGCTTGAATCAAATGGATCAAGAATTAGTTCATCACAGACAAATATACGGAGTGAGTGAAAGCTCAACGAGTCTGAGATTGAAGAAATTGAGTTGCTCAAATTTGAAGATAACTTGGTACTATAGTGTGATACAATTATGATGTGTGATACATTATGATTTTTAGTTTAAACCGTAGGTCCAAATGGAGTTTTTACTCTTTTTTTTTGTTTGGGTTAATGGGTAAAGTGATCGAGATCAAGGTTTTGACATTGCAAAGAGGATCAATGTAGGTGTGCTAACATTTGTCTTTCCAGTTTCCAACATTCAGCTGCGTATGGTTTTGGGGGGATGTTTTCCTTGTAAAAGTTTTATAGAAGGATATGGTTTCTAATATTCAACCAGAGGCAGGGGTGTCAAACAGGTCGTGCTGACACCGTTTACTCATGGCCCAGCCATGGCATGGGCTGGCATTGCTGGCTGGTGGCGAGGCCTAGCCCAACATGGCCCATAGGCATTGCTACGGGCCATGCCTTCCACCGGCTGTGCCGGCCCACAGGCCAAAAAACATGTTTTTATTTTTAAATGAAATGTAATTTTAAATTTATTTATTTATTTAAATTATAGTACTTTTAAATTATATTTTTTAAATATATTTCCATGTGCCGGCCTACAGCCCACGGGTGGCCCGTTTGACATCCCCAACCAGAGCTAATTATAGAGTAGTGTCTTTAGCCACTTCAAGATTCTATGATATGCCTATGCGGTCTTCTATCTGAATTTCAGCTTTCATCTCAAATGTGTACTCCTGTACACACTGACAAGAAGATTGCAATCCAGGCTTTGTGGTAAATCTCGTTTTTAACTAATGGCCCATCAAATCGGGGTTGATTTTCATTCTATAACCGAATAAGCTAGAAAAGAAAAGGACTTGCTCTTTCCCATGTACTTCCTGATCTACAAGTTAACATCTTTCCGAAGGGCATCACAAAGTTTGCCATCAGTTCTTGTTCATAAAATTTCTGCTTTTTTCCCCTCTAGGATGTATTTGTGAAGTAATTTGGAACAACAATCCTGTGGACTACGATATGAACAAAGGATCACATTACTGTTTACTCATGTAGGACAAATTATCTAACAAATCACGTATTACATCTTATTAGATCCTAGATATAATTGCCAAGTGATTGAGATGATTAGGCTGATTGATTTATTTAGGTTTATGGTCAACTTCAATTACGTGGATTAAACTGTAATATGATTTAGAGACGAAACTATATATAGAGGTGATGATCCTCACAAGTACACACAGAATCCTACAAATCTGTCCTTGTTTTATTTTGTGTTTGTGTGCTTCTTGTCATACTCACCATCTAATTGATCAAAACCACAAAAATAAGCACTTCAGGGCCCGTTTGGTAATTTTACTAATATAATCAAATAAAGTGAAGTCAAATTAAACATCATATTAAAAGCACTTTTCCACAAAATTTCCTCAATCTATTCTAAAAAAAAGTCAAAAAGCAACTACATTTACTCACTAAAAGACAAAAAAAACTCCATTTTCCCATACAAAAAGTCAAAAATATTCCATCCCAAACAACTAAAAATAAAATACCATCATAACTCACTTATATTTTATTCATTTTTTTTATTTCACTTCACTCCACTTTATTTTAAAAGTAAATTACCAAACGGGCCCTCAAGGGTTAAATATTGTCCAACTTTGTGGTCATGAAAAGGTAAGATGATTAGATGGCCCCAATATCTACTCGCCCTTTTTACCTCCTTCACCCATGATTGCTATGCATGCAAGGGGCCCCTCTTAGGCTGGGTCTAACTGGAGCAAAACTCTCTCTCTCTCTCTCTCTCTCTATATATATATATATATATATATTACAATGTTATTTTTTATTGAGGCAAATTTGTGTTTTCTTTCGTATAGGCAATTGAGTATGGATGGTTGCCTGGAGACATCTTTGATGATATACCTTGCAAATATCTTGATGGAGCTATTGTCTGTGAGGTGAGTTTTGTGCCGTCGTATCCTTAAAAGACAACTCAGTATTGTGAGCTGCAAATGTGGAGGCAGTATCTTAGCAAATTAAGGGGTTGGAATAATGGATGCTCATTCATGGCTTATGGGATTATAGTTACTTTTGCTCGTAATGTTTTGCTTTTGCTTTTGCTTTTGCTTTGGTCTTGGTTATTCCTTATTGTTGTACCATTTTCTACCTTCATTAGTTAAATTGTTTTTTTTTTTTGAATGGTAACTAGCATTAATCAAAGACTTAACAGTAGAAAAGATATATACTGGGAAGCTTAGAAGAACGCCATAAAAATAAAAAAAAACAAAAAGCGCAACCCGAAAGGGAGCTCAAAGGCCCAATTGCCTCAACACTAAACAAGAAGGGGGAGGAGCTTGCTCCTTCCCAAAAAGTTAAGAAGTCACCTCCCTCCAGTTGTGAAGGATAACATCTATCACCAAAACTCCGGAAGAACAGAAACCTAGGACGCCGTGGGGAATCTTGATCTGTGATGAACAGAGGCAATAGAGGAGGATTTGTCTTCGAAACATCTTTGATTTCTTTCCTTCCAGATTGCCCAGATGATTGCAAAGAAGTAGTCACACCAAAGAAGCCTTCTTTTGGACGAACCACATCAACACATAATAAGTTAAATTGTTATTATAAAAGAAAAAGAAAGTATCCAAAGTTGGGTCTTTCTTGGACTATTTGAGGTTTAATGTAAGATGAAGTTCGAGTTAGATCCTTACATGTTTTGTCCACCTTCTAAAGGCTCATCCCGTTTAAAAGATGTACTGTACATCTTCATTTATGCATGTTTATGTTTCAGTTCTAGATTACAATCAGATTAGATCATTAAAAATGTGATTGAATCCCATTATCTGTAATGATTGTTTTTTGATGAATTCCAAATTTTTGTTATGATGTGGACCAACTTATGCATATAGAAATAATCCATGATTTTTTGACATTAAATTTACTTAATTCAGAGAAATATTAGCCATTGCACTGGGAACATTTAGAAATATGGTAAAAAAATGTTTGTTTGTTCCATCCCTGAACATCACTCTGATTAAAGTAAAGCTATAGTTAATACGGGGGAAATAATTGCATATCACATGGATGATCGGGATCATTTAAAGGTGTGCCGTGAATGCAAAAATTGCTATTATGATTTCATCACTTTTGTTTCCTTCAATCTAACAATTAATACCATTTCAACTAGGGTTTCTAGAATCTCTTCTTTGTATGCTTTGATTATGTAATTTGTTTTGTGTGTCTGTTGGCTATAATGCTTTTATTTCCTTGCTCTCTTTCTTTCTTCCTTTGTAATGTTGTAATTCTTTCTCTCTTAATATTTTTGCCATTACCTTTAAAAAAAATAAATTGCTTCAACAAAATTGGAGCTTGGGCCCACTAGGGCAATCATGGGTGGGTGTGTTATGCGAACAGTTTGGATTTCAACATATTGGCTTCTGATGTACTTATCTCTCATCCAATCCATAAGAGGCACAATTCAGGAGGAGGAAATCGTATCTATAGATTGATAGATATCGTGCAGATTTGATGCAGTTCCCATTCTCTTTAAGACAACAAGTGTAAATGATGAGAAGATTCTCAACTCTAAGATGCTTGTCTTGATTTCATTTTGCCCTCTTCTCCCTAGAGAATTACTGAACAACTTGCCAATATATATTTGGCCGTAAAAGTTGGATAACCAATATCACATCTAATTCAGTTTCCAATTTCTGTTGGGCTCCATATCCATAGTGGAATGGATAAGCATCCATAACATCAAAATACCCTCGATTTGTGTCACATTCCTCCAAGTGCTGCCTAAGACATCTACTCACCTCTCCATGTATTTTCACTAATGAGTTATTTTAGCAAGGAATATACACCAGCGATATATTACAGGCTTCTCATTACCAGTATTATCTCTGTGTATAAAAGGAGAACAATAAGGGGGAACAAATCTTGATGCAGGTGTGGGATTACCGGAATTGCATGCCTAAATCGGGAACTTCTCTCTCTTTTGAGGATAAATTTCCAGTTTTTCAGAAAGTGCGCCTGCAAATGGGCATGGAAAATGTTGTCAAGGACATGCCATCAATTTCTGATGATTCATGGGCCTACCGTGATATATTGGTCAGTATGCTGCGCTGGTAAGCGTGAACTTTGAGATGCTTAATTTATAGCTTTGGAGCAGGATGTCTAATTTATGACATTCATTTTCCAGGAAGCAGAATCCCGAATTCTGAGGACTTTGCAGCCTAATCTTTGTTTGGACCCAAATCCATCCCTGGACAGACTTTGTAGAATTCCAGTTTCCAAAAAGGTATGTATTTTCTTTTAAATTCCAAGTCTAAGATTTTGAACCCTCTTGAGAATGTGTGTAAAATGATTTTGGGGGTATTTGCAATACACTTGCCTGATTGGGTGGAACACCTGTGGAATTTGAACTGTCCATTGGGCACCGTGTGGGGTTGTGAACATACCCTGGTCCCTTATATTTAATTAATCCACTTGTTAGTTCGCATGTTCCTTGAATTTGGGCTGTAGATCAGTTTCCCTAACCATCTGTTTTTCTTATATATATGTGGTCCATCTCCATTGAAGCCACCTGATTTTTTGGCCAAGGCATTTTTGTAATTGGTGCCACCCAATGAATGGCTTATACCCTGCACACATTCCATGAAGTTCCTTTTCAAATTGTTTTCACATGAATATCTTTTGGGTTCTCAAAATCTTCCCTTCCAAGCTACAAACTGTGAACATTTTGTTTCACTGCACCCTTGTTGCAGCTCAATTTGGGCATAGGTGGATTGAGGCAGAAGATAAAGCGGAGTGATTTACTGGCAGTTAATGCCCTGTCTAACAATCTATCTGATAAACAAAGCTTCTCAAGCAGTGGGGTGAATAAAAAATCCCAGATTCACATTCAATCAGATGGTGCAATTCCATTTGTCCAGCACCCCATTGCAAGCAGCAGCATGACAAACATTCAACACAACAGTATCGAGCAAGGTGCTCTGAGACAAGCGTTATCCATTACACCAGAACCAAACTGTCAATTAGCAGTAAATTGCTCTCAATCGGTTCCTACAACAAATTCTGAACAAGATTTGATAAAATCCTACAGTCAACCAAGAAACCCTGGTACTTTTCTTCCTGAGAAGCGGAGTCGAAGTGAAGTGCAAACAACTTCTGTTCACACTTTCAAGAAACCAAAGCAAGAGCAGCTTGACGCACTTCAGCAGCTTGAGAGTCGATCAGGTCTGCTTGGAACTGATTTGCAGTGGAAGAGAACACTGTCACAGCAGCAGCTGGATGTTGAGAGAACTCAATGTGCAAGATCTTTTGGTCAAAAACATACACAGGGGGTGATGAATGACAACTCGCAAGCAATTCTTGAAGGTGTTCCAAAGATGGAATCTGGGACAAATTATTTGGATCCTAGGGGCATAAGATGTCTGAAAGATGAGCTAACTGGTTCTGCTATTTCCTACAAGACAGGGGTTGAGAATACTAAGGATGGGCATCATTTGATGGATATTGAAACCAACCCATCTCAGCAGCCACAGCTGCACTGTGCATCATCATTGATGCGTAGTCATTTCCCTCACTCAGTGCAATGGAATAATCTGGGTCAGCCTGTTGAGAAGAACCCAAAAAGGGATGATATTCCCCCGAAAAGGAAATTATCTCAGAACCCCCGGGTTTCTGCTGGTGGTCGAGCCTGTTCTGCAGCATCTTCAAAATCTGGAGAAGTTTCTAGCTACTCTATGGGAACTCCCAACAGTTCACGCCTAGCGACTTCAGCTATTGGAATGCATAAGGAGAAAGCAACATCAATGTCAGTTGTGCCTGTTGGAAATGCTTCTGTAACTTCTGGTCATGGTAATTCTCTGCCAATGGAAAATAAGGAGTCTGTACCCACAAAACGAAAATGTACGTCTCTCACTAGAACTCCAATTGTGAGTGGAGTGGGATCTCCGGCAAGTGTGAGTAACACAAATGCTCCATTCAGTGCAAACAGCCCTTCGGTTGGAACCCCACCAGTGTTGCCACATCCTGGGCCTAATGAGGATTCGGAGTTATTTGAGAGGTTCTCAAAGATTGAAGTGGTGACGAAGAGGTTAGAATCGAACAATCTTGTAAATTCCTAGGGACAAGAAATTCTAGATCCTTGATCATTTGGATCGTGTGCTTTGTATTCGGACTTGATTACTAAGCGGCACGTATACTAGACCCGGACCTGGAAGAAGAACCTGGACTTGGATTGACTTCATGCATTAACCACATTATTATAGATGCATTGTTATACTTATGATATAAAAAATGGGAAAATGATCCTATGGGAGTCATTGCTCATATAAACTATATGAGCTGCACTGCCCTTTGCTCAAGCAAACACCCTGACCTGCCCCATCCCCATTTTCCCTCCCCCTTTCCCCATGAGTTGGCCTTCACACTGATTTGATGTGGGCCAAATTGACTATCTTGATGATAAACCTTTTGGGATGCCATTTTTCTTCAGTTTCTATCAAATTAACTTGCCTCAATACCCTATTCTTTTCCAAGTCAATTAAGACCATATGCAAATTTTCGTTCTTGCTCTGAACTTTTCTGAGTTGTAACCAAAAGTTAAATAGCTTCTGTACACCATCCTGGATAAAGCCTAAATTGATTTTAAGAAATATGGGACGCCTGTCGTAGAGTTCCTCGCTTTCTCTCTCCTAGAGTTCCATCGTGGGTCTTGTAAGTTTGAATTTTGATAGTTCAATAGTTTGTGCAGTTCTAATATCACCTTTGTTCTTATGATAAGGAACCACTGAGCTCTTTCTTCATTCGTCAGACATTTTTCCTATTAGCAGATATAGTTTGTTTAGACACTCAGTGCCAACTTTTTTCCTGTTATCAAGTGTAGTTTGTTTAGCCACTTAGTCCCAACTATTTTCAGTGAGGTCCAAGCATCTATAGGTATATCATCTGCTTTTAATGCTCTTTCTTCATTTATCCGAGTTAAACCATGTTCTGCATCTATTTTAAAGTTGTCTTCTTTTACCCGGACCCTCTGTTTTCATCTTTAATGCTCATTATATGATCTAATTCTCTTATGTTAGCAAGCTTATAAATCTCCTTTTGGCACTCCTTACTTTTATAGCTAGTCATGCTGGTATGTGTGTGTGTGTGTGTATGTGCATGTGCGTGTTTGTGTGACCTGATTGTTGATTTGGACTAAAATATGGTCCATACCCAGATTTCCCGTTTTGGGTACATTGGGTAACTGGGTAATAGGTGTCCATCTACAGCCTTAATTGCTTTCTTGCCGGTCTAGAGTGTGAATACCATGAGATGGCCTTGATATTCAACCTTTAGCCTATCGATATAGACCAGTAGTCTGGAAAAAAAGGCAAAGGATCAGTGGCTATGACCTTCCTATCTGGAAAATGTTTGGGATGTCCTCCATCTGGGTTGAGATGTTTTAGATCATCAATTTGGATCCACAAAAGGCCCTATCTGTACTACTGGGCGCATCAGGACGCGCTACATTTTTTGACACATCAAGATCCTGTAGTTCTTCAAGAATTCTATCCACTTTATTATATTTTATAAACCTGATAATAATATTCTAATTTATTCTGTTTTCAGACATAAACTCAATTATAATAATCACAAAGTTGACCAACTTCTGGGAAGGAAACCATTATCACATTCCCCTCAGTTGTATGACTGGCAGCTTTCCTTGTTTGATGACACTGAGGAATCTAAAGATGCAGCATGTACAATGCCCATGTCAAAGTCCCTTGTTGGAGGGAGCATCAACGCCTGTAAGACTCGAATGCTGACTTTCATGCGCACAGGTCCTATATGTCCAGGTAACTTCATCTGGCTTGATGGTCATGTTGGTTGATCACAATTGACCTACTCTGGCTAACATTTTGCTACAATAGGAAATGGTATTCCTGTCCTTGTTCGTGAGGGTCAAATCAAACTAGTCATGTCTGAGACACCCAATGGTACGGTAGAAGCACAGACACTCTATTGGGATGAAGAGCAGGGTGATCCTTTGGCATTTCCTCGAGTCAATCTACCCACGATGGCTAATACTGTGAGTTTCAATTAATCACAATTAATTTCTATTCTACACAAAGGAATTTTATTTTTTGGTATGATACACAAAGGAATTAGTGGATCCCAAACTCCAATGCTGATATGTGTTTAGTTTTGGTGCATTTGCTCGTGGGATCCATGGTTTAGTGATCCAGACTGTTTGTTTGATGGAATAACTTATATGTCGATGATATGAGTAACCTTGGCTTTTTTGTGGACCTTTGATATATTTCCTGTTTAACTGCTAATTTTAGCTGAAACGTATGAATGACTTTTGGGGAATCTTGCATCATCAGTTGGGCCTTTCTCATTTGTCCGGATCACCACCCTCCTTTGATTTTTCTTGTATTTTAATGGTGTCGGTTACATATTTTGATGCATCCTGTCCCTATCATTCTTCAACATTCTATTAGATTCTTACACGTGATGTCCTTTTTCACAGCATTGTGCAGATCTGTTTGCTGCCCAGTTCACTGTGCTGGTAAGTTAGCTACATTGGTTTCTGACTGTAAGAGTATATTGGAATTTTTATTTTGCATTGTCACAGAACCTTCTCTTTTATAGATGGTGCGCACTGGATATCAACTTACAGATGATCAAATCCAACATGTTGCAGTATGCAAGTCTGGTGCCTATAGCAATCAACCCACCTTTAAGACTGCCATTCTGGGAGCGGGATTGGCTGATATACCTTGCGCGACACCCATTGCAGGCCATTCTCTGAATCCAGTTACCCCGTTAAACAATAGTATCTCATCCATTAGCCCTCAGCAATTTCCACCTCAGAACATGCCCACTGGGTCACGTATGTTGTCGCCTGTAAATCTCCAGGCCATACAGCGATCATCTGGTTATTTGTCTAGACCACAGCAATTGGAGACAGCTAGCCATCTCACTGCCATGAAGCAGCAGCAGCACCCTCATGTTCAGAGATCTGTGCCACTCATTGGCAACAATCTGTTGGGCAACACGAATATGCAAGTAGGTAATCATGGGACGAACAACCCTTCTAATTTACAGTTCCTTTTACAGCAGCGAACGTGGCAGCAACTTCAGCAGCCAATCATGCAGCGGAAGATGATGGCAGGAGGACTGGGCCCAGGTGTTGGCATGGGAAACATTGGTCCGGTGCAACATCGAGGTGGGACATTGGGTCCTGGAAACATGACCAACCTTAGCTCCATGAGCAATGTTGTAAGCAAGGGGGCCTTGGGAGGTTCAATGTCTGTGCCCATGGGAGGTCATATTCCTCCTGGCTTCTCTAGTTTGAGTCAGATAAATAACATCAACCAAGTTTCTGGTTTAGGCAGCTTCAATCAGCAGTTCCGTGCCGGAGCAATTGCACATAATCAGTTTGCAGCCTTTGCCAAGATGGGTTTTCTACAAAACCGTGGAAGGGCAATGATGAATGGAGGGCCTATAAGGAATCAGATTGATGGTGTTGGCGGGATGACGGGAAACATGTCATTGACTGGGGGGCCCATGTTGAATCAAACCATTGGAAGAGGTAGCGTGCCTCAGTTACAGCGTGCATGTATGACGTCTATGGGGCCACCAAAGGTTCCTGCAACGAATGCTTATAACATGAGTAATCAACAGCAACAACAGATTCAACAGCTACCAATACAGCAGCCACAACAGTTTAGTTTACCACTGCATCAGCAGATAGGTTCACCACTGCAACAGCAGATAGGTTCACCCCTGCCGCAGCAGCAAATGGGTTCACCATTGCAGCAGCAGATAGGCTCACCATTGCAACAGCAGCAAATGGGTTCACCATTACAACAGCAACAGATAGGCTCACCATTGCAGCAGCCACAATTGAGCGGCTTGCCAGAGCAGGTGAGTTCCCCACTGGCTCATGTAACCCAACAACAAATGAGTGAACAGGTGCCAGTGAGTGCGCAGCAACTTAGTTCAGGTGTGGTGCCACATCAGATGAATGGGGGCAATGTTGGGGTGGGCCCTGGGAGCCCACAGCTGAGCTCACAGACCCTTGGGTCTGTTGGTAGTATTACAAGCTCTCCCATGGAGTTGCAGTGTGCGAATAAAGGAAGCAGTGTTAGCACCAGCTTGGTGGGAGAATGAGGGGTGCTTGGGGAAAGGTGATGCGGTTGTGTTGTAAATAGGAAGGGATGGCAACTGCAGTTGCTTTTGTGGATAGTGAGATGCCGAGAAAGGTAAAGCCATTTTGTTTCCTTGTTTTGGTTGGAAAATTATGCATATCTCTGTACATTTTGGTATACCAATCTCTTTTTGAGCAAGATCTTATGCGGAGATAAAACTTCATAGATACTAGCACAGAATGATACTACATGAAGGGGAAATTTTTTATGTTTTGCTGATTTAAGGCGCTCTGTTGCCTTAATGTCACACCATATGAAGTTTATTACCATTCATTTTTCTGGGGCCCGGCGTGGTTAGGCTGTACTCCAGAAATCTTTTGTTGCTGACTAATTATTTGAAACCCAAGCTAATTATTTACTGTTTACCATTAATTCTGTTAGATTATTGCTTGATTTTCATTGTACAATAAGTTTATTGCGAACTGAAGTAGTGATTATGTCCATGAGTTTGATGATGGGCCGGTGTCAGGTCCAAGAGATTTGAGAATCTTGGAAGGGTCTGGATGAAGAGAAGGCAGAAATCTTTCCACAGTTCACACTTGTGCTGTGGCATGTTTTCTCTATCAAAGTAACTCAAATTAGTTTCTCAATATTTTAAAGCAATCTTCATGTGTTTGCGCAGGAACTGGAGGTGGGTTTCAAATGTTACCATTATGGTGGCCTTTAAAGACCTTTGCAATCCATTATCCAAATCTGCCCTGAGTGGCAGGGGTTCTAGTAATCCTGGGTAATATGGGTTCCAATAAAGAAATACTTAAAGAGGTAATGGGTGAAGGATTTGATTTACCCGGGGTATGACCCAGGCGTTCATTTCCTGCAAAAGGGGAGAACATAGTGCCCATTTGTAAATCTTCACCTCCACCCTTGTTTCTTCAATTTTAGCCTCTTTGATCAGAACCCATTACTTGGAGTTGTCATTCAAAAACAGGCCAAAGTATTTGAATTACGAATATTTTTAGAATATATATATATATATATATATATATATGAATACAACATAGATACTATAATATGTAATTTACACATTGGAAAAAAGACCAAGTCCAGCTTGGGTCAGATTTCTGTACTGAGTTTCCAAGCTTGAACTTATCAACATGTAATTCAGGGTGCACTTTGTCAATCATGACAAAATCAGTTGATTACTACTTTGTCAATCATGACAAAATTTCATCTGTTGGGGGTATAAAAGGATGTTGGATTGATTTTTTATCTGTAAAAGAAAATAGGCGAACTATTTATATATGATCGGACCAATGAACTTACCTACATGCCACATTACCTATATGAGAGATCTTCTCCTGTGCGTAAAATAGCTAGCTGCTGTTAATGCAGGGCAGCAGCTCTTCATTCACGGATTGGGATGGAATTTCATGCAAGAGTCTGATGTGGACGTCCGCAGTTGAAAAATCTAGTGTAATCTGACCTGCATTAAATTGTCATTTGGATGATTTTCATTCCTGTAGGCTTGGGCCTATGGCTTGGTTTGTGCCTGGCTGGTTGGCATAACCATACCTCTTCTCATCTTCCATTTAGACTCGGATCAATTTTCAAAATTAGGCTACAGATAGGGGTTCCCATGGCATGGGTTGGACCCGGCTGTGGAATAGCCAAAACTGGCTCCTCAGTCTGGGCCGACTCTAGAAACATAGGCCCATATCTGGCTTAAGCCCAGATTTCCTTAAATGGTCTCTTAAATGCTTTCCGTGAGTGGGATGTGTGAAACTCATCCCGGGGCTGACCTGATTATGAGCAAAACCATTATAATTGAATGTCATACCTTCAGGTAGCATATCCTCAAATTATACTTTGAAAGGGTGTTCAAAATAAGCTCCCTATAATTACATGGGGCCATCCTAGTATTTTATATTAATTTAAATTTTTGCCCCACCGTTGGATTGAGTGTTTGATGAAAATCACGATCAACACTGGATTTCAATAAGTTGGATTTATGCCTGTGGAAAACTAGTTCCACAGACTCTCTCCCTTTGCGTGGTAAAAAAAAAACCCAGAGATTTTCCTACCCCCCATAGGAACTTAAATTGGAGCAGCGATCTGAAGGACCCCAAACTTAACCTGACCCATGGATTTAGAAACAATTTGATAGTGATACTGATCAATGCAGTATCTGATTGGTAACTGGTAAGTCAAAAAAAAAAAAAAAAAAAAAAAAAAAAAGAAAAAAACAATAAATGATACTGGAGTTGTCTTAGTATTTGTCACCTCTTGTGACACAGCACAATGGTGAATAAGATCATTTCTCAAAACTTAACCTGACCCATGGGATTGATTATTGTGTCTTTTACTAGTGGGTTTTCTTTTACAAGCTGTGGTCCATCCCAGTTGGACGCTCAATATAATATAGTTATATGGAGCTGTACATGATCCTAGTTGGGCAAATGACTAGGTCAACTAGTCACACCTAGGCCCAAACCCATGGTTTGCAAGGCAAGGTCCTTATATTTCTTTCCTTAATCCAGCTTGAGGCTCCAATTTACTATTGGCCAACATCGTTCCAGCAGGCTTGGGCCTTTGCAAATTTAGACATGAGGGCATAAGTAGCATTGGCTTGGCCCAGTTGCAACGTTAAAGTTAAAAGGACATTTGCCGATAATTAAGGCCCAATAATTTTATTGTGTCCACAATGGCATCTTTTCTTCTAGTTTGAACATGGGGCCTCATGGACAAGCCCAGCGGGATAAGTTGCACCTAGGTCCTATTCTAGCCTGGGTATGAGACAATACTGAACTTTGTGGCCCAAATCCTATCTTAGATTTCAACTGATGGTCTGCCTTGTCTTGACCCATTTAGCATAATCAAGCCTAGTATTAATTGGGGCCAAATATATTACACATACAAATTTGCTACCCCAAAAGAACCCAAATCTCAACCCATCGTTTTGCTTTGTCATTTTGGGTCTGCTTTGCTTAGCTTCTTGGTTGTCTGGGATTGATCTTCTTGCTGTTTCTGCTGTTGTTGTTCTACTGTGGCTGTTTCTGGCAGGCTGAGCTGATGAAGCTGTTTGCCTGCTCGCAAATCTTGTCCATTGCTGTTCTTGTCGCTGTGCACCCTGTAGTTTTTCCCCGGCCTCTATTCTTGCCAGTTTCTTCCTGTTGCTTAGGTGCTGGTTGCACTAGGCCTTTGTCCTTTTTTTCTTTGGTTTTCCTTTTTGTATTGCAGGCCTTGTTTGTGGGCTGCTGCTTCTCTCTTTTTATGTATTGCCGGCCCAGTTTTCTTTTCCTAGCTGGTTACCTTAGTGGGGTGTAATAGGAGGTTGAAAGTAATTCTCTAGGAATAAAGGGTTTGCGTCCCTTCATTTTGGAGACTTATTAAGACATACTTTTCTTTCTTGATTAAAAAAAAGGCCCCTAAAATTGTAACTCTATTATCTTACGTTACGTAGGAAATGCATGCTTGCTTGATTCCCTCCAATTCAATGGACCCTGCATGTAGCTGTGCCTTGGTTCACTTGCATAAGGCATGGGTTTTTCCTCATGTCAAATGTTTGACACCTTCTAGATTTATTTGGAGCACATGTAGGGTTGTGCATGCACCCGAGGAATTAGTCATGTAAGGTTAAATACCATGGGATGCCCTTATTGAAAAAAAAAAAAAAAAGGGTGTACGCATGTAGTGAAGGCCATAACCAACTTCACCAATTTAAGAGAGCTGGTGCGGGCTATCTTCCACTTGTGTGAGCTTTCTTTCCGTTTGTGAGAGCTCCTTTTTCACTTGTGCGGGCCTTCTTCCCACTTGTGTGGGCTGTCTTCCCATGTGTGTGCAGGCTTTCTCTTGGGTCCCAAGCCCCTTGGCTGGTTACCAGAAAAAATTGAAGCGAATTGAAAGGAGATAAATAAAATTACGAAATGTATGAGAAAATTGAGCTCTAAAGAGCACGGTTTAAATAGAAGCATATTCAATTTATTATCGCGATGAAGTTTTGGAGATATCTAGTCACAATATTAACGCGATAGGCTCAATTCATCACTAGAAATCAGCAATATTATTGTGATAAAACCCTAGATAATATATAAAAAAAACTATAAAAAACATAGATTTCTTATTTTTATATTTTTATTTTTATCTCCATTTATGTAATACTGTTTCATTTTCAATGATCATATTTTCTCAATATTAATTCAAGAAAACCCGCAAATTTGAACTTATTCCAATATTTATCTCTGGATGATATTATCCCAATAATGATATTTGCAACATTAGGTTAAGATCTTTTTTGTATTAAAAAAAAAGTGAATTCCCTATCTAACACATAAAGTGACCCCATTTACAGTGGGCCCCACCTTGCCATTTACAGCCGCATCCAGATCACAGATCCCAAAGTTCCTTCCACAAGATGCATCGAGATTGACGCATCATCGTCTTTTTCTCAATCCTTTCATGTCTTAAGCTTAGTTAATTATCTAAGTAGGACCTGACTAATCACAACTTGCTTAACAGAATGGCTTAAACAATTCCAAGTTCATGTGATGCCAAGTACATGCTAGTAGTGATTTGGAACCACACTTGTGGGGACCCCAAAGAAGCTCACAGGCTGTTTGTCCCCTCCATGTTACGATTACCTGAAATGGATTCTGCCATATCAACTTTCCTTTGCATCCATAATGCCATGTGTAATCACCCAAATCTTTCTTCTAATTATGGTAATTGAAAGGTTATCATTATAGTAGTACTGACTTACTTGCATGAGGAAAGCACAGAAGAAAGGAAAATCTTGGAATCAAGCTGATGCTATTGCAACATTAGCCGGCCAGTGTAAAGTCCATCAGTCTTTGCCTTTTTTTTTTTTTTTCTTGGAAAACGACTAATCTTTTTATATCACAACTATGTAGTTTTGGCAAGATAACAAGAAGATACATGTGAGAGGCAAATTAACTTGATGCAAGGACAAGGTACAACACTAAGGGACCATCAAAGAAAGGAGTAAGAATAATTTACAGATGCCCAATGGGATCATTGAATATGGTCCTTGTCAATTCATTGACACTCTGTCCTACTTCCATGTATGTTGTGAATGACAAGTTTAAAATAGTTAGGTTGGCGTCAAATAAGCAGTCAATCATTTCGAACTGAACATTGATCTAGTTTTTATATTAAAGTAGCTCTTGACCTCACCACATTCATTGGGAGTTGTAGCTGATAAAGATGAAGACATTATCTTGTTGGCTTTCTCATGAATTGCATTTTTGTTATAAAAAAAAGGAACCGCGGAAGCGAGTAACTAAGGTGAGTTCGACTTCTCATCTTGACTCGTCTGAACCAGTAGTTTACTGAGTCAAGCCAACACACTGAGTTTTATAATTATAATTGAGTCTAGGCCTTGTACTTCATCATATGCTGTAATTTTGGAGAGAGGGCTAGTGCAAGAAAGGCATCTACTTGAAAACTTATGGTGCGCAAACATGAATCACTTCAGAGAATAGATATGACTTCACAACTCCAGCCCAAGTTATAGAAAATAAGCTTTATACAATGATTATGATGATTAAATCAAGGCCTTAATGACATTGAATGACTAAGTCCAACCCCATTAAAGCCACAAATCATCATATTTTGGTTGTGACAATAGTTTTACATTGGTTGCCAATCTGTCTAATGCAACTTTCATCCTTTATCTGAGTTTAGAACCGATTTTAAAAACTATACGTACCTCACACAATCCTCCTTCTTTATCCGAGTTTGAAACCGTTAGTAAAAATAGGTCAAGTTTAAACTAATGGAGTAAAGCACACAAGTACATGCACATGCACCAAACACGTGTGTATAAGTCACAAGTCACAAGTGCTAATTCATGACTCACAAATGGTAGGGTCTAGAGTCCTTTTCAGTGTGGGGTGGTGGTTTTTTGTTGGTAGAACAGTGGGTGGTGGTTGAAGTACAACCAAGCAACTCAAAATCAAAAGTTAAAAGAGCATGCCCTCTACAGTGTGGGAGCATAGAGGTGGCCCAATAAGACCCTTGGCTGCCAGGGCTTGTAGTTGTAGGCCATGAATCCCATTCCTAATACAAACAAAAAGGAAAACAATAAATTAAAAATGAAAAGAGGATTCCACAACTGATGAAAGGCCCCTCCAATCCTAAAAGGGCACATACATAAAGCACTCAACTGAAAGCTCACATGTCCAACAACACTAGATCCCATTTGGAAGCAAAGAAAAGACAACCCCACCTTGTTCTTGTTTTTATATAATATAATACTATTCCTTGATGGCAATTCTAGAATGATCCGTGACTCTTTGTGATTTTCACTTGACATGATGGATTTTGGCACCTAAAAAGTAATAAACTACCAGTGATCTGGGGCTTTCCCCAAGGGACCAGGACTCTCTTCTTCTGTTAAGTAGTTAATGAAATGACTTTTACAACTAATCTTAGTAGTTGACACTGCACTGCATGTGATTGAATTTGCACCAGCAGAAAGCAATGACTTGTTTTTTTTTTTTTTTTTTTTTTTGGTTTACTTGGCTCAGTGACTAAGTTGGAGAGGAGTAAAGCCACCCACAAAGGATCAATCCGACTTGTAGTTTTGTGGTTTGTAATTTGTAAGGTAAATGGATAGGGGTAGCAAGGGAGCTTTGGACCTTTTGGTGCATTGGGGCATGGCTGTTCATGGGCCGGGTTGATCTGGGTGAAGCTCGTCAAAGCCCAGCTTAATTCGTCAAAAGAAGAAGAAGAAGAAGAAGAAGCAGTTAGGGGAACATTTACAATCTTATGGGTGGAGCCATTAGAGGAGGGGTGCTCACGGGCCAGACCAGCATGGGCCCAACCCCACAGTGGTCCACTTTGGGCTTGTTTTAGAATGTCTTTTTAATTAGGCCCTTGAACTGGACTTGGGCCTAATTTTCTGGCCTAAGCATCAAATGGTATACCTAAAGACTTGCCCAGCCAAACATATTTATTCCCAATAAATATATACATTTGGCAAATAGGCTTGGTTTGGGCCTGACTTTTACATTAATGGGCTGGTCCAGGCCTGAATATTACTTCCAATAACTTAATGGTCGAGTTTGGACAAGCTTTGGCCCTGCCCAAACACCTCTCCATTACAGGCATTTTGGGAATATTTAATGATGGAAACACTTGCTGGTAAGCAATCACCACCAAGTCAATGAGTGCATGCATTTTCTACTAAATTGCTACAATTCCATTGCAGCCAAACAGATGTTCATCCATAATACAATAATAGGTCTTTACATATAATACAACTTCTTAAATTCCATCTGGGCCTCTTAAGTTGTGGTTCTTGTGAACATTTCCCATCAACACATTTTCCTCTCCATCAATGTGTCCCCCCCTTTTTCTTATACCCCCATCAATTAAAAATCTAACACAATCTCTTACTTTGAGAGAGAGAGAGAGAGAGAGAGAGAGAGAGAGATGAGCTTTGAATGTGTTGAAAAGAACAATAGAATAAGGTTTTGAATCTTGATGCAGTTGAAAAACATGATATTAAAAAAAAAAATGCCCTATCCATGTATCTACAAATGGGGTTCACGAGTGTCCAAGTTCACGAGCATTTGAGCACAAAAGGACGGCTCTGAAGGTCGTCCTCATAGCCCTCTGCTTTTTTCCCATAGTCTCCATATCATTATCCATTGATGGTGGTCACACCACATAAAAAGGAAAATTTCAAACTAAAATCTAGATTTTCAAAGACAAATCATTGATACATATAATTGATGTAGAGAGCAACCACAAAAACCCCCACCAAGAAAAAATTCAAGGAACTTTAGATTCTCAAAGATAAATCATTGATATACATTGATGTAGAGATCACATGTGTAGCACTGATCATCTACTCAGGTACAGGAGAAGATTTCAATCATGTGGTGGAGAATCTATAAAAAGATCCATACCTTGGATATACCATACACAATACATATATACAGGACAAGAAATGGAAATGGATGGCTAGCATTGTACTATATCATTTGCATGGGAATTATGAATTCCACAATACAACTAAATAATACATTTTTTATACAAATGCAATGTGGGTGTACTTGTTTTCTTCTTCTAGCTAGTCCAAGACTCCAAGTTTCTAAATTTGAATGGGTGTGTTTAGGGTAATTACTATATTAATTTTCTTAGTTTTATCTCCAAGATCTATTGCAACAAGTCAGGAACATTCGATTTCTAACGATTTTTTTCTTTTTTAAATTGTTGGAAGGTCGTCGATCGAAGTTTACCCATGCATCCTTGGAATTGGAGATTTTTAAGATTATCTATGATTTTATTTTTATTTATATACAAAGGGTTCTTAAGATTTTTCTATAGGCTTGAATTTGTCTTTTCTTGATTGCTTACCGCTCACGATAACCATGCAAGCATCCATTAATCACATGGGTGTACAGTACTTATACATATTTATACAAAATCACATTCGTCTTAAATGCAAAGGAAAGAAAGAAAAACATCTACTTAGGATAAATATAAAACTACCCAAGTTTAAACTAAAATCCTCTTGTTAAATTCTCACATTCATTAATATAGACTATAGACTACATGAGGTAACTAATCCATGCATCCACAGTACTCTTCACATTTACAAAACGCATAAACACATAGGTTTATACTTTTACTCACAAGAAGTGATTAATTATTTAGTTGAGAATATTATTGCTCAAATTGGCTCCTATTATATCCATAGAGAAGTACTTTGTTTAGACGGAAAAATTAAAAAAAAAAAAAGAAACTTAAAGTGTATTAACAATTATATTTTATAAACTACATTTCATAATCCACCATTATCTATAGTTCATTTCGGTGTTCTCAGTTTTTCATACTTGTGAAAGGAAGGTAGAAGAAAAAACTAAGTGATATTTGCATTTCATTAGCAAAATTATTGACTATTTTCTTCTAAGAAAATTTTAAAAAAAAATCTTAAAAATAAAAATAGCCATGAAAGGGAATCCATAACATGGGGAGGGAAGCACTTGTGTAAGTACGTAGTGTGTGTTTACTGTTGAGGGAGGAAAAAGGAAAGGCGACAAAATCATTATCACAAATATCGTGATATCTTAAAAATATCGTAAAAGAATCACAATAAATTAAAAAAAAAAAAGAAGAGTAAATCAATACAAAAACTCATTAACATTATTATTATTTATTCTGTATTTTCATAATTAAACATTTAAAAATGTTTTTATCTTATTGATACTTTTTTATAGTAATTAACACAAACTCTAATCTTAAAGTAGTACAATAATTTCCTCATTATTGTATGTGTGACAATGACAGAGGCAAAAAGGTCAAGGACTGAACACAATTTCCGTAACGATGAAAACGAGGCATCCTTTTTGTACTGGCTACAGTGTCGTTTCTGTAAATTTGTGGACAACAGTAACAACGACATTGCCTGTTGAAAATAGGACTTTTTGCCGTAAAGACAGTCAAATCACACACACAAACATAAGAGATAAAAAGAGCCATAAAACCCCACAAAAAAACATCAACCAAATCCAATCCTGTCTTTTTCTATGAATTCAAGGTCTTTTTATTGATCAGTATCCAGAAACTCTTCACCATTGGGCTTATTATGCCTTCTGGTACAATGACTAATGGGTCGGATTCAAGCACTACCAATTTATTCGGATCTTAGATTTGACCACCACATCAATGACTTGAGATAGACCTCGTCCGATATTGAACATGCTTTAGGCCCCGTTTGTTTGCATGGAATTGAATACATGCGATTTCACGGTCAAATAAGATTGAGATATAGATGAGACCCTTACTTTTTAAGGAATTGATTTAGTAGGGTTACGGCTGAGTCCATTGTCCATTAAAAGGAAAATTATTTGAATTGTCGATTTTGGATTTTTGCTTTTGTTTCTTCAATCTCAACCACTTTTAGACATAAAACTCCTAGGATACATTGAAATTCAATCATATAAAGCAAATTGGGCCCAAAGTAACACAACTTTGAAGTGGGCTATGCTGCTACCGAACTTTCAGGCCTATGTGCTGAATATGGGCTTGAAATTAGGCCCGATAGGTAAACATGCTGGGCTTAGGCGGCCCATGAACAGCCCCGTTGATGTTGGGTCAGCGGCAGGGCATTCATTCCTACATTACCACCATGGCACATATATATGTGAAAATTTTACACCATTCATCAGATGGACCCACCTTGAGCAGGCCCAGGTCCAAAATCAGCACATTCTATTCTAGTTGTCCTATTGGCTGTACCTTGTATATGTCATCTAATTTTTGTTCATTCAAATTTCGCCCACAGGATGATTTTAAAAACAGCCCTAGTTTTGAGGCATGCATGGAGATAGGTCCTACATGATGGTTTCTTGTACATGTGTCAGGTCAGTCCCCTAATTACTCATTTAGCATTTATCAATCAAAACAAACCCCACATGTTTTGTTTAATTGTATTATTGCAAAATACAAGAGCATCCCTGTCCTCTATCAAAATGGGGTATCTTTTTTCCCTTGTTTTTAGCTTAACAAGAGCAAAGGATGACAAATGTCACCTCAAAATGTGGGGCACTTTTCATTTTTTTATGGTTAAATTATTGATGTTTGGGAATTTTTTTTAAAAATTTGTTAGAAGTTCAGAATCATGAAAAAAAAATCTACTGCTAGGATTCAGGTGAGATCATTAATTTGTCTGGTTGGTTTTAGAAGTTTCTTTTTCCATCAAGATTTCCCTTTTTCTATCCTTTTTACTTTCTTCTCCTTTTGTGGGAGATCATATTGCAAGGTATCCTGTATTCCTGTTGGAGCAACACATGGACCATGTAATGCCAAATCCTGGATTGGATAGAGATGAAAGCCCACCTGGGGCATGAAATCCCATGCATTGATTAACAATCTCCAATAAAAAATACAAAAACAAAGCATCAATGAACCAGATTTGCCCATCTTCATCCAGCAATTTAATGTGATCATCGACCACTTGATGGGCTTTGAGAGGGACCATATCCTATTAGGACTGGAACCAATATGGGCTGGTCTGACTGTTGACCAAGCCCAAGCCTATGTGGGTAGAATAAGATCGAGCCCGGTACTAGTTGAGGCCTGAATTGCCAGGCCCAAGAACACGCCCGAACGTAAATGGTAATCTGAGCCCAAGTCCAGGCGATATTATAAGTACACAGTGTTCTAAGTATGGGACGATTTTCTCCCGCACTCCTGCACTCGGCAGTCCATTTGGATTGGTGAAATTGGGGTACGAAGGAAAAAAAATCTTTCATCACCTATGTAGCTCATAAAACAAAAAAAATATTAACAAAATATATATCTAAATAGGCACTAGAACACCCATCATAAATTGGGTTTTTGTGTGGGCGAGATAATGCAAACCCAAGTTGCATGCAACTCTATGGCCCATTGAAAAGTGTGGCCCAATCATGAATGGTTAAGATCACCCCCCCCACAATCCACATATGGATAGATCATACCAAACTAGGATTTATATGAAAACTGAAACCATACATGCAATTATAGCTAGAACTTGTTGTTTTGTTTCTTTTCTTAAACAAGAGAAGGAAACAAAAAAATCAGCTGAGGTAGTAGTTGTTGGGGTTGTATATTAATAATTGAAAAAAGGAGGGAGGGGTGTGTAATTTTCAACAACCAGCCCGCCCTAGGTTTTCTGGCATCTGCTGTTGAGAAGACAAAGTACAAAACTCTCACCCGTGACCGTTGCATGTGACCATGAAGAGCTGTTATAATCAGTGCCCTTGACAAGTTATAGACCACTCACGTGTCCATCTTTTGGCCTCTTTCCCAATAACAACCTTCTCAATGTAAATCTTTGCAAAAACAACAGAAACACACCAAATTATACAGACTGCAAAGTTCAAAATACATCATCCAACAACTTACAAACAACAACAACAAAATTAAAACAATAATATACTTGTCTGAGCTCTTTATGTATGCATTTGCATGCTTGTTTTAGACCCCCCCCCCACCAACCCTTACAAGAACTTCATGTTAGAAAACTTCAGTCACCATCATGAAGCCTTTTTTTTTTTTTTTTTTTTCTCTCTCTTTTAATGACTTTGGGGTTGGCTAAAACAGTTTTGTTTTTAAAACTCCAAAGATGATAGATTTTGATACAAGAAAATTATATGATGCCCCTCATAACTCATAGGTGATAATTATATCATTCCTAGGAGTAATCTATTAATGGAATTACATAAGTTTAAGATAGAATACTTATCAAGTTTATAGGTTTCCATTGTCCATATGGTACATTTCATTTTCTTCCTAGTAATCATGACAGGATTGAGCTGCATACAGGCTTCCCTGTAGAGACAGCACACAAATATAACTATCACATGCGACGTGACAACGACGGCTAAACCCAACCCATGGATTAAATTAGTTCCAACCAATTGTCACTAAAAAAAAAAAAAAAAAAAAGATGAAGAAAAAATCAAGCTTTAACTGTCATTACTTAAAAGATAAGCAAAAAGTTGAAAAACAGGGGAATGAAACATTAATGTGTAGGCATATCAATATATTTCATACGTGTGCATTGTGCAATACTTGCAAGAAATGTGGCCTATATAAAGCCCATCTGTCCCTGGATAGCTAGCCACACAGAACAACACTCTCCCACACACATCTAAAGATGAAGAGGGGGTTCAGCCTAAAAAGCCTTTCACTGACTCTTCTCATTGCTTTTCTGGTATGCTTCTCTACATTTGATTCTTGCAATGCCAGGAGAGGCAAGCATTGGAGGCAAAACAGAGCGGCCTCATCTTCTCTATCCAAGAAGAAAGGAAAGAACAATGGTTACCACAATGGTGGCCATGGCAGCAAAAGTCACGGCGGGTCGAAGTCTCCGTCTCCGGCTCCAGCCCCTCCAAAGAAAGGCGGGTCGAAGTCTCCGTCTCCGGCTCCAGCCCCTCCAAAGAAAGGATATACAGACAGTGATTCAACTGTCTTCAATGTGATGGACTATGGCGCCAAGGGTGATGGAACCACAGATGATACAAAGGTGATTCCGCGATTTTATAGCATTTTCCACACTTTTTTTTTCCAGGGTCAATACCATGATCTCTTTTTGAGTCATTTTCGCGGCAATTGTTTAGGAAACTCAAGAATAAGATTGAATCTATTGGTTATAAAAATATGTATTAAAGATTAATATAAGAGCACCTTTGCATGCACATTCACTGCTATTTTGAGATTTTCATAAATTTGTGATAGAAGATTCATGGGTCATGTTCATGAAGTTGCATTGCATGGCTCTATTTAGAGAGTGAAGAGGGAAAATGTTGCATGGGAAACTTGAAAAAAAAAATTGCAGGGGAAGAAGTAGGAACCAATTCCTTTTTTCTCTTCAAAACATCAAATGAAGCAGGGAGTGCACAATAGCAGAAACGGCGCACGGTAACTGATATGGCTTCAAAATGATTGGAAAACTATACGTTCAAAAGGCACTTCCATTCCTGATGGCAGTCATGTGATTCCTTAAAAAAAAAGGGGGTAATAAGGTCATTTGCTTCATTCACGGGCCCTGGACTTTCTGTTGGTCGTTACTAGTGTACCATTCCAAGCTTTATTCCTACTGAATTGATTGCCATTTTATTTTTTGTCCATGCATTAGCTGTTGTGATCAAGTGAAACCCATTCCATTTGGGCATTTAGACAGTAGTAATCGCTGATCTGGACCGTCGATTTGGTAGATCTGACTGCAATTGGCCCACTTGGGCAAAAAAAAAAAAAAAAAAAATTCACAATCTGGAAGTGCCCGAACACCGAGATCGTGAAGGTCTTTTACATACAATCTTGACCGTTCGTTTAGAATCTAAGGGTTCAGATTGTTTGAATTGAACTGTGAGAGAGAAATGAAATGGACGGCTCAAATTGGATTAGATTAAAGTGCAGTCGATTGGAGTGGATCACTCATTTCTCTTTTTTGTTGGTATATTATCGTGTGGTTCACATTTTACTTGTTGTTGAGTGGTCACAGTACCCATGTGATGTACGCCATCCCCAGTGATCAAGTGGACATGTGAATGGTCATTTGGACTATCCATCTGGTGGGCCCCACACTATACCAGAAATCAAGAAACTTATCTACTGAAAGACCCTCTCCATCAGATCAAATGCCTCACAAAAATGCATGGCCAATAAGTTGGGCTAATGGTCCACATCTTTAACAGGGGTAATCTTGCATAGACCAGTTCTCCAGCTGAATTGATCTTCGCCATGTGGCCGATCAGCGCAGTGGGCCCAGCGGATGGACAGTCAGATCAACATCCACCTGTACACACCATACATAACCTAGGATAAAAGTATTGCATATTGCACTCTGGTTTTTCTGCTGAACACCAGCTTTTGTTTCTAACTGATAAGGTGCCTTTTTACCCCCCCAACCCCCCAGAAAGCCACAGTTACTGCATGTAGAGTTAGCCAAGCCTACTAATGATATAAATGCTACCATCTACTAATGATTTAAAGATAATTCTCATTATTATTGTATAATTATCATTATTAATGGGTTTTTTTTTTTTTTAAACTTGATGCAGGCATTCCAGGCTGCATGGGCAGCAGCTTGTAAGGTGGAAGCATCGACGATGATGGTTCCATCAAAGTACAAATTTTTTGTTGGGCCGATCTCGTTCTCGGGTCCTTACTGCCAACAAAATATTGTATTTCAGGTGAGTTTTCAGTTACTGGGGAAAGTATATTGAGTTCTAATGTATGAATTTAGACTTCAGAGTAATAAAAGAGAGGTAGATGACACTGGAGAAGAATGAGCAGTTTACATGTATGTTTTTTTCTGTACATTTCTAAGCTTAATTCATGGATATACACAGTTGGATGGGACGATCATGGCTCCAACGAATACAAAAGCTTGGGGGTCAGGGTTGTACCAGTGGCTCGACTTTACAAAACTGCGAGGAATTACAATACAGGGATCGGGTATAATCGAAGGGCAAGGCTCTGTTTGGTGGAACCATGCAGAATCAGAAGATCCAGCAAAGGGGTGGAAAGACTGGGATCTAGGCGATCCGGTAAGAGAAGCTCTCTCTCTCTCTCTCTCTCTCTCTCACACACACACACACACACACACATTTCCGGCAATGACGTCACTTTTTCCATGGCAATTCTGACAGGCAAGAGTCGAGCTGAGTAGTAAAATGCCAAGCCTCAAACCAACGGTAATCACCATAATCACTTCCATATAAACATCGTTACTTTTATAACTGTCAACCTCGTAGTTGCAACAATGAGCATCTTCTTATCACCAACCTGTCCAATGATTTTGAGAATCTATGAGATTGCAAAATGTCCAAAATACCCTTCACCTGACACATTATTGACTTCGTTTCTGTTGATACTTTCGAGCAGGCCCTGAGGTTCTATGGCAGTTCGGACGTTACAGTGAAGGGGATAACAATCCAGAACAGCCCACAGTGCCATCTCAAGTTCGACAACTGCCAAGCGGTCGAGGTCTACAACATAACAATTTCCTCACCAGGTTATAGCCTCAACACCGACGGCATCCACCTGCAGAACACTAGAGATGTGTCAATCCACAACACCAATCTGGCTTGCGGTAATTCTCATACCTGATGAGGACAGTATTGTCTTTTCAAATTTCTCGCGTTGCACTCTAAAGTCAAACCACATATCTTGAAGGTCAGGATAAGTGGTATGTAGTTGTAATTTGGCAAGAAAAGGGTTCCTAATGTGGGGCTGTTTCCAGGTCCCACATGCCACTCTGGCAACTCCTAGACGCCAATCGTAACATCCCACACCAGCCCGACCAATAGAATTCATGCCACATGGCCACCCATCCACTACCACAAACGGCATTTTTTCAATTGTGCCATGTGTCAAGCCATGAGTTATCAATGATCTTATCCCATTTCTGAAGGGCAGTGGGCCCTACCCCAACAAGAACATATCCTTTCAGGACTATTCCTCTCAATTATCACTCTCTGATTCTATAACATGTCTCAAATTTTACTGACATAAGATGGAAAACAAGTAAATTTCAAGGAAACAGAACTTACTCAGTAGATTTGTATGCGAAAATTAATCTTTGTATCTGACATAAGCTCCTTCCACATCTGAGCAGGCGATGACTGCGTGTCGATACAGACTGGCTGCACAAACGTGTACATACACAATGTGAACTGTGGGCCTGGGCATGGGATAAGCATCGGAGGGCTTGGAAAAGACAATACAAAAGCATGTGTCTCGAACATAACTGTGCGAGATGTCATGATGCACAACACAATGAACGGTGTCAGAATCAAGACATGGCAGGTATAATACCACAACCTACGACGATTTCTGCAGCATATTAATGAGAATTGGTACTTTGTAAATCTCTGCCAAGTTAAGTTGACTCAATTAAAACTAGGATCAAGTGAAGAGAGAAAACTCAATTAAATACTTGGAGAATCAATGAGTACCTGAAATGCAAGATATACTAGACCAAGGACTTGAAATGTGCAATCACCAGATTACCACATTAACTTACAGAAAGAAAACCAAGTTTTAAGCTGACTCACATGGGCCATCTAGAATTCATGTTGAATTTTGTCATTTTAAAACAGCTTTTAGTTTGAACATTTATGGCAGATAGATGGTTCTCCAATTAGCTGTAAGTTGGGGTGGTGCAGAAATTGGAAATCACATTAGGTTGGATATTGCTTCATGTCCTGCCCCCAAATAAATATTATAAGATGCTACAGATATTATTGTCCAGAGGAAGAAAACAGTATCCTAACTGTTGTGGTTTCATTTACTAATGCTCCAAAGTACTACCATGGACACACCAAGACCTGTCATTCCACCAAAATATTCAAGCCAGTAGAATTTTGTGTTCATCCAAATGCACCTACATACTGTGCCACACATGTACATCTTACATTTAAGATTTTTTTTTTTTTTTTTTTTCTTAATGGTTTGATATGTTTGATGCAAAATTATAAGTGTTTCCTTTGCAGGGAGGCTCAGGTTCAGTCCAAGGCATTCAATTCTCCAATATTCAAGTATCAGAAGTTCAAGTCCCTATTATAATCGATCAATTCTATTGTGATAGGAGCACATGCAAGAACCAATCATCAGCAGTGGCATTATCTGGAATCAGTTATGAGAGGATCAAAGGGACTTACACAGTAAAACCTGTGCACCTAGCATGCAGCGACAACTTGCCGTGTACAGATGTCACCCTAACCAACATCGATCTCACACCAATACAAGAAAGCTACCACCTCTATGAGCCCTTCTGTTGGCAATCTTATGGAGAATTGCGAACCCCCACAGTCCCACCAATCAACTGCCTGCAGATGGGTAAACCATTGAGCAATAGAATTCAGTCCAGTCTTGATTCGTGTTGAAGCATATATCTTAAGAATGCTGCATGTACCTGTGTGGTCGTGTTTTGTCGACCCCTTCACACTAAAGCTGCCTAGTATATAGATTGATATAGTATGCTAGGGCTATGTCAATTTGTCATCTATACGTAGTCTATAGAAATTCTTGCTTACTAGGGTTACATAAAGAGTTCCCATCTTGAGGGAAATACAGAGTTTGTTGTTTCCTAGCGGGTTATTATTATTATTATTATTATTATTATTATTCTACACAAAGTATTGAGCAAATCATGTTTGCTTGGGTGAATGTCGATTCCCCATCTTTGGAGAATATAAAGGCATTCTTGTTTGTTGGTTGTGTGCTTGTACAACATCACTAGAACTACAAATTAACAATCATTTTGCCTGTCTATGAAGAATGGAAGAATGCATATACAATATCACGTGGGACTTTTCCTTCAATTGAAGAATAAATGTGATAATACGTATAATCTGAAAACAACAGTCGGACAACTTGTACACAACTGTTGATGGATATGATAGAAGGATATTTCAATTTTCAATACAGGTGCATATTTTCCATCTTTCATATGAATAAGATAAGAAGCCTGTCAATGGATCACAGCGATGGCGACCTTCAACTTCATCACTACAGAAACCTTAAATACCCTGTGGCTGAGAGCCCTAGAACTGAGGCTACATGAGAACAAAGCCATTCATAGTGGCAGTGATTTAGCAAAAACCATTTTCAGCAATGAGCAAAGTGGTCGTCTAATATCTAATTATCACGAAGAAATGCAGCCTGTCATACAAAAGCTGCCAAGGCATTGAAAAGACAAGGACATTACTCTCATTTTATGTATGTGACAATAGAATACATCATGTTTTGGTTGCAACAATCTGAAGAGAACCAAATTACATTGTTTCAAGAATGAAATGGAATGACTTCGTGTTTGACCTGGCAGGGTACAAGTGGAGCCCACCCTTTCCCAAAAAATGTCCAGTAGGCTGTAGGCCGAATCATAAATTGACCTTGCCCCGATGTAAATTCCACAAGACAATCCTACTTATCAAATAAAACTAGATATTTGCAACCAAGGGAATCTGAGAGACTAAGCCACTCTTTACCATTAGCACGCTGCTTCATTTTCTTCTCTTTTAACATATCGATAACTTGCATTTCAAGCTTTAGTTAATGTCTTCAAGTCATTAGACTAAAAGGTATTTGGTTGTGTTTGCTATGTATACAATTCTGACCCACATGAAAACGACCTCTTGACCAGTGAAATGTGTCTTCCTAAGGTATTCTTCTACACAAAAAAAGGAAAGTCTCCAGATCCCATAAATCTTTCCCTATATTTTTATGGAGAGCTTTTTTCCACCTATGGGACTCCCACACATGAACAATGCCGCACACAAAAGTGGGACCCCTTGAATTAAAGGTATGAATCGAAATGCAGTGCAGGAGCCCCATGGGTGAAAGTTACCCTTATGTGGATACTGAATTTTTCAAAGGCAATCCTTCTTTGGAGGATGGGAGAGATCACATTGTTACAGAATCAGCGGAAACCAACATTTTTCTCCTGTTCATGTATTTGATACTCCAATAATCACTTCCGTTCCTCTATTAGAGCTCTTCTTGACATTGTCAATAAGATGCTACAAAAAATATGAAGGTGTGCAAAAGAAAGAACTTGGTAGAGAGTGAAACAAAACGCTTTCTCCAACACTGATTAAACCCTTCCAGACACAGATCAAATTCTCATCTCTAGATCCTAATGGATCTACCTATTTCTATGAGAAAGAAATTTAGCAGTGTTCTGCCGCTCGCTCCATCTCCAAGTTTGTTTGTCAGTGTCTCTCACACTCCCATGAGTCATTTCTTAACAACCACTTAGTCTAAAAGCTTAAGCTGATAGCCAGCCGCCAGCAACCCCCCCACCCCGTGTGGGCTCCTTCATAGGAATTGCACCCTCCATGGGAGCATACAGGGGCTCCACAAGGGAATCACACCCTCCGTGAAAGAATACAAGGCGTAACAGCCCTAGGGATTTGAACACTCAAAACACCCCAACCCTCCCCCCCTCCCCTCCCCCCCCCCCCCCCCCCCGGCCCGGCGCTTTGATACCATTTTGACAACCACTTGACTCTAAAAGCTTAAGTTGATAAAGAACACGGTGTAACAATGTATATCAAGACTACAACATCATTCACTTCCACCTTAGCCTCAGCTTCTATCACTACAAATGTCAAAGTGGCTCTCCTTAAGCCTTCATGGAAGATGAGTTATCTGCCATGGACCCTAATCAAACTTCAGGAATGATTGGTTGACTAGCTGGAAAGTGACCTGTAGGATGTATGTGGGTTTTTTTTTCATCATCCTGATGATCATATTACTCAACAGATGTTCGTTTGGTCCAGAAAATCAATCAATCCTACAAATTATGCACATAACATACACAACTAAAGGCCTTTAAAGGAATATAAAATAATGCATTTTCTGTTCAAGATTTTGAGGGGACATTTGCCATTAACAACTGCTATGCGTATTCTATTTATCAAATAAACTGTTGTGCGAACAGCTCCATCCCAATAAGCCATTTGTACGTTCATTCCCGTGAGAAGTTGGGATGCAACTTGGGCCAGGCTAAGCCCAGGTTGCACATCCCAACCTGCAGAGAAATACAAACTGAATTGGCTTGTTTGGGTTCAGGCTCAGGCTCAGGCTCAAATTTTGAAGCCAGAAACTCTACAATGAAAACCTCCCCACACCCCTCTTTTCCTCTCCCTTCATCCCCTTTCTCTATCTTGACCCTCCTTTTGCATTCCCTACATTTCTCTTTCTAGCAAACGCCGCTTCTCCATTCTTTCCCTCCACCCCCATTTTCTCTCCCACCCCTCCTTTTACATTTCGTCTTGTCACACTCTGTAGCCAATTGAAGGAACCCGCAAATATTTTTTTCTTGCAGGTTGGAGAAGCCTACATTAGAATCAAGATCTGAGTTTTGCTTATTAAATGAATCCACAAAAAAATCTTGATGAATGTACAGATCACATGTGGGTAAATCCTGCTTCATGACTATGCTCAAGCTCAGGCTTGCCAACTCATGTTTCATCTGGGGGTTTGTACTTGGGCTAACTCACACGCAATATGGGCCGCGCTTGGGCTATGTCAATATCCAAGCCCGCCTGAGTTGTACCCATAATGAAAAGGGCTCTAGTTAATTCCATCAGTAACTGATTTTCCCATTCAGCCACTCCATTTTGTTTGAGTGTAAGAACAGGACATTTGGTGATCTATATCGTTTTCTACAAAGTACTTTTGTAGGCCACAATTGACAAAACATAAACTCTTTGGCATTATCAGACTGGAATTTTTTTAATCCTAGCATAGGCTGATGTGTTTGAATCACTTAATGAAACACAATAACTTTATTTTTTAGTTCATCCACTTTTCATAAGGTAGACCCAGGTGACAATGAATACGTCCAAATATTGAAATAACAGGGGCAGGCCCCAAATATATGACTGGATAATATTAAAGTAGTATGTCAATTCAAACAGGGTTGATAGCTTGTCCTACAATGTTTTGACAATATGCAAGTTTCACAATGTAGTCTAGAATCAGAACAAGTGATTCTACTAGGAAATAACAAAGCTAACCATTGTAGAAGCAAGTGTGTGTGTGTGTGTGTGTGAGAGAGAGAGAGAGAGAGAGAGAGAGAGAGAGAGAGAGAGAATCATAGTTGATTATTTCCTCATGAGATTCCTTAACTACAAACAGAAAAGGATTTTGAGAAGCTAATTACAATCAATCAAATCCATCGAAAGTCAAGAGATTAATTGTCATTACGGTTCACCATAGTGCTACTTAAAAATATATTAGGATGAGAAAGAGAATGAGAATTGAGAAATAAAAAATGCACCAACGTGGCAGGCCACTACTATACTTGATTATTTCCTTATGAGATTCCTTAGTTACAACCGGAAAAGGATTTTGAGAAGCTAATTACATCAATCAAAACAATCCAAAGTCAAAAGAGATTAGCTGTCTTCATGGTGCTCTAAAGTGCTACATAAAAAGATATTCCATGCTTTATGGTGCTCCTCCAATATGACATAACCTTTAAAAGAAACAAGATATTTACCACAATCATTAAATTATTAGATTTACTAATTGTGTACAGAGTTCAGTGCAGCACTAATTTGTGCACCCGTACTGAATTTTAGTGAGGATGCAAACAAAAACATGGACCTGAAAAAGAACGGAAAAGGACTATGGTCATGCATTGAAGTGTAAAAAAAAGTAAGAGGCTACTGTAGGCATGTGTTGTATTAAAGTGTTTCTGAGGAATCCGCCGTAGTACTTATAGTCCAAGGGGGAACAAAGGAAACTTCTCTTGTATCTAGAAAAACCTAGCCACTTAAGTCCCTCTAAATTTGCACCTCTCATGTTTGGATAAGTACTGGTCTGAAAAAGGAAGCGTGGAAAGAAAAATAAAAGGAGCTGAAAATAAAAACTGCTCTTGGTCATCAGTCAAAGCAGAGAATCAAATTTATTACTGATCAAACAGAGTCTACAAGCCAAACAGTTCAATAGTATCCAGACCCAGCCTACACAGAGATTGGTTGGCCTCGATTAAAGGGCCAAAGAAAGCTGTCTAATGATTGTCAGGATGGGTCCCTCATCCAGTGGGAGTTTATAGTTGAACGTGGATCGCAGTTCTTAAGGGAATCCAAGATTCCAGCATGAGTGGTGCAATCAAGGATGAAAAGGCATTATTGTGAAGTCTGGGTTCAAACTCTGAAGCCATGATGCTAGTTGTGTTTACTTGAGTAAACCATTGCAAATTTTCTATATTCTTAATGAAAGCAAGCCTTGAAAAAAAAGTAAGCTCTAGTTTCTTGCATGACCTGAGAAAAGCCAATGAGGAGACAATGTGGACAAATTGGCTACATCGGGTGTTGCAAGGGAGGATATGATGATAGTAAATGGAGTGGGCCCATATTTACAATTTTTGGATTTTCATTATATTATATGCACATTAATTGACTTGATGGGATGACAAAACTGAACATTGTCCCTCTTCTATGTAACATTTCAGTTAATTCAAAAAATATATATAGAAATAAAAATAAACACTACATCAAGATGATAACGAATGTCAATATCTTGAGAGTCTTCCCATTGCATTCAAATATAATAATCATTTTTTTTAATGATAGATACTTCATCCTGCATCTGTCGGCATTAGTTGTAAATACTGACGTCACAAGCATCTCTAATGTTCTCAAGAATGCATTGCATGTACACAAAATGCGAGCAGTTAGGGTATTTGACAAATGAATGATTTTCATCATCATCATCATCATCATCAAATCCTTATCCCACGCATTGGAGGTTGGCTTCATGAGTGTTCTACTTCTCCACTAATCCTTTTTTTAGAACTGAGTCCTAAAGTTCTGATACCCATATATTTTTCCCACATAATGGAATCAACTTACTCTGACAAAGAGCAAATTTGTAAAGGACAACTGCATTTGGGAAATATTCCCTACTTATGGTCATATGTTATTTATTTCTTAGCAAGTAATTTTGAATGCATCACATGCAATAAAATAAAAATAAAATAAAATAAAAAAACTTACATTTCATCTTAAACAGAAAGTGCAAACACTCAACACACACACACACACACACACACACACACAAAAAAAAAAGGAAAAAAAGTGTGTATTTATCTGCAAAAGTTTATCCAACTGAACGCATTGTAAGAATGGAAAAGGTAAAAATTACACGTTAGCTGAGAAGACAGAAGAAGCCTAGATCCCGATTTATGATCTTCCAAACCCAGAAACTGCTTTTCTTGTTTCCCGGTTATCAATCTTTTCGGGACTGGGAGACCCAGTCCTAGTTTCAAACTTCTTCTCCAGAGCCTGTTCCATTATAGAGGATATGATAAGCAAATAGAGAAAGCAGAGCTTCTGCAATAACCAGAACACCAACCAAACAACTGGTAGAATTTTGTAGAATTGCAGTTTCAACAAGTCTACTAGTATCAGTATAAAAAAATTTTTATAAACGTCATGTATGTCTCAAATTCAAGCATACAATTCATTTTTTTGCTTAAATGGTAATTGGAAAGTAATTTTCTAACCTGTGTTTTTGTTATCATTTTCAGTTTTCTAACCTGTGCTTTTACTATCATTTCATTTTCACTCATAATTCTCTCTCACTGCAATCAGAAATGACCTCGTGCTTCACATGGTAACTTGTATCTAAATTGCCCCAACTATTGGCTCATTTTTTCCATAAAAAATATAGTATTTCCAGTAAACGATGAGAGAGACAGAGAGAGAGAATATATGAAAATTGATACTAAACGTATGAACATCATTTTCCTTCTTAGAAGTGTTTTACAGTAAAAAAATGTTCATTTTTTTGTGAATAAGAATGCTACTATTTTCTGGATTCACTGTTTTTCGAACAACTAGTACTGTAATATATACTGCTACTTTGGGCACACAGCCTTTTCTGAAGTCAATCTATAAAGCATACTGGGAATCTAAACACCTTTATTGACCCCTTTTTTGGCCTGTATAGAAAAGAGAACATTCCTGGACAGAAGCATAGAAAATTGAGAATTCTACAGTGTTCATTCATAGAAGGAATATCATAATACAGAATGCATATAAAAAATAAAATCACGTAATAAAAAGGGACACTGTGTGGCATGATCCAAGCTTAGTCATTGTAATAAAAAAAAAGTAAAAATAGACAATAAAGGGACACTGAAAGTCACAAAAAGAGAGAGAAAGCTACTAAAGCAGTCTTCTACTCACCTGTAGCTCTGAACGAATACTGTCAAGCACTTCATCTGTCATTCTATCAAAGAAAAGAATTCCCTGCAAGTGGTCAAATTCATGCTGAAAAACACGAGCAGGAAGGCCCGATATATTGACAGAAAATCTTGCGCCAGTAATATCCCGAGCATCAACCTTCACAGATTCTGGTCTCTGGAATGAAAGGAAAAACCATTTATTTAAGTTCCATACAATTCTCAGAAGAGCAACTTACATTCTTTTCTAAAGTAAAGATGAAATTTCATTGAAAAAAAAAAACTATAAAAGAAATATAATACAAGGCAGAGATAATAAGTATCAGATATAGAAAATGAAGTGAGGTTGACGAGACCGTTCTTTAAAGTTAATCTAAGTATCAGAGGTGACAGCATCCACACCAAGTTGTTGAGCGCAGTCTCACCAAATCCCAAAAGCTATCCCTAGCATGATTAAATAACCCAAAATGTGTACATTTCATTTTACCAGATTGATGACCATTGCTTCTAGGATTAATCCTAAATGACATTAGAGCTTCCAACATTGATCTATCTATTTTACTATCAATTGCAAAACTAAATGTGATAGCTCCTCTCTTTGCAGTAAAGAATATACCAATCCAAGAGAGAATAACTTCTCGTGACTCAACTATTATCTGAACACTTAATGGTTCATAATCAACATTTAGGCCAACATGGAACTGAAATATTCTTCTATTCTCTTGTTGGGTTCTTTGATCATCTCTATCCTTCAAGCAATGGGAAGAAATGTGTTGGTTGAGATTAAGCTCTTCCCCACATTGCTAGAAGAGTAGAATAGTAGGCAATTATGGTCCCATCTACTTGCTGTAGTATGCAATCTCCTACATGGAGTTGATTCCCCACGATATATTCTTCTTCTAAGAATGCATATCATGAGAAACATCCAATACTCATATAGCAATCTTTCCATATGATAACCCAGTGCTGATGTAAGGATTCCAATGAGTTCAAAAGTCAGGACATAACCAGGAAAAGGAAAACAGTCAAAATACTAGTTGATTCTTTTCTGCATATTTGGTTTCATCAACTAAGGGTTCTTCGTGCCCCATTAATATCGCATGGTTTCCCTCTCCACTTAAACACTGTTATATAGCTCGAGAAACCATGACAGTAAATATCTCATTTAGCCAATTGCCGGCAAGCTGAAGGCTTGGATTCTCTAACTGTCCAAGAATCAGACCTTGGAACCCATCAATTGTGCAATATGAAACTTCAAAATACATTTTTTCCTTCAACTTCAAGTTGATAAGTTGACTCCAGATTATTGGGGTAAGATCTTCTGCTGCTGCTGCTGCTGAAGGTGATCAAAATGGAACTTCTACTTGATGAAATTTCTTAATCAACAACTTTCATGGCAGATTCAACAACAAATTTTCTTAACAGCTAAAAACAATTCACACAAACCGTTCCAAGAGGAATAGTATTAATTGCTAATAATAGCAAAAAAAAAAAAAAAACAATTATAAACTCCATGCAGAATCAAATGATTCCATACAGACATGAACCAGAAAAGAAAGTTGTCACTGGACAGTTCATCAATCCTTCATCCACAAAATTCCTTAAAGAATAACTTGGATACAGATCTTGTCTTCCATACCAAACATCAGATAAACAATATGCAGCCTAGATCATGAAGATCACCAACATCGCAGATTTCAAAATTTCAAACAACCTATAACACTCAGACTTCCGAAAGGTAAAAGTAAATAAATAAATAAAAATTCATGGCTTTGTCAACCATACAGCTTGGTGGAAACATCATAATTCACTCATTTAACCTCTTTTTCTTCCACCTTTTGTTTTGGAAGCTCTTTATGATTCATATTGATCCTTTTAGACCAGAAAAAACTCAAAAGAAAAATTGTTGCTCGTCGTCTCTAATCCAGATTAACTATAACAAATAGAATTACAAAATCCAGAAGAATCTTCAATGTTCGCTTATCTTCTTCTGTATAGGTTGGACTGCAAATCTGTAACTGTACAGACTTCTGAGATGAGTTTACAGTCAACCGTCCCCTAGTTTCCAGCAGGAACAAGTTAGAGGCTCTCCTAAGCTAAAGCTTAGGATAAAATTCCGTAAACTCACGCTAGTGGGACTAGTGGGGCCCACCCACTCGACCCCCCTGAATTGCAATGTCCACCAATTTTCGGTTAGATCCGAATTTAAACTGTGTACCAATTCGAATGGACTGTTGACCATTAAACTTATGGGGCCCAGATGGAGAAGATAAAAACCATGGTTGGGACTGATTTTTTGCAAAGAAGAGGGTCCCAGGGAATCCTTGAAATCCACCCCCCTCCCCCAACCCATCCCCATCCTCATGTGGGTCCCCATGTGGGCCCCACCACACACTTGAGATTACCTTATCCTAGGCTTTAGCTTAGGAGAGCTGCCTCCTATATATGTATATATATATATATATATATATGGGGACATTCATGTGCATCCATCCCTCACCATATGATGAGGGACAAACTTAATGGAGCCCACCTAGGGCCCCACTAATCATGGGACTTGGGGTGGATGGAAAGAGACATCTTGGATGGTCAAGCTTCGGGTCAATCCCATAGGACTTTATATTAAATAAAAAAATTTGACCCTCGATCCAACGGTCCAATCCATTCAAATAGGTGAAAACTCGATGGATCATATGTAACTCAAGAGTCCCATGTGTGTAGATGGTTCGGATGTATCTTAAAGTTGGCCCCATTATGTTGTCCGTCGCCATATTATGGTGAGGGATGAATGCGCATGAATATTTCCCATATATATGTATGTATGTATATAGATATATATATATATATATATATATAGAGAGAGAGAGAGAGAGGAATCTTGGTTGTGTAAGAGACAGAGAGAGATAGGAATCTTGGTTGTGTATGTACCAAGGGAGGAGACTTCTCATTGTAAGATGTTTGTAATCCGAGTATTCACGCTAATCTATATAACTCAATATCCTAAGAACAATATCCTAATTCCTAAGGATAATGGTAATTGGTGACAGTATTAAGTAAAATATAAAAAGCAACAAATATGTAACCCATAGTCCATGGGTCTAGATAATTCTGGTAGATCTCACATGTACAAGTGTAATACCCCATATGCACAGCATATAATTCTTCTGCTCACTTTGGCTGGACTTGCATCTCCACACATAAATTCCTGTTTTGGTTTTTACATACATTGTGAAGAACTAATTGGCTGAATTCTTGTGCAGTCAACATTATGAACTCGTGGTAATTAATTATTTTTTATTATGTAGCTTGTTTCTATAAGGTTGATTTTAAGACCTATCCTAAAGTAAAAACCCTTGGAAGGATTGTTATGCATAGTTTTTCCATTTCTTTTAAGGACTGTTATGACAGTTCACAAAACTGTCTCAGTAAACTTTCTTTATGACGATATATTGGTGACTGTTGAAAAAAATGAGAAACCCTCTCTTTACACATGTAGGAAATTTGGTCGACTGCTGACATGGTGGCAGTCCTTTATTTTAGGTTGATTGTACTCCTAAACATAACCTGAGCATCAGATATGAGAGAATATGGTATCTGGGCTATGCCAGTTGATAAAGGTAACGCAGATGACATGAGTAAAAAATGTATAGAACTTTTTTATCACTAAAAGTTGGTTTATAAATCTATTCCTTCACCAGCTTGGTAAGTGCTTTGGTTCGTCCCACCCATATGTAGTGGTGGATGGCCTTGCTAATAGAAGAGAAGATAGGCTTGGAAGAGCGTAAGTTCTTGTAGTCGGCATGGCATTTGTAACAGGCCTTGGCCCACTCTACCCAAGTGTCACGACTAAGAAGACAGCTTGATGGAATGCTACGAGACCCTGGCGCGACACACTGTGTGAGGACAATGTGACTTGACGCGATGCATCCATGGTGGGCGACCAAGACAAGACAGGTTCGTTGCACGCACCTAAAAGGCCTCGTCAGACCCTAAGTAGTATCGTATTTGACCGAAGAAGCACTCCGTGGACCAATATCTGCTTTCATTATATGGCCAATACCGATTGACTTTAGCAGAACATATGAATGTAGAAAAAGCTCCTGGTTTTGAGGAATTGGAAACATCTCTTTTCCATTCCCATTTACCCAGTTCATATCTTTGTTTCATACGTTCCCAGTGTGAATTCGATCTCTTCAATCTCGGGATACCACCTACATAACTATGGCCAGAGAGTCAACTATTACAATACTATTCTTAGTAGAGGGTCGATATTGACGCTAAATACAGGTTTGCGGTGAGTTGAGCTTATAGGTTTGCGGCTTAGTCGAGCATCGATAGTCTTCTTCCTCTTCTCCCTCCTCTTTCTCCATCTTCCCACTCCATTTCTCGCCTAACCCACCACCTGTTAACACTAGTGATACAAAGCCCACCAGGCCCAGGCCCATTCATTGTAACAAATTAACCCATCATATGGGATACGTTTAGGATATACTCAAATCACTGTAACAGCTTTCATTCCATAACAATAGATTGTATCAAGATTTGAATTGCCTTGATTAAGGCTAAATGAGATTATAAAAGGGAGGGAGGATCGTCCATGAGAGGGATCCAAGTATTATACAAATATTCATGTTCATTCACTGTCGTGACATGGTATCAGAGCCTTCTGCTTAGCCTACATGCTGACGACTCGTCTGCATCTCAGTCACTCTATATAGATCATCTGATCTAGTTCTAGAAATCCTCAGACCATCTTAGACCATCTCAGATCATCTGATCATCTGTCGCCTGGCCATATCAATCAGTGGCCCACCTGCGATCATCATGGACTGTCCCAGAATCCTTACAGCAGTGGTCGACTCCCTATCCTGGTATTTTTGAAGATTTTTTCATCATTTTTCCAAGATCAGAGGCTTCTTGGATTTCTGACGAATTCTCCCTGAATCTCCAGTCCAGTCGTCTGTGATCATCCCTGATTGTCTCAGATCTGACGTGGCCCACCTGCGATCATCAACTGCTTCTCAGCTGACACAGCCCATCTTGGTCGCCTGGATTTATACATCTTTATGAAGATTTTCTCAATATTTATGGATCATCAGAGGTAGGCCATCTACCAATTTTTGTAGATCGTGAGTTTTGTCCATATATTTTTATCTCAGCCGTCCAAAAGTTTGGATTTGGATTCTTTCTACCTGAGACCACTTCCAATAGTTGCGGAAATTTACTGTGCACCCATCCTCATCCTCAGATCTGTCAACAGATCATTTGGTGGTGTCCACGTACAGATCTACACAGTGACGACTGGGTCGTCTGTGTTGATTCTGCACGCCTGTGCATTTTTTTTGTCCACTGTTATTTTGTGGCTTTTGAGAACTGACCCAGCAAGGCCCAGGCCCATTCATTTTGTGGCTTTTGAGAACAGCAGCCTGCTAGTACATTTTTCTAATTATGGATAAAAGTGACCATTACCTGATTAAATTCAATGGGACAAATTACTCATCATGGGCATTCCAATTCCAAATATACCTTAAGGGAAAAGAGTTATGGGGTCATGTTGACGGGACTGATCCTAAACCTTTAGAGGATGTCAAAGCGCTATCTAAATGGGAAACCAAGGATGCCCAAATCATGACTTGGCTTCTAGGGTCAGTTGACCCACAATACATTCTGAATCTTCGGCCCTATAAAACAGCAAAAGGAATGTGGGACTATCTCCGACAGGTGTATCAACAAGATAACTCCGCAAGACGTTTCCACTTAGAACATGAGTTATCTCAGTTTAATCAGGGAACAATGTCCATCCAAGACTATTACTCTCATTTTATTCAATTATGGACGGACTATACTGAGATCATTTACTCAAGTCTACCTGATGCTTCGATTGCGGTGGTTCAAGGCATTCATTCCACTAGTCAGCGGGATCAATTCTTGATGAAACTGAGGTCTGAATTTGAACATGTTCGGTCCAATCTGATGAGCAGGGTGCCTTCCCCATCTATTGATTCATGCTTAGGAGAGCTTCTTTGCGAGGAACAACGTCTTACAACCCAAGCCACTCTTCAACAAGTTATTTCTCCAGGACCACTGCCTGCTGCCTACCTGGCTCGTCCCAAACAGCAAACCAGAGACATGAGCAAAGTACAGTGTTATTCTTGTCAGAAGTATGGCCATGTCACCACTCAATGCAATCAGAAATTCTGCTCTTACTGCAAACGCAAAGGCCATGTTCTTCCGGAATGTCGGCGTCGTGCTCAGTCTTCCTCACAGAAGGCTAATCTAGCAACCCTGGATGCGTCTCCTTCTACAGTTAGTCCTGCTGCCAATACCGTCATGCCTGCACAGCTTCCTTCTTCATCATCTCTTACCCCTGACATGGTTCAACAGATGATAGTAAATGCCTTTTCTGCTCTTGGTCTCTCAGGTAAACATTCAACCTCTACCTGGTATATGGATTCGGGGGCTTCTAATCATATGACCCACTCTTTTGATAATTTATCTCAAGTAAAGCCGTATGATGGAAATCTCCGAATCAATACCGCAGATGGTGGCAGTATCCCAATTACTGCCATCGGTGAGATCTCCCATCCCTTACCTTTGAGTCATGTCTTTCTTTCTCCTCAATTATCTACAAATTTATTATTTGTTGGACAATTAGTTGATAACCATTGCTCTGTCTCGTTTTCACGTTCTGGTTGTGTAATACAGGATCAAGCATCGGGGGAGGTGATAGCGAAGGGACCTAAGTGTGGCCGTCTTTTTCCGCTACAACTTTCTACACAAGATCGGAATTTGGTTGCATCTGCTTTGTTTTCTGCTTCTAGTTTACACAAGAGCCAATTATGGCACAATAGATTAGGCCATCCTAATTCTCGTACTTTGTTGTCTTTATTTCAATCTGGTTTGCTTAATGATAATAAACTATCTCTTAAAGATGTTTCTTTTGATTGTTCTAGTTGTAAATTGAGCAAGAGTAAGACTCTTCCTTTTCCTATCAGTACCTCATTATCATTGAAATGCTTTGATCTTGTTCATAGTGATGTATGGGGTATCGCCCCTGTCATCTCTCATTCTCAGTTTAAGTATTTTGTTACATTTATTGATGATTACAGTCGATTCACATGGATTTATTTCTTACATTCTAAATCTGAGGTGTTTGTTATTTTTAAAAATTTTTTAGCTTATGTGGAAAATCACTTCTCCACATCCATTAAAACACTTCGCACCGATTCCGGTGGTGAATATGTTTCTAATGAGTTTCAGAATTTTTTGCAAACCAAAGGGATCATTTCTCAAAAATCTTGTCCTTATACACCACAACAAAATGGTGTGTCTGAGAGGAAAAATCGACACCTTCTGGACATTGTTAGGTCCCTTCTCTTAGAATCCTCTGTTCCACCAAAATTTTGGCCTGAAGCTCTATCAACGGCAGTTCATATTATTAATAGACTACCATCACCTCGTATAGCGAATGAGACACCTTATTTTCGCTTATTTCAGAAGCATCCTACTTATTCTCATCTCCATACTTTTGGGTGTGTATGTTTTGTTCTTCTTCCCCAAGTTGAACGAACAAAACTATCTGCTCAATCATCTAAGTGTATTTTTCTAGGCTCTGCGACTGACCACAAAGGCTTTTTTTGTTATGATCCTAAGGTGCGACGTATCAGAACCTCTCGTAATGTTGTGTTTTTTGAAAATCAGTATTTTTTTCAACATAATTTAGATCCTGATAATCCTATTGTGTTTTCCCGTGTTCCTGACTTTTGTGATAATCCTGTTCTTTCTTCGGACTCTATCAAGCCTTTACTTGTGTATGAAAGGCGTCGGCGGGGAAATACGATTGCACCTGAGCCTCCTGATTTGTCAGCTTCCTCGGCACTTGACCCAGCTCCTGCTCCAGACATTCCCCAGTCAGTTCCTCTTCGTCGATCCTCTAGGATTTCCCGCCCCCCTGATCGGTTTGGTTTCACCCATACATCCTTACTTGTTACTTTGTCTTCTGTTCACATTCCCAATCATTTTTCTCAAGCAGTGCAACATGAGTGTTGGCGGCAGGCCATGCAGGAAGAACTTAACGCACTCAAAATGAATCACACCTGGGATGTGGTTCCCTGTCCTCCGTCCATCAAACCCATTGGTTGTAAATGGGTTTACTCTATCAAGCTCCATTCTGATGGTACTTTGGCGCGTTATAAGGCTCGATTAGTGGCACTTGGCAACCGTCAGGAGTATGGTATTGACTATGATGAGACCTTTGCTCCGGTGGCCAAGATGACAACGGTGCGTATTATTCTTGCTATTGCCGCATCACGTTCATGGCCTCTTTATCAGATGGATGTTAAGAATGCCTTCCTCCATGGAGATCTTAAAGAGGAAGTCTACCTGCGTCTTCCTCAAGGATATGATACTACTTCTAAAACCGAGGTGGCACGGCTCCGTCGCTCGCTGTATGGACTCAAACAAGCGCCCAGAGCTTGGTTTGAAAAATTTCGGTCTACTCTGCTTCATTTTGGATTTGCTCAAAGTCCCTATGATCCTTCACTGTTCCTGAATAACACTGCTCAAGCTACCACCATCCTTCTAGTATATGTGGATGATATCATCATCACCGGCACTCACAGTAACATGATCCATCGTCTTCAATCCTCACTTCAATCTGCATTCCATATGAAAGACCTTGGTCCTTTAACGTATTTCTTGGGTCTTGAGGTACAACAGTCTAGGAAGGGACTGTTTTTACATCAGCATAAGTATGCTACTGATCTTATTGATCTTGCTGGCCAAAAGGATGCAACCCCTGTGGACACTCCATTAGAAGTCAATGTGAAACTCCGGTCCGATGATGGGGCTCTCCTCTCTGACCCCACCTCCTACAGACGATTAGTCGGGAGTCTAGTCTACTTGACCATCACTCGGCCCGACATCTCATATGCTGTCAATGTTGTTAGTCAATTCATGCAAGCACCACGGCATCACCATCTAGTTGCTGTCAAACGGATTATTCGGTACCTTCTTGGTTCTCCGACACGAGGCTTGGTTTTTCCAGTTGGCACACCTCTCACCCTCAATGCTTATTCTGATACCGACTGGGCTGGATGCCCAGATACTCGTCGATCCACTACAGGCTGGTGTATGTATTTGGGTGAATCGCTCATCTCTTGGAAATGCAAAAAGCAGGAAAGGGTCTCCAGATCATCCACTGAATCCGAATATCGTGTCATGTCGTCTGCTTGTTCTGAGATCCTTTGGCTTCGTGGCTTACTTGCAAATCTGGGGTTTCCTCAGACCTCTGCTACCCCACTTCATGCGGACAATACTAGTTCCATCCGTATCATTGAGAATCCAGTTTTTCATGAAAGGACCAAGCATATTGAAGTGGATTGTCATTTTATTCGAGATGAATATGATCGCAAGGTCATTAGTCTTCCACATGTTTTCAGTGAACTCCAACTTACGGATATCTTCACCAAAGGACTGCCTCGGCCACGCCATGAGTTCTTGATTCGCAAATTGATGTTGGTTGACCATCATCAATTTGAGGGGGGGTGTTAACACTAGTGATACAAAGCCCACCAGGCCCAGGCCCATTCATTGTAACAAATTAACCCATCATATGGGATACGTTTAGGATATACTCAAATCACTGTAACAGCTTTCATTCCATAACAATAGATTGTATCAAGATTTGAATTGCCTTGATTAAGGCTAAATGAGATTATAAAAGGGAGGGAGGATCGTCCATGAGAGGGATCCAAGTATTATACAAATATTCATGTTCATTCACTGTCGTGACACCACCATCCTCAACACCGCCAAACACCAATCTTCATCTCTCCCGTTTCATCCCAATATCCCATATCTTTATTCCACTCAAACCAGCACCTACATCTTCTTCCTCCAACACCATAATCCATCTTCACCATCTCTAGTGTCATTCCATCTTTCTTCTCACAATCTAAAGAGGCCCATCACCCAGCCTTTATCACAAAACAAAAGCCCATCATCTTCACTAGAACCTTCACACCATCACTGCATCTCCTCTTGCAAACATGCCATCATCTTCTCCAACCCCTGCTCCGCAGCCTCCGCCTTCTTCCACCGCCGCTGCCTCAACTTTTGTCAGGAGTGGCCTGCCCATTTGCGTCCCTGGCCGAGAACACAGTGCTATAGGAGAAGCTCTTGTAGTACCTGGATGTGATGGGGATGCACACCTAGTGAAGTAGATCCCACTGAGGTCAATGTTCTGCTTCAAAGTAAAAAAAAAAAAAGAGGAGAGTTGATATCGACGCTGGGCTACCACAGTTTTAAAAAATATACAAAACTGGGCCACTGTCGTTCACGCATCTCTATTGGGGGCTTTTTTGTTCACTGGATATCTAAGGGGTTTTCTCTCGTAAAATCCTCTTTGTATATTATTTTAACAATATTAATAATCTTACAATCTAGTTCAAAAATAAAGAATGAAAATCTTATGATCTTACATATTACATCCACAATTTAGGACCCCCATAAAATATGAGTGCTTTTCAGAACATTGATTACACATGCATGTGTAACCAATCCAGACAGTCCAAACCATGAGGCAGATTAAAATTGCAAAAATAGGACAAAATGTGCTGATAAAAAAAAATATATTGCCGGATGCCAAACCACTGATAGCTCAGTGGTAGAGGCGTCTCACTCTCCAAGGGACAATCAGGGATTGATCAATGGTATCCCAGGCTGTGCTCACCCTCCTACACCACTGTTCAAAAAGAAAAGGAAAAAATTTGTATGACTTTGCATCGAATTTGGACCACTGACCATTTTCTTGCTCAACCATCTGCTTGACAACCAAAAATTAGAAGTTTATGATTATCTAATCACTTCAGTTTTACGTATACGCCGAGTCAATGATTTGGAGGACACAGGAGAGAGCATACAAAAAGAATTCATGACAGGTATACTGATGATTTCACAAAATTGTATTTTGCCGTGAATGCACAGGAGAGAGTATAAAAATGAATTCATGTTTCTTCTTCTTCTTCTTCTTTGGTTGAGCGAATAGAAATGGCGTGAATGATTGTGGGTGTGTGGCTGCATAGGCGTGTGGTTCTGTGGCTGTACGGTGGGCGTTGGGTGGGGGGAGGAGTGCAAAGAACAAGAAGAATAATTAACACCATTCCCATACTAAAGAAAAGATAAAAATGCAGACATACTGACAACTGGCATTTTTAGCAACCACAAATTGATGCACTCTTGCAGCCTAGGTTCTTGCACAAGCTAGTTCTAACTTCTAAGACATAGGAGTGAAAAATTGGAGGGCGTCCATTACCTCTACATCTGCATATATTCCGGGAAAAGATAAGCAGCCCTCATTGAAAGGCACAGTCTTCTTTGAATATTTGTGAACTTTTGGGTTTATAAGGACAATTTCCTCTCCTTCTCCACGCTCACCAGCAGGATTGAACACCAGAAGTTGAACATTAATTCCTACTTGAGGTGCCGAAAGCCCAATGCCATCAGTTCTGTTCAAAACAAAGCCAAAAGGAATTGTGCAAAATCCTGTAAATCTGAAGTGTTCTTAATAAGAATAAAGAGAAACAAAAACAGATGTTATGCTATATCATTCATGCATCTGACGTGCCTTATAGGCTATAGCATATTCCCAACTCTTAAGTAAATAAAATATTAAATATGCTCTAGCTGGCACAAAACATTGTTAACAGGAAAAAGTAGCTTCGAATGGCAAAGAGTGAGACTTGATCTGGAGATCTGACATAGAAGCAAGAGACATGATCAAATTTAGAGATCCAATCCCAAAAGAGACTACTAGATTTGGAGATCTGATCCAAATGCAAATTATCAGCTCAGGCAAATATCAGACAAACATATGATTCAATCCAAAGACTTGACTGATACAACAAAAAGGCCATTGGATCCAAAGACAAATAGAAAAGATCCAAATGCAGAACCATGCAATTGATGATTCATGGCCTAACAAGTGTGAAGCCACTGCAAATCAAAGACCAAGTTAGAAAACTGATCTAAGCCAAAGACTTATTATCAAAAATCCCAGGAAACCTATGACAAACAGTGGCAATGTCAACATGTAAACTGGTTTTGGGGAAAAACATATACCCAAAAGTACTAAACATGATATTTCAACTTAGAACTGAAACAGAACACTAAAGGGGGGAAAAACTGGCATCAATTTTTCAGAACATAACAATACCAAACACAACCCTATATCAGTACCATTTTGTATTCCGAAAGAAAATTTCTACAAAATAGGAAAAAAAAAAAAGCACACCAGCAACAAGTAACCAGTGTTCTAGAAACCAAAGAGAACCATCCGGACCTGGTTGGACCCAGTTCGACTGGATCCATTTGCCTGGAAACCCTTCTACTAGTAAAAAAAAGAAAAAGAAATAAAACAAAACCACCTAAATCGGTAAAAATCATCGCTGCGTTACTATGAGCCAATGGCCTTGACCAGTTATAATCATTTTTTTTAACAATGTTATTTATTATTTATTTTACTTTTGTAACTATGATGACACTTTTAGACTCGGTTGAACCAGCAGTTGAATTGGCCACCAGTAAACATTTCAGGTAACCACTATCTTAAAATAAAAGGCCAAACTTAACAAACTTACCTATACATAACATCAAACATGTCAGCAACTAACTTCTTCAAATTCTCATCATATGTAACAATGCGCTTGTTTCTCGCTCTCAGTATTGGGTCGGGATACTCCACGATTCTCAAGGGTGGCTCAAAGTTGAGATCAGAAGCTACAGCCATAACAGAATTAAAATCAATTCAGAAGTTTGCATGTGTCACATATTCAAAACACATATCAGAGGCACAGCCAAAAAAAATCACTTAAATGGGCTTTCATATGTATATTTTATGTATAACTATAAGATATCAGTCAAAGGTTAGATATTATGCGGGCTAGTGACATAATAACTATATATAGAGGCGTGCTCAGGTGCAGATGTCTCACACAGGAGAACATGCGAGACAGCCTATAGAGCCCACCAATCATGGATGAGGTGTGGTTCGAAAGATCCAAATGGGACCAGCCCATACATAAAAGGTGGGTTGCAAGCACCGCCCCTGAATTGAATGATGGAAATGGATGAATAAACCAGTTCAATCTATAGCCCTGGTTGCACTTGTACACATGTGCTCTCTTGTCTCCACGAAGTAGTCTTCTCGTCGTTGCCATGGGCCGTATCGCATTTCTAAATTGCATTGGCCAAGTAGTCTGTTGATTTAATCTGATCTGTTTGATCAATCTTCCCTCTCATGCCAAAATAAATCTTGTTATATGGCATTCCCCATTGAATAAAACAATTGGAGAAAGAACTTCCTACCAGTTCTGATAATGGCATGCTTGTAGTAAAACCAAAAGTACTATCAACCAAAGGATGATTAAAAAAAGAATACTCAAGCAGTAAACCATTAGCTCATCAAGTAGGCTCACCGTAGGCCCTTTTTTTCCATGGAATTGAATTCCCAGGAATTCAACCTAAAATGGGTTCAAAGTTCCAACAAAGGATTATCAAACAGGTAAGGGGTGAATGATACAAGGCCAAGATATAAATCAGACCCTCACTTTCCTAAGATTTGATTCACTGGGTCATCATGCCTGTTTATTCATTTTCAATCAAAGGGGAGACTATTTAATGACCATTCAAGGAAATACATTCTTTCAAATTCCTAGGAATTCAATTCCATTCCAACAAACAAACAGACCCTCAACAAAAAAAAATTCTTTCTTTCTTCTTCTTATGCAGCTTTTCCTTCATTTTGAGTTTGTGGGTGTTAATCAGACAGAAGGATAAAACGGTAATTTCACTTACGAGAGGTCTTTTCGTCTTCTCTGAAGGGAAATCCTCGCCTGGCCTGAGGTCTGGAGGAGAGGAGGCGCACGTTAGAGTGGGGACGGCGCAGGACGCGCAAGTTAGAGGAGAGCCTCGCCTTGTTGCCGAGGAGAGGGAGGAGTGCGCAGGATAGGTGCTGGGTCCGGAGCCTAGGAGCGGCGCACGCCATGTCCGTACGCCGGTGCCCTATCTGCGCAGGATAGCAGTGGCTGGCGGCTGTGGGGGAAAAAAATGGCGAATTTCGATGGGAAGAAGCGGATTTTCGCCCGACCAAACAGGTTTGAGGATTCTTGAAAGACTGGAAGGGTATTTTTGTCATTGGAATATATGGTATTGGGTTGCAATTGGGTCGGGAAGGTTTTTTTTATTTTTATTTTTCCCCAATTCCAACCGGAACATAACGACGGGTCTAGATCCGGGTCCAGGTCTATATAGAAAATGATATTAAAAGAGATATGATTTTAAGGAGAGATTTTCAAAAATTAAAATAATATATTGAGTCTCGGGTCCACGGGTCCAAACCATGATGGAACCGGACTCATACCCATTTACTCATCGGAGCCTAAATAAGAACCCAAATCCGGTTTTTAACGAGTCGGAATCTTCGGGTAATCGAAGAATCGGAAATCCATTTACATCCCTACCTGTTTGGGTTATTATCTTGTAAAGTGAATTAAAGTGGAGGATTATTTTTAAAAAATAAAAAAGAAGAGGATTATTATTAAAAAGTATAAAATTTCAAAATTCGCACTCTTGACTTTTTATAGTTTTGTGACAGGAGAATGAACTTTTTCGACTTTTATGGATAAAATTAAGAGGCATTTTGTTATTTAATGGAATGAGAGAATAACTTTTTGACTTTTTTTCATTAAAATAATAGATGATTTCTAAAATTTTATACTTTTTTATATGGCCCCTGTATTTTCTTTTTTTCTTTTTTGAATCGCACTTCATTTTTGGCAAATGGGCTTTTGGCCGAGACTGCGAAACAATAAACAAGTCGAGCGGTTGTGGTATTTTGCAATTTTTTTTCTTTTGTACAAACAGGATGGGTTGGACCACTGGGGACCCCATTGATGCAAGAGTGAACCCAGCATACTTTTAGGAAGATGACTACCTACCTACCCATACAGGGGGAGAGGACTTTTAGGGCACGTTTGGCAAATTGACAAGAATCCCTTGGTTAGAGGTTTTCTTTGATCTGTTGGAATCAAGCCATCCTCATGGAGGATTTCCTAAAAATAGGTCCACGTTTGGCAGTAGAGAAGAATCATGGAGTCTATGCATTGTGTGGTCCAACAATCATTAGTTTTTAGTCAATTTCTCATAATCCATGAAATATCAAGGGCTGATCTTTCACCCCACAAGCAGTTTTGGCCCTTCAGATATTCTGAACCATTCAGATCGTGCAAAGGGGGCCACATAAATTAAAAAATTAATATTTTAGAGTATGGACGTTTTTATAAATATCTCAAAATAGATGATATATCTACGGTTGAAAGTTGGGCCCTTTGTTGTATTTGGTCTCCTCTAAATCATTCACGGTTCAGATGATGATTACAAGGCCACAAAAATCAAAAAAAATGAAAAAAACAGTCTGCCAAATAATCCCGTTTTTTTTTTCTGTGGGGGCATATAAACAGTCAGAATGGTTTTGTAAATATCTCAAGTTATAGATGGAATCAACGGCTGATTTTTGATATGGTAGCCGTTTTGGACCTTGTGAACACTTTTACCGGTTCAGATCTTGATTGTGGGGCCCATAAAAACCAAAAAAACGCAAAAACCGGTCTCCCCTATATTAACGTCCAGATCACTGTAGCTCCGCAATTCCATGCTGAAGTGGATTCCTCTGATCCTTGGGGGCCTGGTCTGACTTTCAAAATATTTGCAAACTAAGATTTCTCTCTTCTTCCATACACTTTTCTATGCTGATCCAAACGTGGGTTTTCCACGGAATCGCGGAAAAACGTCAGAAATCCTCTCCGAGGACGTTTACCAAACCTGCCCTTAAGGATTGAACGCTAGACAATCAGATGAGAAAATTGTTATCCAACCAGTGGGCAGGATGGTTTTATTGCACTCGGCATGTTCCACTTCCATGTCTATTTAATCTTGTCAAAGTGTTGGTTAGACTCTAAATAGGGGAGGTGCCTATTTTAAGCTTTGCAAGTTATTTACTTGAGTAAGAAAAGTTTCAAATGCTGTTGTATGCAGTACTACACATCCACCTAATTTACTTTATTAAGGACAGCATGATCCACAACAACTGAAGCAAACATCTTAGTTAATATTTTCTAACACAATATTCAAGCAAGGCATGGGATATGCCTGATTTCAGCTTTGTTTTTCTTACACAAACAGGGGATATATATTATGAGTGATAAATGTTGGGTTTTGTGTGTTTCAAAAATTCCAAAAGTGGTTTTTGTCCTTTTGCTTTTTTGCCCTTTTGTTATGGGTAGTGTAGGTTGTTGAAAAACAAGCCATCCCACATTGCTAAAACTCAACTTTTGAAGAGGCTTTATAAGAGTTTTCAATCATATACTTTCTAAAGACTTTTGGAGCATTTTGCCATGGGCCCTATGCGCGCATGCGAGTCGGGCTTGACCCGGCGTGGCTGGCCCGGAAAACGTTTAACCGGGCGTGCGTCCGCGACGCGCATCCTGCGTGTATATCGCGCGCAGGGGGGGTGCAAATCCAGGCCAGGTGGCCTTTAGGGGGCCCATCTACTGATACACTTTTAACGTTAAGGATTAAATCCCCAACGGAACAGATCTGTATCTATAAATAATACAGTATCTCCATCTTCGTTAAGTATTACAACAAAACGATTCTCTGTTTTTTCCTCTGAGCATACAATCAAAAGAGAGTTTACGCTTCGGGCTGCCCGTGCGATCGGACCTGAAGGTTAGCGCCGTTGTATCTTGGGGGCAGTTCTGCTGAGATACCCTTTCGCACCTGGATTTGATCCAAAGGGGCGGAACTCGTCCTAAAGAGAGCGTCCTCCGACGTGCCTCGGCTGCAGATCTACTTCACTGCCGGCTCTTCCTTTTCCGCAGATCACAATTGCAGTCTTCGGCAAATCGGGTACCATTGTTTTATTTTAAATTCTATTTGACAGTGTTCTGTACTGTAACCAACAATAAATCATATACTTACATGACATTAAATCAAAAGATATCATATGTAAATGGTTAATCATTTCTTTATTTCAAGACAGTAACAATTCTTAAGCTTTTCTTATTATAAACCACCTTCATCATTCCTTTACATTTTTTTCATGGGTGTTTTTTAACTTTTGGAAGTGATTTTATCCTTGTCTTAAATCTAGATTTGTCACGGTCAATACTTGCAAACCTTAATTTCTCGACCTCGTTAAAACATAGTGACTTATCATAAAAAAAAAAAAAAAAAAAAAAAGGGCAAACATTTATTTATTATAATCAGTTATCAAACTAATTTAAACATAGTACTGTTATGTTTGAGATATATACTATCCATACTCAGTCAAGCTCGAGCTCAGTAGATTGAGAAAGGTCTAGCTTGAGATGTTTAGTTCACAAATCCAGCACAAGTGCAAGCCCTTTTAATGAGTTAAGGATTTGCTTAGGTACAATTTGGGATGGCACACAGGTCATGGAAGGTACACTAATGCTTGATTTGTCCATGTCATGCTCAAAAATATTTTTAGGGGCTGTGATACCAAACCTGCCCCGTAGTGAATTCGGATTGGGGGTCAAGTTTGATCGTAGTTAGTTTATTTTAATGTGAAAAAACAATGTGTACCCCTTGGTAGTTGAATATGTGACATTCAGAAGAACGCGGATGCTTACCATCACTAGTACCAGTGTGGTTTAGTTACAAGCAATACATAAATGGAAGAAAAATAGGATGGGACGGGTTAACCGCACACAATCGAAACTGAACCTGACCAACCCAATGTCAAAGGAGTGAGTCGGGGCAGGTCCCCATTCAAAAGTAGACACATTGCCATCCCAAAGTAAAAGGAGAGCAAGTGATTCACTCACTATCCGATAATGATGATGACGACGATGATGATTAATAACTCAATCGGTTGTTAATAGCTAACTAATTAAGAAAGATGAATTGAAAATTGAAATAAAAACAAATCAACTTGTCACAACATCACCTCAGGTTCCACAACTAACAAAGTCTTAAATGGGTTTTCTTATCTTGTAGATGTCTCATTTAAAAAACTTTACTTGCATCATTAGGAGCATGGTTCATGCCAGGTGCTATTTTTGACCCACTTTATGTGCATCAGCCAGCAGATGCTTGGCATGATCTCTTCCTGCATTTTTATCAACTTGACATTTTCATTTATGGATTCCAAAACAAATAAAATTTCAGGATAGAGAGGAGAGGTTCTAAAGTGGAAATAACACAACACACATGGATCTTTTGCTCAGCACAAAATAAAGAATCATTAATTGATGTCCACCAAATTAAATCAATGTGTGGAGCACCTTTTTTTAGATATTTTTAATCATATTTTACTAAGTTGAGCCAATCGACAGTGATCATATGTTTGATCTACTCGATTTCTTTTTGTATTAAATGAGAGTCAATAATTCCAAGGTGGGTCCTATTAGCATTCACATTCGCTTATGCTTGTGATAAAAATATATTATGCTCAAGAAATAAAAAATAAATAACAACATGAATCATACCTGAAGCCATGGTGGGTCCTATTAGCATTCACAAATGTTTCATAGCCTTTTAGTAGTAGAAATATTTTATTTTATTTTTCCAAGCCCTTTACCAATTCTTTCTCACGACATATCATGAAATCTATTTCTTTTTTTATCGAGACAACGGGGGAGGAACATGAGAGGGCCTAGCCACGGAGAGATAACGCCTTCTCACACTGGGAGAAAAAATGCGCTCACTTAGAGATTAAACCCTACGCACTTGGATAAGAAATGGGATATTCAACCCAATGTAGCTAAATGAAATATAGAAGGGTCAAATTAGTTCAAATCAAATGGCCGTCTATGTATTTTGTTAATTACACACTATAGTGCTACGTGGATAGATAATCCTCCTCTTTTATAAATCACTTTTATTAGAGCCTAATAACGTTGTTGGGTTTGGATGAAGGAAATATGGGTCTCACATACATCGTATCATGTAGATTTCTTAAATAGTTTTGTTGATGACACTAAATTGTTATTATTGATATAAAATTGTTATATAATAGAATGTTTCATTTTTAAAAAGAAAAATAACATGCCGTTCTCAGGTAAAAGGATGAAGGGCTAATCAGCTGGTAGCTCGATGGCAAGGCATGTCCCTCTCCTTATAAACAACAAGAAACCTGTCCATAAATGTAGCTCGCTGGTGAGGGATTTTGGTTGTGTGTGGATGACTATTTTACGACTGAAATTATTTTTATTGAGGGTCGAATGTTTGTATCACAGGAGGCCAGGACTCAATGGATGGGTGTGATTTCCAATCAGGAGGTGTCATATCATCAGCATGTGATTTGCAGAACTTGTAATTTGAGAACAAAATTTGTTAACCAAACATGGCACCTTCTGATTGGAAATCTCACCTATATGGTTTCCCACCCTCAAGTGTGGGAGGTAAAGCATGTCACCTTATCATTTTATTTGATACACAGTGCATAGTGTTTTTTTTTCCTACCATCTTTCTTAAAATAGAAACCTGACATCTTGATATTTTATGAAAAAGAATCACATGAAATCATTACTTTTGCAAAATGGTTTGCTCTTAAAATAGGCCCCTTGGTAAACACTACCATTGGCTATTAAAGTGGCATTTCAACAAAAAGTCAGAGATTTTTTTCCAATTGGTGCCTACATGAATTGCATAAAATTTGTTGACTAACATTCTGATGTGAGATTTTGAAAAGAATTTAGCTAAGAAAATATTTTCAATATTGTTGTAGGAATTCCATCAAATCAAATGAAGATCTTGTAAGGTATGAATTCTAAACAGTGGCATTCAATTGAAAATTAGTGCTTGGTCACACCTTGGCACCCAAATTACCACATCAAGTCAGCAATTTGCCACCCAAGGGACTCTTTGGTTAAGAGCATTTTTTTAATGAAAATTTCCTTTATCGGGAAATCCTGCAAAATAATAATAATTGTTGTCCTTGAAAATTCAAATTCCAGTTAGATTGGGTTAAAGGGTGAGAATTAGTTGAATTGACCATATGATATGTCACTTTTAAGGCTTGGTTGGTTGCAAGCACTCGGGGATATACTATCTAGAGAATTTGGAGAATTCCCCAAGAAATAAAGTTCTAAAATGCTAATGGCAAAAGAGCATTTTGAATTTCAAAACTCAAAATATCCAACGGGCAAAAGTGACATTTTACTTGGTCTGCTCAATAAATTCTCACCATTTGAACTCAATCAAATAAGGAATTTAAACTTGCAGCAGACAACCCTTGTAATACTGTTTATGTTAAAAATGCTTACGGCCAAACAAGCCCCCCATCGAATTACGAAAATTTTGAATTTCAAAATTCTTTATTATTCAGAATATTTTGAAATTCTACTTCGGATGACAATACTTACAAATTCTCTTAATCCGACAATATTCCCAATGTCTGCAATTCAAACCGACTCTAAGGGCACGTTTGTGTAAAGACAATTTTCATGGAAAGATAAAATTACATCAGCAAATTCTATAGTTTTAAAAATGCCTTAGTAAAGGTATTCTAGGGAAGTTAGAAATTCATGTTTGGTGTAAAAAGTTTTTCCTCGATGAATTGGTACTAATGTTGTTTGATACAGCTACATATTTCTTTAGTGAAAATTACTGGGTGTGTAGGTCTGTGTGTGCGCGCGCGCGTGTGGGCGGGGGGGGCGGGGGGGGGGGGTGGGTGAAGAAATGGAGAATCAGTTTTATGTGGAAATGGACTTCCCATATCTCCCGATAGAAGGTCTATTTTTATGCCTATAAAGGAAAAAGTTGACGTGACAAAAAAGCAGAAAAACTGGTGTACCAAACACACACAAAATAAATGTTCGATAGAAAACCACGTACTTTTCCGCGAGAATAGGCTGCCAGATCTTGCCCTAAAAGTATCTTACAAATTTGAAAAAAACGAAAGGAGGGGTGTAAATGCAAAAACACCCATTTCAAAAATAATCCCTACCCACCATCACACTTCCACTCTCATCCCTCTCCTCTGTCTTCTGCCCCCTTATCCTTTCCTTTCATAGCACACACACGAAATCAACAATCGTGGAAAGCATGAAACTTCCCTCTTCCTTTTTTATTCCAAAACCACACCTTAAAACCCTTCCTCCTCCTCCTTCTTCCCAAACCCTCCAAACCCTAGACCTTCATCTCCTCATCCCATGGCGAAACTTGCAGACAAGGACCTCGAAACCCTAAACAGGAGAATGGGCTCCCTCTCCAACCACCTCCTCCCTCTAGCCACCCACTCTCCGCCCTCTCCTCCGCCGATTCAGCGATGCAACACCTCCATGGACAACAGCTATCATCGTGTCCACGGCCAGGTCCCGGATCACCCGGCTTCGTGGAAGGTCGTGCGCGACGAATTGGAGAAGGATTTCACTGATATCATCTATGAGAAGGCTGTTGGAGAGGGGATTGCGAAGGTTTGATGTGGAATTTTTGTTTGTAGTGTGGATTTGGCGTTTTAGATTATTTTTTTTTGTGTGGATGGAATTAGGTTGAGTTTAATTGGAATGCATGTAGGTTTAGATTCCAGTTGAAGTTTAGCCTAATTTCATCTTGAGAGGCTCCAAAATCGCTTCTTTTGTGGAGCCCAGCAAAAAGCATGATGGGCATGTTTATCTACATTCCCTGGAAAATCGGTTTCCAGCAAAAAGCATGATGGACATGCTTATGTACATTCCCTGGAAAATGGGTTTCACGGAAAGTTTCCATTTCTATGAGAAAGATTCTGGATTCCTTCTAATAGGAATTTATTACAAAAAATTTAGCTCATTTTTCGCTTTTCTAGTAAAAAAGTGGTTGCACCAAACATGGATTCTACAGTAGCACTGAAAATCATTTCAGCAATCCTCATTTTTGGGTGTGGAAAACTGATTACACAAACGTGCACCAAGGGGAATGTCAATGCATGCCTGGTTTTCTTAAAAAAAAAAAAGGTGAGAATGTTGAAATGCTTTTCCACGCTACAGCACAATCTAATCTACATTTGGTGGGATCACTTTTGTAATAGAAAAAACACAAAAATTAGCTAAACTTTTTCAGCAGATGCACACAAACATGTCCTGTTGTTAGATGAAGTGGGTTGGGGCCATTTTAAGTTGCTTATGGGGTGGCCCAAGCTCAGGTGGGCCCCACAGGCTCAGCAGTTCCATGCTTAGGGGCTTGCATGGGTGTCCGTTAAAATTTGGCCAGTGCCTTCTGACCCACCTGTGATCAACTTTGGCCTGGCCCTTACCTACCCCATAAACTGGCTTTCATTCTATTTTGACCCTCATCCAATTTTAATTCATTGTTGGACTGAAATTCCAAAGAACCAAAATGACAGATGCCTTTTACAACCTTCAACCTTGAGGCCTTTTCTAGGATGATGTGATGGGGTTGATGTTTTGCGACCCCCTCACCATTATGCCTCTGGTTGGGCCCCATAGCATAGTTTGCTCATTGGTGCACAGAATGGAATTCACCTCACAAAATTTTCTCATTGTTGATTTTGAATGGTTTATGTCACAACACGATAGATTCATTGGATTTGAAAATGCAACCATCATTTAAATCTGCAATAATCTGTTGGTAATGCTCTCTGCCCCCAGGTGGGCCCCACAGGGCTCTTGCATGTGATCTTCATATGCGACTTCACTTGTTAGGGGATCACAGCCGTATTCTCACATGCACAGATAAATGGTCATGTACATGTCCACATGTATCAATTTTAATAGAATGCATCCATCAAGTTGGGTGATCCCATGATATTTTTGTAATGGCCCATGAATTGGTTTGGATTGCTTATCTCGTGGCACTATCTGAAAAGAAGGGCCTTTCTAGATTCCTAGTGGAAATTACATTTTAATCAAAATAGATGTTCCATGATTCCAATCTAATGGACAAGTCTTGACATGTCTCATATAGGGGACCAGCCTGAGCAAAATTCTGCACTTATATTATGTAATCAAGCTCAAAGTTTTAGTTTGATGCAAGTAATCTCCAATCTGGTATTCAGTCAAACAGGACCAACTCTGGAGTTGGATGATAATGAGAATCTGGATCAGACTCAGGCTTGGGAAAATCAAAGTCCAGCCCAAATCAGCAGGAGCTTGAGCCCGAGAACACTGGATTTGGATGGTCCATTAAGTGATGTTTAGGGTCTGCTACATTTATTGGGCTAGATCTGTGGCTGAGCCAAGCTTTATGGTACTCAGGCCTTTCTTGGACTTGAGCTATAATTGGGCTTGAACTTTGTTGGGTAGCCGCCCAAATGCTTGGATCCAGGTTCTAATTCCATTTCTGACTTGATTATGATGTGGGCCTTGAAGTCATTATTAGCCCCAGACTCGAGGCCTTGTTAGTCCAATCCACGTCCAGCCTGTTGACAGACCTACATCTCTAATAATCAACAGAAACAAGAAAACTCAGAAAACTGAGTTAGGACTTAGGATTTTGGCAATTATATGCTGCAAAATTTTCAGTATATAATTGCCAACTCCTAAACCCAACAAACCCCAGTTTTGTTCACCAAAAAAAAAAAAAAAAAAAAAAAAAACACCCAATTTTGCTAAATAACGAAGAAGAAAGTTTCAATGGTCAATTAATTATAATAGCTAAAGGCATTCTTTCCACTTGGTTTCACCATTACAACAAAACAAAAAATGCCAATCTGGCTAAACCATCCTTTCTTACCATGATCTAATCGGAAGATATTCACCTGTGCACGGTGCGTATGCGCACCGCACATCCAGGGCAACTGTCACACATAACGTGTGAAATTCAGAGGTGGGCCCCACCTTTGGGATGTTCTGGATGCGGGTTCGTATGTGAACCGTGCACAGGTGAATATTATCCTTATCTAATCTCAACCACAAAAAAGATATACACTGTAATCCTCTCTTGCTTGAGGGATGAGAGAAATAAATAAATTGCTGATCATGCACATTTCACCCTTCATGGAGAAGCAATTGGGCCTATCTAGGCCTTTTTGCATAGGCTTTTGTTTGGCCTGGGCTTGATTTAAGTCATCATGTGGACAGAAGTGTAAACAGACATGGATGGCCATAGAAGTTAGAAAATGCTTCATATTCAGTGTAGAGATTTGGCCCAACTGATGACAGACCTTACCCAATTTCAGGGTCTGACATCAGTGCGGCTAATGCTATATTGCTATGTATGTTTACAATGTTGACCTGCAGACACAAACCTCTTTTTATATTACTCAATGTCTGTTGTTGACCTCATCTAAAATATTAGTTGGTGCTCTGATTCTGATTCAGTGTCTTTTATACTTGTAGATTACAATCAATCGACCAGAGAGAAGAAATGCTTTTCGACCACAGACAGTCAAGGAGCTCATGCGCGCATTTAATGATGCTAGGGATGATAGTTCTATAGGTGTCATCATCTTCACAGGGAAGGTATTATCCTATGCCGCCTTCTGGTTTCAGTTTGTTATGACTTTGTTAATGTTCGTTAATAATCGAATATGCTGAATTTGATTTCCTAAAAAATAAGGGGCTGGCAGGATGCTGTTCAACCAAAATTTTAACATCAGCTACATTTGGTATGATCAGTGGACACTTAAGCTATCATTAAATTGGATTGGAAATGTCAGACATGTGGAATCCTGCCTACTATGATGATGTCTCTTTACTTCAATATAACTAGCAAAATGCCCCCGTGCTTAGAACGGGAGATAGAGGTCATATAGAAAATACCATTTAATTTATGGTATAAATAAAAATTTTGATTTTGATAAATCTAAAATAGAAGTATTTCTAACAAACAAAAAATTACAGGCTTAATAATTGATGGAAAAGAGGAAAACTAGATAGTCCTGCTTCCTTGTAAATCTAAAAGCCACAGAGAAGAATAGGAGTCCACTTTATCTTTCAAAAGAAAAACAAAAGGCATAGGAGGTCACTAATGGCCCATATCACAAGCCTAATTGAACTCTTCCAGCCTGCATACATGGCACATAAAGGGCCCTTGATCAGGCGGTGCATTAGATCCTAGATTTTTGGACGTAAGTGCAAGCAGCCATGAGTATTTGCATCAAATCTATATACATGTTACCCTTTTTGTCTTGCCTGAAAAAAAGAAAAGAAACTATTCATTGTAGTGTTTTTTAGTTTTTAGACTAGTATTTTTGAACCCATCAAGTTCCAAAATGGGTTTTTTTGTTTGGTACATGGATCAGAATAACCAAACATCATGTAATTCATATTTGAGGGAAAAACTATGAGAAGTACTGTTGTTCTCTTTGTTTAAAGAGATAGTTTCCCAGATCAATAAAGTGATGGGTGGCATCTCTGGATAGGTGATGCTGTATGTGTAGCCAAGTATGAAAATACTTTATTAATCCAATATTTGGCCTTATGTTGACCATGGACTATTGCTGCCTTTCCTATTTATCTCTCTACTTGATGTTCATAAATGAAAAAAAGTTAGGATTTCTCATCAGGGAAATCTGTGGGGGCAGTTTGTACTGCAGATCCTTGAGATAAACATTTTGGATCACTGAACTGGGATCGATACACTCTGGGTTGAGGTGTGCATGCCAATTTTGCTTATACATGTTGGAACTTGAAATCAATTCTCATGCCTTTTGGCCTTGATAAAAATAAAAAATCTATTTTTATGATTTTTCTGTCTAAAGATTGAAGAAACTGTCTCCTTTAGTTATTTTTCTAGAGCATTCTATTAATTAACGTGGTTTGCTATGATTCTGTGGTTTACTATGATTCTCTTATAGGGTACCAAGGCATTTTGTAGTGGTGGTGATCAAGCAGTTAGAAAAAATGATGGATATGCTGACCACGACAGTTTCGGTCGGCTTAATGTTTTAGATCTGCAGGTATGGCTTGTATCTATCAATGCCTTTTCTTGCCGACGTACTTCTATTCCCAATGACAAGTAAATTACTGCATTCTTTCTTCTCATTGAATATCTTTCATTGACTCATCTGGAAGCATGTTGATTATATCCTCAAATTGGGCTCTGCCTAGTATTAATTTTTTTTTCTTTCTAAATCAATTTACCTTGTTTTCATTTTCTTTTTTCATTTTTTTTTTTCATTTTGTGATAAGGATATATGATCTTGTCATTTATGTTCTCGGGGAAATTGGCAATTAATAGATCATGCCAATAAAAGTAAGACTCATTTAGATGCTGCATTGCTAATCTTTATGTGCTTCATTTATATTCTTCATTGCGAATCTCTTGTGAAATATTCATTGGCTTTAACCATTGGTAGATTTGCAAGTGGTTGTACTTTATGGAGCTTAGTTCAAATATAGTGATACTAAGGCAGGGGCCTTTAGGATCCTAGAACCCTCAAAATATGGATGTCTTTGAAAATGTTGAACTGTCAAATATTAAACTTAGTTTCAAGAAAATTCCATTTTTTTGGTTGACAGTTGGAACTCTGAGTAATTGTACCCAAAATACCAACCACCTGCCAGGGAAAATATTGTTGTCAATGGAATGAATGGAACCAATGAAGCTCCTATGCCGATTTTCTCTGGGGTCCAATTCTACCCCCTCAGTCGTTTCCATTAATTCTTATGTATCTCTCAATCTGAGGAGTTGAGTCTTGATAGTATAGTTTGAAAACCTGGACAAGGACCTGGTCTAAGTCAGTCATTGAGTCAGGTTGATAATGTACTCTTTGATCTACCAAGTAGAGGTCAAAATGTTTCTTATAATCATGTTTTATTTTAAGGATTTGTATAAAAGATGGTTCACCATCATTGTTGTTGCACACTGTGAACAAATAGTTCATTTTTCCCTCTTTCCTGAGAAGGTTCTGCTGTGAATTGTGAGTTGAAGAGAATGAAGTATGGAGGTTTTCTTAACATTAAAAAATAAAAAATAAAAAAAATAAAAAAAAATAAAAATAAAAAAAAAAAAAAAAAAAAAAAAATGGAGGTTTTCTTCATTTGGTTTGGAGTACATACTCGTGAAATCCATCGTAGATGTATGACAGTATGAGTGAGGACTGAGCAGCAGCATACTTTTTATTTTTTTTTGTCATCTCATTTGGAGATTTGATTAGGTATCTGAATATAGTCAAGGGAGGGAACTCCATCATGGTTCCCACCAGGATGCATCCGGGGACTGCCAAAACTACTTATTTTCCTCTGATATGTTTTTTTTTTTTTTTTAATTATTTTTTTAAGGTAGGAGGAAGGATTTCTTGTGTAAGTGTGATGCAGGACAGACCCATGGTCCCCATGGGTCGACCCGCCAATGGGCACAGCCCATCCATCTCTACCAGTTCATTCGGCCTTGCCCACCTACTAGTCCATTTATTTTCATGTTTTAGATCATTAGAGTTATATTTTATGTTATTTATGGTTTATGTTGGATGTTTTAATCCTAGCCATCAATGTGTTTGGATGGTCTGGATTAGTTTTAGGTTTTATTATTTTCCTATATAAGTGTTATAAAGCCTCTTGGCTTAGATAGTGAATGATTAATGAGAAGTTTCTCGAGTGATTTTGGGTCTTCCCAAGTTGTCTCCTCTTCCTCGCCCGTGATGGGGAGTTTGGCGTGAGGCTAATTTTCAGGCGAAAGCTTGACGTATCTCTTCCACCCCCAATCTCTAGTCTTTCATCTCTACCTGCCTCGCACCTGATACCCCGCTTCACATCAAAGTGGTGGTGAAAACACCCATTTCATTGTGAAATCTAATTTTTTACCATTCAAATTTATTTATTTATTTTTAAATATGGGTTTTAGTAAGGTTGCCTTCTGCATAGCTTTCTCCAGTAAATGTCAAACACAGCAAAGAACCATTACTAGTGATAGTGGTGAATTTCCATAATGGGATTCATCACCTCCAAATTTCTCCTGGTTTAGTAGCATCAGGCATGACTTGCTTATCAGCATTTAGCATTATTTACCACTAGACTGATGCACATGTCATCTTATCTAGTCATCATTTTTTTTTTCTTTATACAGGTACAGATACGCCGGCTTCCAAAACCAGTAATAGCAATGGTACTAAAACCTCTTTCTACCTTTCATCCATGGCCCCTTTTAGATTGCATTATAATTTATCTTTTGTGATTTTATTACCAGGTTGCAGGTTATGCTGTTGGAGGTGGACATATACTTCACATGGTCTGTGATCTAACGATTGCAGCTGATAATGCTATTTTTGGCCAGACAGGTCCCAAGGTGCTTGCTTTTATTTATCCACTAGATATTGTTATATTTTATGTTACTTATTAGCACCATGAATCACAGAGGTTCTTTATCTGATTTAGCAATTTGTTGCATATTGAAACTCATCTGGCTAGTTAATATCCTGTTATGTTTAGACTGTATGCCAAGTTTGACTGTCTTAGTTACCTCTTGTGAGTTTTTATTGTTCCTTTAATACCTTTCATAGTCCTTTTCGAAAAGGGTAGATTTCATTGTTTCATTACGAAGAAACTAGCTGATAGCACTCCGACTTACGGTTATAGACATCAAGCTTGTGGACCACCTGATGCCAATATTATGGGTGTTATTTAGTTTGCTTCCGACCTTGTCTTTTGTGAACAAACAAAGCAGATTGAGGTTGATTACCATTATATACATCATGGCATAGAAAAGACTGTTAAAAAAAGTGATGCTACTTGGTCCTCCTGCATCGATTTGAGGGGTGTTGTGAACTGAAATATATTCATGCAGATGTTTCTGTTACCAAAGTTTCTTTCTCATTTAGCAAGATGGAGCCTTGAAATAGTATTCATTTATTTTTATACTGTTTTCTTTTTTCATGTTCTTTGGAATGCATTGACATCCATATATTTCTAGTGTTGCCTGCAGGAGATACCAAACAGTCATTATCTCTTTATACTTTGATTATAATCATTTTTATACCATCTTATTACAGGTGGGGAGCTTTGATGCTGGTTATGGAAGTTCAATCATGTCTCGCTTGGTAAGCTACTAAAAGAGAGCTGGATTCCTTTTTTTCTTCTTTTCCTTTTCATCTCATTCGCAGCATAACTTCTGTCACGAAAGTTTATTTATTTTTTCTGTGGAATCTTTTCTGTAACATACAACCTACACTTTCCTCGAAGATGTGTTCAATAAAATAAGGAACAACAAAAGTTTAGTCCTGTCAGTGCTACAGCATTTATAGATAACAAACCTAGATCTCGAGGCCAAAAAAATTGCCTCTTAATCTAGCTTCATTTTGAACTGTATGGGCCATTTCTTCATGATATGCTTTTGTTTGTCATCAGTGCATGCCATAGATTTTAATGCTACAAAGTTCACAAGGACCACAGCTGTAAGATGCACAAATTTACTCACCACCACCACCACCACCATCATCTTTGTTCCGACTATGTTGGGGTCTGCTACATGAATTTTGTTTCTTCATTCTGATGCTTCTTCATTCCGATTTATCCTGAGCTAAATCCTTCGATAAGTTGCACTTCATCTGATCTATTGTTACTGCTTTCATCTATGTCCTCTTTGGACTACCCCTTCCCCCTGTTGGGCCGTCAACCTGCCTAAAAAATTTTTCCTCACCGGCATCATTGTTGATTTTGTTGGAAATGTCCAAACCATCTAAAACGAGTTCCTCTTATTTTATCACATATTGATGCCGCCCTTAAATGCTCTCGAAAGCAATAATTTCTAATTCTTTGTTTCCTTGTTTTTACTACACGTCTACACATGCACCTCAACATTCTCATTTTTGCCTCATTCATTTTGATGCATGTGTTGCTTCTTTATTGGCCAACATTTTACTTCATATGTCTAGCTTGTCCAATTGATGTCCTTCAATCTTGTTGGTATGTGTCGATCACAAAGTACTCCAGAAGCAAGTCTCCACAATTTATTAATTTGGATAAATTTTGATAAATGACAAATTTATTTTCTTCTGAAATTTTTGTGTACTTGTTATCTAATCCAATTCTATAACCAAACATATGACCATAATGCTTGGTTATCTAGGCAGGAGATACGATCACACAACTTTAAATAAGAGTTTAAAGGAAACATCTCTCTATCAGCTTTGCTAGACCGGCTGTGATCAGTTTGAATTCTGTAGTAAATAGTAAATGACATGTTATGTGTTCTGTTGTGCATTTGGGACCGGGGAATGTGTAAAATTAGACAAATCCAATCAAGCAGGTGTGGTTCCTTATGCATAGAAGGCAATTAACCGTGTCCCATTTCCCAACATATTTTTAAGATTGGTACCATGCAGAAGCCAAGCAGATGTGATTTCAGCATGTTAGTAGATCGGCAAATGAAATGACAGATTGTCTAGCTAAGCAAAGGGTAGATAGGTCGTGTAATCTTAGTGCTCCTGCAATGTAGTTGTGGTTCGTGGCTTGTATATTCCTTTTGTACCGGTACACCTATGAAAGGTTTATTGTATGCTTTTTCTGGGTTGTACCTTCTTTCTCTTTAATGAAATGTCACTGTTACCGATAAAAAAACCAAGCAGAGTAGAGAACTTGTCAAAGACTTTCCTATTTCCAGTGCTTCAACCATATGAACGTAGGTTGAGTACAACACCACTTTAGAGAGGCTTGGTATTATAGGCGAGCAGCACATTCCAAGTTAATTCTTAGTGGCTTTTATCTAATACTTGTTCTACTGAATGCTGCCATTGAGAAGTTCATTTTGTTGAGGATTCAGAAAAAGTCTGAATTTTGTTATTTCAACTAATATTTAACACTTCTCAAGTTCTAATCCAATTGCTGACATGTAGTTTAACAATTCTAACCTGAAAATGACACATTTTGTACTATCAATGCTGTTTTTGTGAAAACTGATCTGTTTTTGTGTATAACCTTTCCCTTAATTAACCAGGTTGGGCCTAAGAAAGCACGTGAAATGTGGTTTCTGGCACGATTATACAATGCTGCTGAAGCAGAGAAAATGGGACTAGTAAACACAGTGGTACCGGTAAGTTGTTCAGTAAAGATGGAAATTTTGTAGTGGCTGCTTACATAACCTTATTTATTTAAAAATTCATTAGTTTCATGTATATATGCATGCACAACAGGCCTGTTGGATTTATAGTTGTCAATTCCATTCTGTTTCGGCCGGAGTTGGCCAGAACGTTCTGTAATTAGCCTTGGGTGGAACGGAATGGCCCCCTAAAAGTTTCCGGTCCGTTCTGGTCGTTCCGGTTCCAATTCCTGACCAATTCTGCCCCCTTCCGGCCAAGGTTTAATACTTTCATTCACATGTAGTGAAAACTAGAAACTAGTCAATTGTAGAGTGTAGTTTAATTTAAGTGCTGTAAGTATGCATTTTTAATATTATTTTAGCATTCTGCATTTTTGGTATTATTTTAGCATTCAACTATTTTTTCAATTTTGGGTATTATTTTATATTTGTTTTTCTATTTTTCAATCGCGTCTTTTCCGGAATGGAATACCGGAATTGATCAGAATGCCGAAGCGTTCTACTACATGATCAAACTAGAATGGCGTTCGGAATGGAGCTTCGGTATGAGGAACTCCATCCTAGAGAACTCTAGAATCATTGAGTGGAGTTCCTGATGTTAAGCTTACAGAGCAGAAAGAACATTCCAGAACTCCATCGAAATTCTCTGGTTCCACATCTTGGTTTCCTCTGTAGTTCTTGTGATCCACAAAGAGTGAATTGCGAAGGACACACATCGTAGTCCACTCCTTGATAGGTGATTGTTGTCAATAGGACACTAATGAGAGCATTATTATAACCAAGAATTCCCTTTTCTCTTAAAATAATTTGAATTTCCTTTTTTCTTAAAATAGTTTTTCCTAACCACCCACCGTGTTTGAGGTGTTGCCAAAAGTCTTAAATAATATTAAGGTTAATACTTCCTTCTGTTTTCTCCTGTTTACCATTGTCATTGATCATTGGAAGCGAAAAGTTACACAGAAAATAGGGGGTCGAAAATTTGAAGTACATCCAACCTAATGGGGTTTCCATCTTATGCACCTTCCTATTTGCAGTGACAAATAGATGCCCACTTATTTACTGGTAAAAAAAAAAAAAAAAAAAAAAGAAAAAAAAAAAGAAAAAACATATAGGTACTTTGCTGGAATTTTGGAACCATGACATCACGGGTTCCTCCACCATCCATTGATTCAAACAAAGTGAATTGTGGAGCCTTAAATTAAAAAAGAGTGAATTGCGGAGGACCGCACATTGTGGTCTAGTCCTTTTCTTGGTACTTAACGTTTTGTGACTGGGTAACACAAATGAGAGCATGCTTACCTAAATTTTATATGTTCTTAGCCATGTGCGTGGTGTTGCGAAAATCAGATAACAGATAGTGGGAATCTTTTTTCTACGTTCCCTTGCCATTATCAATATAATCACTGATCAGTTATGTTACTTTGGAACTTAAATGTTGGAAGATTTATGTCCTGTCTATTGTGCTTCTTAGTTTCATACTACCCAATTCTTTAAATGCAGCGGCTAAACAGATGCTTATTTTGCCAAAAATTTCAATCAGATGACCTAAAGTCACTGGAAATCTCTTTCTACACATGCAACCACTTCATTTTAGTATCACCAGAAATTGGCTGATATTGATGCTCTCTCTCTCAGTTAGATAAACTAGAACAGGAAACACTGAAATGGTGTCGGGAGATTCTGCGACATAGCCCAACTGCAATTCGGGTACTTAAATCTGCACTGAATGCTGTAGATGACGGCCATGCTGGTCTCCAGGTAAACCCATAATATTATCAACTGTAAGTAATATTATTTTCCCATATTTTCTGAGTTTCTAGTTGCCTTTGATGTATAGGAAATGGCTGGCAATGCTACATTAATGTTCTACGGTACAGAAGAGGCAAATGAAGGGAGGACTGCATACTTGCAAGGAAAGCGCCCAGATTTCTCAAAATTTCCATGGAGACCTTAATTTGAGGGGTGTACTCATTTTAACCTTATTTCTCGATTTAATGTATCAAATAATCAAGACTGATGGTTTTGTAAGTATTTTTGTGCTGGACACTTTTGTCTTATTTCTAAATCACTGCTTTCACCAACAGGAGTTGGTTTATCAACATGTTGAGAAATTGTCAAGAAATTACGTACTTCTTAGTCTTAAGGGCCCGTTGACCTAATTCTTTTTTATTTCCTAGGAATTTATAGTAAATGGGGCTTCATGGGAGGAATATTGAACAGTTGAGTGAAGGGTGTAATGTCAATATATAGATGCCACCACCACTTTTAAGGATTTAATTTACCAGGGTGATGAATGGGCACTCATTTCCCGTCAAAGGAGAGATTTTCGATGGCCTCTAGTAGATCTTCATCTTTATTCTTCACTGTTTCCCCCTATTATGGAGATAAGCTCTTTGATGTCCTGGGAATTTAGTAGTGATTAACCAAACGGTCCTTGAGTGAATTTAGCTCTTACTGGTCTTTCTCAATGGCCAGTCCACAGAGCACATTGACACAGCTATTTTAGCAATCTTACATGTTGTCTACTTTGGTATGTAGAATGACTGAGTATATTTTTTTGGCTATTTGCCTCACTGGCTAGGGAGTGATACTTCCAACCTAGCCAGGGATTGATCCTGTTGTCTCTATGAAATGGATATGCCTTGGTCACTGATCCATCAGTGGGTTAGCAACTGTGAATTGTGCTTTGCCAACAGCTTTAACAAGTGCTAATTAAGTGGCACGTGCTAGTCTTTCAAGTACAAAAACATGCACACAGGCAAGTCAAAATTTCCATAAAATAGCCGTCAAGGTGGTGGCTCTGTTGGTTTGAGCCTTGGGTTTGCTCCTCAAGGTCTCGAGTTTGATTCCCACCCCTTGTGTTATTTGGGTACTGTGTGTGTGGGCCCATTAATGTATGAAAGGAATAGTCCTTGCTTGTGAGAATTGAGCGATCCCTGGGCTGGAGTCTTTGTCAAAATTAGGAAAACCTAATTTAAGGAATAATGTGTCAAAACCCCTAAACACTAAAACGGTCCATCTTGCTGTGGAAACTGTGAGTCTTTGTGCTGAATCAAGCTAGGTCTTGTTTAACTTTTCCATGATACCTCCACCTGTGGATTTCCCATATCATTGATAATCTTTGGGGTGGGCTCTACCATTATTCCAATTCTGTTCAAGGCATTATCTTTCTCAGCCTCTCAAAATAGGATTAAGTGGGCATATCCATAGAAGCAAAATAGTTGGAAGAATAGTAACAGCATCTCTCACTAAGCTGGATTACCAAGACATTGATGAAAACCTGTTCAAAAGAAAGCCACCATCCTTTGCTCAATAGCAAGTGTTTAAAGTCTTCAATCTATTTGCGAACATTGCTTAATATTACTTCTATCAAACAGTTACACATGTGAGAAATCTCATCGTCTGTCTTAATTGAGTCGCAAATTCATCCAGACATGTGCTTGTTGATTATAATCTCACTCTAGTCTCATGTAATACATCAGTTACATTTTGATAAAAAAAATTTATAGATAAATCAAATGCTTCTCTAAGTGTCACCCCTGACCCCACATCAATCAATGTAATCACAAGGATTCCTCATTCGGGCCAAGGCAATCAAATTCTTCCATGTTGGGCCTATCCAATCTTTTTCTCACCACCACATGTTCTTGCCAGGTTGAGTTCCTTGCCGTGTTTGTTCTTCCGAGCAAGCCAATCAACCTAGGATGGCTAACTTCAATGCCCCTCTTTGGCGTACAGCACACTTGTTACTGTGGCCAAACTCAGCATATTGGACCAAGTGGTCACTGGCACACGCGTCTTAGCATTGCCTTATGCTGTCAATTCTCAGATATACCAACTACCAATGTGATCTCAAATGCAAGCTTGGCTTTGATCACCTCCCAATCATGATGTAATAGTCTCCTCCACACCATTAGAGACGTGAAACTGTAGCCATCGAAGGCTCTAGGTGCCCCTGTTCAGTAAATATGCTAAAGTGTTACTTTAGTAAAAGAAAGAAGAATAGATAGGGAGAAAGAAGAGAGAGAGAGAGAGAGAGAGAGAGAGAGAGAGGTGATATTGTTTTGAAAGTTCTTTATGATTCATGAAGAGAAACGTGCCAAGATTAGGAAAGAGAAATCCCAGGAAAATGTTTTTGTTGATTCCTTGCTTGCAATGGTCAAATGGGAGATTCCAAGGGTGACCCACATCTCCAAGTTGGGAGGTTTGAGCCTCGTTGGTCTTCTCTTGAATGCAACTTTTGTTGTTCCCATTGTACTTGACAAAATCTATCACATCAAACTTAAAAGGAATGCGTCTCATTCAAAATCTCTCTGTATCTTGGGACCATGAGAGAGAGAGAGAGATGGAGAGAAGTGACTTGAGGAAAATACAAGTGTCATTGAGGGACCTGAATCCTGACATAATTGCAAGTTGAGGGAGATAGTGTGGGTGTCCCAGTGGTCTGTAACAGGTGCTGAAGACCACATAAATGCCAATGCCACAACCAAAATTGATTTCCTTGTGGACAAGGCATTTTGATTGTTAATGCACATTTTTGGAATATTGATGGATGACTATAAAAATTCAGTCAACTTTTGACTTTTTAAGAAAAGAAATCTTAATTCTATCTAAGCGTCTGTTTGGTTGCGAGAATTTGAAGAATTCATGGTTGCTGCGACTTGGAGAATTATAAATGCTCGAATTTAGAATGTTGCTAATTTTCTCTAAATTATAATTTTCTATTTAATTCATCTTGGAATTTCTTATATGAGAATTTAATCCATCCTAAATAGAACTTCAGTAATTCTTTGCTTGGTAGCTTCATAGGATTCTCAACAAGAACACTTACATAACAATTATCTGTATGCACAATGCAATTCAAATATACATCAAGGTGCACAGTACATATATATTTGGCCACATGTTAGTCTCTCTTGTTCACAAAATGTAAATTTCCCATATGGGCACCAATAACAAAAGACATTATATCTGCTACACTTGGGTTTTCATATAACAAAATGATAGAAGTACATGATCAATTGAGATAATGAATTTCACATCTGTAAATCAAAATCCTATTTAATCTCAAGAGATTTATATGTTGGTCCCACTCATCCATAAATGTACCAGCCCCATGTAGGCTCCATCCTAAAATGTCACCAAAACACTGGTTGCACCTGACCTAGGTGACTCATATATAGCACATAATAGTCTTCTATTCAGTTGAAGGAAGTGTATAAACTAATGAAATAACAATCATTCCAATACATCTCATATTCAATAAAATAAGTACATTTATAACCGTCTCCATTCATGCAGTATATTCAACCAAGTAACCTAGACTCATAGGTTTAAGTTATAAGTAAAAAGTAAAAAGGATGGGAAACATTTCAATTTTACATGCCACAACACAAAATAAGTAGTGTTAATAAAACAATTAAAATATTGACTAATAAATCTCCATCTTCATTGCCCAACTTCTTTTTAATAACGAACATTTCATTTAAAAAAAAGAAAGAAAAAAGAAACAAAGGCAGTTCTTGTAGCTTTAAAAAAGGTGGCAGAGAACAGATATGCAAGGGTCCATGTGTTCATGGATGCTAACAAGGTGGATTATTGGGCAATCAACTCAATTATTGCTGATATCAAGAACCTTGTACTTTGAAGTTTGCCTATGTTAATTTCTCTTTTATCCAAAGAATTTTTAATTCAGCAGCCCATTCGTTGGCTAATCTTTGTTATTCAAGTAATCGGGATATAGACCGGGAAAGAGCGTTGTCTTTGTTAGGAGTAGCTAGACAACTAATTTTGTGGGGTCTTTTTATTTTTTATTTTTTTGGGTTTGCTTTTGAGTCTGTCTACTATGCCAAACTTAGAAATTTAATGACCACTAATGAATTAACCAAGATGAAAATGCATTGCAAACAATTATTGTTTTATCTGGTCATAAGAGGTACAAATGGAAGTGATGCCACCACAGAAGATGAAAATGCATTGCAAACAATTATTGTTTTATCTGGTCATAAGAGGTACAAATGGAAGTGATGCCACCACAGTTGTCTCCTTGTCGATCATGCTATGAAAAGATTCCGCTATACATGTTAATACGCTTCACAAGTGCATGGACAGATAGAGCAACACAATGTGTTATATGTTTCATCACTCAATATTGTCTTATGTTTTTTACCTGCACTCTTACTTGTAGTTTAGATTGGCCTAAGTTTCCTTTTCAGAGATCACACGTAGTTGCTTGGTTGGTTAGCAACCACGTTTCTCATCCGGCTATTCAGTATTCGAACCCTCTTTCCATGTGTGCGGGCTCCTTTCCCATTTGAATGGATTACCAAAAAATAGTTTTCTCCCCTTAAGTGTTTCTACATTTGTTCGAGGCAAGCAACCATCATTGATATCATCTAAACCATTCATTTGGCCACCGACGGTACTGTCATTAATTAATTATTCACCAGTCATCAAAGTCTCAACATTCATAGTGCTATGTTCACCATATTGCAACATGACTGCAACATGACTTTCAGCAATGTCATCAGTGATAAATTCATATATCGTATTGAAGAACTTGACATGAATAGTTAACTCAATTTCCTTCCTGCCTATCCAGATTGAATGTTGGTGTTGATTAATCCTGTTTAGCCTTCTTGATTTTTTTTCCCCTAAAGAAACGGCTAGTAGACTTGTCAGTTCAATGAAATGGATGGATGACAGTCTAGGAAGATGCTGTTGATGTGTGAATTCAATTCCAACCAATCTGTCCTGTTTTGTAAGGAATGTTCTTCTATTCTTCAGTCATGTCCTTCAATAATGCAAGCAAAGGATAGAAACAGAATGGGAAGGGCCCCAAAGCTCAAGTTCTGGTGCTCTATATATATATATCATATGTGCACTACAATAATTGCACACCATCCTATGCCACACCCCACCCAATTGTTGGCATGTAGATGTTTGTGTGGGGCTCATCATCACTCCCTTATCACTGGTAATGATATTTTGAGAGGCATTGTGTGATATTGCAGTGGGTCCCACTTGGGAGATCTTCCAAAGAAGATTATAAGGAAGTTGGAAAGTTGTATGCTAGGATCTATATATATGCTTGGATGTGAGGGGTAGATGAAAAAATTAGTATGATAAAAAGGATTTCAAAATAAAAATAGTAATCCCTCAATCAAGGGTAAGAAAGTGATTAAATGTTTTAAACGCGAATTCCAATGGTGAATCAGATATGAATGATTATCAAATTCCTTTTAGTTTGACCCCAAATGAGCAACTGCTCTTTCTAGGGGTGAAAAAAAAAAAAAAAAAAAACTGTATACCTGAAATAGAGGCTCTGAATGAGCAACAATGTTTTCTGGTCTTGTGTCTCTTCAACATGATAAATGCTTCATTTGATTGATCACAACCATGATCTACAAATTAAACTGCTAGAACTCATTATGCCGGATCTTAATTAAATGGTTATGATCATCAAACACATTGAGTGAGAGATGAGAGATGAAGAACATTGATTTCTCAAGTTCCTCAGGTAATGATCAGGCAAAAACATGAATGGGACATTTCTACCATTTTAATAGTTGGCAAACAATGAGCACTAAAAAGAAGGAATAGAATGTTACAAAGTTTAGTGGGCCCCTTCTATGGAAATCTAGGATTAGCTAGGCACAAATTAGGCATAAAGCTTAGTGGCCTCCACTTATGGAAACCTACGATTGTCAGAACTAGGCACAGAATTTGGTTTAGTTGGGCACAATTGACAATAAAAGACAAAGCCTACAATTGGACAATTGAAGTTTCTGTCACTCATTACAAGTTTTCAGTGGATTAAGGGGCAAAATATGAAAACTGAGGTCAAAATCAAGAAGATGTGTAGTGCTTTGGTCAGGCATCTATTTTTAGAGGAGCAGCAGAATTGTGATTAGATCAGAATGGTGTAAGACCAACACTAGCACACAGCAGAGGTCAGACTCAGATCACATTGTAAAAGGAGAATAGAGAAAAGAAGCACCAAATCTGACTGACTGTAGTTTAATTGTTTATTAAGGTTAAAAGGAATCACATGTTCCATGGCTTTTGTAGTCCTACCCCAGTGTCGGTAGGAGCTTTTCATCTAGGGTGGGCCCAAAAAGGATTGCCCACCATTAAAAAAGGTCAGATTTTGGCAATCTAGGGACCCATAAAATTAGGTTTGAAAACAAGCAAAAGATGATTTTTTAAATTCATAATGACTGTCATAATGAGGTCCATTAGCAATACATGCTTTCTTCTTTGGTAAAGAAAAATAAATATATTCTTGCTTCAAAGTGGGCCCAAAGGGAAATAAATATAGTCAAATCATGTGGGGGTGGGTCCTCTGTTCTTAAGAGTGCAAAAGGTTATTGATGAAACATGCATGCATGCTTGGTCGGTTATGCATTTGTTGAAATCTTGGAAGAATTACATTAAATCACTTTTTCCTCACAAATTTACAATTGACTTTCTCTATTTTATCCCACTGGGTTTTTCTAATTATTGTTTTAACGAAGCAACATTATGCACGTCCAACATTAGTTTAATGATCTTGAAGAATGTTTTACTCTTTTTCTCTTCGCTTTGGTTTTTTCCCCCATTGAGTTTTTTTCTTTAGCAATGTTTTTAATGAGGCAATTGTCATTGAGTGGTGGTATTCACTCCCATGCGTTTATTATATATTTTAAAATTTCTAAAATTTAAAATTTGACCTTATCCCAAACACGTCATGGGGTAGGTTTGGTATCAAATACTAGTGACATGTCATGGAACAGGTCGGGTTTAGGTGAGATAAATTCGAGATAAACCGAAATTAACTCACCGCATTGCCAACCCTCACCCGACATGCTGGTGCTTTAAAACTCAGGGTGGTTTCATACTTTTGAGGGCCCTACACCTCTTTAACAAATAAATAACCTTTTGCTATAAATCAACAATAGGGCTTGTTTGGCAAGTGAAATCTCTTTAAAACAGATTCAACTTGAAGCAAAGTTGTTTTAGTTAGACCCTTTAACAATTAGATTGTTTGATATGTCTAACTCAATTAGAAGAAACAATTTAAAAGTTATATAGATGTCTAACTCAATTAGAAGAAACAATTTAAAAGTTATATAGACTAAGTGGTTATATAGTAAAAATACTAAAAATAAATTCGTCATAAAATAAAAGTAATACAAAAGTTATATAAACTAAGTGGTCATATGTAGTCATATGTCTACATGTGTGTCCACTTAAAATAGTAAATGTTATATAAATGTCTGCCTCTTTACTTTAGACATTCATATATATTTGAAAAAGTTATCTTTTTATTATTAAGTAAAAAAGAAAGATTTTAAAACTGATTGAATCATACATCTACATAAACTTTGACAAAACGTACAAAGAGTACTCAACATTTATTTGAATAATTTTTAAGTTTAATAAATACAAAAGTAGACTTGCCAAACAAAAATCACTCAAATAAAATTGCCCTTTGCTTTAGCCTCCGAGTGTAAGAGATGGGGATACCTTGTTTACTCTACTGCTTTGAATATTCCATCTGTGGGTTTAGACTTTAGACCCACTTTGCAGATATAGCTGTTGTAATTAAGGACCAACCAAATGGCCCCTCTATAACAATCCAACCTTCTCAAAATATCCACTCTTGGATTGGGGTCGACCTAGCTAAATCTGCTGTCATAGATCATCCATGGAACACTTGATGTGGACATCCCAGATCAATCTAACATAGGACCAACTCTAAAGTGAAAATTTTTGGATAAAAGCTAATACAAAGAGGGCTAGTCATTGGGCTTAATTTGAACTTATCTACTAACTATATAGCAAGTTAGTGAATGAGCAAGAACTTTCTATGCCCACTTTTTTCAGGATGAGCCTGATATAAAAGATTGAAACTCTCATCTGTTTCAATGAAGCCTGATTGACCTCAGAGTGACCCCCATTGGATAATACAAGAAATAGTTTAGATCCTTTATCGCACTTGATACACTTTTATTATAAGTGGACCATTCATGGTGAGCCACGTCAACTGAAAACCCTTGTGACCATTCACAATAGAGGATCCAGGTTCAGAAATAGAATCACATGGTGATTGATTTTGCAGGTCTTTTGACTTGGATGGTACCTCAGGCTACCAAACTCTTGCAACGTCCAATATATGTTTAGTCACATCCAATATGTACCAATCACAAATATAGCGGAATCTCAGTGAAGGGAAAACGATAGGGATATTTTCCACATTTGGAATCTCTAGGGATATTATCGAGAAAATGTGGGAGAAAATAAATAATTTTCTCTTAGTTCAAAAATAATAAATAAAAATAAAATACCGTAAAAAAATCGTATTTATAGATCACGTTTTTCCCATTGTTATTCTCACATTATCAATATTTTCTCGTGATTTTTTTTTAATTTTGATTTTTTCTTGCAACTATCAAACTATTACCAAAAAACCATTCTATATAAATATCATGATATTATCATAAAATTTTGAAATATCTCTGATTTATGTGACAATGCTGGAACAAAATAGGTCGCTGATAGGTCTTATTCAACACAATTTGAATTTTATGATATCTGTTTTGGGCAGATCAAACCTAGTGGTTTTGAATCTTTGATAGTGATACCACAATATAGATGGAATTTTAGCAGTAGAGAGAAACCACTGACATGGCAATGTTACACATCTTAATAATTGTCACCATCAATTTGTTAAAAGAAGAAAAAAAGGGATTTAGAGTCCAAATTTATTATCATTTATAAAGGTCTTTATTGAATCTACGTTTCTTTCTTTTTTTTTTTCTTTTTCTTTTATAGTTTTGTTATCTATCACTATCTTAATGCACATTTATGTGACAAGGGTTCCATAAAAAAAAGGATTCTCTTTCCCATACAAACTACTTTCTTTTTTGTTATTTTGTTCTTCTTTGTGAAAATAGGAAAAAGATGATCCATTCTTCCTCAAGTCTAAGAAAAAAAAAATCCATCTGTCAGCACAACCAAAAAAAAAAAAAGTCTACGGTAAGTTATTTCCCACAAAATTGAGCATATAACTACTCTTTCACACAGCAGAAAATGGAAATCCGCATAAGCATTTGCACAAACTCGCCCCATATACAAATCTTCAATTATACAAATCTTGAGAACAAGGTTTAACCTTGTTGGTTAGATAGCTCATTTCTCACTTAAGCACCCAGGGCTCAATCTTGGGTCTATATACCTTATTCCAACGGCAACGAGGAATCTATAAATTTGCAAATTTCACACCTATTACCAAACAATATGCACTTTTCCTTTTAACAGAGGATTTCCACTTCCTAGGGAGAAGGTGGGATTTGAAAATCATAAAATTAAAACAAGAATTTTAGATAGTCCAAATCCTTGAGAATTTAGCATTCTACGGTGAAATTCTCCAAACTTATGAAATGGATAATGATTTCTTTAAAGTAAACTTAAACTAGGATTATATCCATAAGTTCCAATTAAATAGATAAAAGACTCCAATCATCTACTATGATCAAACTCATGATTTAACCGTCAAGATTGAAACACATACATGCCAAGTGTACAGTTGATAAATTGCCACCAAGATTAGTTGAAACCATACGCACATGAGCATCATCCCAACATTCCCCCACACGAGTACTAAATTCCATTTCATATGTAAGATAAACATTCTCAACCAAACTCTTCTTCAGTTGAAATCGACATCCACTTGAGACTATAGCCACCATCTCTACCGTCAGTACTTCTGGTAATAAAGCTAAATCAACGGTTGATATGGCAAGATTCATTCCTTCCATCAATGTACAACTTAGCCCATTACCAAGTACAAAAAGACAAAGGTATGTCAAAAGACAAAATGACCTGATCACTTTCATTTGGATTTCATTTGGATTTCATTTGGCATGCATTTGAGGCCTATATAAGGAGGAATGACTGCCCATGCCAGGCCCCATGAACAAGGCTGTTTACTTTCAAGCAGCAGTAGAAGCAGCTTCTTCTTGGTGTTGCTATTTTACTACTACTTGTCTAACCATTTTCATCATTCAATCTAGCTCCTCCCCCTCTAAATTCTCCGGCCAGTAGTCATAAGCTTGTTGTGCTATTCCGAACAATGGCCCCGGGAGCCCCGATCGACGTCTTCAACGGTGGAGATGGGAAGATGGCGACGATAATTGCCGGTTATTCGAAGCGAGCTTATGTGACATTTCTTGCCGGAACTGGTGACTATGTGAAGGGTGTTGTGGGGTTGGCTAAGGGGTTGCGCAAGGCGAAGAGCGCCTACCCGCTTGTGGTTGCGGTCTTGCCGGATGTCCCCGCCGACCACCGGGAGATCTTGAACTCTCAGGGCTGCATCGTTCGAGAGATCGAGCCGATATATCCACCTGAGAACCAGATCCAATTCGCCATGGCTTACTATGTGATCAACTATTCCAAGCTACGTATTTGGAATGTAAGTGAGAACTTTAGTTACTCATGCTTTAAAGACAAATAATTAAGTACTAGTAAAGTGAGTGTGATCCATTACTACTAGCTTAGTTGCAATACTTAAGTACTACGAATATGTGAGATAGGAAGGCTGACACCCAATGCTTGTTTAAGCTTTTGGTCATTCTTTATTGACCGTTGCACATGAAAATATATGTTGCTTTGTTATCAAGTCTGAAATAGGGATGGAAACTGGTACTTTGATTACCTAAAATAAAGGACCCAAAGTGAAAAAAATAAAATAAAATGGTGAATAGGTCTCGAATATCTGGACCTGTTTCAGATTCTGGTCTTAAGTTTGGGTCCATGTATTTCATACGTACCCAAGGACCATACCATGTTCAAAGTAGTAATAGTTACGTATTTATGAATAGCATGTGAGTCTTTTATATTAATATTAAAGTTATATTATACGATAAGGCTTTGGTGCTGATGATGGTGATGGTACAAAATATTATACAACTAATTAGCTCTTGATTTTGGTTTGATTTCAGGCCCTTAATTTTTTTGGGTCTAGCTTTGGGCTTGATATGTAAATTAGGGTACAGTCACGGGTCCTCTAAGTTAGACCCAATCAAGTATAGGTCCTTATTACTCAATTGGTTCATTGTCCAAGCATATATATATACAAAGGACCCTGACCCATCTTCATATCTCTACTTATTGCTGCTAGTACCCATATCAGCATATAATTAAATTATTGCTGCTAGTGCCCTCAAAGAAAGAAAAAAAAGTTCACAACAAATATGGCACAAACTTATCTAATGGGTTCATTCTATGTCCTAGTACATAAGCATCTGATTCTTCTTTCATTGAAGAATTTAGAAGAAAAAAAAATTTGTGATTTTGTACAGCTGATCTTATCAACTGATTGACTGATAATTTGACTGTAGTTTGAGGAGTATAGCAAGATCATTTATCTGGATGCGGACATTCAAGTGTTCGACAACATAGACCATCTCTTTGACACCCCAGATGGCTACTTCTATGCGGTGATGGATTGTTTCTGTGAGAAGACATGGAGCCACACGCGCCAGTATTCGATCGGGTATTGCCAGCAGTGCCCAGAGAAGGTGAAATGGTCGGTAGAGATGGGCTCGCCGCCTCCTCTTTACTTCAATGCAGGAATGTTTGTGTACGAGCCTAGCCGGTTAACTTATGATAGCCTACTTGAGAAACTGAAGAACACAACCCCTACCCCTTTTGCCGAGCAGGTGAGTTGTATAACCATGCATGTTTTCTACTATTCTTAGGATCAACTCCTTATTTACTGCAATAAGTTCAAGAGTCCTCCTTTTATCACAGAATGACTGTTATCATATTAAGCAAGATGGTGCATGATATGGAAAATGATCCTGCTACCACAACCATAATGAACAGTATACTAAGAATGAGATGATCTTGTGCCATCTTGTTTGTGTGTGTGTGTGTGTGTGAGAGAGAGAGAGAGAGAGAGAGAGAGAGAGAGATGATTTGGTGTGGATGGTTTTGTCCATTGACACACCCCAATTTGACACTCATTTGAGATTTGACACTTTGAAACCTAAAATATAAATATTGACACATATAAAGACATTAAAGTTTGAGGGCAGACAAAGAATATGCTTTTGGGGGCATTTTCCTGTCAAACTTGGGCCTGCTTAAAAAACCCATCTAAAATTATGAGTCTGCTTTCAAAATCCTCATCAAAAGCCCAAGGTCAGACCCAGAACTCCACATGAAAATTTTATGTTCACCCGTAAAACCCAAGTACTTGTTTGGGTTCGGCCCCTTCAAACAAAAGTCCCGAGTCTGCCACTGCCACTTATCTGTGGTGCTATTTGAATGCATGTAAATCATAGGAGCTCTGAGGGTATAAAAGGTCTCCATATGACCTACCGATGAAAATCACCCAATCACAATAAATACTGTTTTTAAGCGACTCGAAAGTTGGCTGCCAAAATCTGCACAAACAACTTAGAGGACCTAAGCAACTCTAATGAGTGTCAAATTGGAGCGGGTGACAATTCATACGCAGGGCAGTGTATATGAAGGGGGGGTTTGATTGATCATGGGGAAGGGGCACGTGAGCCCCCACATATTTGATTGAGGCCGTTCCTTTTTCATTCTGACATGGTTGTTTTCATTTTTTGTTTTGTCACTGCAGGATTTCTTGAATGAGTTTTTCAAAGACACGTACAAGCCCATTCCTCTGTCATACAACCTTGTTTTAGCCATGTTATGGCGACACCCAGAGAACGTCGACCTCGATATAGTCAAGGTGGTCCACTACTGTGCTGCTGTAAGTACTCTCAGACCCTCCTCCACCCCCTACAAAACCCACAAAAAATAAAGGCTCGGATCCAACTCCAGGGCTTGTCAATTTGGTCCATAGTCAGGCCTTCAAGCTCATGGCCAAGCCCACGAGCCCAAAACCACAACCCCATTCCATCCCAATGTGGGTCAGGCTCTGGCCAGTTTGATCCAATCCAGCCCATAACAAAATTTAGTGTTTTCCCTATCAATCCTGTTAATATTTGATCCATTTTCATGCAGGGATCAAAGCCATGGAGGTACACAGGGAAAGAGGCCAACATGGAGAGAGAGGACATAAAGATGCTGGTAGACAAATGGTGGGATATCTACAACGACGATTCGCTCGACTTCAAGCCAGAGGACTCTGTTCCAGAGGGAGATACCTTCTCCAGGTCGTCGATCATGGCGACCATGCCAGAGCCTCCCATGTCCTACTTTCCTGCACCTTCTGCAGCTTGAGTATTATACATTATCACAAGTTTAAAGAAGATTTCATTGGAGTCCAAACTCCAAATATATAAGTTTTTCCTACTTTGCCACCTTTGTAAGTTTAACGCTCTCTGAGGGCAAGAGATATCCCTTGGTTGATGTGAGACTTACAAAGTATATAGACATATATAAATTATGTTGTACCAATGTTGTATTACGAAGACTGTTTACACTAGTATATATACATGAACATGGTTGAAACTTGAAAGCCTTGCTTATTGTAATAGTATTACACAGATAAAGTAAACAGTGTTATGTAATACCCCTCTCTCTCTCTCTCTCTCTCTCTCTCATGTTTTGTGGGTGTGGTCTATTGACCAAGAGGTGTTGCAATGGATTATGTTACTGGTAATCAAGAGGATGATAAAATCATTTTCATCATCAAAACCTTGTTCCAACTATGTTGGACTCGACTACATGAATTCTGTTTTTCCGTTTCAATTTAAAAGATGGAAGGATGAAGAGATAAAATAAAAAAAGTAAAGAAAATCTGATAAGATATTATTTAATATGAATTATGAAGCTTCAAAATTCATGATAAAAAAAATTCAAAAAAAGATGCATCAGTAGAGTAGTTAATATATGTCTCGCTTAGCTCCCATATCCTGCTGCTCGTAGAAGAATATAATTCTATACATAAGTCCATGAGTCTCAGACTAGGGTGAGAGGTAATTTAAGATTGGGGGCATGCATTTTGTCTGATCAACCACAGTGGCCCCCAAAAAGCATGTCTGTTACACTAATACAAGTGAAGGCTTCCGGGAATCATTTTCACCATATCTGTCACGACCCGGGCCCGGGAACCCGGCAAACCCGAGCCGCGATCACCATACTTACTCCCGTAAACCCCGAATTAACCGAAGTTAAAACGAGATCCACAAGGGATATCAATCTCAAGAACCTGTCAAATATAAAACTTTTGCGGAAACAATATATATATATATATATATATATTTGACAATCACAACTTATCATTTACATATATACAAAAGAAAGTCCTTATACATGTATTGTTTCAATATACTTTTGACAAATACTGCATATACCAAATGCTATGCATACCACTATTAATTACATTTCCAAAATATTAATTACATCTCAAAATAAACCTATGAACATTTACTCAAAACATTTCAACTCCCAATTCGCACTCGGATACCACATCAGATGGTATCCCGCCGGTTCCATTCTATCAGACCTCCCGGAGGAACCGGAGCGGCCTCCTCCGCTGGCGCCGGGGGCGCTGCAATGCCGGCAGGGGCAATCGGGCCTGTAATGCCATCAATAATACTAATGAACACGACGGTTCAACAATGTATAAACAATTCTTGCAATAGTATATCAGTACATTCATATTGCAATAATGACAATTTCAATGCTAGAGAAATCTAGACAATTCTACAATGACAATAATAAACAATGACAGTCAGTATCAGTCAGCATACACGTACCAATTGGCAACTACCATAGCACTCATTGTATTACATTTCATTTCATTTTCATCTTCCCTCAAAGGAAGGATTATTCATTTACCATCTCCCCTCAAAGGGAGGCTTCAATCAATACCCGAAGATATGATAGGAATTTTTAGTGGGACTTACCAGTGTCTGGGCCAGGGACACTAGCATCACCACGGAGCTCCGGAACACCCCAATATTCATCTGCTGCAGCAGGATTAGTCATTCATTATCATTGAACTCACTTGGAGTTCTAATACAATCGCTAGGTAGTGCCAGACTCAATGATCAATACATTCAGTGAGAAATCCTTTTCATGGATCCAATTCAATTCAATGATTCCTTTCATAACAAAGGAAATGATTGACAATAATATCAATCTCGTTAGATTGATCACAATGACACAATGAGAGTAATGCTAACCACATAGGGTTCTACTCAATCCTATCCCAATCCTATCTCAATCCTAAACAACCATTCGGGTGTAACCGTTGGTTTCCAAATGCACGTGTTATTTATGATGGACATCACATTTGTAGTTTTAGTATGTGCATTTCAAGTCCCCTTAATTAACACCCATGGAGCTTAGGCCATATCCCATTATATGGTTCATCAAAGGAACCCTTTTTCATTCTCTTTAAAACGCCATTAATCCTTCACAATTTGATTAACCCATGATTAGTCTAAAAAACTAATTGGAAACGCATTTATACTTAAGAGTTACACTCCAATTTCTCGTAAAAATCCAAAACCCAAAATTCACCGGACGGTCCGATCGATTAGCCAAAATTTTCACTAAATAATGTCACTGGGCCAGAGTCAGGTTCGCTCGAGCGGACCCACTGTTCGCTCGAGCGGACCCAAGACAGAACAATGGTCGCTCGAGCGAACTCACTGTTCGCTCGAGCGAACTCCCACAGAACCATGTTCGCTCGAGCAAACTAACTGTTCGCTCGAGCGAACTGCGCATGTTTTCATTTCGTCCAGACAGACCCTTGTTCGCTCGAGCAAACCCCCAGTTCGCTCGAGCGAACCGTGCAGAATTCCAACCCGAATTCTGTTCAGTTCTTTCTCCTTCTCCTCTCCTTTCTTAATCACATTTCTACACATTTCTACAACCTGCAAGGAAAAATGGAACCTCCTGTTCCCCCTCATACATCATCCATTCACATTCATCCATAATCACACTTCTAATCATCCCTTAATCATTTCATTAAACATTCATAATCAATCCAAAATTCAATGTAAAATGCATAACATCCATGCAAACTCTATAAACAATTACAATGATCAATATTAATTACAAGCAAGGTTTATACTTGCCTCTTTGGAAGCTATTAATTCAAGAACCCTTTTTTACTTAGTTGGCTTGAGCCCCAATCTTCCAATTTCAAACCCTAATCCATAAAAACAACAAATGAACTCCCATGAGTCATTGGTGCTAGGAATCACTACTTAATCACTAATAGAGCTTGCAAATCACAAGGGAATGCCATTACTTACTTGTATCTCAAAGGAAATGGTTTCTCAAGCTTTCTCTCAAGCTCTACACTTCAACAATGGTGGATTTGCTTGGGGAAGAAGATGAAGTTGATGCTTCCTTCTTCAAAGACCACTCAATCACTCTCAAGCTCACTCTCAAACAAGAGGAATGGAAGAGGAAAAGAGGAATGGAGGGCTCTAGGGTTTCTTTGAGCTGAAAATGAGAAATGAGCTCACTTCCTCCCTTCTCATTCTAATATAAGCCTCTTTACACCAAAACCCCCTCTCATTTACTCTATTTTCATTTTGAGTCAAATGACTCCTCACTTGGCCCATTTGAGGTCAAATGGAATCGTGTTTATTATGAAAGTTGACGTACTCTTCGAGATACATACGTTGGTATCAAGAATTTCCGTATTTGACGAAATACGTGAAAACCCGTATTTACGAAAAAGTCCTTAGCTTACCTTGTTTGAGTCTAAACTCATCTTAATCCATTCAATTTCATGCAAATCCATTTCATTAGGCTTAATGTGTCATTTGAGACTGACTTATCTCTCTTGGGCCACTAACCTTGATTAATCCAATTATTCATGCTTAATTAGCATTAATCTCAATTAATTAGCCTTAATTACGATTAGCTCGGGTAGGGGTGTAACAATATCACTGAAATGATGGAAGTTCGATGGTCGTCATGTCCATTACTGTGATAAGTGGTAGCTCAATGGGGTGTAAGATGCTATAGTATTTTGCTTCTCTATATGATAGTGATGATGATAATCGCATTGTTTTCATGTATATGTGATGATGTTTTGTGTATATATGGGGATTTCATTTTCCTGTTGTCAACCAGGACAACCAGGGAAGTCTCTCTCAGCTATGACGTTGGAGGCATGAAAGGAACTGCAACGGTTCACAAGAAGTCTCTCTCAACACCCATTTATTTTATTTCAAGATTTCTAAGGTTCGCAAAGAAAACCTTGTCATTGTTTGTATCACAACATATGAAAAGAAAGGCCACCCAAAAATGCCATGCCAACACATTCCAACAGGAAAAAGAAAGAAAAACAAAACAACAATTGTTGTGGATGGTGGAGGATAAACAGGCTAAGCTGCTTTACAACTTATTGAGCTCTGCTTTCTAACAAAAAAAAAAAGTACTTATTGAGCTCTTCTTGACTGGGCTATAAGTTCAGCTCGACACGATTGTTTCAAGGACCAAGTTGAACACACTATGGTTGGCTTGATAAGGGTTTATTTGTTTGCACTCATTTATATATATAAATAATTCATATGCAAAATCATTACAAATCATTATGGTTTTGATGCATAAATAAAGTGGGAAAATGGTATGTAAATAAGTCAATTTTCATACTCAAGTTTTCTCAATTGAACAGGTGAAAAACTCACTTTCACATCTTTCAGTTACAAAAGGTGAGTACATGTTTTACATAATGATTGCATTCAGTAATGAAATTGGTCACGGGATCAAATCCCATCAACCAATTTTACTATTTACACTCATACAGGCCTAATTGAATTCAAGATATTCCTAACCATTCAATATTCTCATGTTAATAAGAAGCATCAAGATATTTAGTTTCATATTTAAATTCTCCATAGATTCTGAGAAATTAGTGAAAAACCTCTAAAATGTTGAAATAGTTTTAAAGCCATTGGATGCACTCATTTACTCATGATAGTAGTGATTTCGGATTGATATGGTAATGTCTAAATATGTGACATTTGTATATGTAAAACTCATTTTCTTATCCAACACGTGGAAGGTAAACGACCCCTAAGGGGCTTGGCTTGAGCTCAATCTCAACTATTTATATATATATATATATATATGTATGTATATAAGAGGCTTCAAGTTCAACTATATATATGGATGGATAGAGGCACGCCATGGATATCACACGGTCATCATTGATTTTACTAGAGGAAAATTGGTGTATCAGATACAATGCGACATGATACTTGTGACATAATGGGCTTGTGTGATACATGCACACTTTATACTTTTGATTAAAATATCCTTATGCTTTTACAATGTAGTAATCAGTTAGGCAATAAAATAGGCTCAATACATATAAAGTTAATTCGTTTTAGTGATTAAAAAATTAATGTGCTACATGTATCATGAGAAATGAACATTTTTCTAATCATCTGCTAATCACTTAATTTGACATATGTAGGCCCATCACTTTTGAGATTGAATCGATTTATACTAAAAATTAGTCTTCTTGTAGGCAAACCCTGTTTAGTGAAGAAGACCTGGGTTAGTGCATCATGGTGCTCACAATGTGATTATGCAAGCAGTACTGTTTTAACAAACTATATGTATAAGAAGCAGATTGAATATAATCTTATAATTAAATTTGAGTGAGATTACTATGTCAATAACTAATAACACCAAAAGCTCGAGTTATTAGTGAACGGCATAGCAATTGATATCAACAATCAAATGTGTGTACTTGTGATGATCAGAACTGCAGATCATGTGGATGGACCAAATCAGAGCCTTAAACTCTAGGTAATTGAACCATCTTATCCTAACCATTTGATCTGAGCTGCCACACAGCTTGATTTGATCATTTAGATTTCACAAATGGGCCCCACTTGCGCACGACCGACCCAATATTCATTTCTTGGTCCCACACAATTGTGCCACATGTACAGTGGAGATGCTTTGGGTGTGCAAAGAGCTTTGCTCAGTCAATGTAGAAAGTTGGCTCTGTCTTAGAACAATAAGAGAAGCAATAGAAAAAGGAAAAAGGAAAATGAATAAAGATGTAATAAACTTGTTCCAACCCCACTAAACACTTTTACTTTGATCTTGTCTTATCCTAACTACATCCATCAACTGATATTTTCTTCTCTTTATGACTTACAATAGATAAACATAGGTTCTTGATGGAGAAATCCTAAGCAGCATATATTATTTTCATATTGGAACATGGGATTAGATGAGAGGTAATCCAATGAAAGGACTTCACCTGGAATCCATTTTATCCACTTACAAGACTTGATAGGTTGAAAGATGCATTCTCTGAGACAACTTTTTTTTTCCCCTGTTAATTAATGAAAGAACTACTTGAGGGTGACATGCACATCTGAAAAGCTTATTCATAAAATATGCTCTTTACTGAGATCTTCTCTCTCTAAAGCATTTAACTTAAGCTTTCAAAACCCACACTAAAAAAAATCACAAGTGAAGTATGAAACTTAAGCAAACTTGTATATATAGTTAGGAACTAGAGAGGGTGAGAGAGATTTACAAGCTTGCCAAGATAAAGAGAGAAACAAGAGATCTAGATCACGTAAGAAGAGGTGATAAAAATAGATAAGGGATGTACTTTAAAGATCTACTAAATGCAGAACATACGTTTTGAGTAAATTATGAAGACCGTCTTAACTAGGAAGAAGAAAACAGAGTATTGGGATTAGACAGTAAACCAATAAATGTATGGATCTCCATATGGGCTAAATTGGGATTTGATTGAAGTAACCAAAATGTTTGAAAAAAATGTGAAGTACGGGAAAGTGCCCAAGGAATGGAGAAAGAGCACAGGAACTAGCACCGACGGAAGGACTAGTGCCAATATCATTGTTCAAAGATGCTTTCTTGCAACCACTGAGCTACCTTTCTATGAGAACAAAGGAAAGTACTAAGAATTGTGCAAGCTACTGAGCTATCTGAGTCACAATCCATGTAATGAAACCTTTTTTGGGCAAAGTAATTGAGCAATGACTATGACATTGATGAACATTGATCGTAGGGACCGAGAATGCAAGTAAATGATAAGCTAGAATCTTGGAGAGAGGCATTCAAGCCAAATGAGCTGAGAATTAGCATATCAAAGTAAAAGTATATGAAGTGCAAGATCAGTAGTCCGACAGTGCAAAAGAGGAGGTGGTAAAATTGTAGATAACCTAGTACCATAAAATGATAGGCTCAAGGATCAATTATAGAATAAAATGAAGGATTTGAGTTGGATACGATGAGTAGTATTATCATACAATGGGAAAATTGGAGACAAATTCATCTTTGATTGAAGGACCATTTTTATAAAATGACAACTAGAGCTACCCTAAAGTACATGTGATTAAGATGTGCATACTAAGATGGATGCATTGAGTTAATAGAACTAGGAATAAATACATATAGGGTGACTTAGGTAGCCACCATGGAAGAAAAAAGATCAAGGAATGCCACTAAAGATGGCTTGGTCATGTACACAAAAGGTCAAAATCAACTCCTATTTGACATGTCAAAGGGGTTAGGAGTCCATGGAACTAGAAAGAAGGGAATACTAAAGACACCTTACAGGAAGTATTGAAGAAAAACATGTTTAACAATGGAGTTAAAGAAAGTCAGAAAGCATGGCTTCTAATAGTGTTCAGTGGAAAAGCAGGATGGGGTTATCAATAAATTAAACTGGCAAAAAAATTCGGAAAACTTGCCTGCCTTCAATGATGTGTCTATCAGTATTTATATTGCACAAGTTGGATACAAATGATAAGAGACAAGTGGAAAGTAATCTACAGTTTATCACATCCAATCTGTTTCAGCTGTGATAATCTCCTAACTAGGATATAGTACTAGTCTTTAAGTTACAACAACAATTTCTTTGGGCTGTGATCATCTAAACATCAATTAGAATGACAGTAAGGTAGTTCATGGGACTATTTAACACTTCCCCTCAGAGTAATATTGGAATGGATCAAACAACATCAATTTGTTAACTAGAAACTGAAGCCTTTCAATTGTCATTGCCTTGGTGAATAAATCTACAATAAGCGATGATGCTGCAATCAAAAACTTCACGAATATAATGACAGTCGACCCCAATATACTTGGTGAGCTAGTGAGAAAACTAGATTTGCAACATTTTGGATTGAGCTAGTATTATTTGCATGGATTGGAGTAGAATGATGTCAATCCAGAAAGTAGTCCATGAAGCCATGTGATTTCAGAGCAAGCTGATGATATATAACATGATATTCTGCCCTTGTAGATGATTTATAAACTCTATTTCGCTTTTTACTTCTCCAAAACCAAGGAATTGGCCAGAAAACATGCAGTGCAGATCTAGACCAAAAATGAAAATAGACATATTTTGGAAGTTGTTCAAACTTAAAACTCCACTTCGAGTCATTAGTTCCTCTTGAATTTTGGCCTGAGGTGGTTAGTACATTAATCTATCTTATTTGACAATCTGTTATTGTCTATTTTTGTCACTATAGTAAACATTCTCCTTATACCTCTTAAAAGATGTTTTGTTAGTTCCTCATTTGTCAAATAATCTTTCTTCTGTTGGTTAACTCCTTGATAATAACTGTCATGTTTCCTTTTCTTGTAATAGTTATATCACAAAGGACCAGAGAATGGGAAAGGTGATCAGGACTAACAGCAGATTTCTCTTTTTAGTGCACTTGCAAACAACTGCTCCTGAAGTATCTTTGTTTTTCTTCTCTTAAAAAAATTAGAGTTATGAATTCTGTGACATCATCAATTAGGACATCCAAATACAAATAAATTGTTCGGATTGTTGGATTCTGGATTGATTCAAAATAAGACTTCTTTTTCTCTGAATGATGTCACATTTTATTGTTCTGTCATTGCTTGAGTAAAATAGATTCTTGCCATTTCATTTTCATTATGACAATACAACTGCTTGGTAAAACAACTACAAATAATGATCCCTGAAACTGCTAGGTCTCATGTATAAGTTTGTAAGATTTAAACCTTCTATATAGTTCACATTTCACAAGACATAAACAGCATGGTAAGACTTCCATTAAATCAATCTTAAGACTAATTTGATCCTAGAGAATGCTGTCAACAAAAAGTTTCAGAACTGATTCTGCATGCAAAACCCCACAATCTGGCAATCCAGACTATTTTGTTTTTTGGTGGGGCAATCCAGACTATTGATGTAATGACATTCTATGTCAAGGCTAGAGTTTGTAGAGACCCATGGGCTTAGAAAAAGTGGAAAATAAATGGGCCAGGAAGGCCTAGATTTAGTATATTTTTTAAATTGAGCCGGGCCTAAACACGAACCTAAGCCCATTTATGTCTTTAACCTTCAAATAGTGTTTGCCAACCAAGTTAATAAATTGGTTGCATACGGTCCTGAATCTCAAGTGGGATTAATAAGCCATGCTAGATCAACAACTGCTTGTCCCTGTCAAGGAGACAACTCTGTTGAAAGGAGACATGCCCTAGGCTCTACTAGGGCACCGTGGACGACGAGGATGGGGGAGCCATCGAGTCAGCTCCATTACTCATTATCAGTCATCTAATCTACGATAATGAAATAGATAGTAAGAATAAAAACTCGTGAACCATCAACCACTCGTGAAGATTACCTTAAATCAGAACACTGGCAACATCCAATGCACCCCCTTTTTAGTAGATCACCAACCCAAATTTCCTCTTCCATCTCTAGACACTAGTGAGCCCCACCAACATGCCACGTGTCTCATTTCAAAAGAGCCATGAGTTCTTCATGGTCAAGCATTAATCATGCTAGCTTTTCAAGATTAATACATAGGTCAGGCTTTAGCTAAAACGACTTAATCCAATGACAATGACCCAAAATCACCTCAGATTCAAAGAACAGACCAACCATTCTTTAGTCCTTATGTTCTTAAATGTGAACTAATTTTTTTTTATGCAGCTAATAGAGAGTCTAAATTAAACTATACAATGTATATATTTTGTGAGCAAAAAAAAAAAAGAAAGAAAAAGAAAAAGAACTAGATTAGTGGTCTAGATTACTACATCATTCACCCACATCCCATCAGACATAGTCAATGAAATGAAATCACATTCTAAATCACCATCCCCTCCAAGATTTTTATATTTTTACAGAGTGGCCCCTCCAATGATAAATTTCTGGGTCTGCCCATGATTACATAGGCCTTAATCACCAGCTCAAAATCATTAAAATGAAGTCAGACCCCCAAACCAAAGCAACAACTACAGATTATAAAAAAAGAAAAAAAAGAAAGGAATCCCAATGAAGGGAAAACTATGAAATAGAACTCCAAGAATGAGTCAGGATCCAGTAAGAATTGAAGGACCTGAATCCGAGTCTGAGTCCGAGCCCTAGGCCCAATGTCATTTGTGGCTGTAAGTAATTAGGAGGCCTCAGTCCAATTCCATTGGTTTCATTATATGTAAGAGAGTTATGCTAAAATAATTACTTAGAATGTATATATTATACATCATTTAAGGAAATAATTGAATATCTAGGATCTATTTCTATATGTAGTTATAAAAATGAAAAACCAAAGGTGAATATAAGAAAATGACGATCAAATAACATCTTTCTAAATGCCCATTTGGTAGTAAGTATTATGAGAATTCATGTCTAAGAGAATTTGGAATTCTTCAAATTCCCATCCCCCAAGTAGAATTCCAAATGCTCAAACCCAATCCAGGATTCAGAATGCTAAAATTTTGAGAGCTCAAAATGCTAAACGTGGCGTTTTTAGTTTGATTGGTATTTAGAATTCCAGCATAAGCAAATATCAAACGCAACATTTAGAATGCTAAGAGGACATGGTCTAAAACCTTTGTAAAAAACCCCTAGAGGCCCAATTCTTGTTAGAAATACCACCAATATAACAAGCTTGAGAATTGAAACTAATCCTATATTTGTTTGGAGATGATAATTTCTTGAGAACGGTACTTGTGACAATTGTACCATTCTAATTAGGACAGTTGAGGGCGGGTCGGGTGGGCCTCCACATACCTGAACCCAGCCCATTTAGTTATCAATCCTAACATTCTGGTTGGGATCCAGCAACAGGTCTAAGAGTAACGCCCTGGAGTCTGGACCAACCCTTTTTCAAAATGTCTATACAATGCTAAAAAATTGGGTTAAGTCGCATAAGGGAATTTTGGGCATCTCCTTGTAATCTCCTTGTATTTTGGGTTTGAAAGATCAGGGTTTTCCACCTTTGAGAAAAAGCATGGTTGAGAGGATGAGAGAGAGAGTCTCTGCAATCTTTTTATTTTCTTAGTAAAGAAGAAAATCATCTCCATAGACGTATTCTTTGTTGGGCGAACCAAGTAAATCTTATCTGTTCATGTGTGATTTGATCGATATCTAATCTCCGTTCTTCCAACGGGCAGATGATATAACAACAACATATTCAATCAAGTAAAGGTGAGCTCCACATCGATTAATCAATCGGTGGATACTATAGCATATATAATCATTTCTAATAAAAGAAATTATTCTCATATATATATATATATGTTGAAATGAAAAATTGCTGAGAAATTATTTGTAGTACACCAAAATATCATATGATATTCTTGTTTCTTGTGACCAATTGAAACCACATATTCTTGTGATATTTCTTTGAGTGACGCTAGCCACACAATCCTTTCTTGGCCTTCCTTGTCTAATGAGGAAGTGGCTGTACTTACCCCTAACAAACTCATCAAACATGAGAGAGCCCATGACACAAATATCAAAAATGATAGTGCCATTTATCCACCTTTCCTTAACCAAATTTAGCTATTGTTTGTCACATTATGTAAAAGTTAACCTAAAACCCTCTGATATATCATAATATGCCGTTTTGTGTCATGTTGTGGGTTGCTATTGATCTTAATGCTAAAGTTGTCAATATATCCCTTGGCAACTTAGAAAATACCCATTTATTTTCTTTAACTAGAAGGGGTTGGGAGAAATCTCCATCATCATGTTCATGGGCTGATGAGCAAGATTTAAGTATAGGTATTGGTTACTGTTTCGGCCAGGCGAAAAATCGATATGTATTGCTAATAGATATAATGTTTAATTGTGTATTAATCGTATTAGTTTAGTTTGGATTTTCCTTTGAAAAATCCAAATAATGCTTGTATTGGTGTATTGGTGATATTGGTGTGAATCAAGTATATTGCTAAACGTTTATATTAGATCTATAAAAACTGATATGTATTGGCTGATATTTTAAACAATGCTGATAAAAGTTCTTGCATATATAGTTCAAGTTCAACAAATGAAGGGACTCCTCTTTTTTTCTATTTCTTTTTTAACAAAATGTGCTGAGGGGTTGCAAAGCTTATCCTCTAAGTTGTGACATTTAGGTCACACCTTACACATGTCTATAATCTTTTTATTTATAATATTTTGTATGTTACTTGGGCCCATAATTTGAAAGGAGGGAGTAGAGAAAAAGAAAAGGAGAAAACTAGTTTTTTTTTTTTTTTTTTCATGCAATTTCATATGGTTGACATTGGATCATAGAATAAAAAAGGTGAGCCACATTCTCTCATTTTCTCTGTTTGTGGAGAAGTTTAACTCCCGGATATAGGGAGTGGACATCATTTTCTCTCTATAGGAAGGATATATTGATAAACTTTCCCCCCCTTCTCTTCTTTGGAATCCAGACAAAAAAGTATGCTTTTTTCCTTCTTCATTTTCCCATTCCACATTTTTTTCTAGCTTTGCATGCTTGGGATGGATTCAAAGATTATCCCCTTTGAATTGCCACAAGCCTGTATTTGACACTCATCCAACCATTGCTTATGGTTGTATTGAAATCCAAAAAAATTACACCTTTTAAAAGAGTTTATAATGTTGATCTCATCGAGAAGGTAAAGTGAGCTTAATTTGTACGTATGCACTTTGGAGATTTAAACAGTGAAAATGATGCTCTGCCCATGTTTACCTATATGGTCCAAGGATTAATTTGACAATCACCGTTAGATTGTGCAAGTCACAAAAAAAAAAAAAAAAAAAAAAAAAAAAAGGGATTGAATTCCATGCTAACGGAGGGTTCCTAATCGTTTGGGCTGGACTAATCACTTCGGGCCCAGAGAAAAGTCGGATAAAGCCCCTCTGGCCCCTAGGTGGTAGTACAGGTGGACTCAACCTTCGATTCTTGAAAAGTGGGGGAACCGGGGGTCGATAACAAGACCTCCAGCTTCAAAGAAGAGGGAGGAACCTTCTGGAGGAACCTTCTGCACAATACGCAGGGGGAGGGGGGTCCCTATATTTTTCTCCTTTATAAGAAATACTGATTGTTTGATCAGATGGATTTAAGTAGAGAAGTCAAATCTAGATTGTTCAATCCCATAACAAATATAACCCTGATCAAAGCAAACTTCATCTGATGATGGAGGGACTAGTTGCCATCAAACGGAAGGTTCAGATCCCAATAATATTGTGTGCCCTATTGTATGGGAAGTTATGATTTATTTAAAGAAATCATTTATCATGATCAGTTTGATAATATTTCTCTCAATCCAATGGGGAATGACGGTCTGGTGAAAGCAGATCTAAGATCCACAAGGTACAGGTGGTTGGAGCATCACCTGAATAGTTTAGATATTAATTTGAACATTAGATCCAAACACTTAATTTAATTTGGTCACTTGACATTTGCCAACCCTGAATGTCACCTATCTACCCAGTGATCGATTTCTGGATATGCCACTTAGGTCCCAACCCCCTTGGCTGGGGTACCCGAAAAAAAAAAAAAAAAATCTCTCAAATTTCAGGTCAACTGAAGTAAGGTTGACCCTTTGATCAGACAGAAATGAAAAATATGGCTAAACCCAATGATGAATATAAATCCAGTCAAATTGAAATCTCAAATGGTATGGGGTATAAATCTACACATGTAACAGGTAGTCTAGATCCCAAATTGTTGCCTACATTTTTTCTTAAATAAATTTATTATTAAGTTGTTGCTAATTATTATTTTTTATTTTAAAGTTATTACTAGTTAGTGCTTTAATCATATTTTTCTCCAGCCCAACAGTTTATATCATGACTTTATTTTGAGAAGGGATCAAGGAGGGTATAGGTAAATATGGTGTTACCACAATCTTTGAACACATGCAAAGTCATAACCATCCTATTTCTGGTCCCCTGACCTACCAATCACTGTATTACCTCTTTACACACCTTGTTCTACATGGATTCAAATTCTGTGTACCAATGTTTTTTTTAATCCCAGCTATATGGGAGATTCTAACACATGTACCCTTGCCCCCGTATTCCAACCAATTGAGCTACAGCTTTAGACATGCGTACCAAGGGGCCAAAATGAAGTGATCAGGTTGATATTTTGCAAACCTTTAGGTCTTTTGTAAGATCTTTTGATCTCCACCTCCCCTAAGATTGGCATGGTCCTACGTGAGCTCCGCAACGTAGCGCTTGAGGAAATCTTAAACCCTTGAGAAGCTCACTTAGATGTATGCTAGATGTGAAGAATATAATGATGGAGAAGTCTCAATGTCAATTAGATTTTTTATTTTCGGAAATCAGCCTGGTCTGGTCATTCTAGTTCTTAAGGGCCTCCGGTTTTAACAGTTTATTAAGTCACATCCGTTTTGAAGTTCAACTAATGGTCAGTATTCCACGAGTATCAAATTAGGGTGGGTGCCATCATGAAAATATATATATATATATATATATAGAGAGAGAGAGAGAGAGTAGCTAGAAAATTACGATGGCATAACAGGTTGAATTACTATACTTTTTTTAGTAGAACTATCCAAACCCGGACCCTTCATGGTGAATGTTGATATACATCTACATTATCACTTGGTTTGGGCTCAAGCTGGGGCTTGGCGATTCGAGCCTCGTTCTTGATCAAGCTCAGGCTTAAGCTTTCCAATTTGCCATTTTGGGTAGGCTTGGTCTTGGTCAATACCTGGTCTGGCCTGCCCTATAAAGACAACTAAAGCCCAGCCTAATTATTCTTTGGGCATAATTTTTTAGGCTCAAGTCCACCAATAGTGTTGAAAGTGATGCCCTGGCTCACTATATATGCAAAATAAAATATGTCCACTTGGTGTATTAGATCCCAGGTTGGGTTGGCATATATGGTCTTCAATCATACATAGGCTCAGGCCCAGCCTGTTAAAATATTGGCCTATAAAAAGGCATAGGCCCACTAAAAGCACAGCCCAAATCCAATAAAATCCGGGCCTGGTAAGGTCGGGCTTTAGTGGTAGCCTTGAAAATGTGGAAGTTTTTTTTTTTTTTTTTTGTGGGTTAATATTAGTGGAAGAGGATGAATTCAACCCCAATAAACCATCTTACATCAGAAAAAACAAAAAGAAAAAAAACCTAATGAACCATATAACATAAACCCTAAAAATTAAAATCAAAAGGAGGAGAGACATCAAAAGGTTTTTGAATCAAAACCCTAGACAATGAAGAGGAAAACAAAGCTTATAAAAGAAAGCAAATTCCTAACAAACAATGCCATAATATGCTATGCTAATTATTGGTATCAACTGTAGCAAGACCCAATGATTTTAGAGAGAGAGAGAGAGAGAGAGCTGGCCAGGAGACAAGATTAATGAAATGATACTATAGTGTTGTTGAATGATTTATTTGACATGACCTGATGTAGACTTACTGTTCAATCTTGACATGGCCTTTAATCTTATATACCCTTTTTGCTTCTTCTGATTAATAGGATTTTACTCAACCACAACATAACCTTCAACATGTATAAACTATCCATATTGTGGAATTATATGCATATATGTAAACAAGCTCCACATGAGGTTGGCTGGTGGCCTTTTCATAACTCTTTGTTTTTGGCCTGAGTTTAAACATGATATCTATTACTTTTGTATTGGGTCTCCACAGGCGTACTGTAAAGCCCAATGGGCCTTACAGCTCAGGACTGACAATTGCAAGTTTACTAAATGGAACCTAAATCGAAGCCCGCGCCTGTACGTCGCGGTCACAGCATATTTATTCGAGCCCACTACAATCGGGCTGGGCCCAGATGGACTGGGCTGTGACTGGCCCATGCATCTTTTATAGTCAGATATTTGAGTCTTCTCCAATTACAATGCAAGTCAACAGCCCATACTCCTCATCACTTGTATGATTGTAGTTTTCTTGTTGTAACCTTCTGTAATGGAGGTAAGCCAAGGACCTCTGTTACTTGGGATCAAAGAATTCTGCCAGGCCTAGCCTATAAATCCATTTGTGGGGTCCACATTATTAAATCAAGGTCGCTTAAGATTAATGTCTTTCATTTATTCGTCTAGGCCAAATTTCACTCCAATTAGAGATAGGCTAACTGTGAGATTCGTGTTGCATCTTTTTTTTTTTTTTTTCCTCTTTATCAATCTGGTGAGCTCATGGGATCTGGATTTTGAGCTAGTAGATATATATTGTCTGTAAAAAATTTAAAAAAAAAAAAGTCATTGAACAAAAACCCAAGCAATGTGAACATTTTCCATTAAAAAGTGAATTGTGAAAAATGAGAAAACACATGTCAATCACAAAGAAATTGTAGTATTGTTGTCTTAGCCATTGACGATTCTCAATGAAATATCACATAAGTTTGATCAAGATATAGTCCCTAGCTAATCTTACACAAGCTCCTTATTATCCTAATCTAACACAAACTCCTCATCACCACATATCTAACCTTCTTCATAAGGTTTCTCTATTATAAACACCCAATTTTTTTTATAAAAAAAAAAAAAAAATTGAGGGGAAAGGGACCACAGTGGTTGGATGATGCACTCATAAATTTCTATACACCTCATATTCCCTTCCTCAATTGCTTCTCAAATTTTTGTTTGACGCACCATCCATTTCCATTAACATTCCACACAATGTTTAATTTTCCTGCTTCTGTTTCGCACTTTGCTTCTTGAATCATTTCCCATCTTGGTAATAGACTTGGAATTAGAGAGACAAGATCATATGGGGCATGTACTGTGTTTGAATGGCCACAAGCTTTTAGATGTCTTCAAAGACATTAGTAAGGTATCTGGAGCCATCACAGTATCTTGGTCTGAAAAAGATCTGCCGAAAGTATAGTTTCCCTAAGTAGTTCATCCATGCAAGGGACATCCATCACTCTGCAGCTCTGGGATGTTAAGATAATGGCATGCACAGCATGTGCTACCTTAAAATCCAAGAAAGTGAGAAATCCATGTAATTTTCGCGTTTGGTTGCGTTGGAAGGTTCTAAATATTTTCATGGAATCCTCCTGTCCTCATGTAAGAAGTTGATGGGTTTTTCTTTTCTTCATACCCATGTCAAAATGGGATGGTTGGGACTAAGATTTGGAACTGATTGGGCTGGCCTTTTGTTGGGCCTATATAAACTTTGGGTTTTCTCCATACTAGGCTTGGCCTTTTGGCTGGTTTAGTTGATATATTGGATCCCCTCTCTAGTTAATGTCCTTATATTTGCTTCATGGTTGCTGTCCTCAGCTGCAGAGGTACCAGTGATTGCTTTTCCAAATCACTGAACTGGGTTCCATCAACTACTTTAACACTGATTTCCTGTTACACCAATCAACGAACCAAGACTTGGTCAATTCTTAGAAATTGATTCAAGGAGTTGAAATTACAACCACCGAGGTTGAGTTTTCCGGCGTTTTGACATTGATTCAAATCGCGGCGCCGACATGCTTTATGTCGCTATAAAGCATCTAACACCTGAATCAAATATATGAAATCTCCATTTGCACTGAACATAGAATGCAAATATTTTATCAGATCTTGACCATACAAAAAAAAAAAAACTGGGCAAATTCAACACCCACATCACATCAATTCTTGAATATATGCATGGCGACATAATTATGTCTTCACTTATTTGACCATGGAGATCCTCTCTAACTGGTGATTGATACTAAATTCTTGGTAGTTGGTGTACTCTTTAACCCAGTCATCAAAGAAGTCAATTGAAAGTTAACATTTCATGCTGCTCATATGGGCCTTACCCTAAGACAGTCAAATTGGATTAGTGTCAAAAGGCTGTAGAAACAAATTAATCATGAATAGTCCTATTTTGTAACATTTCTTATTTATATATGCATGTAGAAGCATGAAACAAAAGTGAAAAGCAAGAAGCTGGAAATGCAATTGATTTTTCTTGGATTCTTGATAACTATGTCTAGCTAGACGAATAGAAGGCTGTCTTCCCATGTGTGCCAGAGGTGTATTCGCACGTGCATCATTGGGTGTTTAGTCACACATTAGCATGTGCGCAACTTATAGGATCCACATGTTTGCATTTCTAGGTTTTTTGGGTTCGTTTGCATTTCTAGATTTGTAGCTTATATATAAAGAGGAAACATTGTAAGGTATTTTGCAGGTAATTGGACCATACCCTTTTAATTAAGTTCCAATGGGATGATAAGAGGGGCCTTTTCAACTAATCCAAATGTTTCTATACTACTTAGTGGAATTGATAAGATCAAAATGCCTTGATAGGTTGGATTGTTGGATGTTGTCAATACACACATTATCAATCCAGCGGTGCCTATCACTTTGATTAGATCTAGATTAAAATTTGAGTAATTATATAAATTAATTAGCAAGGCATTTGATTTGAGTGAGATGGATTATACAAAGGTAGGTCCCACGTAGTTTAAATAAGAGTTAGCTGCCGCAAACAGTATGCGCCACAACAAAGCTTCCTAGGTTTTTGTTTCTCAATTTCCTCAAGCATTAGGTCAGTTTTTTCTCGAAACTGTAGCGTGCCTATTACTTGTTCTCACTATTGAGTCACACCATTAATGGCTATACTTTAATTTCTTTCATCTATCTGAAGACCTAACCCTTGTTTGATGAACAACTTCTAATCTCCTCCTATCTCTTTGAAGATAAACATTGAAGAACAAGGGTTTTCCAGTTAGAGGTTTGTTCAATTAGAGTGTCTTTGAATTATAGTGCCAAACATTGGCCAACCCCATTCTCTATTGTGTTCCATTGAAACTTTAATAGATAACATCATGAGTACATTTCCCATCATTTCTCTTAACAATAATATTTCTTGGGTAATCATCCAGTTTCTAGAGTGTTATTGAGTTTTTCAATATAAGGAAGAGGGCTATATATTTTTATAAGAGATGATCTTATCCTTGTTGTCAATATGGAGCTAACAGGTTCTAGTCATAAAAAAAATGATCAGTATAGGGCCTATCTTTGCTTGATCAATCCTGATTAATCCATGCATCATCCTCTTGTTAGGGAAATGGCCCAAATTTCACTTCAAGTAGACCAATAAGCATCGCTGGATTGATAATGTGTAGAAAATACTCAATCAGATGGTGCATATCATTCAAGTTGGAGTGAAGCTCATAACAACGCCTAAACACATAAAGGCATCTGCTATGAGCGGAATGGATCAAACAAACGTGAGCCCCACATATGTTAACTTAGGTGTATGCAACACTAAATTTTAACGACAAATTAAACTAGGGATCGGTCTGTTATTTATTTATTTTTTTTAAATCCAGCCTTTTGTTTAGATCCAATGTCATAGGAATAACTTCAAAAGGATCAACTATAGAATAACATAAAACAATAAGGCCTCTGATGAAAAACTCTCCCTTTTAAGTAAACATCTTCCCCCACCAATCCTTATATTGCAAGTTTAACTTATTTTGGCAACTGTAGCATTTATGCCTTTGCCCATAACAACACAACTTTAACACCTCACGTGCATGTCACGTGCCTCTAACAATACAGGTATTGCATATGATGTTTTTATTTTTGGTAGAAGTATTGTGTATGATGTTAGTATGTGTATACATCCTCTAAACATGTTATTGTTAAATAACATAGATGCTTAGATAAAGAGATATATATCTCTCTTAGTCATAGGAAGACCATGTGGTAGATTCATTCCTTTGCCTCTCTATAAAGTCCATAGCTCTCTCTCCCTTTCTCTTGAGAACTCTCACTCTTTTTCTCCCTTCCTTTCTCTCACTCATCATGGATAAAAAGACCTGCAACAGCCAAGAAGTTGACGTGAGAAAAGGCCCATGGACTACTGAAGAAGACCTGATTCTGATAAACTACATCGCCAACCATGGCGAAGGGGTGTGGAACACCCTAGCGCGATCTGCAGGTAACACACGATAATCAGGTTCTCAAAACATGTGATGATTGGAGGATCAATTGGTGTGTTGATAACTCATCGCGATCGACAATCACCTTCCTATGGATGGTGCTTAGATCCAAAATTCTCTTGTTTTTATGCACTATAGTACCCTCATCTTCTTGTTTTTTTTTTTCACAGGCTTGAAGCGTACCGGCAAGAGCTGCCGCCTCCGGTGGCTCAACTACCTGAGGCCTGATGTGAGGAGGGGCAACATCACTCCAGAAGAACAGCTCTTGATCATGGAGCTTCACGCTAGGTGGGGTAATAGGTGAGACAATTGCACTACATATTATATGATCTAAGTCCCCTACTCAAAATTCTCCCAAGGGGGGTTATATTTTTGCGATCTGGAGTGTTCAACTGATTGGGCTAGAAGTAGATAGACCCTTGCCAGACTCAATGATCCTCACCTTGCAATAACTGGCTGTTTTACTACATGTGATATGAACCGTTGTTGCCTCATCTTTTTCTTGTTAACCATCTATTTCCAAAGGCTGTTCTTGCAACCGAAGGTTAGACACAGGTGTGGGTAATTTTTGGAGCATGGTCAATCCATGATGGGGTCCATCAATTGGATGGTATGTGATTCATTCATGGCCCTAGGTTTTCATGGAGGGGTGAGACTTGAGAGAGAGAGAGAGAGAGAGAGATGGTTTTGTGGTGCACTTTTTTGTCCATGGTGGCAGAGCTAGATTCATGTGCTTATTGTAGCACGTTGAGATTCTAGTGGGGTAAAAATCCAGAGAAATCCATGAGCTTTATTTCCTTAGTAGAATGAGACATTTGGGGGAACAAAGGCATGGATTCGTCAGTGCATCTGTACGTAGATGGCATGAAATGAACAAATACACGATTGTGCCATTTCTTTATCTTCAGTGCATTTCATAATTGCTGGCATCAAAAGAGCATAGCTGCATCCCCCACATTTGAAAATAATCATCAAAGCCCCCCATCTGCTGCACGTTTACTACATGGCTCGTTTCTTTTCTCTCTTAATTGCATGTTTCTCTTTTTGCTCCCGTGGCAATTATTTCTCTCTCTCTCTCTCTCTCTCTCTCTCTCTCTCTGCCATCTGTAACTTCGAGATGGTGATTGTGAGAATGAGTGGAGTTTTAAGTTGATAGGTTTTCTACCAAAGCGAAAAAGTTGATAGGTTCCATGTCGGGTCCACTGGAGATGATTATAAGGGGGTGAGAGGTGGATTGTAGATGGAGAAACTTTTTAGAAAGATTGGTTGTTGAAGTGATTAGATGTAGAGTTTGAAAGAGTTGAGGGTTGGAGCAAATTATTCGGACTGCTCATTTTTCATGGTCTTAGATTGATGGTCATCACCATCCAAGCTTGGGTTGTTGTTATTATTATTTTTATTGTTATTAATATTATCATCATCATCTATCTTTCTTACTAGGATCATCCAAGTAGTTTCAAGTGTGCTTTTATATGCTCTCTCTCTCTCTCCTCAATAAATATGTATGTGTGCGTCAGTGTGCACACATTCTCTTTCAAGAATGAAGGGATAGCCTAGGGATTGGGAATCACGTTTTCATCCAACAGCCGCCCAGGGGTCAATCCTTGTGTTCAATCCCTTACATCTGCAAATAGTCTTGTCCCAAAGGTTCACTCTCATATCAAGTCCAGCCCCTAGCTAGTACCATATTCTCTCTCTCAAGTCTCAATATATATATATATATATATATAGTGAGATGCTCTTGTAAGAAATATCTCTCACCTTATATGAGAGATAGGGGTGGAGGCCCTCACATCCCTATCTCTCATATAAAGTGAGTGATATCTCTCATAAAAGCTTCTCCCATATATATGTATATGCACACGTTCTTAAGTATGTTCTCTCTCTCTCTTCCATTCAATCTTTTGTTTGGGCTTAAGAGTGCGGCCCACCTGAATACTAAATAACCAAGGAGGTTTTTCTAGTTTTAAAGGTTGATAGAATTGGATGTGCAAAGGGGGGGTGAGCTCAACATCAGGTTGACCAAGTGTTTCTAACCATCATATTGAAGGCCTCAAATTCTAATGGATTCATAGAGTGTCACAAATTTCCTAATTCAATCAAATTCTGGATAAAGTTAAATCTATGAGTGTGGTGTATTCATGTATATGCTTGTGTATTTATATACATCTATATATCTATGCTTGTGCACATGATTGTGATAGACTTGATTATTACTTACTTGTGCGTACACTATGGGCCCACCGCATGGTTTTAGTATTGGAGTTCTGAAGGAAGTATCACTATTCACTACCCACAAGGATTGTGGTATGTATAAAGTGTTAATCATATCCTGTTTTATATTTAGGTTTGATCTCCATGTGGGGTCCACCAGGGGTAAATCCATCCCTCTATCTCTCAATTAGTTAATCATCGTGACTTTTGCAAGCCATTGGCAATTTTTGATCTTGTGAAATATTAACATAAATGGGGAAAATATTAAGAAATATAAAAAAATGGATTTAAAAAAATAATGTTTTTTTTATATTAATGATATAACTCAAAGTTTAAAAAATTGTCACAAAAGAGATTTCAAAAATACTATCGAATTTTCAACAATTCTAAAAATTGGAAGTATATTAAAATAATAAGACTTTAATGATATAAAGGTATATCTCAAACTTCCAAAAAATATCATAAAAGAGATTTAAAAAAATACTATATGTTTTTCCAAAAAAAGATTTCAATGAAATGAAGATTATCACGCCCTCCAAGAAATTTTAGAATATTACAAATACCTAAAAACTATCGAAGATATTTGTCACCCTACAGACAAGAATTGATATACGACAAAATTTAATCTTCATTTTTAACATGGTTATCCAAATTACACCATTAGATATTTTTTTTATATCAAAGACAATCAACATTAATCAAGTTAATTTATTACTCATCCTTAATCTATGTCTTTATCGTCCTTTTGATGTCTGATGGGTGTAAACTCAATGGATTCGGTGCAATTTAGGGGTTCCTAATTTTTGTCAACAGTGGGCCCAATGGCTTCGTGATCATGTGCACGCCATGCATCTAGTCTGAACCTCATCATCCATCTACATATATCAAATTTGCAGTATCTATTGAAAATAAAGAAAATGCTAGATGAATGAAAAAGAAGTGGTATATACTTGTAGTATCTATATACAAGACAAAAGGAGAAATATATAGTTGTTCCAATCATTGTGGGACTAAACTTTTGAATCCAGTTGTGAAACAATGGGAGAGGGTAATAGAGAAAATATTTGGACATGTAACAAAGGTATTCGAAAATCAATTTGGTTTCATGTCAAGGATCATGTCAATTGTGAAAGCTATCTTGTTAGTTAGGTAATTAATGAAAAAAAAAAAAATACTCAGAGAGAAGGAAGATCTTCATTGATCCAGAGAAAGTCCATGCATGGCACTTAGAGATTTGATTTGGCGAGTTCTACATAAATAGAGTGTCCTAAGGTTATATTAACATCATGAAAGATATTTTTAAGAGAGTTGTGATGAGTTTGAGAACTATCTATAGAGAAGTTATTGAGTTTCTATCAACCTTAAGTTTGTATCAGGGGTTAGCTTTAAGCACTTCTCTCTTTTGCAATGATTATTGATGGGTTAACCGCTCATATTCAAAATAAGCTACTTTGTCGTATAGCATTGGTAGATGAATAGAGATATGGTATGAATAGGAAACTTGATAGATGACAAGAAGCTTTAGAATCCAAAGGCTTTAAGATAAGTCAAATAAAAATAAAATCAACTTCATTAAAGATATGCAAAGAGTTGAACTTTTGTGAGAATCAAAGTTTAAGAAATACTACAAAGAGATTCATTCTTATGCCTTTACTCAATAATTAGTAAAAATGGAGAGATTAAGGAAGATATTAAACATAGAATAAGAATAGGATGGTTGAATACTTAAAGTGGAGACTTACTTTTGGAGTGTTTTGTGCTTTGTCCATACCAACATGATTGAAAGAAATACTTTACAAGAAAAAAATTAGATCATCTATGACCTATAGAGTACAATGTTGGTCAATTAGGAAGCAACATATGTAAAAAAATAAGTGTAGCGGAGATGAAAATGTTGAGATGATCCCAAAACTAGGAAACTAGAATAAGAAACGAGTGCATTTAAGGGAGCATCAATAGATGATAAATCAAGAGAGACTCATTTGAGATCATTTTAATGGGCCATCATCGATGTCGTTGAGGACAAGTTATTCCACATAGGTTAATAACTTACCAAAGAAAATGGATATGTTGAAGAGGATGTAGATAGAAGTAGCAATGATAAATCTAAAGAAGTACAACTTATCTGAGAATTTGACTCAAGATAAACGAAAATAGAGAAACAATTTGTAGGATCTTACACCCCATTGAGCTACCACTTATCCCAAGATCAATTGATGATAGGAAACAGCATAACAATAGTTTTATGGTGAGGGCGAGGGCTCGACTACAATTATAACCGCTCATGAGAGAGGGTGGACGTTGACCTTAACAATCCCTCCTTCAGCGGCACACCCGCCGCGACTCCTGTTGCAAACTCACAAAATGCGTGTCCCGTGACTCAAACACCCGACATACTAGACTTTGATACCACTTGTAGGATCTTGCACCCCATCGAGCTACCACTTATCCCAAAACGAATATTTGGTGATGGGAAACGGCACAATAATAGTTTTATGGTGAGGGCGAGGGTTCGACCATAATTATAACCACTCATGAGCGAAGGTGAACGTTGACATCAACAATCCCCCACTTAACTGCATACCAGCCGCGACTCTTGTTGTAAACTCGCGAAGCGCGTGTCTTATGACTCAAACACTCAACCTACCAAACTTTGATCCCATTTGTAGGATCTTACACGCCATTAAGCTACCACTTATCCCAAAACCAATTGGTGATAGAAAACGACACAACAATAATTTTATGGTGAGGGTGAGGGCTCGACCACAATTATGACCGTTCATGAGCGATGGTAGACATTGACCTCAACAATATTTCATATATTTGACCCAACAAAGTTGGGACATGATCTTGATGTATGTATGTATGTATGTTTGTATATATTTTTTTTCTTTTTTTATGTAAGGTAAGTACTCACACAGCCAAAAACACACACTCACACAAGTCCCTCACCATTAGCGTTACAGTCGAAAATTAATCCTTGGTTGTTTCCGTTGAAGGGAGGTGCGATTGGGTCTGTGCCAATTCCCAAGGGTCAGTGGATGGCAAGAGGGAGATGGGATCATAAGTGTGGCAAACATGAGAAAGAATATCATAATCATTTGTGTGTGTGTGTGTGTGTGTGTGAGAGAGAGAGAGAGAGAGAGAGAGAGAGATGTATATTATTGGCTACAACTACTTAAATATGACAATTAACTACTTAATTACAAATACTTATTATCCTCTCCTTTTTTTCACTCCCATGTAAATGAAAGAGTATAGTTTTCCAAATATGAATTACTTCTGACCATCTAAGCACATGCGCTGCCTCAACATTATTACACTTGATTTTCTCTTCTATTAGAGCCACACCTTGAACTCTATGTGCATTTGTATCTCACATCCATTTTAGCATAAATATATCAGGAACATGTATTCTCTCACTTGTTTATTTGTTCTACAACATTAAAATGCATGTAATAGTCTAGTTTTATATACCATTTCAAGAACATTAGTTTATTTGTCAATCATTAATATGTAGATATATAGTGGCTCCTTATTCCACTTTACACACACTACTAATCATACAAATAGTTCCATTGTCAAACCTTATTTTCTTTAATAATTTCTATCAGATACAAGAACCTATATCATAAAGCACTAAGTGGTTTCTAATTCTGGGAAAATCCTTATATCCTTCTCCCTATTCTCACAATTATTGAACTTAAAAGAATCCTCATATTATGTCTATATTTTGTTAAATTTCATCCTATTTAGCTCGAAAGCCTTTCTCTAAAGTTCTAGCTTATCATTTAGATCCTTTCTTGCTTGACTAGTTAGCCATACTCATCTGCGAAGAACATAAACTAAGGAACTTTGTCTAAATAACTGCAGTTAATTTTCCCACGAACAAAAAACTAATTGGGGATCAAAGTGAGCTCTTGGTCCAATCTAACTGCCAGATGGAAAACCCAATTCTCTCTCCCATATACAAGTCTCACAAAAATCCAGGCTACTCAAAATTTAGAATGATTCAGAAGTGGGCCCCACAATGAAGATGTTCAGGGGTTTATGTGGTTTGGGGTGGAGGGAGAGGGAAGCATATATGGATTTTTGTGATTATGATGCATCATCCTACATGCACAACAGTATTTAATATTTACCTATCTAACCTTTTTGCCCTCCTCCCAAAAAATGGAAAACAACAAAAGAATGAAGTACATGGAGCAAAAGAGTGTAAAATCAGGTTCCTTTTCCTTTCCTTTCTCCTAGAAATATCTTTAATTTGGCCATTTGTACATCAATGGTAATCAACTCTTTGAATTCTCTTTTCCTTTCTTCTTTCCATAGATGGTCACTTTTCTCCTTAAGTTACCAACCTTTGATTCTCCTAGAAATACTTAGTGGCTACAAAATAGAAAACAAGTCTTGTCAAAGATCTTGATTAGGGTGATTAAGGGCTTTTTGTCATGTTGATGGATTATGATTAGATTGTGATTGAAATTTTCTCACCCTAATCACAATTGCAAAAACCTATAAATAGAATCCTCATATGCTAAAGCACACAAAAAATAGACAATTCAAATTTCAAACTCACAAAGGCTATTCCACTCTAGTTTTATTGATCATGGGGATTAGCAGGACTAATCATTGATTAGAGAGAGAAAGGATGGCTCTATGGTGCAACACTTTTACACAGTGAATACTTTATTCATTAGAAAAGTACTTTATATTGGTTATTTTATATCATGCATTTGAAATTTCCATAGGTGCTAAAATAACAGCCATTGGCATGTTCTTCATTCAATGGTAGTTATTTCTTTTCCATCATTCGACGAGTCACATGGTATATAGCCTTTTCTATTGAAGGGACAGGTAGTTAAGGCACTTGTACTCTATTCTCTCCGGGTTCTCAAATCCAACTCATGGTCATATCTCATACAGCTTAATGGTCCTGAGGAGCATAGTATTCTATCAAATTCCCTATAATCCCTACCGTATATCAGGCCGGGATGAGAGTGCATGATGGATGCCCATGCCACCATGAAAAAATTCGATCAGTTGGTAGTATCTGTCCATCAAAGAGTTAGGATCTTGCCATCTAGATGGTTGTCTATGGCATTCCCTTCCATTAGAGATCCAATCAGCAGCTATGCTAAGAGAGAAAAACACACCTTACTAATGCTGCGCGCTAATAGCCTCTTTACTAATAAAATGGAAAGATAACACTATGTTCTGCTCTTTAAGCAATTCTTCATTTTTTATCAACAAAACTCTTCATCTATGAAGTGATCAGTATTAGTCATATTTACTATTTTCACATACCAACTTCAAATATTTCTATTGCTTGTTTAGTAATTTCTTTATTTGATTGGGGTTGTGTTACTTGCATTCCATCTTTAAAGTATGAAATAATGTGTCCAATGCATGATAACTGTTCTGACTGATTGGTTTTATTTCACTTGCATTCTATCACACATGCCATACAAACTTATATATGATTTGATGTAAAGGGTCTGTTGGAAAAGAAACAGGAAGATTTTAAGTACTGAAATATTTCAGTGTGCGTTTGTCATTAGAAAAACGGGATTTGACTTTATGTTGTGAGTCTAGTGATAGAGAGGAAATTGTATCAGTAATATATTGACTGATGATCTTCTAACATGAAAATGGCTTATGGTTATGCTACAGAGTAGGGTGATTTGTGTACATTTCTTAGTTGTTTCTTATTCTCCTTGCTTATTCAGGTGGTCAAAAATTGCGAGGCATCTTCCGGGCCGGACCGATAATGAGATAAAGAATTATTGGAGAACAAGGATTCAAAAAAAGATCAAACAGGCTGAAACCTTCACAAATCAAAATTTTGATGCCACGCAAAATGCTGGAACAAGCTACAGCAGTGGCCCCAGCGATGGGGTTCAACCTTGTTCCCCTATGTATAATATGAACAACAATAATATTGATCCCATGGTGACGCCGATGTCTACTGAATCAAACGAAAGCTTCTGGAGCATGAGCATGGAGGATCTCTGGTCGTCACATTTGTTCAGCGCTGACTGAATAAGTAACCTTTCCATTCTAGTGTTACTTTGTTTGTACTGATACAAGGTTTGCATCAAGTGTCGAGCATTTCGCCATATGCTACTTGGTACTTCTACATCAAAGGGATGCTTAATCACTCCTAGTTATGTAATAAATGAATATATATACACATAAATATATATATATATATATATAGAGTGCTTTGATAGTATACTTCTTTGCTTAAGATTGGTTAATCGCGCAATTGAAAATTTTCCTTTTTCTTTGTTTGAATCAATAAATGGAACACAAATTGGATGGCCATATGTGAAGTTTACGAGAGACGTGACCCATTCGGACCCAAATATGACATCCTAGATCGAATGCATCATTTCATTGTATTTTAGTTAAATACGTGATTAGTCTAAGTGGAGACCAAGTTAGGCTTTTGTTTTGTGAGTTAGGCTTGTTGGGTAGGTGGCTTGACCTATAGTTAACCCGGGCCCAGTTCAGTGGGAGTAATTCTTCTCTAACTAAAACTCTTGTTCTCTTTTAACCCAAATTCTTATATATTTAGAACCCAAACTCTATTCTTTTTAGAATTTTTTACAACTCCTATTCTCATTATATATATACAACACCACCGTACTCTTTTCTCCTCTCTCAACTTCCTTTAGCTTTTGCAACCTAGTAACTTAGAATCTAGCCGCCAGATCTCCGATAAGAGACGACAATCTTCTTCCTCGCGAAACCCTCTTCGCTGAGATATCGCTTTAGGCTTTGGCAATAGGAATTGTAGTCCGTCACCTTTAACTGCGAACCTAAGACAAGTACCTATAGATTTAATACTAGTGATCCTCCTTGATTTTCGTGTTGATGCATATAGAAATCCCTTTAATGCCCTTTCATGTGATGATGATGTTATGTAAATTTGTTTTTGTGGTGATATCAGAGAGATTGGAGGATGATTCAATTGATTTTCTCATGACTGTGTTACTGTAGCAATATTCGGATCTTTATCTAAGACCAAAACCCACCACTAGTTTTAAAAACCCCTTTTCAATCATCCAAGATTTTGTAAATTGTGTGTTAATGTAGATAGCTTGGACGATCTGATCACAGAACTGGTCGAGGCATCTGGCCGTATATTGGGCTGGGCGACATATGCTCGTGAGTTGGATCATGGGTTATTGATCAGTGGGGCCCACTATCCTATCATCTTGCTACGTCAGGCGTGAGGCAATGTTGGAAAAAGGGTTCTGTATTGGAAGTTTGACTGGTCACGGTTTGGAGAAAGAGGGGTGAAGACCCTTGTGTCATCACATGGTGTTTGTTAGATTATTTATTAACTTGACCCATGACCTTTTTGAGAATTAGGAAAGGGACCTGGTTGTTTTATAAACCCAAATTAGACCCTCTGACTTATTTTGAATGTGGAAAATGTTTTGGATGGGGTCCTCGGTTTTTCTAAAAACTATAAATTAAGGATTTTTATTTCTTATATTATTTGTAAATTAATTTTGAATGGTATCTTTGATTTTTGATGTGTTAAAATTATATTTTTGTACCTTATTAATTGGATCATTGGACCTGAGCAAATAATGTTTGGGCACGCGGTATTTTACCAATGTCGGGTTTAGTGCCAGGTATGACATCGGGGAAATCCTAGTGGATTCGAACTCAATCCATCTTTATGGAAAGCCCTTAACTGGGTCTATACACCATTGATTGTGAAGGGATGCGTTGATCTTTTACCGATAAGAAATTCCTAGGGTTGTTGGGTACGAGACTTTATGTTTGACTTTAGAATTGGCTTGTGGAGAACATTACTGATCACTAGGTCTATTCTATTATGCTATATATATATATATATATGAGCGGTGCTCTTGTGAAAGACATTCTCACCTTACTATGAGAGAAAAAGGTGGGACCCTCACATTTAAGTTGTTGACATTGGATATGGATGTAAGGTCCCCCACCTTATCTCTAATAGTAAGATAAGAGTGTCTCTTACAAGAGCACATCCCTCTATATATAGGAGAATATTCATGTGCATCCATCCCTCACCATAGGGTGATGGATGCTTCCATGAATGGAAATTTTCAAGTACAAAAGGGGTATTTCAAGTACATAGGGTGGAGTACAAAATAAGGATTTACGTGCAAAAAAGGAAAAGGGCCTCACCCCATGGTGAGGGATGAATGCACATGAATGTTCTCCATACACACACACACACACAAAATATATATATATCGATTTGGTCATATTCGAACGACTGCAGTAGTAATCGGACAGCTGATCATCGACATGTGCGGACACTTATAACCGTAATTGATTATTTGACCGGTATTCCGGATTATTGATCGGTTTATGACCGTCGACGTGATTGAGATTGTTAGGGCTGACCACCCAAAGCAATGACATTGTTTCTGTGTGACTATTGTATTACTCTGTTGTGTAGATTTTGATTTAGGTTAGACATGCTTTTCGTCATTGTCATAGTATTATTCTCTTACGATCTTTATCTGTCATTACTCTTATTGATCTAGTATTTTATTTATAAATTATGATTTTCTGCTTGCTGTTTACTTTATTTATTGGTGCATAGGTACCAATCCCTATCTTATCGAGGAGACGGATGAGGGTCAAACATTTTAAACATTTGAGCTAGTTGATGAACTCGAGGGGAGAGCCGGAGATAGCTACAAAGTCGTCTGAGTCTGCGCATGATATATCGACATCTTAGACTCTTTATTTTATTTAATTCCATAATATATTTTATTTAGTTGTTTTGTTTAGGTTGTTTTGGCAACTTTAACCTTAACTATTTAGCTGGTTATGTATTGGTTTGGTTTTGGATATTGACATTAATTGATTTAATATTTTTGCAAAGATTTATTATAATTCACCATGTTTCGAAATAATGTGGGTCCTTATTTAGGAGCTTGTGTTGTATTAAACACAGAAAAATGAATATTTATTCTTATTTTTCACGTTATCCCCTGATTGTATTTTTTGGGGATATGACAAGAGGCATAACTATGAATAAGATAATGTTGGAAGAAGAAAGCTTCTATATAAAATTACCCAAAAATAGGGCTCTACATCATCAAATAATCATTACTAGAAGAATTTGGATAGAGATCGACCTAGACTAATCCATTTGTCTCTCTTTTTTTTTTTTGCTAACAAAGGGTTCCCAATCCTTCAAGCTGGACTATTCCTTCTGAACCAGAGAATTTTGTCATGTTAAAGTAAAACGATTTTAGCTCCTCTTTCATGAACAAATGTATCTACTCGATGTTCCTAAGTAGAACTGACTCTTTTACCGCAAACCCCCATATAGGTAGGTCTTCTTTCATTAAACACTCATTCTCACGCACACAAAATACCCGGAAAGAGAGAGAATGGAGCCTCACTTTCATGCACTCCACTAAATGAGTTTTAGTTATTAAATGATGAAGATTTTCCCTAGTTAATTAGAACTCTTTGATCGAACCCTGATCAATGATATATATAAGGGTAAGTTGATGATAATTCTAATCCAGACTAATCCTTTTGTGTTGTCATATATGTATTTTGGATCATGGACTAATGTATTGATTCAACATACACTTATCTGATTCAGCTGACACTTTCATCCTAAACCCCAATATCAGAAGGTCATGTTGTATTTGGGTCATTGGAACTTTTTCCTTACAACTCAGTTACTTCCACCTACAATTACTTGCGACTCTGGTACATGCTTGTTACAAAGTATAAAAGACGGGTAGACTCAGTGGCAGACCCAGGTACAGGTTTCTGGGGCCTGAAGGCCCCACCAAATTAACCTGAAAAAAATTAATTAAAAAAAAAAAAACTTGCAGATTTTGAGAATTATTATGCAGTTTTCATTTACATTTGCCAATTTCCTCAATATTTCTTCTACATAAAGCCCTCCCAAGTTGAATTTTCAGGGTCTGCCCTTACAGACGTATGATTAGTCATCCAAAAAAGTAGTCCTACAAGAAACTCAAGTTACTTGTCCTAGAGCCACACAAAATGGGAAGAAGAAATCGAGCCTCTAGACCAGAATTACTAATCTAAAGGCCCTATTAGCAAGTATGGACATGAAATGTGTGAAAACGCATGCATCTTGTTGATTCTTCTCTAAACAAATAAATAATCAAATTATCTTCAAAACACATTTAACATTCTCAACATCATAATATAATAATCACCAATGACAACGACAACGAAAGCCTTGGTGTGTTTGAAAATAAAACCCTTCTTGGTTTGTTTTCTTCGTGGTGGTTTCTTGTTATTTTGCGAAGTTGCTTAAGTCACACACATTCGAAAGAGACTACTCCTAAACATAAATAGGTTAGGATGTATGCCTTTGATTATAACATATTGAGATTAGATGTGTTTTTGTCAAGTTCATATAAGAGAATACAAGAGGCTACGAGTTTTATACGTAAAAACAGCTTCTCAATTTTAAAATAGAGAAAAACTCTTAGATATTTTTGAACCATAAGTTTTATAGGAATCCAACTATGTACTAGACCATATCTTGGAAACCATGTCTTTAGATACATCCTTTTTGGCACCCTCATGACATCTATTATGGCATATTATGATGTTTTGCAAAGAAATACCTCACCAATGCAATCTTTGCATGGTTCATATAGATTTTACAATATTGTTATACAGGTTCATGCATGCCATTAAATAACCAAAACAAGCAAATAGAACAACAACCCATCAACTTGTCAGAGGGGCCATACTCCCAACTTTGTATGGTTCATGTGGATTTTACAACATTATTGTACAATAGTACTCATATTTCAACTGAGGCATCAGCATCATTATCACCTTCGATGTTGTCATCGTTATCACATATAATAGCTTCATCTCATCAATTTTAGGGCTAGAGGAGTCCTGCTATATCCCTAAAATGAAAAATATCATTTTATATTTGAACTATCATCCCCCTGTCTCTCAAATGTGTGTATGTGAATGAGCGAACTGAAGTATAACAAATTTTTAGTAGTTATAAGCATACTTGTATAAAAAGCATAAGGGCCCATTCGACCGCTTTCTGTGGTAATAAGTTCATATAAAATAACCTTGTTGTAAAATCCGATTCCAAAACTGAATAAAGGTGAAAGATCCATAAATGTCTATCAAATTATCTCCTCTTAAGAAAGAATGATTACCCAAAAATCAAATTTTAGAAAAGTGATGACCCCATCTCCATTTGTACCTTATATCTTTTGATCTTCACATCTGTATCAATTTTTCATTTTAGACCTTCAAATCCTAAAAACTCAACTCCTTTCTAAACTTTCACCTTAATTATATCCTTCGGTTCTTGCCTCTGTAACATTCTTTCATTGGACCTTTAATTCCTAAAAATCCAATACCAAGGAAAAAAAAAAAAACAGGCCCAAGTGTATAAGAATAATTTCTACATACGTACATATGCTTATATGTATAAGCATGTGGGGAGAAAGAAAGGTGTCATTAACGTGCATGTGCTGCCACACGCAATCACATGCACAAAGTCATGTATGTCTCACCTTCTTCACGAATACCCCACACGTGAACATGTCCATTGTGGGAAAACATATTCCTACTTTCTTCCACTTTCTTAATTTGTGCTTGACCACGCATCACCACTGACCTTGACATGAGCCTAACAGACTCATGAGGGAGGAAGTTCTCAATTGGGTTTCTACAGTAGCATGTGCCCACATGCCCCATTTTCTCAGTTAAGGACACTTAAACCATACACATGCACGTTTCTTTGAAGACTCACATTTCCACATCCTTCCATCAATAACACATCACTTGGGTGTCTCAATGCCAAGTGCCACTCTATCCTTGCAAGGATGAGCCACTTGCAAGGATGAGCCACTTGTCGGGAGCGCTAGCGATGACGTGGCACGAGCTCAGCGTAGGTTTATGGGTGGGGCCAGGAGAGTCATGAAGCCTCATTGGAAAAAGAAGAGAATTTTACATACACCCACCTACATATTTCTCAAGATTACAGAAAGATATAGATTTTATTTTCTCTTAAACCTCCATTCATATGATATTCTTAATAATGAACTATGTACCATTACTAAGAGTCAAGTGCTGATTTTCTAATAGACTAATGAAATTAATCCAGCATATTTCATCATGGAATAATGGAAATTCCCTTTGATCTAACTTGTTTTTTAATTAATTTTAGAGCTTTTGACTCTGGTTAGTTATAATCTAAACAAGATTAGAGTAGGGGGAAGGGGGAAGGGGGGTGTTTTGATAATCTGAACAGTATTAGAACTAAGGGAATTCTCATTCTTCCACAACAAAATAAATAGAATTTTGTTAAGTTGTCAAAAAATAAAAATAAAAACCATCCTTTAACTTACAGTCAAGTTGGTTATCCGAGTTTTGGATTATCTAAAGTGGTCATTTGTAAACTCAAAACAAAAAGATATATATATATATATATATATGGTTGTTTATAATTTTCAGAAATTGTAAGCAGTTGTTAGTAAAATCTCCAAAAGGAAAACGTGTTGAATAAAAGGGAAGTGCTGCAGTCCACACACATAAATGGTTTGAAGAGGACACATGAAGGTTTTTCTACTCTGGATTTCTATTCCTTTGATGGAAAAGGAAGGCCTTGTTTCATTCACTTAACCCTGGTAGAAGCAAAGAAACTCATGCAATGCAACACCACCCTCTTGTGTCTTCCTTTAATCAAAAGCTTCTTTTGGTAGATAAGACTTGCCTTCTAGAATGAAAGGTGGTATTTCCCTTGGAAGCAAAATATATAGAGTGAGAAGTAAAGGACAAGGATCATTCCACGACAAAGAGATAATATCCCACGTTTTACTATATGACACATTGTGACATGTTTCCAATTGGATTCGGCAAAAAAAAAAAAAAAAAATCTCATTTCAATTTTTTGTGGAATGAAGAGCAAGTATGCCCTACTTCATGGAGCCCATGTGTGCTATCAAATAACAAAGAGTGATGATGATTGGATGATGAAAGCCTATATGGACATTGCAAAAGTGTATGATGGGAGTATAATTTACTTCACTTCTTGAGTGTAAATGTATTCAATCATGTACAACAGTTTTGGTTTGTAGATGTTGTACACATACTATACATACGGTGAGATGCAAAATATATGATGTTTTAGAAGAACCAGTATCCAGAGACGAATCCTCTCCCCTAGAACCAAGCTATCCACATAGAGAGTTTCTTAGGGGAGTTCCACGTTTGGCAAATAGGGTGGATCAACAGTCTGGAGTTTTTGACGATTCTCTCATGATTCAAGTTAAGTCGCGCTGCCAATGTTGACTCTAGAGCCATAATTAATATTGGCCTTTTGACGATAATTAATAATTCGGATCTCACGAAAGGGGCCACGTAAGTCCAGAAATTATAGAATTCCTTTCTAACTAAAGCCCATTTTACAATCTTAAAGGTGCATTTCTCCTGCATTTTCACTTTCTCTCTTTCTTTGGTCTTTTGTTTTTTGTACTTTTTTTTTTTTTTTGAATGAAATCTTTCGTTACCGATAAAAAATAATAATAAGTCTAGAAATTATGACTTAACCGTCTAAATTCATAATCAACAGTTGATACTTGACGTCCTAACCATTTTAGGGGCTTTGGATCTGATCTTGATGGTGATACCCAAGAAAAATAAAAATTACAAAACGGTGCCCTATTCACTAATGCCCGGAGCATTGTAGCTCCACCTTTTTATCATCGCATGGATTTACTAAATTAGATAGGGGGTTATTGGGAAAAGAGGAAGCGACGACGACTCAGTACAGTTTTCCTCACTTTACCAAACATGGGTTTTCCATGGAAGTGGGGAGAATCGCAAAGAATCCATTCCGATGACCATATGCCATACGTGCCCTGTAAAATGTCCAAGCATGCAATGAATTCTGAGCCACAAGATGCACATGCTTTTCAATGCACATGTGCCATGTTTGCACCATGGTCGTCATTATCACCATCATAATCTTTATTCTTTTTCAGAGCCTGTTCAGCTTATAGTGTATCTGTATAGAATTTGTTCTGTGAGTTTTACTTATCTACTCATTTCTCTTTCTAGACTGAGTATACACTTTTGTGAGAATCAATAATGTTTCAGATGAAATTTTTTTTAAGCTCCAAAATATGTCCTCTTAAGATATAAATCTCTGCAAATTATTACAGCTCTTACAGCCATTGTGTTTGCGTGGAATGCCCTCTCCGAGAACATATTTCTATGAAGGTGACTGAGATTGAAGAGAAAAAGGTGAAGACCCACAAATTGCCAACAAATAATCTCTCTTCTGGTGGCAGATGAATGCACATCCATCAACCTAGTAAATCAAATCCTAAAAAAGTAAGGTCTCATCTACATCTCTACCTTATATCCTTAATCCCTCACTTCTCCTTTTGAAACTCTAGGAATTATCATGAGTCATGCATTTAGAAAAATAAAGAAGTGCTTACATTATGATGGGTCAAGTCTTTAACCCATTCCAAATCAAGTTCATTCGTAATTAGAATAAAAATTAGATAATTGAATTGGTCTAATTAATGACCATTTTTCACTTGCATGCCTGCATAGTTTACCTGCATGGCTTCGCAAATGGTCTTGGACTCTTATCATAGTAAATAAATCACTCTGTGACTCTCCTTGAACTCAACAGTAAGTAGGGATGCTCATGGGCCAAGTCAGTACGAGCCTGAGTTGGGCTGAATTTGGGCTCTTTTTATAGACCTGACAGACCTGCAATTGATTTGGGCTCTTTCTGGCCAGTTTAATTAAATGGGCCAGACCTGGGACTATATATTCTAAAATCCTGGACCGACCCAATGTGTGCGTGTAAAATATGAAACTTTGCAAATGAGCCAGGCCTGGGCCTGAGATTGAGGCCAGCAAGCTGGATCAACGACAATAATTAAGGCCCATAAGTAAACGAACTGGGCTTATACAAGCTCTGGCCTAGCCTGACCCACCCCAGCTGCTACGGAATAAAGAGACTTGATAAGGGAAGATTATCATAGGCCCAATATTTTGCAAAAACAAGGTCCTGCTCTCTCTTGGACCTATCTGCAACTGTAGCATTGAGATGGGTTGTCTCGGTCAGGTTCGGCTCTTGGTCACAGTAGATAATATGTCCAGGCCCAACCTAGAGCTGACCTACTTAATAATAGGGTTGGAAATGTCAATTCAAACTCAACCCAAAAGTTTTAGTTTCAAACCAAACCCAAAATTTATCAAGTTGGGTTCGGTTTGGGATGGTGGGATAGAGTGAAACTAACTCTAACTGGGTTGGGTTGGTTCAGATCAAGTTGGGATCTCAAATGGACCTAAGAAACCCCGACCCGCTTATTAATCAAGTTCAAGCGAACAGAATCCTGGATTATCAGGTTAGGGGTCAGGTTTATGGCTCTTGGACTGTAAAACATAAAAGATAGAATCCTACCACTTGATATGCAGTATGTGTTTGGGCAAATGGGCCGGGCTTTTGTGCAGTTTAGAGATCGTCTAAGTGATTATTATGGTACATCAGAAATTACATGTTTATTCTATTTAACCTAAGCACACTGATGTTGGGCCTATACTGTTAGATGTAAGTGGGCCTCTCTGAACTAGTTTGTGAAGCAAAATTGAAATCATTCATAGGATACCAAAAATTCAAATTGTCTAGACATATTTCAAGGATCTATATGGCCTAAAATCTTGGTCATGGATGACTATTTTAGACCAATTTCATTAACATATTAGTGGGGGCATTGCAATGAAACAATGGATCTTTGAATGCCCGTTTATTCATAATAATGAATCCAGTGGCTACTGTTGTTTGCGTTTTGCCCTTTGATGTTCATACTGATTCACTTAAAGAGGTAAGTAATGTGTGTGGATGTAAGGGACATCTTGAATTTTTGAGTAGTTTCAATAAAAATGAACAATGTTTCCCTCAATTTGCTTTTAAATTCACCACCAGAATTAAGGAAAAAGAAAAAGGGCCTGTTGGGGGATACAAGAGCTTCATCAGTAAGTCCTCTCTGCATCTTCATTTTTCTGTGAAGTTCCTAATCTTTGGACACTTTCCTAGAACTTCCCTTTCTTCTCTCTGATTTCTCTGGGCTTCTGTGTATATTTTCCTTTGGACCAGTTAGTTTAATCTGTTTTTCGAATTCATAAGAATTCTAAGCAATGTCTTTCTATCAAAGTGGCTAAAAGTGAAAAATTAAAAAAGAAAAATAAAGGTAAAAACCTACTAAAATAATCTCCCCTACAGGGGGATTGATTACCCAGTCACCATTCACCACCTTATAAAATCAAAGCTAGGGAAAGTGATGCTCCCATCTATGTCTCCACCTTATCTCTTTCACTTCTCACCTCCTTAGTTTTCCTTTTCTAACCTCACTTAATGATTAATTCCAAGAAATCAATGCAGAGCAAACAAACAGGCCCTAAAGCTAGGAAATGGGGATAAAATAAGAAAAAGTATGATTGGGAGTGGACTGGAGCCACTCCAAGGATTGACTGAGCATTTCCATCTCTCCCGCTTCTCCTACTTTATCCAAAATTACCTCAAGTCCCCAAGAAAAGCGCGTGCATAAAATTTCGATAATCCAGAAAATAGTACAAAGAAAATGTCAATATTTCAATTCTAACATATTTTACAGATACATGTAAGAATGATTTCAAACAACAAAATCCTGACTAACATAAATATGATTTCAGCAGCACATGTTAGAATAGCGTAACACAGTTGTACAAGATCCGACGATTCATCAAGTGGAGCTCATAACAATGCCCAAAAAATCAGAATGCCTTTGTCAAGTGGGCCACACGTACACAGGAGAATGATGGTTAGAAAGGCAAAATGAACATCAGTATAGTTCAGGCCTAGCTGATGAGTGTACTATCATGATTTCTGGGTCGATCCATAGAATGAGATAGATATCATAAAACATGTTATGAGGATCTTCTAATTACTTTTGACTGATGAAACAAAGAATTACCCCTTACCACACATGCGCTTCTGTATCTTTTACCGAAGCAGGTGAATCTAGACCCATCAAGCTGGCAAACCAGCCTTCCCTAACATAACCAGCGACCTTCTACGACGATGTTTGCTTCTTCTCTGGCGCCATCTCTCTTTAATATCAATGGCACTACGAACTGGGCTTCCAACATTCGGGTCACTGCTTAAAGTGAGTTCCCGATTTGAACTGTCATAATTGGCAGCTCCCCTTATTCTAGCTGTCTCTGCTAAGAGGTCATGTATTAGCATTTCAGTAGTCCTTGCAGTAATTCCCCTTAGGTACCATGAAAATGGAGGCGGTGGAAGAAGTGCTGGCTGTATAAGCTGTTCTAGTTTCACTATCGATCCAATCCTTCCTTTGCCACCCGTACACGAATCATAATCTGCCCATGTTTCAGGTTTGTATGGAAAGCATAACTGTTCATCCACAAACAAAGGTTCCACGTTCCAACAGCCTTCAAATCTTTTCATAAAGCCTGTTTTCCCTTGCTTGAATCTAACCTGTAATAAGAAATGTGAGGAACTGAGGAAGTAATCTGTATGCATTGTTGACAGTTTATGGATTCGCTTGCAGCAGAAAATGTGGAACTAGTTGTTCTCACCGAATGGTCTCTTCTGTTCTGGTCTACCAAGACGTGTACTGAAATAGTTCCCGACCACCAAAGAAACCTCCATATGGCTGCTTGCTCTACCTCAACAATCTGCCTTAACCCTTCATCAACCAAGACTCTTCTTGATATCACTTCCTGGAGAAGAGATGAAATGTTTAAAACTGAAATATGATCAAATCACAAAGAGGAAAGTTATTTTAAGGGCAAGAGAATCACCGCATAATGTGTCAAACAGTAAATGATTAATATTACATAACTGACCTAATTAAATTTGATAACCATTTTATCGAGCCCACTTGAATACATGCCAAACACATGGGATGGAGTTGGATAATCTTAGAGTGAATTAGGCATGCATCAAAAATTAGCTTGATTTGATGATCCTACCTTCTATGAATGGCTATATATATATATATATATATATATATATGCACATTTATAGCCATTAAGATTTGGGGCCCTTAAGATAGATAGTTAGGATAATGTTATCAAGCTGATCTTCTACCCACTTCTAATCCAAAATAAATCCTTCAAATCCAGCCCAACCCTGTGATTGACATGCACACATGCGGGTGCCAGAAAATGGCTTCTCAATTTTAAATTTAAGGTCTGACCTTAGCCAAACATTATTCTTAGATATACTAGCTGTCTTTCATGTGACATCTAACAAGAATGCTTCTCTAGAAAGATTCACATACTACCAAGGTGAAAAAATTCATTTATCTTTTTAACAATTTTTACATATCTTTCAATCATTCCTATGCATGTAACATATTTCTCAATAAATAATGCATTATGACCTAAATATATCCCAGCAAATTTGTCAATGTCATTACATAGGTGAATCACTGTTGCAGGATTCCCAAGTTCTCATGTCAGACACCATGAGCCCCGATGACACCATCCCCAGGACCCCAACACATACAAGTCCAGGTCCATGTTACATGGGCCATGTGCAATGTCCCTAGAGAGGGGTGACAAATAGTATTAAGTTACTAGTGAAGGAATCATGGGGGTGAGTCACAATCACTGTCGGGACTGAAACCATAAACACATCCGCATATGCATAAATGTTCCATCTTCAATTACCTTTGCCCAGTTTGTAGTTCCAGTACTCTAGGACTGAAGTTTCCAACAATCAGTACATATATCCAAAGTCCACATACCAATTTCCCAAGATGTTAGATAATGTAACTAAATTATATCCTCAATAGATAAGAATCGCATCCGGAATACTGCAGAGTGTTCTTATCAAAACAGTAAAAGAATTGATCTTCTCACCTTGATGTTCTTGAAGACTCTTCTATTGTCAGGGTCAATGACAATGTTATATATAGCATCTGGGGGCAACCCAACTTTGAATTTCACATTAAGATTGCAAAGGGAACCCTTTGGTACATTGACCTGCAGAGGATTAATATTAGATGCCCGCCTTTCTGAACTTTCAATTTATTTGTATCAACATAAAACTACATTCGTAATTAAAAGGAATAGAATTGTCCTTGAGACACATTCTGGTAAACGGGTAACAAGAACTAAATGATCATAAGGAAAATACTGCAATACTAGACCTGGATGCTAGAAGAAAAGAGGAAAAAAAGATAACCATAGAAAAAGCGAACTATAAGCATATTCAAGATCCAGTTCATTCATCTGCTACTGTCATTGCAGGTAGGATGTTTTCTCTCTCGCCCTCCCTCTGTGAGTGTGTGTGTGTGTGTGTGTGTGTGTGTGTGTGTGAGAGAGAGAGAGAGAGAGAGAGAGAGAGAGAGAGAGTGGACGGGCCCACATTACATGGGCCCCACAGATTTTAAACTACAAACAGAAAGGGTTTTCTTGCCATGTGTAAGGATCCCTTTGGTTTTTCCAATGTCCAGGAGTCCTTTTGTTTGGAGAAGAGTTGCAATTAGTTAGAAAGAATGTCAGTTGCTATTTAATGTCAAGTCATTTAAGAATCCAAGTCTTATTAGAGAACTTGGCTAATTTATTTTTTTTTTAAATGGACATAATCTTGCACAAAGAAAACGACACGCATTGTCGGAGTCAGCACATATGGGGTCCTTGATGTTGACATGTGCCCTCCTTTTGTGTTCTTCCAATCTCCACTTCTGCATCAGAAGCAAGGTTTTACAAATCCAACCTAGAACACAACTCAATCATCCTCGAATCAATTCAAACAGTCAAGTAACATGGGATTCAGCCAAGTCAGAGCAAGTCACATCCTACACCCCTAAAAATGCCTAAAAATAGTGGGAAAAAACTTAAAAATAGAAAGTGATGTCCTATGAATCTAGAATTTTGAGGTAAAGTGTTTTCATTATTCTGAATGGAATTAAGTAATAGTAGGTGATTGTGTTCAATTTTCACTCAAACAGTGGAACAGTACTTCAAAAGTTTGAATGCACAGATCTTCCACAAAAATGTGGCTTTTATCAAGAGGTATCTTCCTTGACAGGAACACTTGACCAGTTCTACTGCCTTTTCTTTCAATATCAGTCAAAAAGGGGCCCAAAAGTCTCCATCTTCTCACAACAATAAAATGGGGAATGAATTAGTTGCGGCCTTTTCCCCAGAGGACTCAGCAAAGGGGCTACTAGAAGAATGACTCTGCTAACTTGACACGAAGTCAGTTAATTTTCAAAATCATTCACATCTACAAAACCATATGGAATGAGATTCGATTTTCTGGTTTTTTTTTGTTAAAGATTCTTCTTCACTCTATGGTGTGGTGCAACTCCATGTTCCCTTGGTGGGCTCCAAGGAACCCTAGTGCGACTTTCAGCCATCTCCTAGAGGAAGAAGCCCAAGTGGGACTCCATAGGCCTCAACTGCATGATGGGAAATAACCAGAAAATGAACGGTCTGGTAAGATGATCATGAGTTCCTATCAATGGATTTGAGAACATATTATCATCATCATTAAAGCCTTGTCCCAACTATGTTGGGGTGGGCCACATGAATTCTTTTTCTCCATTCCATTCTATCTTGAGCCAAATCCTCTAATAAGTTACACTTCTTCATATCTGGATTTGAGAACATATGATACTTGCAAATGGACAATTTGATTAAAACAAAAGGTAAAACAAATTCTTGACACTCAAAGGACAAGTCTTTCAATACAGCAAGTAATACCATCTAACAAGACTATCAATCTATAATGCACGGATACTTCAAAATGGGCAACGTATCGTGTAGTATCGTATTCGATACTTCGCTTTTTACATGTAAAACCCGTGTCCCTGCCATCATGGATCAAAATAGCGGCCGCTATATCGGGCGCAGCGGTCTTCATGGCATTTAACGTCATTCACATCCATAGCGGCCACTACAGAGCCGCTACGCCCGCTATGGGGCCGCTACGGGGTGTGAAATTTTCCTACTTTTCAAAAAATTTCAAAATATATAATGATGCTTATTTCTTTTCTTTTTCTCTCCAAATAACATTTTTATGCAGCTCTTCTACCCTTTTATGTTTAAAAGAACACAAAAAAGCACACGATCTCGCCAAATTATAGTGGATATGGAAAGTTCTTCTCAAGGTTTCACAGATATACAGGACCTCATACAATGAGGGGACCGCTACGCCCCCTTCCCTCAATTATTTTTGCAAAAAAAGAACATGTTCTCTCATTTTCCAATATTCTAGATTTTCTACAAAAAAATTTCAGATTTTTTTGACGATTTTTTCAAATCGCACCGCTATGCCGCTACGTAGCGTTTTGGCGGAGGGCCGCTACGCATACCGCTACCGCTATTTTCATCCTTGCCTGCCATGTGTATGGCGTGTCCCTGCCGTCTCCGTACCGTATCTAGGCATCATAGCTGTCAATTTCTAAGCTCCTCTTCTCATATATGGAGTGGTGGCTCAGAAAGTAAATGGTCCTTGTGCTGCATGTGGTGATAAGAGAGCTTCATGTCTAATTCTGCCAACAATGATAGCACCTGGTTCTTTTATTTATTTATTGAATGGTAATAGCACCTGGTTGCATTCTAGTTAAAATAAAATCTAAAGGAGAAGGAAAAAGATCAACGAGATTTTTTTCTTATAAAAGGAATATATTTTAGCATATTTCATCCTAGAACAAAAGCTTGCCTGCCTTTAAATCACATTTCGTAATTCGTACCTTTATTTCAGGAACTTCATCAACCCATGTTGGATTCTTTTTCCAAGCATCCAGTTGTTTCTCCAAGCTAACCTCCAAAGCAGAATATGATTCTTTCTCCTTTGAAAGGACAAGATTTGCAATGTCTGTTTTCGCCTCATTTTTCATTGACCCCTTGAAATGTGTCTAAGAAGAGGATTAAGGCTATCCATATGTTCTTTACCAAGAAATTACTATATTAAAAGGGAATAAAGGACTACCTTTAAGAAGTTTTGAAGTCTCTGAGGAACCTCCAAAAGAAGATTAAATGCCGGATTGGATGTTGCCGAATGTCCATTTGTTTTGTCAACATGAATATCTGAACTTATCCTAGTTTTTGTGTCATCCATTCAACCTCTGAATTGAAAGATACAGACGGTTAGAGTACTCAACTTCGATGTTTACATAAAATTGTATTAAAATCTTACAGCCAAAGGAGATGAGTTGGACTGCCATGATAAGATAGAGAATAGCAATGCTGCAAGAAAAGATAAAATTGTATGCATTTTATACTTATCAATAAATATTATAAGAATAGAGACCCGGATCCTTCAAATTCTTGAGTATCTGCTGGTATGAAAAAACACAGATAAAGATATGCAAAGTATTTTGGGCAAGGCTAAACTGTACCTAATTATTTTATCTTAAAAGGATGAAATCGTGATAGCATGTCAGAAAGAGTTAATATAATGGTTAAGCAGTAAACCCAACCTCTATACCCATACCCAAGCAACATGTAGTAAAGCACTACTTATCACTACTATCTCGTACATGTATGGAAGTGATGGCATATTATCATATAAATGTGTGGAAGGGATGGAATCACAGTTGCTTAATGATTTCGTGGTCAGTCTGTGGTCCGTCAAGTCGCAGTGCTGCTATCAGCAAGAATTATGTGATAACCCATCTAAAACTTTCTTTTAATGGTAACATGACTCAAACCCACAACCACATGGTTGGGACAATGAGCACCTTCCAACTGTACTACAAGCTCGAGTTCATCTAAAACTAAATATGAACCAAACGATAAGTGAAAAAAGAAAAGGCAAAACAACCCAACTAAGCCTGTGTTTGGATATATCCCTTTTATGGGCATAGCAATGTGCTTATTGTTTCTCCAGTTAGATTCACAAATCAGAGAAAATTCAGCTTTGCAAAATCACAAGAATCCACCAGCTTGGATAGGAGACATATGCAGCCTGACAAAGAAACAGAGTTTAAAAACAAGGGGAAAAAAAGCCACACAAAATAAAGCCCAAATCATTGTAATAATAAACATTACACATGAGAAATTACAGCAATAAGCAAACTTAAGTTGCTGTAAAAAAACAAAAAATGTGCACTCAAAGAAAAGTGATCAAATTAAAAACACCATCTCTGTAGCAAATGATATCGATCAAAAGAAACAGGAATGTACACCAATCAACACAAACTATTGCTGTAAACATTACTGAGAATTTCAAAACACCGAAATCACCCTAATAAACATTAGCTATAGAAAAGTAAAACCAAAGTAAACCTAATATAACTGTAGTAAACATTCAACAGAAAGAACAGCCAAGAACCTCATTTACATAATAAACTGAAAATCACCTCAACAAGCAAGACCAACTGAGAATACATGTAATTGAGTCCAAAAACACTACAAAAAATTCAATAGCCATTCTCTATCATTAAGTACACCAATATAAACCCAAAATCCAATGACAAGCATTATCCACCCGAAATAACAATAACAACCACCCACAAGAGCCCATAGCACAATTGGAAGGTGCCCATCTCACAACAATGAGGCTGCAGGTTCAAGTGATGCTACAAACAAACAAGCAAAAAAAAAAAAGTTAACAAACACCACCCACAAACAAGACAACAAAATTAGCACTATCCACCAAAAGATCCAACAAAACAACAACAAAAATTATAATGATGATGATGATCAATTATTATTATTACTACAGCTGTAATAAATGTGACCCTGCACTATATCTGCAAAATTACACCTAAGACAATGCCAATCAACAAATTACATCTAACATCTCCCAATTAAACATCACCCCATTAAAAAAAAAAAAATCCACCAAATGAAAAATAGAAATCCACTTGAATAGGAACTACCATCCAAACATTTTATCAAAATAGAGCCCAAAAGTAATACAAGTAACAAAACCCTAGAAAGAATTCACAAAATTAAACCCAATATAGCATCAACCATCATATAAAAACAGCAAATTGAGCACAAATTTAGAGAGATAAAGAACAACCCAGAAAAGAAGACAGCAAACTGAAACTTGTAAACACAACAAACATAAAAAATGAAAAGATTTAAGACCTTTTTGCTACACAATCTAATCTGTACACGATTGGGAAAGAGCATTCACTTACATACAAATGAAATCTGATTCGAGAATTCTCTCCCTCCCCCACTTCAGAACTTCCACCAATCTCTCTCTCTTTCTCAAACCCAGTTCAGAAATTGCAGGAAAGTCTCGATCTTTCTCTCTAAATCACGCAACAAATCTGACGTGATAGTCCGCAGCGCCCTCCTTGGAACGGTAAGCACCAAGCACGTGCGTATACGCACAGATAATAACAGTTATAAAAGCATGGTTTTGAAAAGCAAAAACACAGTTTCGGATACAGTATCGGCCAACCCGAAACATTTTCGTATCGGCGGATATTATCGGTACGTTTTGGGCATTTTAAAAAATAAAAAGTTACAAATTTTCAATTTTCAAATACATATTGCGCATGCTTTTGTGCTGCTGCTTTTTCCTCGGAAAAAAGTGCGAAAAGCGAAAACGGTTTTTCCCCACCACACTAAATTTCACATTTGGTATGTTTTTTTTAGTAGAATTCACATTTGGTGTTTGATACTTTTCTAAATTGACTTTTTGCAATTTTTCCACATAAAACACTTCCCAATTGGAAGAGGGGTTTAGACTTTAGTTTTCTGCATAAAGTGAAAAAGCTTCTCCATAGAATTTCTGTAGCGCTACCACAAACTTGGATCACACCCAAATCTCGAAATCTTGCTCCAAATTCAAATTCTGAATACTTGAACACTACGCAAGTAAATGGGTGCATTTATGCGAGGAGAGGATTTCAGAATCCAATTATTTCCATTTCTACGTGAGAAAGTTGTCCTGCCTCTTTTGTAGGAAATCGATATCCTCTTTTTTTAAGGACCATTTAGGTCATTTTTTTTTTTACTAGAAAAACATTTTGCACCAAATGAGAAAAGTGCAGTGTGCATGAACAACCAAAATAATTCTAAACTTTTTCCTTTTCGAGTTGCACAAGCAAGTCCTATAGTTTTAGAACAAAGGAAACACACAGAGTTAGAAGTGTAGAACTTCCTTTCCAGATTATACAACTTTGGCTAGCATCTTATTCTTGAAGTCTTATCCCCAGCTGTGTGGGTAAAAAATAGTACTCTCTTTCCTTAATTTGTCTCTCCAGCCTTTCCTCCTCAATCATATCCAAAGCTTCTAATTCATTTGGGATCAGCTTTGAAACTTCCAAGTTATTTCTTGGATTTGGGATCTTGTTTTAGGTTTGTTTCATTGGCCAGCATGAAAATCTTTTCACAGATTTGCCTGTCTCAAACCACCTTCTTATGGTTGTCAATATCCGTAATACCACCCTATGTATTGGACTTGACCCATTGAAGAACAACCACAACAAAAATATTTGCTTCAATCTTCTCGTGAATGTGATTATTGGTGGTGCCCAAGTAAAGGGTCAAAGTGGGTCGGATCAGGTAGGATGAAGTTGGGTTGAGCACCATGGGTAACATTTATACACCCAACCCGAGCCCGACAATTTACTAATCAGACCGGAAATCTCGACCCAAACCCAATTCTGAAGAGGGCAACATATGTTGAATGAACTGGTCTAGCTTGGGTCAGGTTGACAGGTCATAGTGCAAAAAATTATTATGGTCATGAGGGCAATCTGAACCTGACCCATGTATTAATTGTGTTACATATATCCACAAAGTCTAGTAAATCAGCCCTCCCATCACCTTCCAACAATGGGAGTATGTCTACACTTCCACAAAGCAAAATTGTCGTCGAAAATTGTAAAAATATAAAGGCCATTCACTCGAATAATCAAGCCAATCCAATTACTGCTATGTATCGAGACAGAAAATAGTCAGTGAAACATCAAGAGAAATAGGCAACTGAGGGAGAGATGAAGAGAGAGGGGGAGGTGAGCTATGCATACAAGATTCAAACCCTCATATGGCAAAGTAATTACCACCTCCGGCGTCGCCTCCCATACCAATAAGCAAATGCAGCAATAGACGCGGCCGCAACGACCCCAGCTGTTGCGTGCCATGTGTATATTGGCCTCTCAACAATAAGGTCAGCTTTGGCAGAGCTGATGTGCTCTTGTTCCTGACAGACCTGCAATGCAAAATCCAGTCCTAGTCTCTCCAATTCAGCCATGTCTTGAACCATTGGCTTGTATCTAGTGGTCTTGGCTATAGCATCGTACTCCTCTTTGTTTCCACCCTCAAGAAAAGCACCCACAATCTGACCTTTGTTTACCCAATATGCACCAAAGGTCCCACCTGAAAAGTCCCCATAGTGAGCTACCTCGCCAACATTGTCTCCGTAAAACTGCCAGGACAGTGAAAAGACTCTGGAGTAGAAGAAGGGGAGGTAATTGAAGTCAGCTGTCTTATCCGGTGCCATGATTGCAGCAACAGCATACTTTGCCGACTGCCGAGCTGAATCAACATGCTCAAGCCGGCGAGTTTCACCAAAGAGTTTGACGGGGAATGCTGCAACATCTCCAACCGCATAGACTGAGTTGTTGCTTGTTTGCAGCCGCCCATTCACTTTGATTCCACCCTTCTCCATGTTCAGCTGACCCTCAAAGAGACTGGTGTTTGCACGGATACCAATTCCCACCACAACCATATCTGTAGTTATCCGCGTCCCATCCCTCAGAATCACTGCTGTCACCTATGAAAAACAATAGCAGACAACAGTCATCATTTGAAATCCATGTCAGGAAACTGTGAACGACAAAGCATGGCCATGAACCTAGTAGTTATTGATAGCCATCATAATAAACTATGAAATTAGGGACATGCACTACTGTTGGATTGAACCCAGATTTCTGTGTGGCGAAAGAGCACTTAACGAACTCAGTACTTGTATTTGGGTTGAGTACCTAGTTATGTGATAATAGAAAAATAAACTGAGAGAAGCTTTTTCATCTAAATTTCACTTGCAAAAAGAGAGTTTCTTTCCCCTTTCCTATTTAAATTTTAATCATGCCAATAGCATTGTCATCATGCTCTGGCCTTGTTGAAGATCGCCTTCCATTGCATGAAGGAGAAAATTAACTTCCATAAAATTATCAGTAATCCCCGATCTTCCAACTTCCTCTAGTAAGGACTTCTACATAGAAATAATGATCCCTTGTTGGATCAAGTTACCTTGATTCCCAAGAAATACTTGAGAAAACCTAAATCTTTAGTTTCAAACACTACCAAAATATTGCTTTAGGTTAACGTTTCTTCAGGGTGGCACCTATAAAAACAATGTCACTCACATAAACAAATAAAAGATCCTAATTCCTTCACTTCACGAAGTTGGTGCGATAGCATTACTTCATTTATAACCACCTTCAAGAGAGCTGCATTAAATATTTCGAACCAGGCATGTGGCATCTGCTCAAGGCCATATATCATCTGATTTAACAAACAAGCTTTCCTATTCACCCCCTGAATAGTGAACCTAAGTGTTCCAGCCATAATTCCTGCAGGTTATATGCAGAAACCCATTCTTCATGTCTAGTTGATAAAAGGATCTTCTCACTGACTGCAAGAGACAAATGCACCTAGATAGAAACATTTTTAGCCACTAGTGGAAAGGTCCCCCGGTAGTCAAGACTCAAGACCATACATCTATGATCCCCTTTGCCATCCCCTTTGCCACAAGTCCTGCTTTATACCTCTCAATAAAGCCATCACCTAATGCTTCACCACAAACATCCAATCAAATCCAACCAACTTTTTTCCATTCAGGCAACTCAGTGAGTTCTGAGGTCTTGTATTTCTCAAGAGTATTCATCTCTTTATGAATCACCTCCTTCCAATGAAGGATAGACAGAGCTTTGTTCCACCAGATGAAATCTTAACAGAGTCAAAGTTGGCAAGTTTATTATGAGTGAAAGATCTTTATCCTCCCTATGGCCACTAGGGCAGTGCAGAGAGAGAGAGAGAGAGAGAGAGAGAGAGAGAGAGGACAACTACCTAGATGTGGGAGATCACTAGGTTTATTGCCTTACTGGTGAATCCACAATTCAGGTTGTACTATCTTTTGCTATTGAGCATAGGTTTTTAGCAGAATAATTTCATTTTGGTACAACTTCAGAGATACCGTAGATAGTGGGGAGAGGAACTTAGCAGTGCCCTTCGCTATGACTCTCTCCCTAATTGCAGTAGCCACTAGTGTGAAAAAAAAAAAAATAATGAAACAGTCTTAGGAAAGGTAATATCAATCGTTTGCTAATTATTCTGCCATTACTTCTTAAGACTCCCAGTTAAACTAATGGGCAAAAAATCACCAAGGGCAGTAGCACTGTATTTATCTATTTATTTGACTGTTATTATTATTATGTTATAATTATTACTACAACAACTACTATTATTCTTATTTGGTATAAGAACAATCAAGTAACCACTAATTCTTAGGTGAGGTACTCCTGTCTAATGATAAGAGAAATCACAATCTTAACCAGATGGGTGATATAGCTACAGTATACAAAGTTACCTTCCCCTCTGCATTGTTTTCAAAAGATGACAGGACAGTTCCCTTGATGAAATTCACTCCCTTTGACTTGTAGTATTCCTCATAGTACTCTGCAATCTTGGGTGTAAATAAACGGGCCACTGGACAAATCATAAGTACTCATCAGATAAAAAAGAAACTCTTCCACTGTCAGCACCATTCTAGATATATAATTTAAAGTTCATTTGCGAGTACCATATGGCAACCAATTTGAGTGATTATGTAGAAGGGATGTTATCCATTCATGGAGATGGAAAATATGGATTTTGTCCAGAAAAGTGGTCGCCCAATATGGATTTTGTCCAGGAAAGTGGTTGAAAACAATAAACATCTAATGTGATTCTGATCTCTTCGGCACTAGAACCATACACAGCTGACCCACACATGCAGTGCATCATACTAAAAGTTCAACACCATTGAACCTTCTCAGTGGGAATCGATTGAAAGGAATAATCAAATGCAACATAAAACATGCTTTTGTCTCCTTTCTGTTAAGATTATAGAATATTCATGTCTCATCCTTTTTATTGACATTCCCAAAAGTCCCAAACACCATGAGAGAGAGAGAGAGAGAGAGAGAGAGAGAGAGAAAAAAAAAAAAAAAAAGGCATAAAACTTACTGCAATGTGCCTCTGGAAAGACCATGGTTACGTTTATTTTGTTTATCACCAAAGATGCCGCACACTCCATGCCTATGTACCCACCACCAATGACAACAGCATTTCCACCAACATTAGATTGCATCACGCTCACCAGCCTGTTTGCATCAGCCAAGTCACGCAAATAGCATACATTATCAGCCTCCGATCCCTTCACTCCGAATTCCTCAAGTTTCAAAGCCTATAAACCAAAGGACTATTTCAAACACAGCTAAAAAAATGCAAAAATGCAACGAATTAAATGGTTGTTAAGGCACAGTGAGCATAAAGTTGCATACAATTAGATAACATGACGCCCATGGTTCATATATTTAGAGAAATGATCTAATGAGACCCACAATAAATCGAAACCCAGAAGTGTCAAAATTGCACTATCCTAACCTACAATTAGTAGCCCTAAAGATAGATGGCTTAGCATAGAATGCAAAATGACAGAAAAATTATAGGTAAGAAAAAGAAAGAAAGAAGCGATGATAAGTATTGAAATATTCTGATCTAGGAGAGCATCCACAGTAGAGCTCATCGGAATGAATAAGCTGGATTAGTAAACCATGGGAACCCCATTACTAAAATGGACAACTCTGAAAAATAATACACTCACTGAGTCTAGGAATTTGAGGTGTTATGCTATTCCTCCAGGAAAGACCGTTTAGAACTTGAGCATGTTCTGCTGTTCCATGTATGAATTTTTACTTTTATGGATAAGAGCTAGATTCACTTCAATTGCCTGTCTCTTGCCTTAAGGTCTACACAATTTAGCTTCAGCTATTTAAAGAATTCACTGAGCTTCTTGCAGATCAATGTCACTACCCTTCTCTGCATCATTTACTAAAATGATCTCATTATTGCCCATTCTAGCGAAACTGCCCATCATAGCCATCATTAACCATTGGATGTTGAGGCATATTCTCAAAATACCTATATCTACAGCTATGGCGATAGGGGTATGATATGGTAATACGCCAAATTGGCCACTATTGGTAAAATCATGGCTTCCCTAGCTGCCCGTGACTATCACAACTGACATGCAACTTTCCTCCTCAGATCCAAAGTGCAATAATAAATAATTGAACTTTTTTTATAGGTCATGATTAGTTGAAGTTTGATGAATAAAACTCTCATTACCCTTTACCTTGACTTTCTAATTTGATGTGTTTCCCTCCCACTTTTCTAAGACACGGCAACTTTTGTCCAAAAACGCCTTGATGAAAAACCACATACCATCATCCTTATTACCACAAGAGATCCCTATTGCTTTTCTACAAAGCACCCATAAATGAAAATGAAAAACAGTGTATGATTTAAGATGATCTCTCCATTCTGTGGACCTCTGAAAGCACTGGTAGACCCAGGATTTTTGTTTGAGGGATGTTGACCCAAAGAGGTAGTTGGGTTTTGGGGACAAACCCACAATTCTCATGCAGGTTTTGGGGGAGGACTCAGGATTTCTCATGTGGGTTTTGGAAGCAAACCCAGAATTTTCAAGTGAGTTTTGGAAGGGAACCCAGGTCCAAAAGGGCAACTGCCCCAAGACCATGTATGTAGGTCCACCGCAGTCTAAAAGCGCATTTTCACCAACAAACATATGAGCATATCTCAATGAGTTCACAAATAATAATAATAGCAATAATAAGAACAACAACAACAACTTTAAAAAAGATAAAAAAATATTTGGCCGTATTGTTTTGTTTCCATATTTTAGAACCGCATTGATTTGTCAGAGTCACCATTCCAATATAACAGCATTTTCAGAATAACCATTTCTCAGAAAAATAGCATCAACGCCACCAAAATGTTAACCTTAACCGTTCAAATTGAATTAAAATAAAAGTTAGATGAAATACCCGAGCACCTGTTGCTATGATAAGAATATTGTAACTAATAGTTTCTCCAGTCGCTGTCAGCAATGTCTTCCTCCTCACATCAGCACATTTAACTCGAGTTCCAAGAACCAGTTCAATTCCTAGAAAAAAGACCCAAATTCTGACAATTAGAAGCTCTAATGAGGAAAAGCAAGACAACATTTCCTAAAGGAGCTAAAATAGATTTTTATCAGATACTCATACAAGAGATCCTGTAATCCTGAACTGACAGAATAAATGGTTCACAATTCATACAACACCCAAAGAAAATGAAAAAAAGAAAAGAATTTCTAAGAGAAATGGAAGAAAAGTGCTACGTGAATTCAATTTTAGAAAAAAAAAAAAAAAAAAGGAATCATAAAAAATGTTGCATTCGTATGCTTTTCATGTTAATCAATGAGAATCAATGTAGCCAAAATTATAACATTGTTCTGAAAATCGAAATCCTATCGCAAATAGAGTAACCACTATGATGGCCCTACACTGTGATAACACGTTAACCATTCATTCTGCTTCAGATACACTCTATCATGAACGTACAAAACACATAGAAGTTTATTAGCACTTTATTCATGAGGTGGTGGCAAAGAATGAGAGACAGTCAGAGTATACTGGATCTGGAGATCAAGTGGCCAATTTTCTACAAAAAGGGTTTTAAAAGGCAATTATCTGGTGTTTTCACCAAGCTGAGCATAGTAGACATTCATGTACCAGCTTCATAAGAAGTGTTGAGATTTATACAGAGACTGATCTTTAGCTTACTTCTGCCTTGCAAGGACTATTTTGTAATTTTATAGGGATCATTTTGTAATTTATAAAACCTCAGGCACTGTTTATAGATGATGAATATTTTACTAATATAACTACAGACTGTTCTTTTTTTTTTTTTATCGGTAACATTAACACTGTTGTTCAATTTCTATTATCAGCAAAATCTCTCTCTCTCTCTCTCTCTCTCTCTCTCTCTCTCTCTCTCTCTCTCTCTCTCTCTCTCTCTCTCTCTCTCTCATCAATTTCTATATAACAAATAATACTAGTGTCCATTCCCTACATACTAATAGCCACCCACCACCCATCATGACTCATGTATTAAAAGCATCATTGTGGAATCACATGTGCCCTCCGCTCAGGTGTCATTTCAAACAATAAAAAATCAATTTGTTTGCACTAATCCATTGCATCACATGTTGCTGAGTCTTACTGTTATTGAATAGATGGCCATGAATCAATCTCTTAAAATGAATTTGAAAGGGTCCTTCTCTTCAACCAGAAATTTTGGCAAGGGTGCATAATCATGTTGGATTTTTGTGGAAGCTCCATGTCTGACACCACTTGTCCATGCCCAAAAGTAGACATGGATGGATCCAAGTCATAGGTCAAGTCCCAATCAAGCAACGAATATCCCTATTGTGTTTCTCATTAATGACTGCACTTAATAAACCGAGGTTCGTATCGAATGCATAAGCCTGAAGTCAGTCCAATTCCAGTAATTAGGCAGCAATTTTTGTGGTTCTGCTGAAAATAATAATTACCCAAAACTGTAAAACTTTTGTCATTATTTTATACCAAAAATTAGAAAACCAGCAGTGAACCTAGGCCTACAGATTTCCATTCTATGATATGCAGTAAAGAGGAGCATCCACATTAAGTGATTATGTCAACCACCAAGACTACAAAGAGTAGTGCCCACAGATTTTTGCCAGAGGATACATTTTCAGCAAAAAGTTTGGCATGTGAATGCATGCAGCCTTGGTCATTTAGCTTTCATTACGAGACGAAATATATGCCTAATGCTTTTCAGGAGTTAATTACCTCTGAAAGTATCATCATTCCATGGCATATTTTCTCTTATACTTGTTGGAAACAACAAAGGCAAATTTTCCAAACTTCTACTTCTCTTCTGTCTACTAAGGATGTCCATCGAAGCCTCAGAGTCGAAGTTATTCTTCGTCCAATACATCTCATTCATACCATGGCCTTTCTTGTCCTTGAGGGCACATCTTTTGTCGAGCATATGACTTGCACCCCTCATGGCTGCTGCCATGTTTTCCGTGAGCTTGTTTTGCAATTCTTCCTCAATCCTCGTGCAGAAACCAATAACTTGTCAAAAAATGGGTATTCGTATTGACCTATCATTTATTGAATATCAGATTGTGTGTTGGTTTTTATAAATTCCTAGAGTCATCTCCTTGTAACCATGACTTATCATTTACTGAATATCAGATTGTGTGTTGGTTATAAATTCCTAGAGTCATCTCCTTGTAACCAAGATTTCAATCATGGTCTCATTGGCCAATCTACTGGTGAGTGGACCTGTTCAGGATAACTGTGGATAGATCATGAACATCCTCTTTTGATCCAAAACCGATCCTCGCCATGCGAAAAATGGACTTAAATGTAAGGTTCTTGATTTTCAATTGATCAAATGTTAGGATTGTTCTTGAGGAAAAGAGAACCAAGTTGGTCTGCCTCCTAAAAGGTTCAGATCACCAGAACACATTGCCAAACTGCAGATGATAAAGTTAGGTCATAGTCCTGCAACCTGCAGACCTTTCAAATTTTTCTTGAAATTCCAAAAAAAATTTGTATGAGATGCATAGTTTCAAATTTGAAAAGAAAGCATGAGATCAAGAGGTCCTGATAAAGTTGGGTAAAAAACAAGTAAAATCATTCAGATGCAGCCACCTCATATAAGTGAATATCATCATTTACTGTACACACCCCATGTCGTTTCAGATACCCATACATGCATTATTCAACTAGGAACTAATGGAACATTGTATATGTTAGTAATGGAGGATAAATAACACGCTACTTCTAAATAATTACCATGTTCCTGGTACCATTTTGGTGTCAACCTCTCATCATTAGCACCTACACAAGTATGAAATGATGGAAGGCGTGCAGGAGCTGCAAAATCAACATAGAGTACAACTAATAAACTCACGCAGTTTTGTAAAATATATGCTGAAGTAGATATAGTGTATACAGAACAAGAAAGGTGCAGTGATTCTCATAATTGCCTTAGTCTGTGTTTAGCACCTTGCCATTTTTCAAAGCAGAAAAAAGTTCTCCGGATATAGAGACATTTTGTGATGGTAAATCCTAAGATCAGAAGAAAATTCCCTTACTAACAAAGAAAAGGGAGAAAATACAGCCTTATAGAGAAAGAAGCATTTTGTAATGGTAGAAATACTAAGAACAAAGAAAATTTCTTTACTAACAAAGGAAAGGGACAAAACAAGGCCTTAAACATCCATTCTCACAAATTTTAAACCAAGGGAAGAGAAAATGATACTGAATATGTGTGTCCAAAAGTGGAGTGGAGAATATACATTCTGGAAGTAAAAACCCTTTGCTTAACGCAGGTCGTTCATAAGGTACAACCTACATGAAAAAAGTGAAACTTCAGCAAGATCAGAATATGTTTCCAGTAGATAAAAAACAAACAAGCTATCTAATGAACCATGATAAAATCATGTGCTCGACATTCGAAGGAACCCTGAGTTAGGTCTGCGCTAATCAACTCAAAACACTGCAAATGGTCGTGTATTATGAGTTGTGACTGACATGGACATTAGATGTCAGAGAGACTAGAAACCTAACCATCACACCCATAAAATTCATACTGCTAATAATGACAGTGCAACTTTTTTTGTTTCTCAGATTCATTTATTAGGAAGGAACTACGTAAAATGAATTTTCTTAATGACAGCAATGGCATCAGTGGGAACAGTCGCATATACTAATGATGTGTATTCCATCCGAAATTGGAATAATACTTTTGAACAGATTTTTCTCCTTGATGGTCATCAAGCCCTGATACTCAAATCCAAGTCATCAAGCTCTGATACTCTTGATGTACATAAGGCATTTCACTTTTACTTTCTTGATTTCTTTTTCCTTTTTATTTTAATCGGCAACAGTAAAATTTCATTACAGAGAAAAAAAAAGGTACTTCTTTTCCCTTTCTTTTAAGGTTCTATCATCTGTGAACCATACTCTTAGGCTTATCTTCCAAAAAGAAAGCATCTAAGAGTTATATTCAAATAAACAAACCAAAGATCTGAGCATCCAGAATCCATAATCATTCCCAAAGAAGCCACATCAGCATAAAAAACCACATGCAAATCTATCGTAGAAGACGAGCTCCACCTAGCGATGCGGATCTTTCTTCAATTTCATTTTTATTTCATGGGTTTCATCAATTTCTTTTTAGAAGTGTCTGACTCGTGTTTAATCATTACGAGATAGAAGTTAATAAGATTGTGGATTCTTTTGCAGAGGAGTTCACTTGTATAAATCTTTGTATCTAGGAATCTCTTATCCTCACATAATATTTTTGTTTTTTGGCATAGCTCTATAATTATCTAAAAAGAAACTAGATTTATATCATAACAAAGTGTCAGTAAAAGGGTAGAATTAGTAATGAGTAGATAAGAGGAATAACAGGAGGATCTAACTGAATAGAAAAATAAGTAAGCACATCAGCATGTGAGCAAGAAAGCCACCCAAAAAAAAAAGACCCATATCATATGCAACAAAAACAGAGACCAAATATACTCTTTTTGCAGTCCCACCACTACTACAGTTCAAAATAAAAATAAAAAAAAGACATTCATCATTTAATGATAGCAAACATCACAGACCCAATACATGAAATTACAAGCAATTAGCAGAAATTTGATCATCTGGGCTTTTTGCACATTGTAATCATAAAAATCTAATCCATGCTCATCCATTCTTTTATAGATAAAAAATAAAAAATAAAAAAGAAGAAAGTCTATGAAGTTCTCCAACAATGAAAACTAGAACTATGAATGAAGAAAACAAAACACTCATAACCAATAGAAAGAAAAAACAAAAAAAGAAACAGATCATTTCCAACATAGAAATGCATACAGATACTCTAATTACATTCCAACATTTCCAAAGTACCCAAAACCAAAGCTTGAACCTTTTTCATGCAAAATCAAAACAATTTAAAATAAGAAATCCTGGGTTATATAGGAATTTGAAGTTAATGAAGTAATATGAAAAGAGAAGGGTATGAATCAAAACGAGTTCTTGATGAAATAACAAGGGGAAAAAAAAAGAAAAAAAAGAAGAGTTACTGGTTCTTCAGAGATGACGCAGAGGTCTCCAGGTGAGATTCCTCTTCTGGAGAATTCAAGAGCTGCATATCCAGCAGCAACCCCACCCCCTAGAATCACATATACAAATGCTCTTCCCATCTCTCTCTCTCTCTCTCTGTGAAAGAGGAGAAGTAGCATTGAAGATGAAATGAATATTCGGATTGTATTCTGCAACCCCCCAAGATTTATCCGTTTTACTCATAAGTACTTAAGAGAATTATAAAACAGTCCCTAACTTTTGATGTGATTTTAGAAAAAGTAATTTTGTCCTGGCTATGGAGACCAGGCACTTTACTTCAATGTGGGGCCCACGGTGCGGCCACCTTTCATTGATTCAAGGCATTGATTGAAGGGACCCACCAAGGAAGGGCACCCCATGAATCCAATCCAGAACTCACTGAGGATTCCTAATGGGAGGAATCATTACCTTCCAAATTTGGAAAACACCAAAGATTTATCAATCTTTATAACTCAGCCACTTCTTTGCCTTTGTAGATTTGCAAAATTTGATGGGGAGAGGTGGAGACCTAGGAATAAGTGGAAAAGATAAACTTTTTTTTATAGGTTTAGAGGATTTGAAAATTCCTCTCTCACTTTTCCTCTCTTCATCCAAACACACCACAGAGGGTTCCTTTCGGAGGACATTATCCAAATATGTCCTTATGAAAAATTAAGGAGAAAACAAAATAGGCTTTTCTCTATAAGTGAATAGATGGGTGTTCTCCCCACAAAAAATTATTTCTCCTTTCTAAGGAGAAAGTTACATCTTTATCTAAGATTATCTAGAGAAAAGATTTGATCTTCTCTCTCATTTTCTCTTTGTAAGCTGGTTGGGATGTGGAGAAAGTGACAAGCAATATCTAAAAGCAGAAAATCACTGCTTACCAGAAAGAAGTAGTAGAGAAAATATTTTCTCTAGTGATTCTATCCATGTTTAATGACAAAAGAGGAGAATATAATAAGAGGAGTATTTATTCAAAAATAAAAATGGGATTCTATTTTTTCTTTCTCCATCTATATTTGGTAACACAAAACAGTCTGTGATAGTCACAATACTAGAGCCCAAGCCACTAGCCAATGGTGGTCCATTTTATGTCCTTTTTTTTTTTATTTGAAAGATAATCATAAAGAATTATTTCAACGAGCTCTGGACATGGACGCCTTTAATTATAAACCAAAAGTTTTGATACGCTATATGCCTTTGACAGTTTCTGCTTAGAGTAGACTAAAATGGAGAAATATAATTCATATAAGTAACGAAGCACAGTTGGAACAAAACTTTGATGATAATAATGATGATATGTTTTGATAGTCAAGCCACCAAGAAGTCTCTTACTAATCCGGTCCGGTCTCAATTTGGTGCACCTTTGCTTTGAATGTCAACCCCAATTTATGAGATAATGTTAAGAACTCAAAAAGATAAAGATGATGATGACGACGATGACAAAGATGTGGAACAAGATGAAACCTCCTACTTTCACTGTAATTCCCCTCTGTGGTGCTATTTCAATCGCACGTAGAAGTTTACAATTAACATTAGACCTTTTTAAAGTTGTTAGTCCTAAATTAATTACTCTAGATAATCTTAGCTCTTCAAATGGAAGATCTCAAAGAAGAAATTAGTTACTGTTGTTATTAAGGATCTTATTAATTAGTTTTCCTTCCTTGAAAGTCCTACAATCTAATATTTAGGATTATCCAGCTATTGTGGTTTAAGGTATTAGTTATTACCCACATGAGGTGCTGTTGTAGTTAATTTATGGGAGAATTTCAAAAAAGTCCTTAAGTTTCAGCCTTATTTCAAAAAAGGATACAAGTTTCAAAAATTTTCAAATTAGTCCCTAAGTTTTCAAGAAGTTTTCATTTAAGGACGTCCATCTTTTTAAAGTTATTTTTTGGCAACTTTTTTCATTTTTTTAAATACTCACATTACCCTTCATTTTAATAAAACTCTCATTCACTTCCTCTATATTCTTCTCATTTCCATCGCCGGTATCCTCACGGTAATCAAGGACATCCAGTATTCTCACATCGATTGACTGCATGTAGTGGCTGCCGAAACCATGTCATGACTTTAAAATGAAGGGTAATTTGGTCACCAGAAAATATCTTTAAATGGCCGGATGTCCTTAATTGAAAATTTACTGAAAGGCTTAGGGGCTAATTTGAAAAGTTTCAAAACTTATGTCTTTTATTGAAATAAGGCAAAAACTTAAGGCCATATTTAAAAATCTCCCTTAATTTATTCTCACCTATTGTGGGTGAGAAAGTCAGCACAGGTGCTTCTTTAGCAGTGGCTATAAACAGATATAGAATTTATTGCTTATTGTAGTTAAAGTTGTCTACTTAGCTTTTCTAAAAACTGTTAGAAGCTACACTTACTCATGGGCTGGGCCTTATCAACCGCTCAATGTATGGGCTTTTCCCATTTTGGGTCTAGAATTGAACTTGGCACGCAATCATTCTTCCTGGGAAGCTAGAATCTTAAGATAACATAGCTTATTTTTAAAGTTCATAGGTAGAACCCCAATCCTGATTAATTGGACAAGATTAAGTTGATGAGGGATGATGATGATGATGATTATGAGCTAAAGTTGGGCCTCTGAGTATCTTTAGTCCCAATCAATGGATGGTTGGGATCAGTTCTAGTTTTGAGAGCATCAGGCCTCACAGGAGACCATATCCTGTCTCTCTGGCCTTGTTCGGCCCAATTGAGATGCAAAAACCTCATTCCCAACCTGAATAAAACCTGAGCCTTACAGGCCCATTTCTGCTGTTTAAGGTGCTTACAACAGGCTTGCATCTATTATCAGGACCCAAAATCTCCAGACAAATGCTAATGGGCCATAACTAGTCCTTTGATTTTCCATCTGAATCTTTTAGCATAGTAAGCTCATTGTCTGCACTTAAAATTCTTTCTTCATGGATTGCTAATTCATGAAAACTATGACCCACAGGTTGTATGATTTGCGAATATGAGATCATCATAGCCAGGGTTAATTGGATCCCAGAGTTCATTCACAAGTTTTCGGTTGCGGCCCGCTTCATGTCAACGATCCCGGTTCGTTAGGGGTAAGGATGAGATGATTCACATTTATGGACTCCTTGATATGATGGGCCTAAGTCCAATTCTAATCAATTCAACAGTAAGCTCATTGATTAATTGAATCCTAATTCAAATTAGTGTAAATCGTCTGATATTGCGACCCATTGAGGGTCGACCCACCAATAATCTAGCTAACCTAATGACACCCATGCTTGTGATTATAAGAAGAACATTGGGCACCTATGGTTTTTCCCTAACATGAACATGGGTGGTTGCAAATTGCATCAGAAGGATGTGTGATAACAATGTCAGGATAGGATTCTATGGATTTGGGTGTTTTCTGAATTGATGGTTTTGTCAGTTTCTCTAACATCTCTTGCAATTCAATTGGGGTAAGGCATCTTTGATACCACACACATTTATTAGATTTATCTACTCCAAAAGGATAAACATATATAATTAGAAGTGTTGAAAACATGAGACCATCAGTTTCACTACAGGGGCTCAACTGGGCTTAATCCTTTATCAGTATGAGGTGTGGGTGTCTGACCATGCACAGGCCTGGTTCTAGATGGAGCTGGACCTGGCATGGGGATAACTAGGCTTGGATCTTACATGTAGGCACCAATGTGCTGGGCCGGAACGCGAAAATTGAACAAACTGGGCCTGCTTCTGCACATTTCAGGAATTGAGTTGAGGGGCTTCAGTTGTATAGATCTGATTTTCTACAGGCATGGATTTTGTTCAAGCTATGTATAAGCCCCAAGGGGTTTCTGGGCCTAGTCATCTAAAGTTGGGATTGTGATGAAGCATCAGAATTTCCACTGTCCAGATGAAAATACCCCAACTAGGGAATAAGTAAAAGTTATGAATCTCTTTATCATCTAGGGAAAAGGGAGAAGGCAATTAGAAGAAGTGGAGCATGTCTTCCCATATTTATGGGTCATTCCGAATCATACCCAAGAAAAGCCCATTTAGTCCTTAGGTTTTTGTTCAGGCTCCTATCCATCCATGGGCTTCATAGATAGGTCCAGGCCCATGACAGTTAAATATGTCGGGGTGGTCCTCTAAGCATATGCAGGGTCAGGCCCAGACGATTTAATGACCGGGCCAAACGTTTAGGCTTTGGGTGCACCTGACGGCCTAAAAACAGAGTCCAACCAATACGGGCTGGGCTAAGACTGGTCCAATGCATGAGTAACCCTACTCACAAATGGTTTGGAAAGCAAAGCTTTAGTATCTTTTAATCATCATTAAATCGTTTCTTATTTTAGCAAATTGCTAAGTTAGTTTCTTCACAATTAGCAAGCTCAATGTCGGTTCAGACCGAGCAAAGCCCACCCTGCATTGCCTTGGATTTGGCCTGTGTTCTAGACCCACAGGCTGAAATGAAGACACTTTTTTTTTTGGGGGGGCCTGAAAGTGAAGTTGGCAAGGCCTGGCCCTACAAATGCTTGAAGGTCCATCCCAGGCAGACATTTTTAACATAGGGGGATAGATTATTTTTCACCCAGGCTTAACTCAAACCTGATTCTCAGGCCCGGCCCGTACACCGATACAAGCCTGAAATTAGGCCCGATGACTAATTGGGTTGGGCTTCGACAAGATTCAGACCGACCCTGCATGAGCAGTCCACCCTTCCATTTCTTTTTTAAACTGATGTACCTCACCCATTATAATAGAGAACAGTCATTAAGATATTCTAAGTAGAGTTTGATTTGTTGAGGGTTCGAAACTGCGCTACCACGCTGGGGCCACAAAGGATTTACCCGGCTCTTCCTGGGCCCATAGAGATTAGTCGGCTCGAAGGGCTAGGACACCCTCCATTGTAAATAAATAAAAAAAAGTAAAGTATGATTTGAAGATTAAAATATCTATTATGCATCAAATGGGAATTATGTTCTGCAGACTTTTAATTTTGAATTGACTAGTGAGATATGTATACTTCACCAAACTTCTCCATTAGACAATAAACTATAATTAGAAAGATATTGGTAGATCCTAAGTTGAGGAAAGATCATGTGATGAGATATCCCTTCTCTTAAATTCCAAACAATATGGTATTTTAACTCTTCAATTGCAAATTGGATTTTGCAAGCAGACATAAGACTGTCTATATCTTCTGTTCACATAGGAGAGTAGAAAAGTCATAGAAAGATTAGGTTTACAGATAACCCAACAGGGAGAAAAGGAGACATCATGACTTGCAAATAAGAACATGGATACCATGGTCGGCTCATGGACCTGGTTGTGGGCCCCAGAGCTGATATAAGAGAGATGAGACAAGGGATCTGAGTGGACATGAGTTGGGTCCCACACTTGATTGTCTTTGTGGCAGCTGTACTGGTGTTGTTAAATTTGACTGATTGCTGTTTTTGACCCAGATGGATTGGCTCCAGCTTGTGTGAATTTTCCATTTGGCCTGTCTAATGGATTGCATGCAATGGCTTAGAGCCTAGAGCCCACCACCCATGAGAGGGTTGGAAATGGATCAGGTCTGGTCAGATCGGTTGCATGAGGCGATTTTGGATTTGGATCTAATTATTTTGGATCATAGAGCCAAGGTTGTTGCATGTGCAAAGTGAAGATGAAAAATCAAAGATTGTCTTGCCTTGGCTGGGTCCCAGGAGAGAGCCCCCATACACAGAAGAGGAAGTCCGCACGAACACACGGACAAGGTGGCAAATTCAGGGTTCAAATCCTGGATAGCCATGTGAGAAAAGCAGCTCATTACAACTTGGATAAGGAGTCGTTTTCAATTGTCTTGCCTTATATTAGAGTAGGATAAGCGCATAATCAAAAGAAAAAAAAAAAAAAAAACAAATAGAAATAACACCTAAATTAGACACAAAGTCTTTATGGCTCACTACTTCCAGAAGAGTGTTTCACTGCATAAAAAAGGAGATTGAGTTACAAAGCTTCTCTTATTAAGAGAAAAAAAAATTGGGCACTTTTCCGCAATGAAAAGAAGTGCAAGAACAAATTAGATTTTTGCGAATTTACATAAAAGTGTTTCAGATGAGGGTAGGAAAATTCATTTTCCATAAAAGAGGAAAAGTTTATAGAATCGGTTTTCCGCAAACACTACACAAACATCCCCTTAATATGCAAAAGAGAGAAAATAAGAGAACTCTTTTTTTTTTCTCTTTCTTTTTTTGTAAAGAAAGTTAGAGGACTCTAATCTCACTTCACACACCAAATTCCAAGAGCTCATATAAAATTGGTACATGTCACCTTCTAAAAGGGGCATGTTTGTGTATATCCATGGAAAATTAATTCTGCGGAATTTTTCCTCTTCCACCAAACAATATGAAACGATTTTCTGATACCAAATATGAAATTGCAAATATACATATAGTACAAAAAAAAAAAAAAAAACATTTCCTCTTTCCATACTTTTTTTCGGAGAAAAATTTGCACACAAACATGCCCTAAAAAAGTAAATCATTATCATAATTCCTTCCCAAATAGAAATACAGAATGTTTTCTTGTTATTATCAAGCCAATTTTTTTTTTTACATTCTCTACTTTAGCTAAGATTTTGCTTGCCCACAACAGGTATATTCACCGGCTCCTTCTCTACTATATTATTAATTCACATGATCCAAAACTTGTGAGTGAAAAATGATATTCAAACCAATAGTTCAATTACAAAGTACTTCTTTTAGTGTAAAGAAGTCTGTATATAATATAGAGAAAAACATGGATTGCCTCTCACCTAAATGGCCAGATCCCTAGTCTTCCTTCACTCCTTGCATGTGCGGATTCCGAAGTCCCAACCCCTTAGCGGGGCTATAAGAGAGAGAGTCCAAAAGAACACCATGTACCGACACAAGACTCCAAGAGATTAAATGGTTGACCAATGGGGCTATGCAAATCTCAACATTATTGAGCATGTCATCTAATTTTCATTGAAATCTCATTAACCACTTTCTAAAACACCAATTGGGTGTCTATGTGTGGTTGTTAATGCGTCCTTCATGGATTTCTCATTAAGAGTGCATCTGTGCAGCGAAAGAATTCTTTTCTGCGAAATTTAATTTCCACAATAAGAGAAGTCATACTCACCTCTCTCTCATATAAGAAATCGAAGTCCTCTCTATCAAATAAAATCAATTCAATTTTTCCTTTTTTTCACAAAAAATGCTTCACTCACACCAAAACATTTAAAGGGGCTACATGGAAAGTTAGAAAAAAAAAAAAAAAAAAAATTCCTCTCTACTGCTGCTGAGATATCATCACCTCATTTGCAACATCTTAAAATAAAAACACACAAGATTTAAAACCCATCCCAAAATCCCAATAAGTAATTTGCAAGTGGCAACATTACTTGGTGGTCTTGGTGAAGGACTTGCAAAGGATTTTGTCACAGAGACACTGCCCAAAAGGTGGATTCCAGATGCCCCCACACAGGACAAAAGGGGCCCACAGGAGTGCAAACGAAATAGCTGATGTCATGCTAGTGGTGCCCACTTGATGAGAGCACACAAAATGAGGAGGTGATGGGGCCCAGGCTGCAATGATGGATATTGATGTGAGAGCACGTGCTTTGCGTGGTTGGGGCCCATGATTCAGTGAATATATCCTTTGCTTGTGAGGTGCGACTAGGAATGTCCTCAACAGAGGTGGATGCGGGGCCCACCACCATTGCTCTTTTCAACGACCCAAATATTCCCACGCCTATCACGTCATCACCGCATATGAGCTGCCACGTGTCTTGATAGGATCCATTGGCCCAAATCCGTGCAGAGAATTCCAAGAAAGCCTACGTAAATAGAAAGAGAAAGCTTCTACTATAAAAAAGAAAGCCTCATTAGGTCGAAATCTTTAAACAGTAAGATGTAGAGTTAGAATTCGAATGCATTAAAAGAATAAAAAGTATTTCCAAGTAAATTGGTTTTCAGAATTCTAACAATTAAATACAGCTTATGGAATGCTCATGCGATGTGACCTGACACCACCATGAGAATTCCCAAACACCCACAATTCTCTTCACAAATGCCTCCAAATAGTGTTTGGTTGCTAGAATTTCCAATGGGTATTTTTTTTTTATTATTATTTTTACTACAATTCAATTGATGTCTATGGGATTCCTAAAACCCCTTAATTCATTGGGTGGAATTGAAAAAAAAAAAGAAATCTCTCTCTCATCTTGTTTTTAATAAGATGTTAGGTAGGAGAGCATTTTATAGAATTTGAAAGGGAGCATCTGGTGTACTATATAACCCTCCTCAACCAAATTCCAAAACTCCATGAATTCAAGCAACCAAACAACTCCTTTTAGGCCTAATTGCATCCACTAGGTTTCAAAGGTTCCAACATCTCATGGGATTAAAATCTTGCATTGCAATTGCAAAGCCTGGGTGTGAAGACTCCACATCAGTGGACTATGCTAAAAGAGCCAACACCCCTTTATCCAAAGGTCTTACAGCTGTCTGACTGGATTCCTCTGTAGCAATTTAGGTGGTCCCACATACACCATCCTAGGTCCCAATTAGAGCCAAGCCGAGCCCAGACAATCTGAGCCGTCCTGATCAACAAACATGGTGTGGCCCACCACAAGACAAGCCACCGACTAAAACGGCTCCATGTATGCTGAGAGCCCACCTTTTTTTGGCCTTATATTCAAATCCTCACTGCCCCCAAACAAGCAAATCAATCCCCCTCCCACTGATCCCACTCCCCCACCCTATTCCTCCAACCTTTTGAAGTTCTTGTGATTCCACACCAAACCCATTTCTTCATCTTCTCAATAATTCACATTATTTTCTTCATCCCATGGAATTTCATTAGAGATCTCTCACTGATTCTTATCATTTCAAGTCATTTCTTTTTGTGGAATGGGCCTCAATTCTCCCTTCTCCTCCAACCTGTTGAAGTTTTTGTGAATTCCACACCAAACCCATATCTTCATCTTCTCAATAATTCAAGTTTTTTTTTTTTTTTTTTTTCATCATCACATGGATTTTCATTGAAGATCTCTGAGTGACCCTTCCCATCTCAAGTCATCTTTCTGTGAAATGAGCATCAATTCTCCTCCACAAGCTTGTATGGAAACTCCAGACTGGAGACAGATATGTCATGTATTATTCTATTCTCTAATTCACTTTGCCCATATTCAACATATCTGCTTCTTTTTTACTTTCATGCTTTAATTTATGCAATGAGATTTCTAAAGTACTGTCACTGTTCTATGTCAGCTGTATGGTGAAGTATAATTAGGGGTCATTTTCATGCAGAGAAATGCAAGTTTTAATTGTGGGCAGTTTTCTTTACCTTCATGTTCTCTACAGTTTTTCTCCTCATCCAAATGACCCCTTGGTGTATTTTTGTGCATAACATTTTCTTCAAAAAGATAAAAGTCATTTGGTTTGCTAGTGGGGTTGATTTTCCTTTTTTTTTTTATAACATTTTCTATGATTTTTGTTTACCAAAGTGAAATCATTTTCTGCAACTTTTGTGAAAAGCAGATTCAACTCAAGAAGTGTGAACACATTTTCTGCAGTTTTGGAAAGAGGCAGAAGAATATTTCACTGCACTAAACAATAGAAATTGAAGCCATAGGAAAATGAGGACCCAAGTTACCATTTTCCCCAGAAAATGAAAGCATTGTGGAAAACATGTCACAGAAAACTGCGGTGCTGATACTAATGTTCTCCAATAGATACACCCATCATTTTCATAAATGATATTAAGATTACTATAAAAAGTGTATTAGCTAGAAGTATAGAGACTAGTGTCTGTACACAAGTCCATCATTTCCCTTATATTTTGGAGTTCAAATGATTATGTTAATATAAGAAATGTCTATTTATCTACTTATCTTTAATTGGATTTGGATCTTAATTAAATTGAAGATTTTGGTCACTCTTAGTTATGAGGAATCTCATTCCTTCAAAACTACTCTAGTTTCTTGCAGTTGATTCATGCTTCTAAATAAACACTAAAACAAAAGTTTGCAAAATGAAGTGTTTCATGCTTTTTTGTGCCATCTACACTGAACTTAGATGTGCCAAAACCTGACTAGACTTATTTTGGATGCGCATTATTTTTCAATAATCCACAAATTAGATTCTATTTCACAGCAACTGGAATTGGGGTATCATTATCTATCACCCCAAAACCTATAGTATTTTATAGCTATCGCGAAAACTTGCATTGTTTTTATATAGATAGATAGAAAAGAAAGAAAGAAAGATGTATATAGAGAGAGAGCGTTTTGCAATATCCAAATTAATTAAAGAAAATGACCTACTTGTAGTTCATCTTCATCATTTAATGTTCAGAATTTTTCACACTCTAAATTTTTACTAGGGTGCCCTTGATGATGAAGCGATGACGGGTTCTTCTTCACCGTCTGATGAAATTATTGCTTGCCCTAGACCGATGATCGAGCGGAGGGCGAGGCCTCAACATGAGCAAGCTCTCAAGTGCCCCAGGTGTGACTCCACACACACCAAGTTTTGTTACTACAACAACTACAGCCTCTCCCAACCAAGATACTTTTGCAAGAGCTGTAGAAGATATTGGACAAAAGGTGGTTCCCTGAGGAATGTCCCAGTGGGTGGTGGATGTCGAAAGAACAAGAAGGTGGTTGCGAAGAAAACTAGTGACCCACCTCCTGATCAACACTTCTACGTCTCCCATGATGTGCCCGATCAACGCTTCTCTTTTCCAGGGATGCAATTTTCACATCTCAATACTCTATTGAGTATGTCTGGAGACCCTAATTCTATGGAATGCAAGTATGATACTAGTCCTACACTGGGGAACCTTAGACATGTTGATTTCATGAAGGACAAGTTGGATGCTGTGTTAGGAAACTCTAGAACTTATAGTTTCATGGGCACCAATGACTTGGGACATTTGGGTGGTGGTGTTGGAGATATGAGCCATGGGTTCACCTCTACTAGCAATCATGGCTCATGTTCTTCATATGGGTTTAACATGGATGGCACTCAGGCCCCATATATGGGAATTGGAGAGAAGATGTTGCTGCCATTTGCAGGAGGTGAGGACCCAAATGCAGTTGACATAAAGCCAAGTAACAGGCTTCTATCACTAGAGTGGGAAGACCAAGGTTGCTCTGAAGTTCAAAGAGACCCACTTGGTCATATGATGAACGGTCTAGGGTCGTGGTCGGGCACGATGAATGGCTATGGGCCATCTACAACAAACCCATTAGTCTAGAATCCATCAAGACACACTGATTAAACAGTCAGCTGATGTTATCTATTTGAGGGGAAAAAAGAAGAAGAGTTTTTATGTTCTTTCTTTCTAATTTTTCTGTAGTGATTTACATTGGAAGTTCCTTTCACTGCGAAGAAGCTTTTAACAGCAATGTTAGATGAGGGAAGAGTATAAAGTGTTGCTATCCTTATTTGATATCTCTTCTTAGCTAGAGATTTGGAATTTGGGATGTATGACATTATAAGTTGCCTGCCTGTGATGTTAATACCAAAAATTTGGGCTAAGTTGCCTACTTGTGATGTTATTACCAAAGATCATATAACAATATAAAAGAGTGATATACATATATATATATATATATGTAGCTGCATTTTACACTGTTATTTCAGTTTCTGGTTAAAGAAAATCCATGATTATTAGATGAGGTGGCAAGTGGTAGATATGTGTCACGTCCCAATTTCGGATCCCAAATTTACCTCCTAGGTCCCCCCACATTTGGCGCGCGACTTTCCAAATTTGCCTGGATTTACCAGGATCAAAGGTCCGCAGTGAGGTCTCATTTAAAACTTTTATACACAACATTAATAAGAAATGGTTAAGTGCGAAAGAAATATGAAATAATATATGAAAGCAATATAATGGATAGATCCAATGATATCAACTACATATGTCAAATGTAATAGGCATAATACACATAAGTCCATCTAAAAGTTCAAGTGGTATTATAAAGTGTTCATACAATCATCATCTCCCAAGCCTCACACGAATGACTTTCAAACCCCAAAATAAAGGATCACACAACCCTATGATCAAGCTCTCCATCATCGGGAACCGCCACAAGGTCCCATACTCCTCAACTAAGGGAGCCTCGAGAATCGTCTCGTCCTCCGTGGCAATGAGGTTGATAATGATATCTAAGCACCAAATAATGGGTTAGATCCAAAATGACGTGGCATCACAGTATATCAATAACATAGTATGAATGCATCAAAAGGGAATAATGACAGTAATAAAATTGATAGAATAACAAAGATAACAATGCTAGGCAGATCATGCAATACATAAGCAATATGAATCAACATAATGGAACATGTTAAACCATCTATTTAATCAATATGACACATCCACATAGGCTAATACCGCAAAAAATTCTAAGGTTGCACCCCCCCCCCCCCCCCCCCTCTCGCCGCACGGTACTACATTTGAGAGAGAGAGAGATGGTCGTTTGGGAGGGAGATGGGTTATATTTATAGATTTTGGGTTGGCTAACTGGCTAAAATGCCCTCCTTTAATTTGCTTGAGTGGATATAAGGCTATGGGTATTTTGCGTCTATTTCACAATTCTCTAAGAGAACACCTTATCTAACTTAGGAATTACTTTTAAGGACTTCTAACTAAATAACTAATCCAAGGAAGTCCAACTAGACCCCTAACAACTCTAAAATTCTCAAAAAGACGCACAATCCTATAAACTATGCCTAATTACTAGAAAAGGACTAAACTACCCTTATTAACCCCTAACAATTAGCATAAATAGTTATAATTATATATAATTAGCATATAATTAGGCTTGGTAAAGGGGCGGGGCCTCACAATATGTATCCCATTCTTTTAATTCTAAGTAATTGAGTAGACTGATATTTTTTTAATATTGATTGAACCACAATATCCTAGACAAGTTTTTACGAAATACTCAAGGTTCGTTGATTAAAAATCTATGAAAATTTAGATCAATTAGATGTTGTCAGTTGTCTAATATAAGATTATGAAATGAATGATTAAAATAGAACTCTATCTTAGATCGTGTGGCTACCAGCATCTTATTATTATATATTTTGGAAGATGTATAATAACACACCACCCCCCCCCCCCCCCCCCCCCCACACACACACAAAAAAACAAAAGGCCCCATAAAGTTGCCATATGTCTTATTTTAATTTCTCTCTCTTGCTTACATATTCGGGGTTTTTTTTTAGTTTATTTCCCTCTTTCTCTTCTCTCTCTCATTCTCTCATGAGAGGATACCACAGAGATCTGAACTATTAAATAAGAAAATCTTTCGTGATCGTTTGCCATTTACACACGGGATAGAAAAATGTGTTTGAGATGTGCAAATGTTATGAATGTGAAATACATTATTATGTTTGTTAAAATTACCATTTTCACATGAGTAAATGAGTATATGCAACTGTTCTAGATGTGCTTGGATGTTTTTTATATTTTTCACTAATTTTTTAAATCCATGTAGATTTAAGATATGGAATTGAATGTCACGATGCTTATCATTAATGTGAGAATATTGAACAGTTCATATCATGAATTGGGGCCTGCAAAGTACACGAAATTAGATCTATAGGTTAGACCTTTGTGGATTTTTTCACAAATTCCTCAAAATCCATAAAGATTTTAAGATACGAACGAAAACATCTTAAGGTTTCTTAGGCCCTATAAAGAAGATGGATCGCTTGGGTCATGAATTTGGGTGAAAAAAAGAAAAAATATATATAATGTGGATGATAGAGTTCAAATCCATAACTTATCCGAGCATCCCAAGACTATACCACTATCCCGTTACACTAAAGTTTGTACCAACTTACCACCACTAGATATGTGAAAAAATTTGGTGTGAAATGACATTTAAGCATCATATATACATAAATGATTGCAAACAAATATGACAGTGCATTACGATTATGCAAGTTACGAATCAGTTACATGCATTAGGATTATGCATGTTATGAATCATTTACCTAAGTAAATGAGTGCAAGAGAATTGAAAAGTAGTAAAATATTTGCAGGGGAGAGTGATGGCAAAATGTTGACCTCATTTATGGGGCAACTCTTAAGTCAATCTGTTCACAAGTACTTTGGACATAACTTTTACAGATAAATCAATCCGTTTTTACTTATATGGTCCAAGTTTCAGTTCAATCATCACTCTGGATTAGGCAGGTCCTAAAAAAGAATGTGATTGTACTCTGTACTCCATCATGCATGCATGATTGTTTTATGAAAATCTGAGAGCCTAATTGAGGGCTACCTTATGCATATCCAACAAAATGGGATGCCCTAGATTTTGCTCCATTATGCGAACTGTTAACTGATTGATCTAGAGAATTTAAAAAATAATCAAATCTTGGTTGTCCAATCCAATGATGATAGCACTCCAATTAAAGAGAAACCTCAAATGGTGATGGAGAACCAACTTCTCATAAAATACAAGGTCAAGATCTCTAAAATAAAAAAAAAGTATCGTATAAAAAAAAAAAAAAGTGGGACCGGTCCAAAGATCGGTCCCAAATTCCGTCCAAGTAGCAGGGCTCTAAAACTTATGACTTATTTAAAATAATTTATTATTATTATTATTTTGATCTGCTTTTTGTTATTTTGCAATCCATCTTTAAATATCACTCTTATGAAAGCTGATCATGGCCCCCTCTAAAGGTAAAAGTGGGTTAGTGTATCATATTGAAAACTTACATTTTTGAAAGATAGCTCCATATGCATGGATTTAATTTGAGTCACTGGACCTTTTATGGATAAGGTTAACCTTATGTTGTAACTCCGCACTTGCAAAATAAAAGATCAAAACTCTTAGAACTGTGAAAAGGTAAGAAAAAAACTGCATTACAAATAGAAATTAAATTTTAAACAAAGTAAAAAGAAAAGGAACTAAAGTACTTTTATGTCAAAACTCAAGAACAGGAACTACAAGAATATAATGAAAAGTCTTAAAGAAAGCTATAGATGAAAATATTGATGGAATAACTAGAAAGTTATTATTTATACAAAACCCTAGTATATATAAATAATAATAATAATAATAATAATAATAATAAAAGAAAAAGGGTAAAAGAAAAAAAAAAAAAAAAAACTTAATGTACATATGAGTGCCAAAAAAAAAAAAAAAACAAGAACTTTAAGAAAATGGTTGATTTTATTATTGTTGATTCTTAAGTTACAATAGCCCTAAACATAAGGTTAACCTTATGTTATAGCCCTAAAGTGATTCTTGGTTGGTTGGATGTCTAAGCAAAAAGGCTTATCCATGGAAAATTCATTTTTTATAGGGTTACCTTCTAAAATTAGAATTTCTTTTTGTCATGAGGTTGGGTTTGCAAACTCTATGGCAGATGCTTTAACCGGGGGGGGGGGGGGGGGGGGGGGGGGGGGGGGGGTGATGTTTGTACCCATTCCATTTATTTTCCTCTTATGTTCCCTTGCCCATTGTATGATATTTCTTTTCTATTGTAGTTTTTGCTACTGATTGAACAAACACCTATTTCATTGATGTTTCTTTGACAATTCCAAGAGAGAGCAAAACAAACTTTCCCTTCTTGCTGGAGAACTTTTTATGAAGGCATAGTGTGTTTTTGGATGTGCTAGGAACTATATAATAAGTTTTGGGTAACTTCTATAAAATAAAAAAAATAAAAAGGAGGGTCCTTTCAAATTTCAAAATATGGAGTATTTTGCTCAGAATGACTCAGTAACGGGGCCTGTGCCCCAGTTTGCAGGTCCCAATGCGTGGTGCAGAGTACATTTGGATACAGGCAGGGTACCCCAATGCAGCACCAATTCCAAAGGCCATATATTTCAAACCCCGTGCTCTAAACTAGTGGACTGGAATGATATAGTGCTTCTCATTTTTGTCATTTTCATTAATCCCAAAGGTAATTCAGTAGAACTATAGTTTGTATCCGAAAATTGTAGATTTAAAATTATACTACCGCACTAGGGCCACGAGAAAATTTTACTCGACTTTCTCTCCTTGACCCGTAGGGATTATTACGTGATCATAAAATAAAAAATAAAAAAATTTGCACAAAAGCAAATAGTTGCAAAATAAAGTAGTTGTCTCATTTCCTTATTTTTCCTTCCGTCTAAACCAAAGGCCATATTTTTTTGCCCAAGGATCAAAATGTTATATAGATTTTGTTCAAAAATTTTAAATGTTAGTTTCACAGGTCAACCTCCTTTTACTCGGTCATACTTGATCTTGGCAACAAGTCCTGAGTTTCTTAATAATCTACATGAAACAAATAGGAAATGACCCGCAGATTACAGGGCTGTGGCTATGGATAGAAGGCTGGTCCCACAGCTCGAAGGGGTTTTTAAGATGGTGGGCTCCACTTAGATGGGCCATGCCAATATAGTAGGGTTAAATTGGTGGGTGGGCACCAAACCAAAGCCTTCAGTTGCTGTTACTTGGAGCTATTACTTCCTCGCAGCCATTCCATGTCAAATAATATAACCAACAATACTAACCAGTGTTTGGAGTTCACTGTAGGAGGTTTCAACTTGCAACCCAATGAATGATCACAACTGGATGTTGTAAAATGGCAACTGTTCTGCAAATAAGAAAATGCAGCACAGTCGTAGCTAGAAATTCTAGATTCAGGGGTTCGCTTTGCTACGTAATCTTAAACTGGTGAACCAACACAATATGAAATTAGAGAACACATTCCAATCTTTTCAGCAATTTATATTTTGGATCGGAATGGAAAACAGAATTCATGTAGCCAACCCAAGGCTTTGATGATGATGATGATTTGCAACTCAAAATTCACATCATGGTTGTAGGCACACCCTCCACCACTGGTATTTTATTAACCATGGAATGGACCCACCTCAAATCTAACAGGTTTTCATCCTTTGTGCAAAGAAAGGGTGGCACATGTAAGTAAACCATTCACGCACTTTCGGTTTTGATTATAGCTAATATGCTTCTCCCATAACTACAACATGGATTCTCGGTTCAACTAAATACAACCAGGGACCCATCTCTGGGTCTTTGGATAGGGACTTTGGGAGCATGAGCGTGAGTGTGAGTGTGAGTGTGCCAGCCAGAGTGAGAAAGGAGGAGAAAAATACAGACACTAACATATCGGTAAAACACAGTTCAGACATACTTGGGACAAGGCTTTGATGACAACGACGATGGTATGCTTCCTAAAATAAACCCTTTTTTTTTTCCTAGTAGTTGCCCCTTTTTAATTTTTATCATAACACAACTGCACCCCGCCCCACATGGGAACCAGAATAATCCTTGAGGTGAGATCATGTTATGATGTCCGACATCCATCACCATTTTTGCCACATATGGTATAATATTTTGCTTTATCTGAACCAATGATTTTTTATTTTTTTTTTCAATCTTCACTGTCCATTTGATTTGGTAATTACCAATTGAACAGTTAGGATGAAAACTACAGATCCTAGTGTAAAAATAAAGGGAACACTCAACAGTCATTAAAATATAAACATGTTACAATCATTTTAACATCATCATCAAAGCCTTGTCTCAACTATGTTGGGGTCGGCTACATGAATTCTATTTCTCCATTATGAGGCATCCAAAATCTTAATTTTCTGCTTGGCTCAGCTTTACAAGTTCTACTTTTCCACTCAACCACACTTGCAGAAGGCTTTTCAGGAACTCCACAATCCATATCTTAACTTGCTATCACTTTAAAATGTCTTAACAAAGGAGGTCCTGGGTATTTTATGTCCATAATCAAATAATACAATAGATTAAGCTATGAAGTTAAGAAACTATTTTCCTTTAGCAGGATCCTGCAAGTTCTCAGAATGAGACCTAGGGGAACACAGTTATAGCAAGAATTCGCCAGGGGGGTGTAACCCTAATTGGTAACAGATAACTAGGAATTTCAAGGAAAGAGGATTCTGTCAAAAGGCTAAGAATAAAGGAACAATGTCGCAATGTGCAAGGGACCATCAAAATATCCACACTCTGATGGCAAATGATTGCCCACCCACAAACGCAGTAAATTAAATTCTAGGAGCTTGATACCTCCCTCTACATCCTTCAGCCATATCCTTTAATCTTCACCCGTTTGACACCTCTTCCATAATAACATCTTGCCCTATGACTTCCTACATGCCCCTCACAACTCAACGAACGGAACCAAAACATCCATCATAACTCAACAGACGAACCCAAAACATTCATCAAATGCATGGTTAGAAACATCTAACTGCAATTTATTGGGTTTGTCTAATCCAAGATGTGAACTCATCTAAACCAAGTGGCAAGCAGTAATGTATTAGTAGAGAAGAATATAAACAGATAATGTTAGAAATTAGAGTCACCATCCGCAACAAATGTACAGCCTGATGCTCCTAAAATGTATGATTTCAGCACTCCGCTAGCATAAGATAGTGAGGAGTGACAATTGTCTGTTTCTAGTGACTCAGCAGAATGTGGACTGAGCTTAAAAAGGTGAACTAAAGGCCGCATCTCCATGTTTTACTAAGGAAACAGTAACTAGTAATTTTAATTACATAAGAGGGACTAAATCATATGTCATTCTATAAAACATTCCAAATACAAACAACATTCCTAAAGAAAATGCAATATAACATTAAATGCATTGAACTAAGATGAAGAGTCCATCAGTGTGGTTACCTTTTTGAGGAGGCCTTTAATTTCTCCTGTTAAGTTCGCTTGCACCTCTGGTGACAATTTCTCGACTGAAGTCTCTTTCTCTGATGACTCTGAAAGCATAGACATCATAATTTCAAGGTTCTGCCGTATAACATGCAGTGGAGGCCCATTAACAGCCTTTGAAGAAGGTGGGGGAGTGACAATTCCAGCTAGTGCCGTCGGAGGAAGATGGAAACTACTATTCATTTCAAAGCCCTCAGGTACACGTGAGAGAGACTGCATTTGGCAACTGACAATGTGAGGTCCAAAAGCAGTATTTTTATCTGAATTGTTGAAAGCTTCTGCATCAGAGCTCCTTGTGAAGACAACTCGAGCAGAACCAGACTCCTTCGACACTACTGTTTCTGACTCAATCAAACCACCAAACTTGCTGAAAATTCTGATAAAGTCTTCCTTGGAAGGTAAAGGGAAACCAGGTGTAAATGTCAAGAAAAGAGCCACAGGGTTATCTCCATCGGCTTCCTTTTGGTTTACTTCAACGCCAGAATTGCCAGCAACCCACTCAACTGGACCCCTTTTCTCCGACATAGGCCATCCTGACTTACTATTAGTTTTTGTAGAACTTCCTTTTTCCTTCCTCCTTTTTGTCTTCTGTCCAATTTTACCGTGAGACTGATCAGCTGCACTAGAATCTTTTCCTGGTGAAACATGTATGTTGGATAGGGTTTTTCTTTTTCTACCACTGGAAACAGATTTGGGTACTGATTGGTAAGCACCGTTTGAGTCATTCCCCAATGAAAAAGGAGTCCTGGGAAAGGAATTTCCTTCTATAACATCAAAACCAGAGCCATTCCCCAATGAAAAAGGAGTCCTGGGAAAGGAATTTCCTTCTATAACATCAGAACCAGATTTAGGCACGGATTGGTCAGCCTGCGAATCTTTTCCCAATGAAAAACATTTATTGGATTGGGGTTTTCTTTTTCCGCCACCTGAACCAGATTTAGCTACAGATTGAACAGCCTGGTTTGAATCCTTTCCTACTGAGGTTGGTACAGCAGACACAGATATCCGGTTTCTATCACCTGGTGCAAATTTATCTTCACTTGCATCAGCCACTCTAGAATCTTTTTCCAATGAATCATGTTCTGCCTGTGGCAATTTTCTTTCTGTACTGCCAACATCAGCCACGCACTTACTAATATCAAAACTGTAACTTGCGCTTCTATATTTAGTGAAAAAACCCTTAACTGCATTAGATGATCGATTTCCCTTCAGATATAGAGGATCCAGGGCCGCTGAGAGTAATTCTGAAAGCATCTCATCTGCAGATGCATCAAACTCTGGTGTTTGAGGACTTGGGCTACCGGGTGCTTTCTGTTCGCCGTGGACTGACAAAGCAACTTTCTTCTGAGATATCTCGACACTGCACCTTTGGATCAGAGGTGATACAATTAACTGGCCCGCCTCTCCATTCTCAGAGTCATCTGTGGACTTAGGAGTCTCTGTTTCAACATCTTTCCCATTGAGAGAGTCCATGACTCGAGAAGCCCTCGGAGCCTTTGAGGTTCCAGCTTTGACATCTTTTGGGGATAACATGCCGGCTAATCCACCTAGCATTGTGTAAGGAGGTGATAAATACTTGCTCTTCTTCCGAATTCTTGGTGAAGTCAAGATTGCTCCTCCTTGTCCAACGTCATCATCTTTACTAGTTGATGTACTTATCACCTCGGGCATGGAAGAAAATGCAAAATGCTTACTCTTTCTCTGCCTCAATGATGGAGCAGACTTCCCATCTCTAGCATCATCATTGTCATTTTCATCCTCATTATCCATCATAGTAGATGGAGATCCAGCATGCTCTATTTTCGTATGCTTCTTGGATGATAGATGCAACTTATCAGTGACCTTACCCTCTTCTGTCACGTTAGTGGTGTTGCTCTCAAGTTCAATATCCATGTCCCCTTGCAACAATTCAGCCATGCTTCTCTTCTTCCTCTGATACTTGTCCCCCATATTATGTGACCCTCTCCGGGAAGTGTTTCTGCCACTTTTGCCAACTGAGGTGTCCATGGGAGAAGAAACCCCGCCCTCTTCATCTGGCTCTTGGGTATGTCCTCTCTGATCATCAAATTTGTTGTTGTCAGAAATCTGTTCTTCAGCACTGTCCACAGCACCAGAAACTTTTGAAATTTCTTTGGGCATAGGCAATCGGCCATAGCCCCTAACCCAACGGAAGGCCGATATGCGCCCAATGAACACGGTAAGTTCAAGCGTATCGATTTCAGAAACAACCCGAGCAAGACCTCTCAAACGTGAGAGGAAGTTTGCAGGGTCAAATTCAGCGATAGAGAGTTCACCGATGCGGCCTTGGGGACTGCTAACACCTTCCTTTAACCCAGCGTTTACAGTAACAGGTCTAACAAGCGTGGCCCTGGCTTCCACTGGCACACAGGAACAGATCATCTCCAACTTGACACATCTACCAAGCTCATTCAAAGCCGCTTCCATCGCACTAAGAAAGCTTTTAGAGCAGCTCTGCCTCCACAACAGTTGAAAGCCCTCATGGAAAGACCTTAACTGAGATGGATAGCACCAACCAAACATTTTATTCGCAAAATACACCACCAGGAAGCAATTCCTCCGGGAGTGCTTTGCAGCATACTCTGATGCATCCGAGTGGTCATAGATCTGCCCAGGCCACCAAGAGTGACCCTTAACTTTCCCCCACACGAAATCGCCCACTTTAAAACGGCTTTTTTGAGCATCAATTTGCTCCCCTTCTTGCTCTTCTTGTGCCACCCCTTCAATACCAGCCACCGAAAGCTCATGCCCCTGAACTCCCACACTGGGCTTCCCGACACTCAAAGCACCTCTTTCTAGAAGGCTATCTTTATCTCCAACATGTTCCCCATGGACACTTGTAGATACTGCTTTGGATGATACCAGTTTCTCCCCAATATCCATCAAAGGAATGTGGGCATTTGTGGCATTGGAAGCAGCATTTTGCTTCTCATTGACAAGACCTAAACTCGCTTCGCCACCTGTGATTTCCTGAATTCTCTCCCTCTCCCGCGCTAAAACCTGCCCTTCTGCAACCTCACCTCCTGCTGCCTCCTTGACTACTTCGGCCACCGTCTTTCCATCGCCATCTCCTGCAGAGACACCCGAACTGCCAAACCCAAGTTTCAGAACCTTCTCCAATGGAAAGTTAGCACTCTCCCCCTCCAAAGCGCCCAACCCCGCAATTCCCTCAGCCTTATCTTGAATTACAGTATTGGACGCAAAAGGACCATCTACTTTCAATCTGCTATCCATTGCAACAACCCCACCAACCAAAACAGCTCCTTTCACAGTCCCACTACCTTCCTTACCGTTCTTTCCCGCCAAAACCTCCGATTCCACTTCCAAAACACCTATTTCTTCAACTCGATTTCCCCCCAAAACCTCTCCACCAAACAAAGAAACCCCATCTTTCCCACCACCAAAACTCACACTCTTATCCCCTTTCTCCCGTCCTACGACACGATTCTCAGCTTCTTCCCCAGAAATCCTCTCACCATTGTTTCGGATTCCAGAAACCGATACACCTAATTCCCCAGCTCGAACATTCAGAGAGGAACCAGCTGAGACCCCAGAGCCGTTGCTTGAGGAAACGTTAGGGTTAGGGGTTTGTCCTGAATCTAGGGTTTCCATGTACGTAAAGATTCGATTTTTCTATGAAATCTGCATTAGAAAGTGGGGGAATTAGAGAAGAAGAGAGGAGAGATTACCTGGAGGAGAGAGATTTCTAGGGTTTTGAGTTCTCTTTCTCCTTCGATTTCGATTCTCGTCGCGATTGGGGATTTTCGGGGCAGTGAGGGAAAAGCAGGTAAGGTCGAGACTAGATAGTGAAGAGAGGAGCTTCTTCTTATCGCGTTCGGAGAAATTGGAGAATGAGTTTTTTTTACTGAATGGCCCCTAATTTTTACACAACATCAGTATTAGGAAACCCCCAGCTATTTTAAAATTTCATTTTTGGTACTCCTCAAGAAAAATATGAGAAAATGAACTAACTTTCCGGCGATTCCGCAGAAAACTATTTCATTTGGACGGAAGTTAGAAAGGTTTTTCACAAAAAATGGAGGAATTTTCAATATCAATGGTTTTCTCCAGTAGTGCCTTTGCAGCAAAATTTCTGTATAAAAAATGTTTGAAAAGTGAAAATGTTTTTTCACAATATTTAAAATTCCACATTTGGTGTGGCTGTTTTTTCTCGAAAATAATTTGTAAAGTGAACCAACTTTTTTGCGATTCTGTAGAAAACCATTTCGAATTAAAGGAGGTCGGAAAAGGTTTTTAGCCAAAAATTGATTTTTTTTTTTTTTAAGGATATGGTTTTTTGTATTGTCCAACGAATGTACCCTTCATATTTTTACTAAGACTTTCTTCCATAAGCAATGGAGCGGACAAAAAGTAACTACTTTGACTTTTTAAAAGACAACTTTTCTCCTTGTGTCATATATTATAATGCATATAAAGATAATTGAGGGCATTAAGTGTGCAAGCATATGTTTAAGATTTGAAAAACAGGGGAGTGCTTACTATTAGCCCGAGTGATTAAAATTGATAAATTTATCACTATTGGTATTTAAATGATGACTTTACCATAATGTCTCTTTTTGAAAAAAGCTTATTTTTATGTTTTCATAGAGGGTCTCATAATTGATTAATTCGATTCATCAACACGCGTTGTGACCCTGAATCATATAATGGTTCACCTTTCATCAATCCAATCTATTCATAAATGTGACCTTGATTTGAACATCACATTTTACATTATTTTTGAACATTGTGTGCAAATGGATTTTATTCTAAGAACTTTACACAGAATATAGTCGTTAATTTTTGCAGACATAAAACTAAGTTTAGATCATTTGATTGGCTTGATATTATATATATATTTCTAATCGATATTTAAATATTTTCCAACATCAAACCTCCTTTAGTCATTATGCATCCAAGTAAATCCCACTAAAAGTAACTTGAGTTGATTTAGTGAGATTTGTTAAGTTGAAATAGATTTTTTTTTTCTTTTATCCATAAAAGTAATCGATTACGTTTTTCTTCCACTGTAAAATTGGAGATTTTAGTAAAATACAAAATACAAAGAACGTTTTTAAAGGTGTCAGAAGATATAAGGGCCTTTTGGTATAAAACCTCTTGAAGATTTAATACTTGTTGTCTTCCATTTACACGTTTAGCAAGACACTTGTCCAAACTGAACTTAGAGCCACATGTACATGTTTTTAGATTCTTATGTTTTTGTTTCTTTTTTTTAATCCCAGCTATAGGAACTGAGAACCATTGGGGTGAGGGGCCATTTGAGGTGAGGGAAGTAGACCTCGAGTGATGTGTAAAGTAACGACCTCGGGTGAAGTGTGAAGTAACAAAGCCCTCTTGCAAGGGAAGGTAGCATGCCCCGAGTTCAAACCCTCGGCTGTTGTCAGGTAAGAACCGCCGCCTCTTGACATAAGTAAGTAGTAGCCATGGGTTTAGGTACAAGGCTGGATTTATATAGTTTTAGGCCCAGGGGAGTTGTGTACAAGGCTGGATTTAGTGTAGTAAGGTGAGCTTTTGGGGCCTATCTAGAATGGTTTGGAGTCAAGAAAGTAGGGGATCTAGACCTTGAAGAGAAGGATTGAGTTGAGACTCACCCTAATCAGAAAACCTAAGTTCATGGGTAGCTCTCTTAATCTCAAAAACATCCTATGGACCCTTCAAGCGCACCAAAAGTGAACTGCATATTTGTAGAATTGAACTCAATTGAACTTAGCCCAAACAGGACGCCTACGCCTGGTTACCGATTTCAGCCAGCTGATTGGTCCTACATGTGCAGATGTTTGGGCTCACATCACCCAATTTTGCTTCAGTATAACTAACAAGTGGTTTTTAACTTTTCATTTCCTTTCTTATTTCATCTCTTTATAATGGTAGATGTGTAGGAAATTGTGTGGCCCGCATGCCACGGGTTCCAAGTCAGATCAAGTAAGGCTGATACCAACAGATAATACAATCTCACTTAATGTAAGACTTGATCTGGTCCCACTAATAACACTAATAAGACTCCCAATAGGATTAGTGAATGTGAGTTTTTTGGCAAAAAAGTCTCTAGTAAGTCTGACTCCTTAGAACTTGTCTATATAAGATAAGGGAGCTCTAAGGTTGAGTATTATTCCATCTCTTAGGAGAGACAAGAGGCGACGAAATCCACGGAGCTTCTCAATTCTTGGAACGCACATAAATCTCCTGCCGCGTGTCGAAGACTCCGCATCCAAATCCATCCAGATGATGATTCTTTAGAAAGAAACTGCAAGTGGAATATTTCAAACAGGATCTTCGTGAGGCTCATATTGCTAGCTACAAAGAAGGGAAATCTTTTCAAAATTTTCCTTAATTGTTTAAAACTTGATCAATGGTTGAGATTTATTTTAAATTTACAGCTTTATTTTTAGTTGGGCAACGTAATTGTATGTGCATTTTTGGCCAAAGTACATGTCTGTGCATGTATGGGATGTCATATACAATTGCTTGATTTGCAATTTCTATTCTCTTCTCCAATGGTTTTATCTTGCTCACAAGGATTCAACGTTTATTTGAAGTAAAATATAATGGACATTGTCCACAACACTTGATAAACTGGGACATGCATAAGATCGAGTCCCAAGTAAATACATACATATATATATATATATACATATAGGAAAATATTCGTATGCATCCATCACTCTCTATAAGTTCGATCACTATATATGTATGCATGTATGTATATAGGCTTGATCACATGTGGGCTCGTGCGCACCATGGTTTGACCCACAGGCTCAATTGAAAGTCAAAATTGAAGAATCAATCCAAAATTCTATGACCCCACTTGGCCAGATCCGAACAATGAATCATAGACAAGTAACTTTTGATTTTTCAAATTCACGCGTGCTGGATCATGACCGTCCATTACTTGTGTGGGAACGCGGTTAGACGGTGCAGGATGAGCGACCTTGATTTGCCACACGTGTGTAAAGATAGAGATCATGTGGTTGGCATGTTTTGTGCGTACTTTTGGCTCTGGTGAGGAATAAAACGTATGTTACAAAATCTCGTTCTTCCGCAGTTTCTCGTGCCGAGATAATGAACATATTGGGGATATTTTTGTTGGAGGAGTTCTTTGTCAGTCAGAGACCATGCCTTTCTACTTCATCTCTGGTGGGGCCCACTTAATGATGATCATAAAACAAACAGAAGAGGCATTGGTATGGATGGATTAGAGGGCTTTGGCAATACCCATCCTCTGGGCTTTGGTAATACCTAGATCGGGTCAAAGTAGAGAATGATAAAAAAATATAGTTTTCAGGAGAGTTTTTCGAAAAATGAGGTAATATGTCGAGTTTCAGATCCACGGGTCCAAACCAAGGTGGAACTGGATCCGGACTCATTTATTTATCAGGGCCTAAATAAGGACTCAGACCCTATTTTTAACGGTTCGAAACCTCTAGGTATTCAGAGAATCGAAAACCCATTTACATCCCTACCTAATATGTGTGCCAGCAAAGCATATATTGGTTTCTTATTGGAGACAATAGGGAATGCAAAGATCATAAAAATATGGATAGTAACATCGAATTTTTTATGGAATATTTGAGACCTTAAAAGATACAAGGCAAGTTTCTGATTTGACAAAAATCTAATTTCTGGTGGTGCCTTAAGAGTCAATGGATTGCAAGTGCATTGCAGCAGATGAAATCATAAAAATAATTTAAGGGAGCTATATGATTGTCATGAAAGGTGAAATGGTGGAAAATCTTTAATGTTGAAACGAATATAGTTCTAGATAGAGCAGTTATGAATGAGACATCAGATGATGACAAGAGGAAGTATACAATTCAAGCAGAGTCAAGTGTTCATGAGATCATCAGAAAGAAATAAAAAATGACATATATTTCTCTCTGCAATCATCTAATCATAGTCAATAATGGCGGAAGCACGACGGTTTTCTAAAAAAAAAAAAGGAACGGATTTCTTGAAGAGAGTATAGTTGAGAGTTCTTTTTCTAGCAAATCACATAAAGTTACTGTGTTATTCACTTTGTGTGATTGTTTGATTAGATCTGTATATGCATATCCTGATCGTGTGTCAATTGCCAACTTCTCCTTTGCCCCGATATATAGTTATGTATTCACTTTTTACAGAAATGGAGATTATTTGATAGCCATTAATTAAATTTTACTTTTTTTCCTTCAATTTTAGCTAATTTTGTTAGAAATACATTTTACATGATTTTTTTTAATTTTCTTTTGGCTTTTTTTTTTTTTCGCTATCGTAGGATTCACAACCCTTTTGGCTGGACTAATCACTCCGGATTTAAAAAAAAACAAGAATAAACTTTCATATAGTCCTAATGTGATACTGCTAGTTAGAAATACATTTTACATGATTCCTAAAAAATCAACTCCATGGTAACAAATGGGGCCTAGCCCTATTGAGGTTACAATATTGCTACTTGGCCAGAAAAGCAAGTTCAAGAGGAAAGAATTTTGCTGAAGGATTTCTCCATTTTCATCATGTCACATGTCACATAAGCCTTTATTGAGTGATATTAGGGATACTGTTGTCCCTATTATCTTTGACTTTTGAAGGCTAGCCTAGTGGTGGCAAGGGTGGCTACTGGCTAGCCTAGTGGTAGGAGTAATTTGTGTTCTAGTTCCTTGCAGCAGAGGACCACCCACAAGTCTTGTTACCTCTGGCCACCCAGCATTTGGATTGAGTGAGGACCTTGATGCGCCAAACACTTGTATAGCCAATATAATTGGCAATGCACCAAACCCTAATTTATACAATAAGGTTGTAATTGGAAGAAATTATTTTGGGTGTTTCTCCTCTTTTGCGTCCATATGTAATCTTCGGGTAAGGCCATAGCTAGAGCTTATCTTCCAGTACAATTGCATTCATCGAGCATCATTCTCATTATCATAATCATTACAGCTTTGTTCAAATTGTAAATTGGATTAGCTATATGAATTCTATTTTGTTATTGCAATCTATCACCCTGCCAATTCTTATAATAGGTTGTACTTCATAATTTAATGTCTCAAAATTTATTTGTAGTTGTGACAAAAGTATTACACCAAATTTTATCCTACCACCTTCTCCACAGATACAACTTGGAGAGTTCAAAATACCCTATAGAAACCAAAAGAGTGGTAGCCTGATTGTCCAAGGACTTTGCGCCTTAGGAAGCATAGAGGTCTTGTGTTCGATACTTTTCTTCGTTGGCCACCTCCCAAAGTTTTACCTGGTACATGTGGATAGAGAGATTTGCATGTGCCCCTAACTATTAGTTCACGGCTATCTAGAATCGAGTGTCTCTCGGCTTAGAGTACGCTCCTAGGTTAGGCCACTTGGGAGATATCTATGTTATCAAAAAAAAAAAACCAACAGAATATACATGGTTACACTAATGGACCTTGGCCAAGCCTTTTCAAAGAAAAACGATAGCCATGGGATTGCAGTGGATCAATTGAGAAACCAAATGAAAGACAGAACAAAATTGAATTTGGGCCTATTGACAGTGGAGTCTTGTATTATTTTTTTTTATATATACCTACAACATTTAATCCTCTCCTAGCTCTGGCCCACCAACTGTCTGGAATCCTACCAATTCACATCCTAGGAACTGAGATCAAAGGTCAAAATTTTAACAAACATCAACCAGGCTTTTTTGTTTTTATTAAACAAAAATCACCTAGATTAATTCCATAATAATAAAAATAATAATGATTATCTAATCATCTGAAAGAAATTCAATGGGCATGAAAACTTTTTTTTTTTTTTTTTTTTTTTTGGATGATTCAGGAGAAATCTAAATACTGCGCGAAGGATGCAGATTTTTTAAATTCCAGATCGAAAAAAAAAATTCAACTCCAGGATCTGGTTTCTTCCATGTTCTCAGATCTTGAACCAAGTACTATATTGAAGAATATAATATATTTTAAAGCCTACCAAGCTTAAATCATATACCTGTTTTTTCAAGGTCCCCACTTCTATTTTGAGTTCCCTTAATCTAAAGTATACACATATGAGCTGCACCTCATATTGAATCCAGATCCAAAAACCGAATCTTTGGTTGTTTAGTTAAAATGTAAGAACTGGTTCAAATGTCAGACTCCAGATCTCTGGAGACAGATCCATCCTAAAAGTAAATGGACCTGGATGACACCAAATCAAGCCAGATGGGGCCCCACAGTTCACAATTTGTCATGCATTACAGTTGCAAACACAAAACACCCATGTTCAAGTTCATCAGTTCCACTAAAAAAACATAAGACAAGAAATGCAAAAACAGAGAAGCTTCAGAAGTAAGAATAACAAACAATACATATAAAACCAGAAGCTTGTGGAGTTGAACATGATGATAGAACAGAGATTGTTCTTCTCTCATCATACACTTGATGTCTTGGGCTCTCCATTCTCAACATGTTTGCCTCCTGCTTTGATCCCGCCATTTTCATTTGCAACTTTGGGTTCTTTTCTTCCTCCATTGCCGCCGCCACCGCCGCCGCGCTCGCCTCTGCGACCGGTGGCGGGGCGCGAGATGCTGATTTCGAAGCTGTCTTCGACGTCAATGCTGGGCCGGGGAGCGCGGCCACCGCCCCCAGAATTGGGGTGTGAGAAAAGGCGCACCAACAGCCGGCCCAGAAAGCATGCAAGCATGGCTAGAACTATGATCACAGAGAGTGCTATAAAAACAGGACCAAAAGAGCCTCTGGTATGTGTTGGGGGCTGGACTATCGTTTCAGATTGAGGGTAGACTGAACCTGGAATAACTGTCTGAGGTTGTGACATTCTCCTCTCTCTCTCTCTCTCTCTCTCTCTCTCTCTCTTCAGTGTTCTTAGATTAATGCTAGAGAGGTCTCTCTTTGGCTTTGGCAATGACATGTTGAAACTGTGATCTGAGGTCTGGTTTCCAGTTGTCTTTCCCTTTAAAAAAGATAAAGAGATGTCCTTGTCTTCTTTCTCTTTTGTTGGAAAAAATGGGGACAGTGGAAGGCTTTTAAACCTAAAAGGAGGGAAGGAATGAGAGGCCTTTGGCTTTAAGCCTTTTTTTCCCCGCTTCGTTTTTCTTTTAATAATCACAGTCACTACCATTATTTGTGGCTTAAGTTACAACTAGGGTTTGCAATGCAACATATATGAGCACAACCTACACTCAAACCATTTATTATTAGGATTAACCATGTTTACAAGAATCAAACCATCTATTATTAGGATTAACCATGTTTACAAGAATCAAAACCCGGAAATTAAAAGGGTCAATCAGAACCCTGAATTACCCATCTGGGTTCAGAATGGATTGATGAGTCAAACTACATTGAATAAGGTTGTGCAGGTTTGGGTCACCGTTAATATAGGTTAGAGCGCAATGAATTGGATTTTGCCTGGTTCAAGTTAGGTTTTGCAGCTCAAATAAGAATGTGGGGGACTAAACCCAAGCCAATAATAATCATGTTGGAGCTGTCAACCCAAACCCAATTCAGAAGTAAAAGGTGCGCCAACCCCCAAGACCTGAAGTTCCAGGTTGGGCTTGAGTTGGGTTGACGATCTAAGCAATGCCTCCCTCAGTTATATAACTAGGCCAGGTTGAGAAGCACAAAACATTGTCCAAGCACAGGGCATTAACCAAAGACTTGGGTCAAATGACTGGCTTAGCAAACTAAAAAAGTACTTCACGCCCCCTACGAGCTTCCCATCGTTTATGAGCTGGACGAACCAAGCCCTCCGAGCGAGTTCAACGGGCTGCGCCACATTCATCATAGGCCCGCTCGAGCTTCAGGTTGAGCTTGATCTATATTCCATACAAGGCAATTGATATTTGAAAAAAGTTGCACATAAGCTAACCTAAGCTTGGCTCATATTTTATTTGTGCCAAGCTCGAGCTTGAGCATGATTAATGCTTACAAACCAAGCTTGAGTTCCAAGTCGTAATGCTTGAATGAGGTGGAGGCCCAAGTGTAATCCTTGTGATGCTCAGCTCAAATTAGCAAAGACAGAAACCTGAAATTGGTTGGAGTGGGCTTAGACTAAAGTACATTATATAAGATCTCACATCGCCAAGAGGCTCCCCATATAAGATCTCACATCGCCAAGAGGCTCTCCAGAGCTTGAGCTTAAAGGTCAGGACCCCCGCCTATTGTAGCATGAGGCCTTTTGCGACGCCAGCAGGCCAGCCCAGAAACAAAACCGTGCGGGCCAAAGCCCAAAGCGGACAATATCGTGTTGGTGGGACTGGCCTGTGACAGAAATGGTACCATCCCACATCGCCAAGAGGCCAGGACCACTGCCTACTGCAGCATGAGGCATTTTGGGACGCCTGCAGGTGCTGGTGGGACGGATCTGTGACAACAAATCAGCCAAGTTCCTTCGATTTGCTGCTCCGATTTCAGAAAAGAAAGCACACATTCTCATTTCCAGAGATATTTAAAACTTCCAGAGGGAATTCAGTTTACTTTTCACCCAAGGAAAAAGATTCAATTCATTCGATATTTTGAGGAAGTTGCAATTAACAGCTTACTTTTCTTGATTGTCTCTCTCAGATTGTATCATAAATGATACTGCCTGAAAATGTTTTACCATCCACTAGATGCTGCAGACAGGTGCGTGGCTGCATTAGCTTGTTTAGGCACGCACGCACGCACAACTCCAACCAAAATACCACGTATATACAGGCTCAGGATGTCACAGTTCAAAGCTTCTTAAAGGCCTTATCAACAATATTCATTGATGAGTAGTTTAACTCATAATTGAACTTGTGGCCGTTTAGCTAGAGAAAGATGAGCAACCATAAACAGAAACAAAATAAACAAACGAAAACACACTCCAAATTAATAAACCATAAGGTGCTATATGGGAATTGATCATTGGAGAGCTGTTCTATTTTTAGCAAACAAAAATTTAAGATTTCCATTTTATGGTTTTCATTTCCATTGTTTCCATTTAAAATGTGTTTCAGCCTCTTGTCTACCTACCACTGCAGAAAATGGTTTTTCAACTATTGGTCAGAATCTGGTTTCTGCAATGCAAGCAAAAATGAAGATACTTCTACCATCCTCAAAAACATCAGAAAAAGGTGCAACAAACTTGCCCCTCAACACAAAACAAGCAAACGTCAACAACACACCTATCCATTCTAAATCAACCATATCCATCATCCCCATCACACATATATTAGTGTTTAGTTTCGATTACTCTCAACATCTCCACTTCTCGACAATCTACATCTTCCAACCCACTTTCAAGCTCCCATCATCATTTGCATCTTTCTACAGAAAATGGTTCCTAGAAGTGGACTTCAGCTTAATCCTTGGGTCTTCATCCGTCTCTTATTTTACAATAGTTTTCTTTCATGGATGATGAGAGGTAGAATGCATGTAAATCTAACTGTCATATTTACATAAATACCCCTGCAGTTTGCCATAATTTTAAAAGGCTTTTGGAAGGAGAAAAAAAAAAAAAAAACCAACCATGACTGAGCCTTGTAGCCCAACTTGCTGAGGTATCTCCCAACCAACAGATAAAACTAGGGATCGATCCCTGGGTCTGTTGGATAGGGACTGGGTAGTGTGGGTGTTGATGTATGAACCAAAGAGGAAAAAACAAGAGTGACTGAAAACTTTTTTCTCTTTGGACATATATACAACTTACTCACCCAAGTCCCTAGCCAACAGAACCAGGGATCAATCCTAATTATTTCTATAGGCAGTGAGATATGTCTTGGCACAGTTGATCTAAAAACATTGTTGACTTTTTTAAAAAAAAAAAAATCAGTCTCTTACCATTATTATAAATAATAATGATGAGAACAATAATGTCTAAGAAACCTTTTACCTATAACTACCATAACATAATTTTATGACTCGAAATCCAATTCCCCTACCATTTCTAAGGCAAGATACACTCTCCTGCTTTCCCAAATAAATGTGTCATAGTTTATAGGGGTTATTTAAGAGAGTTTTGTGATCTACTCGCTTGCAAAAATTTAGTCCATTGGATGTTGCCAGCTATCCAATCTAAGGCCATAAAATGATCAATCAATTAAGAAAAAAGTTTCTTTATTATTGTCCACTTCATAGCCTCAGATTGAACAACTAACAACATCCAATGAAACTAGATGTTTTCACTGATGACTAAATTTCAAAGCCTTCTTGTAATTAGGTATGACTATAAGCCCTACCAATTCTTATAATGTGTGGACTGCACAAGCTCGGTCATTCAATATTTTAAAAGTGGATATTTTGAAGGCGAACTTCGGGCAGCTTTGAAGAGGTTTAGGATCACCCCAAACACACACCATCACCACATCCCAAATTGTGTGGCTATTTTTCGAAATAGGACATGTAGCAAGGTTCACAAGGCATAATAGATAATTTGAGGATTATCTACAAAAATGTAAGTCCAACGGATGTTTCCATCTATTCAATCTAACACAGCAAAGTGGACTGCATGAACAAAAACTTCATTAACCATCTATATTATATCCATGTATAGACGACCGCAACATCCAAAAATCTAATTCGTTCGATGTTCTTAGTTATCCAATCTATGTCCCTTGTGATGATCACGTCGTAAAAGAAGAAGTTTATTTCTTAATTAGTAAATTTAATGGCCTTAGATCACACAACCAGCATCATCCAAAAGAGACTCGATGTTTCTATCCCAAAGCCTCATTGTAACTCTATCAGGTATGCTATTTTACGCTGAAGAAACCACACAAAAACAGGACACAAAGTATCTATTTTAAAACCAGAACTTTGGCCAGCATGATAGAGGTGGTTTTGAATCCATATAATCCCTCCCACCTCTATTACCATTTGAAATAGAGACATGTGGCAAAGTTCATAGGACCCACCTAGGTCTACCAAAATATACAAGGGCTTTAAGAATTAGTCATCTACAAAAATGTCAAGTTCGACGAATGTTTCCATCTATCTAATCTAATGCCATGAAATGAACTACTAAAATTGAACTTTGATAACCGTCAATTTCATGGTCATAAATTAGATGAACATAGAACTGATTTTTTTGTAGATACTTAATCCTCAAAACATGCTTCTATATGATAGTGCTAAGAGTGTCACAAACTCTATCACATGTCCTATTTCGAAAGGCAATGGACATGTTCTTGTGTTTTTTGTTTTATAGGTATGCATGGTAGCATCATTTTTCAGGTCACTCATTAGCATCCTTGTTGAGACCATTGTCACAAATAACTTTCTCAAGAAACTAGTATCATTAAAATGTCTTAGGGTTTTCATCTGGATATTATTGAGGAAATGAAGTGGGAAATAAATAGATTTTGTAAAATCAAAATCAATGCATAGAACCAAATAAATACAAATACTTCCAAAGCATTTTTGTAGATTTTTTATATAATTTTTCCCTATCTGTATTCTGGCAAACACACTAATTTTGGCAATACTTTGAGAATATTGCAACATTATCAAAAAGATGTTGCTTCGAGTAAATATTGTTATATTATCGAGATATGTTTATAATATCCCTAATGTATAAAATAGTTGAAATAGTTGTTCGGAATTAACTTAAGATCATAGTGTAGATTAGGGTTGTGGTTTTGAAATAGGGCGGCACATCTTCCATTTATTTGAACAAACGCTGGCAGAAAATACTAAAAGTAAAAAGAGAGAGAGAGAGAGAGAGAGAGAGAGAGAGAGAGAGAGAGAGTCAAGGGTGTCCTCTTTTTTTTTTATAACAGTCAAGGGTATCTTTTTAGAAAAGGTTTTAATAGTTAGGGTTTTTTAAGTAATCTGTATAGGTCAAAATGAGGTAAAGCTCAACGGAATATTTAAAAATATCCCTTTCTAGGGCGGATTTTAATGAGTTCAAGGGTCAACTAGGTTGGAAAAAAGAAACAAAAGGATTTCAATTTTTCTTGAATTTTGATAGGAACTAGGGAATGGGTGGCTTTGACATGAGGAGGTGGAGTGCAGTCCACTTATTGTTAAATGAAAGCCAGATCTGGAGCACAGAAGTGTTAGATTGGTGTAAATTGAAAAATCCCACTTTTGTGGGAATTTCAATTTTCATAACAAAAGGGAGTCAATACTCAATAGAGTTAATCCAAGGCTTGATCATTCAAAATATAGAGATGCCGTAAACAGAGTACAGGAATGTCTATTCCACGTAAAAGAGGATTCCCGCATTGGCAATCTTAAGTTACATGTGATGGCATGTAAACGAAGTTACAGGGAATAAAATTACTGATAAACTGTCAGCAGAACAACTGTGTTCGGACCTCTGAGGTAACAAGAAGGTTCAAGTGCAGAAACTATCTTTTGTAGTGCATAAGCCTCTATCTTTTCAACAGGCTTGATCATTCAAAATATAGAGATGCCGTAAACAGAGAACAGGAATGTCTATTCCACGTAAAAGAGGATTCCCGCTTTGGCAATCTTAAGTTACATGTGATGGCATGTAAACGAAGTTACAGGGAATAAAATTACTGATAAACTGTCAGCAGAACAACTGTGTTCGGACCTCTGAGGTAACAAACAGGGTGTAACCAACATCTTATAAGGTCCACAACAAACATATTTTTTTTTTTATTTTAACATGTGTGTGTGATCACATAGTCAGAGAAGTTCATTGAACTTATCTCCAGGTTGGCAAATAAATTTTCTATATCTTAATAAAAATTACCTCCATTAAAGATAGCAACAGATTATCATAGGATTAAACCAAATAGGCCTGATCACATGCATGTAGCAACAGTATGACAATGAAGCGACTGATAACTCCAGGTTTAAAGGGGGGAAAGCCCTTGAATCCACCATACACATAAACAAAAGATAGTGGCACGCATACTTAAGAAACTGCATTTAAGACAAGCCAGTCATCATCATCAATAAAGCCATATCGAATTAATCTGGGATCGGCTAAAAGAGGCATTTCAGACAAGAGCTTAGAGCCGCTATCCAGTCTATTCAAAATCAAATGCAGGGAAGAACCTACCCATGTTCTACAGACATTATAACCAGGAAGAAAACACAGAAAATAGGGGGTATCTAAGTCCAAAAATCCTACAAAACTTGCATTAAGTACTAATATAAAGATAAGTTTAAGACCTCGGCTTCTCTTTCTTCTCCTTGAAAAGTGCTAAGAGCGACACACCAGAAACCTTCACCACCTTGAACCTGACTCCAGGAATATCTCCAACAGCATGGCCTTTACGACCAAAACCAGCAATCAATACCTCATCCTGTATAAGAAAGAAAATTAGTGCAATAAGCCAAGAGAACATCAGTATAACAAAATACCAAAAACAAACAAAGGGTCAGTTTGAGGCTCACATTCTCCTCAATATAGTTCAAGCAACCATCATTGGGGACAAAGGCAGCAATCTTCTTTCCATTCTTTATAAGTTGGACTCTGGCACACTTCCGGATGGCAGAGTTAGGTTGCTTGGCTTCAATACCTCTGAGATTTGAAAGTTTAATCATTAAAATGTTAACAAAATAAAAATTGAGAGGGAATTGTGGAGTGGGTGGGGGAGGGGGGGATTAATAAAGATAGAAGAGGGGTGTACATCTTCTCAAGGACAATTCCCTTGGCATGCGAAGAGCCAGCAAATGGTTTCTTCCACTCATTACCAAGATGGCTTTTCTTGTATGATTTGTCTGCCCATTTCTGCCTCCTTCGGTGTGTTTTGAGCTTGCGCCCAGCTCCCATACCACGTGTTTTCCTGTCATAAAAAGAGGATTCATTCTATCAGAAGCAAATCTTGCATTCACATCAGCACGTGAAAACATGCTTGCTGCTTAGGAGTCATGAAATAAGGCTGTTCCATGAGTTTGCAAGATTAGAGCAACCCTATGAGAAGATACGCATCGATTAGAAACACTATTTTGGAAGATTAGAGCAAGCATTGATTAGAAGAACAATAGATGGAATTAATGCTATACTAATAAAAATAATAAAGCAAAACAACCAAAAAACTTTTTGAAAAGTTAAAGCTTACACCAGACACCAATCGTAAAGAAGTAACAACATGTTTACTGGTCATATTTACTATAATCTGAGACCATTAATTCATTGACATGTCAAAGACAGGCAGGTAACATATACCCATTGTTAAGAGTATCTACCAAGAGTGGCATAGAAGCACCATCAGGACGTTGGTAACCAGAAGAAACATGAAAAATAAGTCAGTGCAGCAACTAACTGTAGTGGTAGAAAATAAGTTACTTAGGACCCAAGAGCTAGAAGTTTCAAGATTGCAAAATGATACTAACCGTCTAACCTAATTAGAAACTTCATGCTGCTTAGACAAAATATCCTATTCCTATCAGATATTCATACCAAGGTAGGTAGGTCACCTAAGAATGTAAGACTCGACAGGCTAAAACAATAATAAAAGTGTTGTGTTTTTAAATTCAGTCATTTTGAAAAGAAACTTGTATTGAAGAGAAATGGTATGAACAGGATCAAAAACTGTTCATAAGAGTGATCCCAAAAAACCACATTAACAGCAAAAATGTCATATTTCCACATTAATATTAATACGTAGTGATAGTCTAGTCAGTATATCTGATAATAGGAACATATAGCAATATAAATGTCTCTAATCTATCGATAAATTTACACCAAGAAAATTTTTAATATGATACAGTTCAAAACAATGATTTAAATAGCATGGGCTATTTCAAAGCATCCAGCTTGGTGATCAAGACCATTGCAATCATTGAGAAAAGTATGTATCGATGAAGGATGACGACATGTACAAGATCAAACTGCTCAACATAATGATCCCACCATAGAGGCCATACCCAAAAAACCACGTTAACTGCAAAAAAAAAAACGTCACACTTCCCCCTTCATATTAATATGTAGTGACAGTCGAGTCAGTATATCTGATTTACTATAAACGTCTCTAGACTATCAGCAGACTTGCAACAATAAATTTTTAATATGGTATGGTCCAAAATGATAATTTAAATGGCAAGGGCTATGTCAAAGCATCCGAATTAATCAAGACTTGCAATTATTTCTCCTAACTTCCTAGTGCTGGTTTATCATCCGAGAGAAGGGATCTTCCAATGTGAAAGATTTTGAGAAACTATCTGCCTCCCCATGGTGGAGGTCCATCAGACTCTGTATCGCAGCAGGAAAACAAGAGTGCAGCATTTGCACTGTGATATTAAGAGAGTTGCGGACGGGGGCCATGCATGCTCACCTATCATGAGCTTGATGTGGATAGGCACTCTGTAGCTCAGAAAACACCTAAATTATGCGCCAAACGATCCACTCAAAGGCCCAACAGACATTATAAGACAGCAATTTATATACAATCCATTCCCAAAGCCTTTGACTGAGGTTATCAAGCCAATAAGTAGTCTACTAGGGAAAAAAAAAAAAAAAAAAGTAGCCTGCTAGAAATGAGATGGTTAGACAATCATAGTGCCACAGTAAGTAGAACTAGTTCCCATAGAACGTTCCAGAATAGGGGGGCCGCAATTATCTTCCCAGACAACTTAGTCATGAAGATAATTGAAGGATTAAAAAAATAAGCAAGGTGCTATATTCTAGAATGAAGATATACAGAGCCTACTATGCAAGGACCATGCAGGCAGCAACCAAGAAGCTTGGGAATTAACTCTATTGGTACACTACAGAACCCATAAAAAAGTGGCAAAATGGCATTCCAACTGAAAAACATTCCAAGATATGCAACTCTGTTTAAAAGTTGTGAATAATATTCTACAAAATTCTGTTGTGGGCAAGGTTAACAGGAATCAACACAATCTACAATGCAGCTCCAAAATTTTATAGTCAATATCGAAGGGATTAACAGCAGAATCAGCACCAAAGAAGAAACAGAATAGATTCACCGCCAACTCTTCATTGATTGTTGCATGTAAAAATAACATGGAGTATGTCATTTACATAGAGAGAGAAGGCGGACTACCCAACACTACTGTCTAATTGTGGGGCCTGCTTAACAATCTTCCTTTCAATTTTTTTACTGATACCACTTTCCATTCATCATAAATGTAAAAGACTCCAGCCAATGCTTCCAAACACAATAATGCCCCTTAAAATACCTTAAGGAGCTCATAACCCTAACAAACTTCTATGTGTCAATAAAACTCAGAGACTTCATCCCATCAGTGAATGGGCTGTGACTTCTTCAATCTTTGTCAAAACCACACAATTTTGGACCCGTTAGGTAGGTAATTGAACCATACATACATACATGTATATAACGTTTACATCAGTGAGTTGCAAAAACAACATGTAGTCGGCGAAAAACTAGAAGCCTCATCTTGGACAAGGGAACACATCACCACCAAACAGGATCCGACAGCACATAACTTAAACAGAATTCACAGCTTGCTAAAGCCCACATCAAACATATCACTCAATCTTCTCACGTGTATTAAAACCCACAACCAGGAATGCACACTCAGCTTCAAGAAACTGCCATGCGCTTCCATTAGTATGGTCTAAAACCCGATTCAGTCGGCGCCCCGATCAATCGCACTGCGGCGACAACAGCACTTGCCCAAATTTCACATCATTTGGAGTGAAATGCACCACTCAAAAACACGTCTTTAGAAAATCTTTCCATGTGGAATGTTAAAAACCCACAACAAGGCGTACATATTCAACTTCGATATCATCCACAACAAATGCAAAAGATCTGGAATGCTCTGGATGCAACACTCATATCAGATTTAGGGGTCTTGATGTTTAGATCCGTGGGACATCCACGAAGGGTTCTGCGTGATGAGCGGTCCGGATCTCGCACGGGGTGGGAGAGAGCAATATACTTTAAAAAAACCCTAGAACATGAGCAAGCAGATGATAGTAATCTATGTGCAGACTAAAGCGATGGATATGTAAAGAGATTGAAGAATAGATGCAGAGAACAGATTGGAAAATTGCAGAAAACAGAGATTTTGCTTACCCCATTTTGAATCGAAGGTCGTCTGATGTCGCTCTCTCTCTCTCTCTCTCTCTCTCTCTCTGGGTTTGGGGGCGCAAGGGGAGAAAGAGAGATGGAAACCCTAGAAAGCGTTTATACTGAAGTCGTGTGGCGCAAATTTACTTAAATGCCCATTGATGGGATTATGCTTGTGGGCCTTTGGGAATGGGTTGGATGATTGGGCTCGTATGCCGAACAAAATCCCTCGGAGAACATGCACTATCTAACAGCTACGTCATAAAATTGGCTTGCATGCGGTAGGGCGGGCCGCAGGCCTAAGGCCTTGAAGAAGAAAATCAAATATTTTATTTTTCTAGTCTTTTTATTATTATTGTTGTTGTCTCTCGAGACCATCAATTCAATGCAACAAGTAACGAAAATGTAAAAAAATCTATTATTATTATATTATTATCGCAATGAATCATAGTGTATTAAACATCAAATAAATAAATAAATGTTATACATATATATATAACTATCTTGTAATTCTCTCTATAACATGTTATCGGGATTTTTATAGTGCTTTGATTTTTTAGATTTTTTAGAAAAAAATTAAGCTTAGATTTTAATTAAGCGATTTTATAAAGAAAAAAGGCATAAAATGACGAATAAGTTGTTAGTATTTTTATTTTTTTTTTACGAAATTATCTCAGTTGATGATATCGTCAACCTAGTTGATGATATTGCCAACTGGGTTGATGATATCGTCAATGTCCCTTTTATATGAAAAAAATATCCAAAATCCCTTTTTTCTCAAACCTTGCACTTTACCTTCTTTTTTCACTACAAATATAAAAAGAACATAAGTAATATAACAAATAATCAACTAATTGGCGAAACAAATTCAATATTTCCCACAAAATGCAAAGATTTTTATAATAGTTAATAATACCTTTACTGGTAAAAAATTGCACAATATGACTACCTACGCATTGCTCATAAACAATGAGACCTATAAAATCCCCCAAATAAACGTCTATAAAACTTCCCAAATTTTCACAAAGCATACCCAAATCCATCCCCTTCAACCTCTTCCAAAGCTACCGACTAAATCGAGAGAAAACCCACACATACGAGGAAGATTGCTATGACCACCTAAGTAAGACGACTGAAACACAAAATGCAATAGTTTTCGCATGGAAATTGACGATATCATCAACCAATTGACAATATTGTCAACTAGGTTGATGATGTTGTCAACTAGGGTAATTTTGTAAAAAAAAATGCATAAACAACTCTCTTGTTATTTTATTATTTTTCTTCATAAAATATTTGAATTAATATTTAAAATTATATTTTTCGCAAAAACCCCTTATTTTTTCAAGTTGTGGCCCATCTAAGAGGTGAACTGAGTTAAATCTAAACAAAATGTTAAATATTAGATCAGATAAATAAAGAGAAGTGATCTCATACTATTAGAAACACGTAAAAAAAAAAAAAAAAACACTAATTTATATATATGATCAAATTGATCCACAAAAGAGTGGTGTATGACACTTATATTTTATAAAATTTGCTTAAGAATTATAGGAAAATCACACAAAGATCATATAAAATGTAATATAAAAACTGCATAAGAATGATGTTCAAATAAACCGATGTCTTGGACAAAGACCAAGCATGACATTGATTCACAAAAGTTTAGGGCCTATTTCTTTGCTATAATTTCAGGAATTCATGAATTCTCAAATAAAGTGAAATTCTTGGATGCCCATTTGGGCTTGAGCATCCAGGAATTCCACCAAAATGCAAAAGAAGTGGAATTCCTAGATTCTCAAAGATTAAAAAAGACCGTTCATGTTGTTAGAATCCATAAATGCTAGCGAAGAAATATGAAATTCATAAATTCATTACTCGACATGATGTGACATGCTATCCCATAGAATTTATGAATTCCATTTTCATCGCTCGCATTTACGGATTCCAGCCAAATGAAAGGTTTTTTTTTTTTAATCTTTGTGAATCTAGGAATTTCAATTCTTTTTGCATTTTGGTGGAATTCCTAGATGCTCAATTTCAAAGGGGCATCCAGAAATTTCACTTTGTCTGGGAATTCAAGAATTCCTGTAAATAAAGAAGCCCTAAAATGACTATTTATTTACCAGAATTTATAACTATAATTTGCGAGGTTGAGTTTTTTTGACATGATGTGACATCTTGTCTACCGGTATTTGAAATGTTGTATTTCTTTTATTAGAGTTTCAAATTCCAACCACCCAAAAAACCTTTTGGAATTCTTTGAATTCCACTATTTATACAATTTGTTGAAATTTTAAATTCCACATAAAAAAGAGAATTTTGGAATTCTACTCATGGCCCGTTTCTTTACCGAAATTTATGACTAGAATTTTGGAGGTTGGGTTTTTTTTTTTTTTTGACATGATGTGACATCTTATCCTTTGACATTTAAAATGCCGTGTTTCTTTAATTAAAATATCAAATTCTAACCACCAAAAGGACTTTTTAGAATTATTGGAATTCCACTCTCTATACAATCTGGACAACTTTTTTTAAGAATTTGGAATTCTTCCAGACATGAAATTATGGAATTCTGATAAAGAAACGGGCAAGGGGACAACTTTTGGAGAATTTGAAATTCTTCCAGACATGTGATAAGTTTAATGGAATTTAATTCTTTAGAAAGTGATTAAAAATGAACAGTCAAAAACCAATATTTAAAAGAAAAGATAAAAATGGATCATTAGTAGGTAGGCCGCCCCACGGTGAAGAAGTTCCATTCCTCTCTCTACTGTCTCTCTCTACCAAATTACCACCCCACTCCCCTCTCTGAAAAATCCCAAATTTCCCAATCTCCATTTCCATCTCCCTCTCTCTCGATCTAGGGTTTTTAATCCCTTTCTGGGAGAGTCCACCAACTCGCCTTTCTCCTTTTGCTGAAAAAAATGGACGCAGATGATGAAGATTTCATCTTCTTCGGGACGCCGATCGAGCGCGAAGAGGAGATGACGAGCCGGAAGCGAAAGGCATCTGCCGATGCCGCCGGACAGCTGCGTAGCCTCCCCGCATGGAAGCAAGAGGTCTACTATCTTCACCCCCCCAACCCCCCCTCCCTCTCTCTCATATTCTGATTGATAGTAATCAGATAGTTGGATTGGTGTGTGTTTATTGGGAGCAAAGGAATGCTGTTGAATTCTGTTTAATGGGTTTAGAGAAACATACAAATCAATTTATTTGATCATAGTCTTGGGAGAGTGAGTGCTTGGTATGATGATGAAAACTCAAGGGCCCATTTGGGTATTTCCAGAGTTTGGTTTCCATGTGCATGAAGGTTCATGTGTTTGGATATCCTTGGTTACTTGTAAGTGATAGTACTGATTTTGGGTGAGCTGGAGTTGCGGAAAATTAAGTTTAGAGGTAAACTAATTGGAGGGGAATTGCATCTTGAGGACCCAAACAGCAGCGACTAAGCTTGATGCTGTTTTTCATTGGATGGGGGCCGAACTTGATGGGTCATACATTGTATGATTCCTTTTTTTTTTATTAGCATTACAAGCTTACTGATGGGTATGTTTATTTTGGAGATTGAGGTGGTTCATCCATGGTCACCATTATAGTTAGGCCATGCTGCAAAAATCGTACTCCATTTGGGCAATCTCAATTTCAATGGGGTTTGGACAATGTTTTGTTTGGGAGTAGTCTATACAGACAGGCAGTATGATGCAATCCATATAGGGTGTGCTGTTTTGCTTTTGTGGTTGGTATGGTTATCTAGCACTATCCTTTCTCGTGTTTTCTAGTTCTTTTGGTCTTTATTCTATTGTTTTCCCTTTTGATATGATATGGGTGTTGCAGTTTGTGTCCTGTATTCACCCTTTTTCTCAATGAAATTATTATTAAGAAAAAAAAAGGAAAAAGAAGAACAGTCTATGGCTGGGCTGTGGGAATTTGCTGGGTATGGATGAGAATTTTTTTATGGTTAGAGATTTTTGAGGCAAGATTCAACCATGATTTTTCCACAATAGAAACGGTTGGATTAGGAGAGGCTGACTTATACTAATACAGTTGCTGGAAAGGCTGCTATTTCAGTATTGTATATTTCCTTAATAATTCATCAACATGAAACTCTTGATTTTAACTGGTTTGTCCATCCAAAATTAGAAAATGACAAGGAAATTGGTTTGCCCATCCAAAATTTGAAAAATGGAAAAAGTGTTTCATGAGAAACTCTTATATTGTGGCAAATTCAACAACCACTACCGAGTCTGGGGCAACTTTTTTTTTTTTTTTTGGGTGTTATTTTCTCTCTCCAATGGACATGCTTTAATCTCATACTGTAGATTTCTCTTGTGGAATTGATAATTGGAGCTGTTCTATATGGGCCTTCTCTGGGAGGTTGAACTGTGTGACAAAAACTGTTCAAGTGTCCATCACTTTTCAGCCTTTCTGACCTTTCATCTTAGCAATTATATCTGTATTGATTCACGAAAAATCCCATTTTATAACCATTTGGTTTCACACCAAAGGAGTGAGCCATTGTGGTTATTTTGATTGAGGAATCAATGACACATTTGGGACATGACTACGGGAACGAAATATTATCAATTGCATGTAATTTATGGGATTTGATGGCTTGATTTTTCTTGTTCATCCATCTTTCCAGGGCATGATCAAAGATGACTTTGATCCTTCATACTTGCTGTAACAAAATTGATCACTTTGTTTTTTCTCAATTGCATTTTTGTAGTTATTTCAAGTGTATAATTTGATATCTTTTTGGGAATTGGAGTTTATGGAGTATGATTCTGTTTGATCGGTTCCTTCATCTTGGCTTCCCTAATTATATTTATCCAGTGCAATTGTTTATTTGTTTGATTTCTTGTCCATTACTGGACTGGATAACATAAATTGTGAACTTTAGGTTACAGATGCAGAGGGACGTCGGAGATTTCATGGAGCATTTACAGGAGGGTTTTCTGCAGGATACTACAATACAGTTGGGTCGAAAGAGGGTACATTTTTGTCAAATTATTATTATTTTTAAAATTTTTGTCTTAAAATATTTTTTTGGCTTGAGGTACAAGAGGTGGCATGTTGATGAGCTTATGTGGCAAATGTGCAGGATGGGCTCCACAGACATTTACCTCATCACGAAAAAACAGAGCTGAAGTGAAAGAACAAAGTGTATATAGCTTCTTAGATGACGACGAGAAAGCGGTATGGTCCATTTTAGTTGCCTTCTTGGCTCCAAACTATTATTTCTATCAACTACTGAATATAAGCAAATGAATCCTGTTTATATGTTCTTATTGCTCTATTTTGATTCAGATTTTCTATATGTCATGATTCCAGCTTCACCGGGGGGAAATTCTAGAGGCGTAGAACATTTTTCTAGAATGCAAATAGGAAATGAGTTCAGTCTTCGTCAAGATCTAGAATGATGTAATCATATGGAAACATGAATGAAACATAAGATAATTTCTTCATGAATTATTTTACACTTCGCCATCTGCACTGCCATCCGATCATGGTCTAATCCTGAATAATTCCATCTTCTTTTTATCCAAGGCATGCCTTTCTAAGTATTTCTCTCACCTTTGTAGGTTTTTTCGTTAGCCATTTTCATTTATTAGGTACAAACTATCATTAAAAAAAGGGTATAGACCGCTATCTTTGCTGAATACTGAAATATTTTGAAAATTGAACGCAGTTCAATATTCCTTCGTGTCATGAACTTCAATCATTGTTTATATATATTAATTTTTATACTTTCTGATAATTTGGTGGGTTTTAGGGTCTTTGATAACATAACCTATTCTACAGTATTATAGAACTTTTAGACCCTGTTTGATGTAGCAAGATTAAGATGATGGTCATGATGATATGTGGATCCTTTTTATCAACCAAATGTGGTTTCTCTGCTTTCCTGTGAGTCCAGAATCTAACAAAAGCAAAAACCTCTCTTAACCCTGGTTTCCTTTTCCCTTTTTGGTTGAACTTCATACGCATCGCTTACCGTTCTTAATCGATTGGAAATCATCTAGAAATACTTAATTTTTTTTCTCTGCGGTAGTTTCCTGAAGAGTTAAAGCCCTTCCCATTGCTTTTACTAAGTTCTGCTGCGGTTCAATCCGTAGACTTGTTCCTTTCTGCTGAGTCAATTATATCTAATCTGACACTTTGTTGCAAAGAGAGTTGTTTTTTTTTCTCCAAGTTATTTCGTTTCTATTATCTGTATGATTGTGATGGAAGTGGTAACCAGCTTGCACACTAAGCCTGAGTTTTTTCTTTCTCTAAAAATCCAGTTAGAATTCTGGTACTAATGGAAAGGGGTGCTTAAAATGAGATGCTTAGTTACACACTCTTTTATTATGTGTTCTGATCTGATAATAGGATCATCTTTTAATTTTGTGTTTCCATCATGAATCTGACCATAGGAAATGGAAGGCATCTTGGGAACATCTTCACAGTTTGATACATTTGGATTTACAGCTGCAGAACTTGCTCGTAAACAAGCTGAAAAGGAACAAAGCAAGAGGTTATCTTATGCTTATTCTTTAATCATGATTAATGGATTCCATTGACATTAATGAATTTGAGATAATCTTTTTTTCATGCTAACTCATAACCTCTTTCAGCATTTTTCGACAGGCACTTTTGGTTATGTTTTGTGAATAACTGAATATTATTGCCACCAGGGTTTTATTGTACTTTTTTTTTTTTTTTTGGCCATCTTGTGATAAGATCTTTTATGTGTTGATCAAATTTGACTTAATGAGCATTTTGGGTGTAAGATGAGATCAAATTGGCTATACATATGACTTGTCATGGTTATGAGTTAAAATAATTAAGCTGTTTCAACATCTCTTCTATTCCTCTCTTTTAAGAGTATGTCAAGCAAATTGAAATTGATTGTCGTTTCATGAGTGAAAGAATTGTATTTGTTTATTTATTTATTATTATTTTTTTTTTTTGAGATTGTTACTTTACACACCTTGTGTTCAGATCAAGTGTTTGATGTTAATAAAGGGCTCCTTCTAGGTGTTTCCCTTGCATTCTACCATATGAAAGTTGGGCATAATTGGCATCTAACTATCTAAGTCTCTTTCTTGAGTGGGAGTTTTGAGCAAGTGTGTAGGAACAATAATATGTAGTTACTCTTTTATTGGTTTGTAATGGCTCCATCAAACCATTTTCAAAATGAAAGAAAATTTTCATTAAAGAATAAAAATTGAGTACAGCTATGCGTTGTAATGGATGAACGTTGTATTATATGCTCATTTCTTCTCCTTACCTGTTACCTCTCCTACCCAACGATTTAAATCTCAAACTCAGGACCCGACTCGGTCAGCACCGAGTCCGAGTTGGGCGAGCTCATGTTACTCAACTGAGTCCTATTTAACATATTAAAAAAACTTAAAAAAATAATAAAAATAGGAAAAAAATATGAGAGCCCCCATCAGATGATGAATTTGTTAAATCTTTTTATTTTGATAATTTTTTTATGATTTGATTGTATTGTAATTCAATCGAATCATTTCTTTCAGGGAATTTTGTACCCTAGCAAGTAGAAAATTAGGCCAAGTGACACATGCAAGTGTGTTATCTTTTCAAAATGGAGAAATGAGGCCTCTTGTCTTGAAATAAGAAGAAATAAATTCCTGCATTTGCTTGAGGAGTATGTCTGTGTCATAAAGGAGACACGTCTTATTAAGGACCAATTTCTATCTAGGGCCATTGGATCACATGAAAGAAAATATCTGTCTTTAGACTGCCTCTTATTAAGGGATCAATTTCTATCTAGGGTCATTGAATTGCAAGAGAGAAAATCAATTTCAATGCCTCAATGGATCATAAGATCTAATGTCGGAGAAGCGGGCATAAATTTATCGACGAACAACTTCCTGTCGTGTAATGGATGCAACAATACAAGAAAAAAGACAGATTTACATGATTCAGTAGCAGAGATTAGATGGTTGGCCAAGTCCATCATTGTGGACATGACTGACTCACTCGAGTAACATCGGACTTGACCGAGTCCCTTTGAGTTGGGTCTGAGTCCTAGTAGACCCGACTTGGTAAGGATCGATTCCGAGTTGACTCGGCCAATATTTTAAACATGCTCCTTACCATTGAAGAAACATGTAAGAGAGTCGTTGACCAATTTTTTAAACCATGCTCCTACCATTGAAGAAACATGTAAGAGAGTCATATAGAATACGGAGTTGCTTTTATTTTAGTTTTGCAGGTCTCATTAACTAGTGTTGTTACATTCCAAGAAGACATTGGCTAAATACTTCTTGTTGCATTGTGCATGGTGCCATGGTTTTCATTGGGTGAGAGGTCACATCCTTTGGAAGCTACTTATTGTAGTAGTCCTTTGGTTTCTGTGGAAGAAATGGAATAATAGATCGTTAGAAAACTTAAGGGTAATGTTTGGGAAGTACTGTGTCTAGGAGAATGGAAAATTGGTCTTTGTCAAACTTAAGGGCAATGTTTGACTTGAGGTAATTGGTGATTACAACCTGATCATTAGTAGATTGCACACTAAACCCCTTCATTTTTTTTTATTTTTTATTTTTTGGAATTCTATCAAGTTAAACTTGGATGGTAGTTTATGGAGAAACCCTATACTGTTAGGTATATGTGGTTTTATTAGAAATAATTTCCCAGTGAACATGACAAGTGCATACTTTGGTTCAGTTGGTGTTTGATAGCTTTTTCTCAAAGGAGGCAGAAACTTGGGCAATTGTAGTTGGAGTTATATAGGGGAATCTTCCCACTTTTACCTGTGCAGTTTCCTGAATCAGGTTAATGTAATATTACACCAGTCTGTCTGTTTCTTGACAAATTTATGCTTTGGCATACTCTCTGGCCAATAATGAGTCATGACTCATGAGAGAGTCTTGCTAGCTGGTGAATCTTTCCCCTCTTGTTCTCCTTGTTTCACTAAAATTTTCAGTAATTACTGATTAGACAAAACTGCTTGCTCCAACTCAGTAGCATGTGATGAACAGTTGCATCAGTCGTTGGGATTGTGATTGAAGATATAATCCTTTGAAGCAATCACCTTTTATTTTAGCTGTCACTATGCTCTGAAGAAAATTCAATATGGCATTTTTTTTTTCTTTTCTTAAATTGGATTGGAAGATGTACAATTGCAAATGATTTTATTTTTGTGAAATTGGGAAAGTGCTGCAGGTCTTCCTAGTTGTGAATTTAGTAAAAGTTGTGCAATCCCCTTGGTCTATTTTTCATTTCAAACTATATTATGAAAAAAAGTCTTGATATTGCATTTTTATTTTAATATGGAATCCATGTAGTTGCAAATAATTGATTCTTTGGAGTTGGGAAAAAGTTGGAGGATGTGGGTGTGTACCTATACAGATTAATTGTGTGTGCAAAATTGTGCAACTGGCCTTCTTATTGTGATGATTGCATGTGACCACATTGAAATGAATAAATTGCTCATTTTCACAAAAAAAGAAAAAAGAAAAAAAAAAAAAAAACTTTCTAATTTGGTCCCATCTTTTGTTTGTTGCAGGCCATCAGCTATTCCTGGACCTGTTCCTGATGAAATTGTCCTTCCAGTAGCAAATTCGATTGGTATGTTTTGTCTTTTCAAATCTGTTTTTGTACAATGTCTATGTATATGTCTATGTATAGAGTTTCAAAATCAATTTTACCTGCTGTATTGTTTGAATAGGTGTAAAGTTGCTGTTGAAGATGGGATGGCGGCATGGCCATTCAATTAAGGATCCACGTGCAAATTCCTTGTATGGTATGTTTTTTGGGTACCATTTGTGTTTCCATGATTGTTGGCATTGTCTCATGGTACCCCTGTTTAATAATAAATAAATAGTTATGTAAAATATACAATATATTAACATTAATATAAAGCAATTTCCTTTTGATGAGTTAACTAGGGTATACCTAACCCTACTCACAACATTCTTAAACTGAAAACTAAAGTTCTTAAAATTACAACTGGTGTCTTACTTTTTACTTAAAAAAAGATGTGTTGATAGAGAGTACTCACCCTGATATGTAGTGTAATTGAAGTGCACATTTCATCTGGGGTGTGGTCCTAGCACATTTCTATGAACATTGATGGCCCATTAAGGGAAAGGGGTAGGCCATAGAGGACGAGGATGAAAGTAGTAATAATAGATCTGAAGAAGTTCAACCCATCTGAGGATTTGGCTTAGGATAGATTGGAATGGAGAAACTGAATTCGTGTAGCTAACCAACATAGTTGGGACATGGTTTTGATGATGATGATGATGACGAAGACGACCTATCAGCTGGTAGGATAAAGTGATGGATTGGATGATATTTAATAAGTTATATTCATTTAATATTTGTGGTTTGATTGGATGATCTGGATTGGCTAATTGATAGTGATGAAAGCTTATGACATAAGGAACAACAGGAGGGATGTGAGGCAAAACTATAGGATGGGTATTAACAGCCTGTTATTTATTCTTCCAAGTTCCAATCACCTATTGTGACATTAGGAACAACTGGAGGAATGCAAGGCCAAAATGCAGGATGGATATTAACAGCCCGTCATTTTCTTCTTGAAGTCATCATCATCTAGACCATGGGAAAGGTGACAGGGCAGGGATTTGAGGTGTTTTTTTTTAATAGAACACTTGGTTTTAGTGAGCTGACTGCATTAGCTTCGCTATGAAACTGGACATACTGAAAACTTGATCGCATAAGCTACGCCTGAAGGTTCATGTCCTTGGTCTGATGTGATGCCTCTAGCTGAATACATAGGGGGTTCGATATTGATTTCCAACACGCCTTTCGGCTTTCTTCACTTCCTGTCCTTAAGATGGTTCATGAGTGATTGAAAGTACTCAAAATTGTCTCATTAACCATCCTTCCATGCGAGCAAGCTTTCTCTTTCTATGGGGGAAGGGTCACTACTTTGATATTAGGGTTTTGTACTTCTGTCATTGTTGCTTGACCCACGTGTAAGACTCAGCTATCCTACCCTCCCTCCCAGAGAATATTTAATTTTTCATTCTCACTGTCCATCTTCTTCCAATGACAAGTACCATTTTACAATGTGATACATGTTAGACTTTATTTTGATTTTTCATTTAGAAGCATATAATTTTTTTAAGTCAAAAGGTCAAACATTTATTGTGGTCATTTTTCATTTACTTTGAAATTCAATACATATTTGACTTAAAGTCTTCATATTCTAGATGCACGAAGAGAAGCAAGGAAGGCATTTCTAGCATTTTCTTGTGATGATGGAAGGCCCCAGCTTGACAAATGTGAACCTATTAAATCTGACTCAGAAAATGTTACTGAAAGGTCCAACGATGATGATGTAACAGTTTCTCGTAGCACACCTGTAAGTAATTTTGCTTGTCAATCTTGTTGGGGAATAAATGGAACACTCTTTCATGTTTCTTTTAATCTTTACTTGGTTTACCGCTTGAATTATCATGACAAATTCTGGAGAACATGTATTGGTTGATAGTATAATATTTTCTTTTTGGGAGGTAGTGATTTATTATTATTATTTTTGAAATGACAGCCTTTCATTTCATTAAAATAGGAAAAACAACAACTCAAAAATAAGCCTCAACCAATATGGACGCACGATTAGGAGTGTTCATGGGCCGGTCTTGGATTAAGTGACAGAAAGCCCAAAGCCCGGTCTGGCTCGGACCAATAAATGGGCGGGCTTGGGCCTGACTTTTATGGCCCATGTTTGGCTTGGGCGGGTTGGGTCCAGGCTTATGTTTCTATTTTCTAAAGTCGGGCTGGCCCGGCTGGGCCTGGATATGCCTCAGCCTGGCCCAGACTGGCCCATGAACACCCCTACACATAATCTACTACCTCTTTAGCTAATCACCACCCAAAGAAACTGCTTTGTGAGAAACATTGTATCGAATCTCCCAATCCAATCTCCCCAGCTCCAATGATAGGCACAACAATATACCTTTTCTAATCTCATTCTTCGAGAATGGAAACTTTAATGTATCACCCATAGCTATATCAAATTGTTGAAATTGGAAGCCAACAAGTTTTGATCTGTCCCAAATATTACCCGTATAAAGTCGGTAGAATAGAATTATCTCTATTTATCAATCAGATTTCTTTATTCCGCCGCTAAGTTTCCTTATCTGTCCTACAATATAATTGTATGATCTAATTTATTCTACCTTCATATAATTTTTTCAATTTGATTTTGGAAGCAAAGTGAGGCATTTTTTACGTGGTTGCCGCAGGAAGATCGAAAAGAAAGCGGAGGTGGGGGGTTATGCTGCAAAAATACTTGAATATATTTTCTCCAGACCTAGCTTGCATTTCAAATTTGTCACTTATCTGGATGGATTCATCTCTTAAAATTTAAGGATTGACACTTAATTAAATGAAGATCCATTATATCTCTACTACTAGTCTCTAGACAAAGCAAGACTCCGGATCTGATAAAATACTAACAAGATTAATTAAAATATATTTACATCTATTGCGATTCTTTCCTTTTAGATGTGTAGGTGGTTCCATGTCCAGCACACAAGATGGATTTGCCCAATATTATTTAGGTGTCATTTTAATGTGTTTTGAATCGCTCATTTAAGTGAATGTGCCCAAATGACAATTTAAGGTGTGGAAGGGCCATAGATCTCTTATATGAGTGGGATTTTGGCCCGTGGGCCGGATCTGGTCCATTTTCCGAAATCGCATGTCATCTCCTTGGGCTGCATCAATTTCCCATTGGAAAATGTATCCAATGTCTTGATATTCATTGTGGTCATGCTGTGTCGACGCTGTTTGACTACTGTTTAGCGGCTATCCTATTTGCCCTATGATGGCTCAGAAAGTGAAACTTTCATCTTATTTCTGTTTTTCATTTAGGTCTATGTACTCAACCCAAAGCAGGATTTACATGGTTTGGGCTATGATCCTTTCAAACATGCTCCTGAATTCCGAGGTAAAGTGAATTTTTGCAAAAGTAGTTCATATGGACTAGCGCAATGTACTGCTGGAAGTGCTGCAGCATCTTAAAAATTTGTTCCACTTGGTTCAGAAAGGAAAAGATTGCAAGCATCTGGGAATAAAGAATCAAGAAACAGAAGTGTCGTTTCGAAACTTTTGGCTTCAAAATGTAAGATCCTTATACTATTGAAGCTACAGCTTTATCATTCTCTAACACTGTCAGCTGTAGCTTACCTTTTAAATGGTTTCTGCAAATCTTTTTCAATTTATGCATATGAACTTGAAGTTTGGGAAAATGACATCCTGCAATCATCAGCAGGAAAAGCTGCTCCTGGTTTTGGAATTGGGGCACTGGAAGAATATGATGATGAAGATGAGGATATCTATGCTTCTGGTGAGTGTTTCTTTGTTTAAATTATCATCATTGTTCTTTTACCAAAAGAAAAAAAAAAAAAAAAAAAAAAAAAAAAAAACATCATTTTTATTTGACTGTCTCTCTATGTTGGCAATGTAAAATAACACAAGACAAATTATATTTGAAACTTAAAAAAGAACTTTAGGTTGTTAATTAACATGCTATCATGTGGGTTTCATCATTTTTTTTTTCCTCCAAGTCAAGAGGATTTGTATTTTATATTGGTTTGTCCTTTTCACTATCCATAAGGAAGAGGAATATAGCTGCTTCTGCTGTTGCTCCTAAGATTCAATGGCACTCTACCTCCTATCCTATCTGTGCTCCTCTTCTTCCAGCTTATGGGGATCTCAGAAGGAGATGGATGATGTTGTCCTCAGGGGTGCAAGAGTCACTTGGAGATGATGTAGGGAAGAAGAAAGGAAACGAAAGTCACATCTCTCTCTCTCCATTCTGACCTATTCTTGCATGTATGATGCAAGATTCCTATTAATGAGCTTCTTAAGTATTAATTACTGTTTATGCTATTTATTTTCACTTCTATTCAGGTTTTGAGTTTGAAGAGACTTATGTTGAAGAGGATGAAGAGCCTTCAAAAGTGAGCAAAAACAACAAGCTACTATTGAGCAAAAAAGAACAGGGTGTGCTCTCTGGCTTTAAAGTTGCATCAAGTTCTGAGTACCAATTGGAAAGGTTGTGGGCGGTGATGACTTTTTGAAGAACTCAAAATAACTATTTCACTCACTTATTTTTTTAGTGGGACCTTTTGATATTCTCAATTATTAGGGCATGTTTGTCATTTTCCTAAGGAAAGGGCTGCAGAATCTTTTTCTTCTGAAAGGCAAGGACTCCACAATCTTAGCTAGAGGAATGCAGCTATGGTAGCTTGGAGCATGACATTTCCAAGAAAATGTGGAACAAATTTTATTAAAAAAAAAAAAAAAACCTATCCAATTCCCTCCACCCTACATTATGAGGGGAAGTTGGAAGGTTGCAAAATTAAGTGCTATACTAAATGTGAGAAATGCCGCCAACCCCACTATTGGATCATTGGTAAGGCAACTGCCCTATGATGGGCATGCTAGGGTTCGATCCTTGGCATTGAAGAAGAGGTTGCCAGTGTATGGCAAGTGGCATGCCAAGCCACATGCAATAATAAAAAAATAAAAAAAAAGAGAGGGAAAAGCCCCTTCCTAGGAATCCATGGGAAATATGTCAAGCATGCCCTTAAGGTGATGAATTGGAATTCTGACCGAATGTTATGCTCCTAGATTTGCATAGCATACTCAGGTCCTTAGTTCATATAATTCCAGATTTTGGAGATCCAGATTATCTGATTGAAACTGCTGAGCCTACGATTTGCCCATTGGGCTATTTTAACCCTTAGTCTGAACAATAAAGGGAAAGAAGTTATAGCAACTGTCCACAATCATCATAAATCATGTTAAATATTGGTTGCCTAAGATATTACAATCTGGGTTATGTTTAAGGAATGGTCTAGCAATAATGAACCCTATCTAATTGATTTTCTGAATCTGGATCAATTACTTAACCATGGGTCTCAGATCTGCAACTCAAGGCATGGTGACCATTCATGTCTTTGGGTAAAGTAGAAATTATGTAATTCTTGTTGTAGTTTTGGCCAGATGTCGTGCATTGATCTTATTATTAATTGAAAATTCTTGGAGTGTGTCAACTGTCCAGTGTCAATGCATTTTAATTAGGATTCTGTTGTTTTGAAGAACTAGCTATATCATTGTGGTGGTTTTAGAGCATTTTTTTCTTTTCATTTTTCTCACTATTTGTTGTTTTTAACATCCACAGATTCAACCCTCCTGTCATTCCTCCCGACTTTGAACCCCATCATAAATTCCCTGCTTCACTTGAGGTTCAAAATGAGATTATTCAGCCCCCTCTGGAGGTTTCTCCTCCAGAAGATGGTAATTTGAGATTGTTGATTGAGGGTTTTGCGTCTTTGGTTGCTCGCTGTGGGGAACTCTTTGAAGACATTTCCAAAGAAAAGAATAGGAACAACCCTTTATTTTCTTTCCTTACTGGAGGAAGTGGTCATGATTTTTATAAGAGAAAGCTGTGGGAGGAGCGGCAAAAGCGTGCTGATCAGAGAAAGCAGCAGCTAGATATGAAATCCTTACCAAGCATGCAGAAGATGACAGCAGAAAGTCGTGGAAGAATTCTTGGGGAAAGGCCTTTGGAAAGAAGCTCCAACGATTCCAGCTCTTCTGCAGAAGTGAATCATCTTCAATACAATCTTTCAGATACATTTACGAAACCTGCATCTCTTGTGAGTGTTGCACATAGTTCTTCAACATCCATTTCCAGTTTCAGTGCCACAATTAATAGGAAGCCCTACACAACTTTCTACTTGGAGGCAACTCATCATCACTTTAGGTGTCATACACTGCAACACACAATATCAAAGTTGTTGGGTTTTATCTGAACATGATACTGGTTGAAAGATCCTAACCATCTGAGTGGTGGCTATGAAATTGATGGTCATGATTCAACTGAGAGGCCATCCTGATTCAACAGGAGAAATCATTGTGCACAATCATCCTTTTTATACGCCATCCAATAGGGCCATAATGTGGACACTTTGGATTGGCATCCGTGCCACATACACACTGGAATGAGTTGCTATGAGGTTGCCACTTTCTTTTCAAATATGACAATTTTGTTAAACAAAGATAGTGCAAACAATCATATAACAAGTCTGAGTATAAAATGCTGGAAGGGAGCAGTGCTGAGAACAAGGCCGTGGAAAGTGTGGCCCTCAGTTCTGTGGCATCAGTGTACCAACAAAACATTCATCATTGTTAAAAAAAAAGAGGAGCCATCCTTGTCAAGCCTGGCCTGGCAAGGAATCTGCAAGGTACATGGTTGAAAGATATAATTAGCTTAAAAGCCAAGTATTTTCTCATTTAAGATTAAGTTAAATTCTGTTCTTCTTTAGTAGGTTCCAGTATCAGCATTGGACCCTATATTGGCCGGGTGAAAAACCGATATGCATTGGCCTTATTTGTGATAAGCTGCTCTATTGGGAGTTGGGGGATCCCACCATTCTTTCATGCCCCACCTTTCATTCAGTTAAGCCCCAGAAATTGTTTGGCATGGTGTCTAGCCAAGCAGGAGAAAGGTTTGATAGAGAAGTATAGGAGTACTTCCCTTGTTTGGATCTGGATCAGTATTCACTATGATTAATTTATCCAGCTTTTATTTTAACTGAAAAATGTTGATAGTCCATATTGACCTCTGATGGTGATTGGTGATTCGTATTGGCAATACAAGTATATGGATCGGGTATGGCACTGATATGGAGTAATGATTGGAGAACCTATACATCTGTTGACATGGTATATATTGGCCAATATTTAGAGCCGTGATTTCTTTGCATCTTCCTTATCATGCTAAACATAGAATCAATGTTAGAAATCTTGTGGAGATTACTGATATTGCAAATGGGGAACTTTTGAAATTTTGAGGTCTTCTTGAGACATGATCTGGAAATATCTAGACAAAAATAATTAAAAATGTTGAACTTAAAAAATGAAATATATAATATGCACAAAAATTGGTATCTTAAAAAAGGGAGATGCTCCTATGAGAGCATCTCTCACCTTACTATGAGAGATAAGGTGTGGGCCCTCACATCCATATCCAATGCTAACAACTTAAATGTGAGGGTTAGCTTAAATGTGATGCCCCCACCTTATCTCTCATTGTAAGGTGAGAGATGCTCTCATAGGAGCATCTCCCCTTTAAAAATATAGTTTTTTTATTTTTATTTTCTGTGCATGTGTAAATCTGATGACATTACATCTATGCTTACATGCATCTATGTAATTGTAGTCATCTTTGAGGCCCTTTCTGATTGATGATCCACATTGTTGCGTAGATCAAACTCTTGTTTTCTTGTACCTTTTCCATTTTAATCCAATTATCGTCATTCGAAGAGAAAGCCTGTGTATAACTTCTAGCCCTTGTAGATTGATAAATCTTTGTTAACATTTTCTTCTGGTGATTGGCTCAATAGCAAGTCCATTCCCTCTAATGTAGAGGGCAGGGTACAGGTCGAAACTTGTGCTAGGTTGTCCTTATACTCCCTAGAGGTAGTTCCATTGCCACTAGGATTGGTTAAAAGAAAAGAAAGATAAAAAAAAAAGAAAAGAAAAAGAAAAATAACTTGTGAAGATATCACTGGATTATTTGGATGTGTTAATGCTATTTTGAAAATTTCACTGTAATATCAATTTTTTATTTCATTACATTCTCATGAGACACTGATAGATTTTATAAATATCAGCAATATTAGTGAAATTGGATGGAATCACCCTCGGTTACCATTTTATTCAGATAGGTTTCCTTCAAAGAAAATAAGTCCTCTAATGGTCAAAATTTCTCCCCTTAAAAACGTATGGTGCTGAATAACCAAGCCATAGCTCATTTCTAATGCACCACTATATATATACTGTCCTGGATTTTTCAGAGAATAGTTACGGTAGCTTCCTGGAGGAGTGCCAAACGCCTATCTTACATCTCTTGTTCTGTACCATCTATTACCATTTTTTAATTCTGACAAGGTTGATATGGAAAACCCCAAATCGTTTGGCAGTCCAAGTCCAGGCTACAAACCACTGTTTTATTCTCGTGAGAATTCCTGCAAAGATGAGCATTTACCATTGACTATTCTCCTTTTCTGCCCTTTCTGCTCACATTCAACATCAGAGATGCTACAAAACTGTCATTGAGGAAGCTGATTTGCAGTGGAGACTGCAACTTGTTGGACAGAATCTGATATTTTGATTAAATTATCAGCTTCCCTGTATAATTTCTTTTTTCTCCATACTTAAATATCATATTCTCAAAGAATGCTAACTTGAACTAATGCTTTTAAACTGTGGTTAGGTCGAGAGTCTGAAAGCTGCAAAACCTTTTAAAAATGATCCTGCAAAGCAAGAAAGATTTGAGCAATTTCTTAAGGATAAGTACCAAGGTGGTCTTCGTTCTACATATTCTGGAGGAAGTAGTCACATGTCAGAGGTTGATCGTGCTCGTGAGAGATTGGACTTTGAAGCTGCAGCTGAGGCAATTGAGAAAGCAAATACAATCACTGCAGCTAATCCTCCGCCTAACCAGCAGCTTATGGAGATCCTTGCAACTGGGAAAGGACAGTTCATTTCAGGAGGAATTGAGGTAGTGGACATCCTTATCAGTGATGAAATACATAACATTGCCGAGAGGAAAGAAAGAAAGAAAAAGAAACAGAAAAAAACTGTGTGAGGAACAAAGAGAGGAAATACATGATGTTTGATTTTTTATTATTTGCTTTGATATAACCAAAGCTTCGTACCATCCATGGCCTTAATTGTCGGGATTTTTTGTGTTAATTGTGGGCCATTGGCTTTAATTGTCCTTACACAAGCCTCCAATCAGGTAGTCAGATAGTGGAGGATTAGCCAATAGTGCAGGATTAGACTTATTAGGTCATGGTTTTGAATGATTGGACCTACCAGATGAACAGTTCAGTTTTTCTCAAAAGGAGAGCGTTTGTGTATCATTATTGTTGGTACAATAATAACTAATTGCGGTTGCTGAGAAAAAAGGCAGCATTTCATTTTGAGTGTGCCACATACGTCTTCAATATGCATAGTTGGTACTCAGTGCATTCATATCTTTATCTGTATGCTGTTTATGTTTGATTCAAAGTTGTACTTTCATGTTTTACAAGCAGCAAAACAAAGTTCCTCAAAATGAAGAAAAGATTGAGAAGAAGTATCCTCAGAGAGAAGAATACCAGTGGCGTCCTGCACCAATTCTTTGCAAGCGTTTTCGATATTATTGATCCATTCATGGGGAAGGTACTACAATGCATTTTGTTTAATTGTATTCTGCCTGTCAGATCTTTGTAGATTGGTTTTTCTTATTGAAGCATAAGTAGCTATTCACTCATTGACAATAGAAGACACAAATGCCGATTATTTCTGCGTGTATCTGGAAGTTTCTTCTTTAGTGTAGTTTATTGGTCGGTTGGTTTGTGTGGGGGTTAGACCCTTTTTGTTGTCGTTTCAATATGAATGACATTGCCATCATCTCTCTCTCTCTCTCTCTCTCTCTCTCTCTCTCTCTCTCTCTCAAGATGGTAGCGGAAAATTATGTTCAAGGAGAGGGATTACATGAAACCACACCACAACAAAAAGGGGAACCAATGGTATAACAGAATTATGCCAAACAATAAGATACAAAAAATTACATAGTAAAAGCCAGAAAATTCCGAAGATCTGTCCACTTCTTGTGTAGTCTCCGTACCTTTAAGATGGCTTGCATTTGTAATGGAGGGAAGATGTTCCTGGTGAAGGTGCATTCATTATTGGTTTGTTTCATGTATAGTGATTACATGGGAGTATCCCATTATCCTTAAAAATTCTCAATGTGGAATCAACTATCTTAAGATAGAATGTCGAAAATCAAACCATGTGATGTGAATATTGACTGGGTTGATTGTCAATCAGATCAGTGCGTTGTTCATCGTTTGCTGAATTGAATTTTTTCCTAAAGATAAAAATGTGAGATCATTAGTGAGGTAGATCCTTTCAATTCAATGGTGAGTCTATCTCTGAGTGATGTACTGAGGGAGCACAATCAAGAAGCAGAACTGGGCCTATACTCCATATTACATATCTGAATGAAATTTATCTTTTGAGTTATTTAAAGCTTGATCCACAATGCAGATTTCTAGAGTATGTATGCATAATGCAGATCTCCATATACTGCATTCTTATTAGCTTTTTTGACATGAGGACCATTAACTGGGATGGTTTGCTGCCATTTTGCAGCCACCACCCATGCCAAGAGCGAGGAGCAAGATGGATACGTTCATTTTTATGCCAGATTTTGTCAAAACCACAACTACTGAAGAAACTGCTGATGTACAACATTCATTGCCAGTTTCTCTACCACAAATGCAAGATGTTGATGAACAGTCAAGTGACAAAGAAACTGAGAATGGCTCAAAAACTACTAGTGTTGAAAGGCCAGTTGATCTGTATAAGGTGTGCTTCATTTTTGAAACATAGCATTCTTTTTGCTCGACTCCCATGAGCATTTATGTTTGCATTGTTTGTTGCAAAGTAAATTCTTGTCAGCAATTGTATGCATACATGCCATTTCTCTGTGCCTGTCCTGCCACATCCATGTTATACATGCTTGTATCCTCCTCATTATCTGGGTTGTCAACGACCTGGATCTCAGTCAGGTCACTGACAGCCCTCGCTCAACTCAACATGCAGCTTTACATTTCATGGCCTGATTGAACAAGTGAATACCTATGATGCACAGATACTTCAAAATGGGCAACGTATCATGTCATATCATATTCGATGCTTCACTTTTTATGTGTAAAATCTGTGTCCATGGTATGTCCTTGCCGTTTCCATGGCGTTTCCCTGCCATATCTGGGCATCATAGGTGAATTCAACATATGTAGTCAGGATATGGCCCCCTCAAGCTAACAGTCAGAAATCTCTTGATCTCATGCCCAATGGTTGAAATCAATCCACATGGGGGTGAAATCGAGCTGGTGGCCGTTCTGAGAGGGAACTTTCATTTGGTGGTGGGGATCACAAGGGTTCCCAAAAGTGGGTCTCACGAAAGTGCTGTTTCAAGGGTGACAATGCCTAGGAGATCACTGGGCTAATGTAAAGTATTGTTTGTAGCAATGACAAAATAATCAACAATAATTGGTGCCAGCATACGAGTAACAATAATTGGTGCCTATACTCCCTCAGATGGGAGGGGCCAAAGAACCTTGGCTCAGTTAGTAATTAAGTTTTATTTTAAACATGATCCAACCTCTCAGACCTAGGAGTCTACTATGGCCTGCTTCTTATGCTAACAAACTTCCTGATTCATGCAGGCTATTTTTTCTGATGATTCAGATGAGGAAGAAGATAAGGACGGTGACAACCAAGTGGATGACAGTGAGAAGAAGAATGAAGCAATTAATACAACTCTAAACCGTTTTATAGCAGGGGATTTTCTTGAGTCCTTGGGTAAGGAGCTTGGACTGGAGGTGCCCCAGGATGCACGGTACCACATCGATAAGATTAATACATTTGATTCTCAAAAGGGCGCAAATAATATGGAAGACATCAAAAACTCATCAAGAAATAACAGAACTACTTCTACACTAAAAAATGATATTTCTGAAGATATTGACGCTACTCATGGAAAATTAATATATCCTGAAACAACTAGAGATGTGGCTTCATCTAGCATAAATCGTGAGGAAGGGCATAATACTGATAGAAATCAACCTGGCAAGGAAGATTCATGGAACAGAGCTGGAAATGTGGCTTCTGAGAGCAAGGCTATGGTCGGTGGCCATTTCGAGCACAAAGCTGATAGTATTAAAATGGAGAAAATGAGCCCAGAAGATAAAAAGCACAAAGCACGCTCAAGACGACACCAAAGTACTAGTGCATCAGACACCGACTTATCTGATGATGATCGACACCGAGACCGTTCATCTCGACGGAAAAGTAGAAAACACTCTAGGCGCCATTCTCACAGAAACAAAGAATCCCCCCTAAGATCTTCCCACCATCGATCTGGCAGGGACTTTGAAGAAGATAGGCGGGAGAGGAGAAAATCAAGGGATCGAGGGCGAGATTCTGGTTCTTCAAAATCAAAATCCCATAGCAAGTACCGCTGAGACACAAGCATTGCATGTGGTGTGGTACATTTCTCTTTCTTTAGGAAGTTGTGATTGTGCTCAACCTGACTGCTCAATGGAATATATGAGAATAGTCTAATCTCGCCAGTTAAAGATTTTCCATCCACAGTTCGTGTTTTCAGGGAAGACTTCAGCATTCAGCTGATGCCGAGTTGTCTAAGCTCTTTACACATTAGTTTTTTGGTGAGACTTCCTATCAAGAAATCAAATGCCAGGTTTTTCAACTGGCGAAAATGTTTCAAGTCTCCCTCAAAAAATCCATGAAAGAAGTGGATTGCAGTGAAGTTATGGCCCTGTTTGGGGTCCTTGGAGCCTAGTTGCTCTGCAACCATTTTACCTGTAAATCTGATTATCAGCTGTTTGGTATACCTGAAATTTTGTTATGCTAAAGACTTTTAACAACAGTTAATTACAGGTACTTAAAGCTTATCCAAATGCATGAACTCTGATTTACATGTAAGTAGAATTAAACGCTGTCGGTGTACAAAGATGCCAAATGGGCTTTTGTTATTTGCACTCTGCTGGGTCTCTGAGCTACTAAGGCAAACAATTTTGATCCCATCACTCTAGTACCAAATCGTAGAAAAGCCTGATGACCAAACATGTAATTGTGCATCATGAATTGATGTATCTGTCCATAAGAAACAGGGCATAGTAGCTGGGTTTATTGATTTAATGGATGGTTAGTATAGAAATTCGGACTTCACGTAACCCTCAGTGAGCCCACTATGGGGCTCAATTTCTTCAAGCCAACCCATTGGATCAGTTCCTCCCTAGTGACTGGGTACATTCCCGAATATCCCATTGAACAAAGTGATATTACCATTAAATAGTGATGGCATAGATGCAGATGATTGTATGAGTGAAGAAACGACTTTTTAATCTAACGGTCAATGTCATTCTGATCAGTGATGCTTGACCGCAATTTGGTAAATGGAATGGGCCCAGAAACCATGGGCCCTCTCACTTACCTGATTGGACACTATGCTTTACTATGTTGGAACCCCATCCCCTACAGAACTGTCATCTACTCATCTCCTTGTGATAATTGAGTTGCAAATAAACAGAGTGAGGTCAGTTTGATTGATATGAGGAATTTATGATGGGAATGTTCCATAAAATGAAATATCATAGATGGGGGTCACCTTGTACAGAATGCTTTGAGGTGGAGGATGAAATTCTTCATTCATGCATCATTGAGTTTGCCAATATGGACCACACATTTCCCATTAATCAAGGCTGTTAATCAGGTGGGACACAATGTTGATCTATTTAAAATCCTAGAACTCCTTTTCATTGAGAGCCTCCACAAAGTTGGGATAGAAATCATTTTTCAATATGGGTGCATTTTGTCAATGGACTAAGTCACCAAACCATTGACTTACATGCACAGACTCCATTTCAATGTACTATTAGGTTGAGGTGATGTGTCTCTTTGTTGACTAGTTCTTGTGTTCAATTTGGACATTGGAGAAAACTAGTGAAGAAAACGGTTTACACTACAAATTTGAACCGGGGACAAGAATTTCCACCTCCATTTTCTCTACATTTTTTTCACACACATTCAAACTGGCATCTGGAGAGAGAGAGAGAGAGAGAGAGAGAGAGAGAGAGAGAGAGAGAGAGAGTGAAGAAAAAAACTGAGATGTTTTCAGGAGTTGTTGAGGCATGTCTAGGGTAGCAGTACTCATGGGCCAGGTCCTTGGATATATAGTTTGGGCCCATTTAATATTTGGTCTGGGCTTGGATTAAGCAATAGAAAATCCAGACTGGCCTGGCCCAGATTAGGAGTGCTTGAAATTTAGTGATAACTTGTCCAAGTAATTGCTTGAAAGACTGAACAACTAATAAGAATCCTAGTTTGGCCTGTTCCGAATGACTAAATAGGCGGGCTCGTGCCTCACATTTTAGGCCCGTGTCCACCTTGGGCCGGGTATGGGCCTGTATTTCTAAGATCAGTCAAGCCTGGATGTGCCTCAGCTTGACCTGACCTAATCCATGAACACCCCAAGTTTTGGGGTGGTAAAACCTGACTTGATCCTGTAAGCCAACCCACTTAGGCCCAACTTTGAAATGCAACAAGAAATCTTAACCTATAGTCGAACAAGTTTGATGCAGGTCGACTCATGTAACCTCTAACCCACCTAATTGTTTGGGAAGCTACAATTGCATACTAGTATACAATTTTGCAACTGGGCTATCTCACAAGTCTATTTCACCAAATAGACTATTTCACAAGTCTATTTCACAAGTCTATACAATTGCCCACAAGTCTATTTCTAATTAATTACTACTAACTTGGATGATATTTCACCAAATAGGGAAGTTCCATTGGGAGACTCACTTGATCTTATACATGCTTGCTAGTTGCTATGTGTGAGGAATTGACACATTACATAATGTCTAAAACATATGCAGAGAATGATCAATAGGTTAGATATGACCCACAATTTATATACATTCTTCCTTACAAATTTGACTCTCTCTCCTAAACTGATACTAGGCAAGAAGGGACTCACACCTGTTTCACTACAAATTCAAGATGCATTTCAGTACTCTTGTCCCCCTCTTTGCACAGATAGAATTTTCAAATTCAAATATGGGTTCACATATCATTTTTGGCCTGACCAGCAGGGCAAAAACCAATATTTTTTTGTCACTGTAGCAATTATGAACCAGTTTTTGTTTTTTCTTTCTGTCATTTTATCATGGAATGTAAAATATGAAACAATAGCTTGTATTTACTAGATACATATGGTATCGTAGGTGCATGGGATAAAGATTTGATGATGATATAGACAATTATATATTTACGTAGCAATAATACAAGTAAGAATCAGATATCATGCTGATAATATATAAAAAAAAATAAATTCTTAAATAATATCGGCCAATATTTAAAATCATGATAACTAAATAAATATAGCTTAAAACAAACAGCTAATATCAGATTGGCATGAGGCGGCTTGCCCTCTACATTGGGAACCCAAAACATGTTCAAGGAAATTAAAAGATAATCTTGAGATGGGCCCCTGGGCTAATCCTTGTTTGTGGACCAAATTCATTGCGTTAGCATCCAAATTGGAAAGAACCAATCAACCCCTATTTTCTCTGTTTTCTAGAAAGATCCTGTATATAGTCAAAGTTGGTGGCATTTATATTGAAAATTAATGCATGACTGATGCAAGTATGTCACTAACATTAGGTGCTGCAAAAGTAGTTGTTGATGATGCCACTGTTCAATCTTTTGAAGTGTCATGAGCAGATCCATGTTTACCAAATAATCTAAGCTCTGTGTAATTGATGCCTTTATTGTGAGCCATGTTTTGATGGGGCTCGAAATTCTCCTAGTATGGAAGCTTGCCACCCTTCAGTTAATGACCTTTTGATATGGTCTGGAAGGAAATGCATGGTCTGGAAGGAAATGCAAGAAGACAAAATCGAAGGCAAAATGAGATAATGTTTTGGGCATCTTTATCAATCCAGAGGTGATATTGATATCAGCAGTTTTTTTTTTTTCTTAAATGGTAATCTATCACATTTAACCTAATTTTTGCTGCTTCGCACACTTCTTTACTTTCACCAACCTCGGACCTATTTACCTTGCCTCCCACTGGAGAATTTTGATGTCAATTACCAACTAAGTCAGTGACCTGTGACGGTTTCCACGTCATTTTCAGCCGTTTCTATAAAATGAGCATCCAGCCCTTAACTATCATATGCTAGAATGAGATTGCTCCAACACATAAAATGTCCCAAAAATCCGAACAGCCTAAATTCATGTAAGAAATTCTAGTAAAGAAATAGGCCTTAAAAATATCATATTTCGCTTAGATTAGAATAACGTTGTCATATACCGTTGTTTATCTTTGAAACCACTTGAGAAACCACTAGATACTAGTGTATCTTTGAAAGAAAAAACTACACTTCTAGCATAACAAGGGTTTAATACAAGTTGGATTTGTAATTTTCATCTGACTGTTTCATCAGATAAAAACTCTGGAACTAGATCCAACATGATGGTTAAATTGGGAATTTAGATTGGATGCCAAGTAGGTTGCTCACCAAAAAAAAAAAAAAAATCCAGTCCAAATTTAGGGCCAATAATAGACCTAATTGAGATTTGAAAACAGCCACCAACAGAAGTACAAGGATTGAAACAGAATCACTCATGATGCACACAAGTTTTCTCTAGGAGAATCTTCATCAATAAAAGTGGAAATCTTCTTACAAGATTTTGTAGAATTTACTTTGTGATGGGATGCCACAAAGTTGGACACCCATCCCAATTCAAACTTTAGGCACACATCCCAACTTGATATTGATCCAACTACCATCAACGGTCAGATGAAGTCTCAATAAAGACACACTTATAAAACTGCACTGTAAGTCTGTAAAGCACTAAAAAAGGTCCTACTTTACAGCATTGTCATATGTACTGCTCATCTTGGGATATTTCTCAAATTTTGGGTATTTCTCTAGATATTATTGGACAAATATTGCAGAAATTGTTTTTTTAAATGACAATAATTAAATATAAAACACTATGAAAAATATTTGATGGGTCTTTTCCATTTTTTTTGCATTTTCACTCATATATTATCATGATTTTGACACAATATTGTTATATCGAAGAAAATTTAAAATATTATAAAATTAATGAGAATCTTTTTTTTGGGTGAAGATAGTGATATTATGGGGATATTTTCAATGTATCACTTTTATTGCTAATACACTGGTTGCTCAGTGGTGAGGCAGTTTCCTTTGGGTTCAATTCCTTTCGAACTATTGTTCTTTTGAATAGTTAGATAGGTTTCCTTCAATTCATACAAAGGAGACTAAATGGATTACATATGAATTTGAATCATCTGAACTTTAAAAATAAAATGCGTGAAAGAGTTTGAAAGGCCTGCTATCTTTCTAATGCAAATGGACTTTGTTATCTAGCCACTTCGAAAGTAAAAGTAGATTACATGTATCCTATGTAAGCCTAGATTTTGTATTTTGATTGTCTATTCCATCACCTAAGATCAGATACATGACAACATCTAATAGATCTGCATTTTTTCTAAAGGCATGATCCAAAAGCCCTCTTGTATCAGCAATACAGCAAGCCCATAAACTCTCCAAATTTTTCGTTTTTTGGTAAAAGAGATATTTAATCACAAAAAAAATAAAAAATATTAAACAGACAAACAAAGAAAATAATTACATACTAATAATCAGTCTAGATAATAAATCTAGAACAACTTTTGCCTCTCTTTTCTATAAAAAAAAAATAAAATGAAAAACTTTTCTTAAGAAGCCTGTACAGATTCATGCCGATAATGAGTAAAGGGGGATGCAAAGGCTACATATAAAGTAGTCTCAATCAATTCATATCTTACTTGATTTATGAGCATCAATGTTTCAAAATCTAACTAAAATGACTTCTTTGTTTTTCTTTAGTGTCCAATAATTTATATCAATCGTATTAGTGTCAAATTGGATTGAGTGTCAACTAACTGAAAATATAATAATATAGGGACAATTTCAGAATTGTATAACATATAAAGTTTATATTTTCTTCTCTTCGAAACTGAGAATAGTTGACTCTGGAAGTCTCTTGTGAATGTGTCTGCCCCATGAAAAGCAAGGAAAATGCATCCATCATCATAAGAAGCGTTTACCTCAATTTTTTGGAATCATCTTATTTTAGAAGAATTCTTAACTCAATTCTATCGTCCTCTTAGTACCAACTCACAAAAATATAATAGGTGAAAAGTTACATGCAATTATTGTAGTAGCTTTGGTACATTGAAGCACTATTTTATTACATAACCCTACATAATAGATGACTAATTACATATTAAAATAGTTTAGTGTGGTGAATCATGTGTCTCATCCCTTGCCCCTGCACTTCAAATGTTGCATCCCAAATGGGGCCCATTTGGATAAGAGACAAGCTAGCCAAAACGAGATGATGATCCTCTTAGGCTATAGCTCAGTTAGTTAGGAATACCAAATCCCCTTATAAGATGGTGAGAGTGCATGAGCTTGAGTCCTCCCTCCCTAGCATAAACGAAAAGGGGAAGAAATAGATCACGGTTTTCAATATTGCCTAATTTTTAGTCAATTTTTAGTGATATGACATGGAAAGCCAGCATTTGATATATATTTTTTTAATCTGCTGCTAATGAATCTCAATGCCTTCTTGGACCCAGCAGGGATTAAACCTGTGTCTCCCACCTATCTGCAACTAATTAGAGAAAGACATTTCTAATTCTCTTTTGTTTTCAGTGTAAATCATTGGGCAGCAGTTCAGCCATGAGTGGCTTTGGATATGCTACCTTTAGGTAGACTGGCAATTCCTGGTTTGGAATAACATTTCCCACACTTCAATGAATTAGTCCCTATTTTTTTAACAACATATATATAAAGACATTCTACTCAACCAGCCATCTTGACCCAATCCAAATTCCTCTTCAACTTACCAACCTAACCCTTTTCAAACCTTCCAATTTAGGCTTTGGGTTGACAATTTACATTACAATTAATAAATAGGCAATGCTCATTTGGGCCCATCCCCATTATACCAATAGCTCAGAGTCAAGTCAAGATTCCATCAACCTATCTCCATGAATTCATTAGTAGGTTTTTTCTTCAAAGTTCAAATGGCCCATGCTCATTACCCTTGTTTTTATCAAGATTAAACTTTCAATTCGATCATCATGATACATATTATCAAACTAAGCAAGTTCCAAATACATAAGTAACCCAAGCAGCGGGTGTTCTATCTTCAGGGATGGAGTTTCTTATCGCAAAGCCGAACCCAAAACAAAATATAAATCTAAATACATGATCTAACTAGTATGTTTAATTTTAATCATGCATTTGAGGTGTGAGTTTGGAATGCATAATTATCAATGGAGAGTCAAATCACTTGGTCAAAGAGAATCTCTTCCAGCTCCACCTTGTCCTTCCCCTCATTGCTACTGTAGTCTTAAAAATTGCAGATATGAGGTTTTGTACGTAGGCACGCACGTCATGTTTGGATTACATGCACATTCCTTTGCATGGAAAGTATATAAATAGAGTCAACGAAATCCATGTATTTTAATGATAATCTTCTGTGCAGGAGACATGGGCATTGATTTTAGCAGAGCAAATAGGGCTTATTAGAGTGTAGATTATCAATATCAAAAGAAAAGAAGAGGGGTTAGAATTTAAAGGGTGACTGTAATTTGTTTTAGAGAATTGATTGATCGGATGTCAACTTGTGTTTGACCCATGTGGGGCCCACTCTTGATTGATCGGGCCGATTGCAAATCAAGTCTCCCAAAAATAAGTAAGCTTTCCTAACTTCACTTTGATTGGAGTAAGGTACAATGTTAGATGATTTTTAATTGATATCTTGATCGATTTTAAGTAACGGCGTATGATAATTTATATATGTAGATCGATGTAGTGTAATTCGGTCGACCACCTATTTATTAGAGAAAGAGCATGTGATGTGATTGACTTGAATCAAATAAAGATGAGCCCTGGCTGAGTCAATGGAGCTGGTCTGCGACTACTCCCGTGTGGACATCCACCCAACACCCATTTCTCATTATCTTAATAACAAAACTAAGGTCAATGCTCAATGAAAAGCATTAGAGTATGGATCTATGAAGAGGCAAGACTCAGAGAATGGTGAGTCCAACACTAAAAATCTAAATGTGGGCCCCCCATAAAGACTTCCCACTACTCATAATCATTGTATCACTCTATTTTGTCTGTGGCAGATTTCACTCTCTAATAGGAGTTATTCTTATTGCCAATCATAGTCCAGTTGTGGGTTTTTTTTTCTTGTTAAAGATCCAGTTGTGGTTTGCTCTTCCTAATTTGGGTTGCAGTAAGAGTTGGGCTAGAGATATAATGTGGTGGGATGTTGACTTTGAGCTGGTGAGATCCACAGCTGATTGATTTATAGGATTGCTTGAAGGATTAACTTCATCTCTCCCTCCTTCATGTGTGCTTAATTGACACTTGTATGAGATTAGGGCTATTTAGTAAATGCCCCAGATCTTCTGATGCAGATCCCATTGAAATGTTTTGGATTTTGTGCCTGCAATTACTAAAGTCAATCCTTGTCGTCCACTCCACAGAAATGTTTAGGATTTCACAGGAAATCAAGATGGGTTGAGCTCATGTTGGGTAAGTGGTTATATTTGTTACAACTATGCAATTGTTAAAAGATGATTTACTAGGAGTTTGCCTAAATTTCTATAGTTTTAAGTAGATATTTAATAGGAGTTTTCACTATACGACGTTTGTCCTTAGAGTTGGCATTTGTCCTAAAACAATTGAAAATCTCGGAGAAATATTTAAACTTTGAATGTTCTTGAGCAAATGATGCATAAGATTGTGCTGGGCAAATTTCTTGTGAAAAAAAATTAATGATGCATAAGATTGTGCTAACATTTGCCCATACATTTTTTAAATATGCCCCCGCCACCCAAAAAAAAAAAGAGATTGTTGGCTGTTGATCAAGGGATTAGGATGATCATCCAATCCTCCGTCACCTTATAGATTTTTTTTTTGGGTGGTGGTGGGGTTGGGGTTGGGGTTGGTTTTCCACTAAGAACCGAATTTTTGAAGCATCAAAGTGTAAACACTTAAAAGAGGGTCCGGACTCCATAAATGACTTATGCCTGCTGGAAAGGAACTAAACCAGAGGAGCCACTACCTATTACCTGGTGACATGCCTAGTTGCACATGGTGTCACCCTAGTGGCTGTCCAGTTCCCATTTTAATTACTTTTTATGAAGAGTAGACAAACAACATCATCAAACAGAGAGTGACTAGGATACTCTAGTAAAGTGGGGGAAGATTCAATATTTTTCAGTTGGGAAACTTATCTCTAGATGGAGCTAGGAGCCCAAGGAAACTTGGCTCTTCCTTTCCATCACATTCTATAATTTAAGGAGAAAGGGAGGAGACATGGAAGTGCTAGAAATGGTCCAATGAGATGGTGCAATATGTGAGTTGAATTTATAGGGCTCCCCTAATGTTTGACAACCACAAAACATCAACCTTATAAAATTTCATTTGATATGTGAAAAAAGAGATACTCTTCTTTTTTTCTTATTTTTCGTTTTTTCCTTTTTACTTATCTAAGTCGTTGCATATAAGAATGACTCCTGATCTTATCTGGTTGTTTGGGTTTTGAATTCCGGATATGTCACCTCTTTTCATTTTGTGGGCTTATTTTCCACTTGTATGAGCTTTCTTCTTTTGTGTATACGAGCTCCTTTCCCACTTGAGTGGACTGCCCTTCCATGTATATGCGGGCTCTCTCTTGGATCTCAGTACCCTTGGTTGGGGTACTAAAAAAAAGTCGATGCATATGTGGACTATTAAGATGAAGGCCCTAGGATGGTTGGATGAGTTTGATTTTTTGATCACCATACCTAGCCCCATGAAGATCCTTCAATCCCTTTCACCTGTCTCCTGTGCTTAATGGTTGCCACACATCTAAGTGGGACCTATAAATTCAACTTACATATAGTAGCATCTCACTACACCCTTTTTGGTATCTATAAATCTATTCAGGTGCGCGCCTGGGAGTTGGTAGAGTGACACAAGGTATGAGTTTGCTCCCCATATTTTGTGTTTAAAACTCACCTTAGATTTTTCCGGTATGCACTTGTGTGGTTTTCGTTGGCGCACCTAGTGGATTTGTCATGCTGGATTAAAGACCTTGTGGATACCCACGTCATAAAAAATAAACTATTATTTTTTTTCCAGAAAAAATCTATTCAGGTCTCTTTCCCTATGCTCATATTTATATTTTGAGACGAAGACCTAGAGAAGAGCAAGCTTTTCCATTTTGCAATCCATGTAAAAGTATTATTCCTTTCACAACTTCTATTGATTCTATTGACTTTTTATATTTTAATGGCTTGCTTATACAATAACACACATATCTCGGCTTAGACATTCCATCACAAGATAGTTAGAGAACCTTCACAAGATAATTTTTTTTTTTTTTTTGTTGTTGTTGTAAAAGAACCTTCACAAGATGGTTAGCTGGAGAAGAACGGGAGGCATGCGCCATCTGCCTCATCATCAATATCATTATTATTATCATCATCGAAGTCTTATCTCATCTTAGATTATGCGAGCCATATTTTCAGTGTAAAGTAAGCCTGGTCAGACCGGAGCTTGAGCAAGCCTGGTTTAACCGGGCCTAAACAGGACTAGATCTGGCCCACTAGTTGATAATGCATAATAACAAGCATAAGCTGAACTCAAGCACTTATATTTTATATAATATTTATATTTAATATACTTTTTTCTTAAGTGCCACTTATAAATTAATTACCATTAGCTCACCATTCTGAATTGACAATTTTGAGCCACCATCAATGAAGGAAAAGGATCATTCATTGAATGAGGGTTGCTTATACAAAGAATAGTGTGTGATATAGAGCCTTTGAATTTAGAAAGGATGGGTTCACTTCTGAAATTGGTTAGCAAAGTCAGAATGGTTCTCACATTATAAAATTGTTCATTTCTCATGTTAATGTCTTATTACATTGAGTGTTTTTTAATCTCTAAATTAAGTTCAATGTATTACGTGCTAAAACTATATATTGTTATATAAGCAACTACAATTTTAAAAGTATAAATGTATCTAATCAAAGGTGTAATTTTTTTTTTTTTTTTGTGTGTGTGTGTGTATGAGTGCAGAAATAGACAATTATTTATGATATTACCACTCATTGAGGGATCGATCATTGGGCATGTAGAATAGGAATTTGGGTAGCATGAGTGCGTGATTATATGCATACTAGAGGGAGAAAAAGGGCTAATCAACTATCCTGAATTTGAGTCCACTTGATAAGGATTATATATGAGAAGTTAAGGCCACCCGTAAAGGCTTTGGGCCTGTTCAATTCATGTGATTGAAAATCAGGGATTGTATTTCTACATGTGGTTAAAAATGAATATAAAAAAAATGATCATTAAGTAAAGTCCCCTTTAAAGGAAATTAAATGAAGGGAAGATGGAACATGAATACTGGCAATCATCTAGTAATTCAATACTTATATCTCCACTTATATCCTTATAATCGAGTTCACATAGGTCATGTCAGTTCTTATAAAGGTAGGGGTCCAAACATTTGGATGTGACCCCCTATGTGCAAAATTCCAATTTCATCAGACCATCCTAACCCCTTGATTTGCGGCCCTCAAATTCAGTGATTTTAGAAAACCACTTTTTTTTTTTTTTTTTTTCAATTTCGATCCAATTGTCCCAATTCCATCGTCTTAATATCTTGATATGTGGCCATCAAACTTTAACTGTGCTAAAATGCATGGTTTTATTTGATTTTGATCCAATTATTCAGATCATTCGGATGTGTGCAAATCCAATAAAATTGGTGACCTATGGGAGAAAAAATTTGGAGAGACCCTATTGATTATGTGGGTCCCCCTGTCTTGCACGATAACTGTAGTGGGAGACACACACAAAGGAGCACCAGCCACGTGAAGTGTGTGGCTTTTGACCTATGCAATTGATTGGACCTCCATTTTACACCAGCCAAAATTGAAACTTAAAGCACACGCCTATACCATTACATATATGTCTAATTCAATTTGTACATTGAACCAGTTATTCTGTGAATTAAAGCTGTCCGAATTTCACTCCACTTAGAGCCGCCCATTATCAAACAAATCTAGTAGAAATATGTGATTAAGCCATAAAAGAATAGAGTGGAATCACATGATTTTACATGTCATCAACCTTTCTAAATTAGAATCTCACGTGGAAAAACACAAAATGAATAATAATTCTAATTTCAGAAGTTGCCCGTGTTAATGAATTTATGAAGTTGCTTGGATTTTTAAAGGATTCACATCAAATTATTCGTACCTGTCGTACTTATCGTAGAATTTACTATCCAAGGGAGGACCCGGGAAATCTTCCTTGCAGATGCCACTATGTAAAAGTGGAAAACTTTTTGTTTTTACACCAATAGGAATGAGATTTGAGTATGATTAGAGCAGAAGTAAAAGTCCCCTTAAATCAAATCAGGTGATTACACCTATGATAAGGATTAAAAGAAAATGAGTGGTTGCAATGCAATGGTTGTTTGAGAGTGAATGAATGTGTCATTATCTTCCGGATAAAATATGTCTAATCAGGCTCCTACATGTGTTTAAGAAGCATTGAATGGCGTTTTTCACGATCTTAATGTACTACTACTACAGAAAAAAAAAAAAAAAAAAAAAAATTTCTCGGGGGCACGACTAGGAAGTATGAATTCCCAAAACCATGATTTGGGCTCAAAAGCTTACTGAGTCGATTAACTCAAGTGAGTTAGAACTCGTTTTGTAATGGAGTGCTTTGCTTTTGAGTTTAGAAGTGCAATTGTTGTGTCTCGCTTGGCGGACCTACATATATGCTTCTCGGGGCAGTTGGTCTTGTCTAATATAAGTCCGCTTCCAAAACTTATATGAAAATTTTAAATTCATTTTTGAAATTCATATGAAAATCTTGTATTTGTCCTGAGATCCAACTACTTATTGAGTCCGCCTCACTCAAACAAAAAGGCTCAGATCCAATCTAGTCGTGGGTAACATGGAGAGACTTATTCAAAGCTAGTCACTATGGGTGTCTTAAAGCGCATATAATTTTATTGGATGTCTCCTAAGAGATATAAATGAGACCTTGACTATTTTAGGATGTGAACTATTAGGGCGATGGGCTGATGGCTATGCATTCGTTTTTCATTAAAAAGAGATATTAGATGACGGTCCTTTTTGGATATTTACCTTCGTCTCATCAATTTTAATCACCTTCTAAAAATACAAGGCTTAAACCTCCTTGAAAACTAGTTACTTGAAACAAACGGACTCTAACTAAATTAAAAGTATCAATTTTGTTGATGAGTGGGCTCCACCCGAGAGGAAAGTATTGAAAAAGTATTTATGCTACATCTACTAATGCCTCGAGGTTTTGGTATGAATGCGTAGCTAAGAAATTTAAAAATGGTATCAGAGCCAACCGATCGTGACTCGAGAGTTCGAATCTCAGGAGGAATGGCTGGCGGGAAAAAAAATGCGTGCCGCCAAAAGTGCGCTGACCGGATTCCACCTGAAGGGGAGTATTGAGTAATGAGCTTCACCCGAGATGAAGTATTGAAAAATATTTATACTGCCTCTATTAATGCGTCGATATTTTGGTATGAATGACGAGCTAAAGAAATTTAAAATTCTGAATACATTGTAGGAGTAAAAATGGTCAACCTAAATCCTTCCAATTAAATCAAGTTGGCAAGCCACATAAGCATAAATGGACTTGAACCAAAACCTTTTTTTTTTTTTTTTTTTTAATTATTAGAAAACATCACATGCTATTGTCACTTCAATTCAGATACATGTGGGGAACCATCTACTAAACTAACCTATATGGGCCACCTTCATATGATCAAAATCAGCTCGTCTCACATAAACTCTTTTATTCAGTGGCAGACCCATGTACAAAAGTATGGGGGCTTTAGCCCTACCCTACCTGAAAACTTTCAAAGACGACCCCACCCCCCTCCCCCTCTAAATTCTAGTAATTAATATGTATTTTCTTTTATATTTTCCCTTCTCACAATAATTCTTTTACATTAAACTCCTCCAAGTTCAATTTCCTAGGACCCCCCCTTCCTTTTATTTAGGATGTATCTGAAATGTTATTCAAATAGGGAGTCATGCACCATTAGACGACCTTACATACAAAATCCAACCGTTTATATCATTCCAATTGATCAAGGAACGGTAATTAGGAGAGGTGGGTCTCCCACATGTTACTCTCTCATTCTACTTATCTAATCCGAATATTCTGAAAGATGTGGATGGATCACTTGAGATCTTATTGGTTAAAAGGTTTGATAGGAAAGGATAAAAAATTTGAAAGTCACTGATTGATGAGTCATTCTATTGTGTCGACAACCACTTGTCCGTGACGACTTTTGAGTTGGACAGGTGTGATCCAGAGACTATTCCATTATTTCATTGGCCGTTGTGTCGTGAGAAACGAACAGGTCGATTTCTTTACGTTCGATTGGACGGCTTAAACCCGCACACCCTTTCGTTTGGTGGGGCCTAGTCATCCTAAAGCATTCCTTTCAGACTTCTTTTTGTTTTTTCATTACTTTTTGCTATGTTTGGGATAGAAGTCGTCAAAGTGTTGGCCACGTTTGTATACACTTGGGGCAAAATGATTCCTTGCAATTTTCCCTCTTTCATTCATGTGAGAAATTTCCCCCATGTGTTTGGAGATGTAAATAGATATCCGATTATCTTATTATTATTATTATTATTTTTTACTCCAGCTTCAGTGGTTGGGATCCTTTTTTCGTTTTTTAATTATAGAGAGCTCGGTACACCTGGGAAGGAAGCCCACCGAGGTGGGAAGAAAACCTGCATATATACATGCAGGAATATATAGCGGGGAGGTGGGCGTTGAACCCCTGACCTCCCTAATAAGAACCCAATTCCTTACCAATGGGTTAAGGAGCAGTTTTTGATTATCTCATTATTTGGGGGTTCCAGCTGTAAAATAATCGGTTTGAATCTTGTTTTAGATTTCAATTCATAAATAGGTATGAGTTTGGAACCCAATTTAGACTTTGCTTTTAAAACAAGTCTGATTATAAGTCCACATAGGTTCTGACATGAGCCGTGGCGGAACTAGGGTTTTCGTTGAGGGGTGCGAACTTTAATCGGTAGTTAATTTTTAAGAGCAAACATAGGATTTTGATGTGGATTTTGAAGGTGGATCCATAATTCCTAATGAATTTTTTGAAACACACTATAATTTAACGGGTGTAGCCATACCCGCATGGTTGTGCCTAAGTCCTTTCTCTAGACCTAAGTACCCGAGACCCAACATACAAGTCTTTCATGTTGCTATCAGTAGCTCGAAATCAATTTTTGTTGGATTTTCTTATGTTTAATCCTAGATGTAGTAGATTTAATGCACTGTTATAAGTTAAATGATATCCTTATAAAATTAAAAAAAAAATATAATTTTTTTTCTAGAAAAATAATAATAGAAATTAGAACCAATTTTGGAACTAAATTCTAATCCTCTAGTTGGACCCGTTTCTAAAATCGGATCTGGGTCCTCCTATTGAAACCGGATCTAAAACCAACAAAATAGGTTTTGAGTTAAAATCAAATCCGAAATTGGAATCAATTATTTAGAAATGATTCGAATCTAGGTCCAATATAGTTCGAACCCTCCCATTTGCAACCGTACATATGTTTGTTTTTTCAAAGAAATGCAAAACATTTAGTTTATTTATTTATTTTCACTTTTCTTTGTGAATAGTGGTTTCACCAAGCATGACATTTAATATAATGTGGAGAACGTTTTATGCTTTCCATTTTTTTTGGTCTGTAGATATAGTGTATACAACATGTGGCCTAACTAAGGCCCCAGGCAATCCTTGGACATGTGCCGACATCCAAGATATAATCCCTGTCACAAACATAGGCTATATTTTAAATATTTGGAATATATAATTAAAACAAGAATTTTATTGATTAAATATATGGTGGTGTCAAAATATTTTTTAAATACAAGAAGTTTGAAGTAAATCACGCGAAAATAAATAAATTTTTTTTTGGAAAAGTAGGGAAAAATTAGCAACAAATCAGTTTTAGTTATCTAAGAATGTATCTATCTTCTATGAGATTATCTTGAAAATATCTTGAGGAAATTCAAGTTTGAAATATCCTGACATTTTTTCATGACAATAATTTTTGAAGAATGATATTTGTAACAATGAATTTGAACATCCTCCACCAGGTGAATTCCAATGATATTTGTGACAATGAATCTTAGGTTCGACGGGGCAATTGCCCTTAAAACCTAATAGCTAAGCCCACCTCTGCATTAAACAATATTGTACAAGTGTGGTGTTTTTCTCAACATGGGACTTGAACTCACATGTACCCGTATTCCCGACCAGCTAAGCAACAATTGGAGATAATGTGATTTTATATTCTCACCAAAAGGGCAAAATAATATTAAGCATCTACCCTTTTGGATCATATACATTCATTGATGATACATGCATGAGTTTAGTTACAATATCATCCTTTGTAATGATTTCTTACAAAATTATATATCACCAATTAATGTAATGAAATTATTAGGAAAGAAATAAGAAATTGCAAGTGGACTTCAGTTCCAACTCACTTTACTGATTTTTCTTTTTCCACTTCTTTACCCATTTTGGGATCCTAACCAAGCTGTGAGGATTTTAGTTTGCAAATGGACCCACCTATTCATCAAGTGGAATTGTGGATCACTCTGACATGGATTCTTGGAATGTGATATGCTCTCTTCAGTGTCTCCCACATGCTTTCCAGGAGTGAAATGTGTGGGACTCTAGGGTCTGTCTTATTTATTGATAATCCAAACTGTTCGAAATGAACTCCATTCTCATCCTCAAAACTCAATATAGTTAAAGTTGATTTTACCCCAAGACCGAGTTAATATGATTGAAAACGTTATTAATGCATCTGGTTAATGTTGTTTTGATTTTACGGTGATAACAACTCTTATTGAAGTAAAATTTGAAGTAGAAATGACATTCGCTTTCAATGGTGGTGTAGTTTCAGCACATCTCACTCCTGGAAGTGTGCAGAAGATACGAGAATTTGAACTCAGGAACAGGGTCTTCCAAATGACTTGACTTGTAATTGCCAACCCAAATAAAGGAGTGGTCTGCAAGAGAAGGACAAACTAGTGAGTCTATAATCCCAACACCTCTCACCCCAACCGACGCCAGGGCAAGTGATAGCTTTGTATCCTTGTGTTGTGATAGTTTTGTATCCTTATAATTATGTAACCACAACAAATTAGGTTGCACCAAGTCATAAATGGGCCCCACTGTGACTAATAGGGAATTGCCGCCCTTGAATTTCTTGACTCTGCATGCGCCAAGTCCCAAGTCATGCACACGTTAAACAACATTTCTTTTTCCATACACATGCCCAGAATTCTATCATCGTAGGACTCAAATAATGATAATCCGTGCTGTTCAAGATGAATGACATCCCCTCTTCTAATATATCTTTCAAATTGGACTTTAATAAGAATGTGTTCCACTGTCTGATTGTGTCTGATTGAGCACATGAATGATAACTTGATGAGCTCAATCTTATGTATTATTAGGCAAATGCCTTAACCCCATTATCAGGCATGTGCTCAATTTGACTGTGGGATACACTCCTCTTTAAATGAAACTTGAGGATATATACCTCATTGGAGGAATGAAACTCATCTTCAACAGTCCAAATTATCATTATATAGGGCCCACCATGGAGTTTGGAAAGCATGTAATAGACACAAGGGATGGGGACTCAGGTACTCCTCTGTATGAGGCATACTCAGCTTACTGTAGAAAGCTCTCAATTTTTCAAAACATCCAATAATCATTACAGGCCCGGATTTAATATCACATAACTAAATCTGTCATGGAGAAGTTTGATAAGTTGGGCCAAATATGAACTTAATCCGACTTGTACCAACGAAATCTATTGCCATCCCTAGGCACTAGAGACCAATAATGTTGTTATGTTGTTGAAGCTTGAAAGTAGAGTTATTTCAATTTCTTTCTTTGGATTATTAACCTTAGAACAGTTTGAAATATAAAATATTAATCACCGCCACCACTATCATTAAAGTCTTGTCCTAACTATGTCGGGAATTAAGAAGTGTATGTATTAGTGAAGATTACCTTGGTGACACTGGTGATCTAAGAATATATAGCATGTAAAAAATAAAGTAGTACTTCCTGGATTAGCCATATTTTTAAGTTTTTGTTTTAGTACAAAGGTCCTATATATTTTTAGTTTATCACACATTTGAGGTGATTATTTGCATTTTTGGTATACAGCAGGTGGCATTTATGCAATATTAAAATATACTGCCACTTTTAGTTACATAATAAGATTGAGATCATAACAATACAACCAATCCATTTGTGTATCAGATGCATCATTCATATGTATCAATTTTACACCATACCAATGCTCACACCAGGAAAAAATTGAGTGGTATCATTTGGCCATGACCAATATTGATTTTTTGTAGTTTCAATCTGAAATAAGATATGTATTAAAATTCTATTCTTATATAACATTTATATTTTATTTGTGCCATTTCATTTTCATCCAAAACACTCAAAAAGCATTTAAATTGAAGATGAAAAACTTTTCATTTTCTGTGTATAAAAATATTATTTCTTTCAGAAAAAAAAAGGGGTCTGAACAAATTGAAACCATCAATCAATGCCTGATATAAAAACCAATACATAAAGGTTTTGGCATTAGCCAGTGGTGGGACCAGTGGACTGGGGTGGCCATGACCCCCCTTAATTTTTTTTCTTTTAAATCTAGTTCTTTTATATATATGGCCCCTAAATTTGTTTTTTCAGATAATGGTTCTCAAGAAAAGAAACTTCCATGGGCCCACCATTTGTATTATCCAAACAGTTTCCAAAATGGTGTTCCAAAAACTTGACTTAAACCTTTCTAGTCCATCTTTTCTTAGGCACAGGGGTTCCACCAAAAGATAAAAAAGGAAGGTTTTAAATTGCTTGGGATGCACCCCTTGAACAAATTCTTTGCCAATGATGCTCTCACTCAACATCTCTCATTTCTGAGATGTGGGGTAGTTTGTTGATAGAGAACAAGGATATTCCAATTTTCAAGCCACAAAAATGAGATTATTTTCTCCTTGTAGTCATGTAAGGATACTTGCCAAGAAAATTCAGAAATCTGACCACTGCAGAAGCTTCCCAAAGGGATTATCTTTGCTTCCAATAGAAACTTCTTTAATGCAATGAAATCATCCAAATCAACACATTTGATTGGACCAGAATCCCATATCTTATTTAGAAAGTTCTGCAGCCCCTAATCAAGACAATTGAAGGGATAACACCACCTGTTTTAGAAGATTCCAACCATTTACAGAAAATCTATGAACAGAACCTCAATAAAAAAATCCACCCTTTGGATCCATCGAGATGGCTCGATCCAGCCCTAAGCTCGGTAGAATTTTTATGATATTTTTTTTATATGCACGATAAATCTTAAGTAGTCGATTTTGCATTTCACTAGTTTTTAACCGAGTCCTGACTGAGTATAGTCCCGATAAATTGAGCCTGAATGAGTTAACCGAGTATATGATGTTGGTGTCATTCTTGCTGGGGGCTTGCTAATTTTCTCTATATCGTTCCAATTCCATCTGATCTTTCCAAAGACACAACCTTGTTTCGATGTTTTCAACTTTTTTTCATGATCTTTTACAAATATGCTCATGTTGATTTTGACAGAGTTATAAAATAGTGATCCTATCATTTTTTATTTAATCTCTTGAGTTCAAAATAAACATGTGACTTTGTATGCCAATTAGCTAAACATAGAAGTTATCAATCAAACAGAAAACTGTATGTTTCTAGAAAGCTTCTAGCCAGATGTGATCATGTGACTATCATGTAAGGATCAAAACAGCTCAATAAAAGGAAAAAAGACAGCTCTATATATGTCCATCGAGTTGTGTTTAAAAGGAAAGAAAAAAATCCACTAGTTTAAATTATATAGATCAGATGCATGTAGGTATCTTTCAATAAAAATAATTTATATCTTTCCAAATAAAAAATAAAAAATAAAAAAATATGCATGTAGGTTAAACCTACATTCATGTTTTTTTAAAGACCTACTTGCACACTTATAATAGAAGGTTGGTCGGATTAGCTATGTATAAAAAAAATCATTACATATAATACTCATATGATAAAAAGATAGATTTAGATATTATATGAAGGGGCCAGCTCTCCTAAGCTCAAACTTAGGATAACGTAAGTTCAAGTGTGTGGTGCGACCCACCTGGGGACCTACATGAGGATGTGGGTGGGGGGGATTTCAATGACTCCCTAAGAGCTTCCTCTTCGCAAAAAATCAGCCCCAACTGTGATTTTTATTATCTCCATATGGGCGCAAAAGTTTATTGGTCAATAGTCCATCCGGATTAATACATAGTCAATCCAACAGTCCAGTAAATTCGGATCTTACCAAAAGTTGGTGGACATGTGCAATTTAGAGGGCCCATGTGTTTGGTCCATTTGGATGGACCAAAGGTGAGCCCTACAAGTATGACCTTACGAGATTTTATCGTAAGCTTCAGCTTAGGAGAGCCTTGCTCTTATATAAATATCAAATTAAGAATACAATTTCAAGGTTTATAAAACATTAAACAAGAGTTGGATACAAATCTGTTTGGGTATGGTATGGAGCTCCTAGAGAAGTTTGTGGTAAAAAATTGGACATGCATTATGCATGTGTTTGTACATGTGTAATTTGTGTAAATGTGCCTTGAAGTATTTTTGGTGACTACTATTTTATATTGTTGTTCAATATAACTTTTCAAATTTAGTGTATTTAATATGATTTTTTATATGACAGTGCATTTCTTGAAGTTTATTTCCTAAAATTACTTTATGTGGCTTTTTTAAAGATATTTTTAGATAAACAAATTAAATACAGTTATAAATGCTCTCTTTTTCCTTGGGTTTTTTCCTTTTACTAGAAGTCATAAACAATTTTTCTTTTTTAACAAAAGTCAGATAATAAATGTTTCTTTTGGTACATGCATGTAATTTATGTATAGAATGCTTTCAATTAGATTTTTTTGTATTACTATGTATCTTTTGAAAGATACTGCTGCATGGTGCCAATTATGAAAAAAATATGTCTATTTGTAAAAAGATATGTACATATAGATTTTTGGGCATCAGTATGTATCTTTATCTTTTGAAAGATACTGCCTAGTGCCTATTGTAGGGAAAAAGAAAAGAAAAAAACATGTACATGCAAATACAATACACTTACCTCATCTGAATTGTACTAATTATTATTCAGCCAGCTGCCTAGACAAAATAAACATAATTGAGACTAAATATAGAGAAAAGTAATAGATGCCAATATCTCTACTCAATTGTCACTCAAAGCCCTAATTTATTGGGTGCCGATTTTCCCATAATATGTAGGTATTTAGAAATATTGGAAAAATTTGAAACATGGGAGAGTAAAATGAATAAATAATAGAAATCATACAAACAATAACATGTGTTTGGAGTGATATTTGGCTACTACTTAATCCAAATCAAAAACTTTGGATCCCTCTCCACTATGGATGTTGGCCTGAATTCAGGATGACATTTTCCAAGAGTGAATGTAAAATTGGGATGGTTCTAATATTATTCTAAGTTTTTTCGATAAATTGTAGAAAGTTGTTTTTCTGGGTTTTCTTACACTATTTTTATGGGATTTTCATACAATGTGTTGTTAAATTTGCATTTAATGAATATTCTAATAATTTCTCTTGGGACAAAATTTAAAGAAAATGGTCAACATTTGTGTCCAAGAATGTAATTTGCAATATGTGCACATTCATCCTTTTTATATCATTTACATAATTATATTTATCTCAATCAAATCAGTAGGAAACCCTAAAAGGCCCACCCCCTCTCTTTCCTCACTCTTGTGAACATCATTATATTAGAAAATATTTAATTCAATATTATTTCATGAGTCAAATTGATTTACATTTTATGAGGCCCACCTAAGATTCCCTTGACCCAATCACTTGACCCACAAAAAGACAAAGAAGAAGAAGAAGCAAACAATGATATGCTATTCTTAGGAAATTGCAAACAATGATGTTGCCTTTTAGGGCCTTTGCCGTCATTATTAGAACTTATAAGGACTTCATCAGCCTTACCCGAGATCTACTCGGGTTTTTTTTTTCCGTAAAACCCTCTAATAAATAAGTTACAATCTTGTGAGACCTACATAGGACAATACCCCCACTGCCCACTCACATACATGAACCTACTTTGACATTAATGAAACTAGATTTTGCTATTTAATGTTTCTTACCATTGATTTTGAGGCTTTCATGCTCAAATCAAACAAAATCTGGTTAGTGTAAATTTTCTTATCAGTTTCTTTTTATATCTATGGGAAGACTTTTTAATTCAATCAACTACTTGATCAATGCCGGTTAAGATGGCCCCCAAAAAGTGTCCCATCAAGAATTATTTTTTGATATCGTGGAACCCAATGATCCTCTCATCGTTGATTATTGGTAAATTTCTAAATACACAATACCACCCACTAATATTTGTGGATCAGATAAGGCCCCCAATTATTCAAAATAGAAACCTTCAAGCTTGCTATCCATCAAGATTTGCAGGGAAAAACTCAGGATTAGTACATGATTTAGGAATTTGTGACAGAAATTTCTTGCATCTTTGTGGAGCCTTGCCCCAATGGGAAGTATTTCAACTGTTTCATTGCAGGTGGTTAAAACATGCCAGGTGGCACATGGAAATCCATTCCTGCAAGTGGACAGCTATAGCTACCTTCCATGCAGCCCCCCTTCCTGACCAGCTGCCCACAGGCCCTTGTTACATTACGGTCAACAACATCTACCCCAGTTCTTCAAATGACAAAAATGCCCTTCATAGGAACAAAAAAAAAAAAAAAACATGGCTAATAAATTGTGGGGATGGCAATGGGCAACCATATACCAAGACTTGATTTATGAAATGGGACCTGGGTCTTTATTTTGGACTTGATTCTTGGGTTTGGATACAATTTGTTGAGTTGGATGTAAAGATACTTGGGACCAAGATTAAGTCTATATAGATTTGGACCTAATAACCTAGATCCAAAATAGATAATGTACATCTAAATGTGAAAAAATTTCTATGGTAATTATTTAGCCTCTTCTAAGTCCTGTTTACAATTCAACCCTTTCACGCTCGTTACGGAGGCTCTCTAATTGGAACTCATTTTAATTTGACACTTGTTGAATTAATGCTCATTCTTAGACTAGATTTTAGAAAAAATAAAAATTGAACCTCTTTAAGATGATCCTTCTATCACACCCGTTTCTTTTTTACTGGCAATTATCCAAATGGGCCATATAAAGGATTGAAAATTTTACACTATTGCGTAAACTCAATGGATACCTTAATACACATTACCATACATATAGATCATCTAAAAAAAATTGTAATCCACATGAATGATATACAAGAGGAATACCCAAAGGTCCATGTATCACATCAATAGTATTTATCACAATATAGGGCTCCCTATCAGTGATGGGTGTATACCTTGTCATTGCTTGAAAGAAATCAAAGATGTGAAACGAATATTGGGCCATTGAATTTGGAGCTTTGTGAAGAAATTAGAGATAACTGTCACTGTTATCCCTAAAAACTCCTCTCTTTGAAGAAAGAGAAGAAGGAGAGAGAGAGCACAAAGGTCAGTCCAAGAGGTTAAAACAGGTTAAAACCTTAACCCATAGAAGACGGCTCTTTCTAGTGGGGCACTAAGGTCAAGAGAGAAGCTTAGTTTGGACAATTTCCACAAAGTAGAATTGTAAGGACCATATTATAAATTGTAACTCATTTTCATTTTGGTTTGGGCCCACTAACCCCAAAGAAAACTTAGATACTCAATCATGCCCATTTATTTTATATATGAGGACCCAACTTTCGGACACCATGGCTGTATATTGCACAACTTGGTGTACATGTGTTATGGGGTCATGCATGCGCTCATAAGATTAGTCATGTTGGATCAAATAACATAAGATACACTCATAAAAAAAAAAAAAAAAAAAGAAGTATATCATAATAGTATGAAACTATTTTGGCTCGGATTTCGGGCCTTGATTCGGGCCTTGAGTCTGGATATGGGTATGGTTTTTTGGGCTTGACCTGGACCTGATCCATGCTCACCCCTACTCATAGATTAATGAAAAAATCACATGCCATGTTGCCATTGCCATGGACATAATAGCCATAAAACAGGTCAAAGGGGGTATTTTAAGAATTCCATGAATTACCAAGGACTGCCTTGGATGATATCATGATTCATGTCCCTCTGATTTTTCTCTCTCTAGCCTCTCTCCCAATCCCATGCCCAAAATAAATAACCAGATTACAATTTGATTAGTCTTTCGTCATTTACAATAATCACAGACACAAAACAGCACTGTTTTTCTCTCTTTCTCCAAACATGTAAAAAAGAAGATTCCACAGCATGCATGATACAAAATAAAAGCTCGCTTGCTAATATAGAAACTTCAGAGAAGGCGCAATCCAAACGCGACCAGATGAGATTCCCAGAAATTCAACCGAGAATTTAGCAACCGAGTCATGAGCATGTGGAGTAGATTGACCTTCTAGACGTGGGCTGAGTCCCAGTTTTATAAATTCCGAGTTTTTTGTTTTCCCTTTCCCCAAGTTCCTCTCTTTTCACTTCTGTTTTTTATTTTTATGGTTTTTCCCGTGCCTGGGATCGAGAACCCATATGCGCTTTTCGTCTTTCTTGGCTGCAAGTCAAGGGGAAACCCCAAGTCTACGTTCAAAGCTTCAATGGAATGAAGAAACTTCCATGAGAAAAATCAGAGGTGGGTGCTTTCGTCTGCTTGTTTTGATGTTTTATAGGCATTGAGAGGGTGAAGTTGAAGAAAGATTGCATTTTGAAAGGTGGGTTGGGAGCTGATGGATAGCTGGTATCTGGGTTCTTGTCAGAAAATAGAAATTTGCAGTCGGTAGACAGATTTTGTGTTTCTCTTGGGAGATTGTTTGGGTTGAGGATTTGTGGGGGAGGATAAAAGTTGGATTTTTGGGCTTACTTTTTGGTTTTATCTAAACCTGCTCTCTTTTTGGAGTTGCTTGGAGGATTAGGTGGTTTTATCCATCTCATTCTGTGTTTCTGTAGTGGTACTTTTTGGGATTATATATTTTAGGATTGTAGTTGGGATTTAAAGGCTTCTTTGCTTTTCTTACAGCTAGTATCCTTTTTTTTTTTTTTTTTTAATTTTTTTTAAAGATTTTGTTATAGTATTTGGTTGCTTCTTTTGATATTCTGAGGTCCTTGTTTAAGGAATTTGGTATTCAGTCTTTCTTGGGTTTTGGATTTTGGGTCCCTTTTGGTCTTTTAATTATAGGATTTGGTCAGGTGGTTTGGTGCTTGGTCTCTGTTAAATTTCCTGTTTTGAGGAATTGGAAGCTGCATTGAATAGGTTCCTTTTCCATTCTGTTTGGTTGGTTTTATCAGTGTTCTTGAGTTCTGGTGTAATTTCTGGACGAGAGAATGAGTGGGGTTAGGAGGAGGAGGGTTCATTTCAGCAAGATCTACAACTTCACATGTGGAAAATCATCATTCAGAGAGGAACACTCTAATATTGGCGGCCCCGGCTTCTCCCGCGTTGCCTTCTGCAATGACCCAAATTGTTTTGAAGCTGGAATTCACAATTACGACACCAATTATGTGTCAACCACCAAGTATACATTGGCTACTTTCATCCCCAAATCTCTCTTTGAGCAATTCAGGAGGGTTGCCAACTTCTACTTCCTTGTGGTCGGCTGCTTGTCTTTCACCCCTCTTGCCCCTTACTCCGCGGTCAGCGCTCTGCTTCCTCTCATCGTTGTGATTGGAGCTACCATGGCCAAAGAGGCTGTTGAAGATTATAGACGGAAAAAGCAGGTAAACAAACACCCATGCCCTTCACTTATATTATTTCTTCCATTTATAGATCATCAATAATTACATTTCTTGTTGTCACTTTAGTTCGCGCTAAAAGGTGGCAAAAGAGGACCATGATTAGATCCTAGATTTTGTTCCTCAGGATTTCATGACTGCAAGGATTCGTACTGGCCATATTCAGTGTAATATGAATGTTGGAAGGATTCTGTTTCCGGAAATATGTTTCAATATTTAAGGAATTCATCTCAGAGTTGAATTGTCTAAGGTGGACGTCGATACCAACTTCTGCAGCATTTCATTACAATATAGAAGTGCTGCACAAGTTTGAAACATTAGGCATATCCAAAGTTCCAAACTCATGGTCATGATAAAATTTGTCAGCTACCATCATTTATGAATCACAGCTGGGGAAAGTTTTCTGCTTATGCTGTTTCTCAGGGGACATCGTGGAGATAAAAATTAAAGCCCGACGACCTGTATGAAAAGCGTGTCGGATTCTACTGCAAGATTTCCAATTTTATGTTTGTATTGGTTTTAAAGACAAAACTGGGGATGTTTTGCTATGAAGAAAGGACTAGCTGATGATTTCTGTTCTTTTTGCATGGTTATTTGTCAAGGTTGATGATATAATGTAAATATTGTTTCAGGATATTGAGGTGAACAATCGAAAAGTCAAGGTGCACCGAGGAGATGGCACTTTTGAAAATACTGAATGGAAGAATCTAAGAGTTGGAGATATAGTGAAGGTAGAGAAGGATGAATTTTTTCCTGCCGACCTCCTCTTGCTTTCATCTAGTTATGAAGATGCTATCTGTTACGTCGAGACCATGAACCTTGATGGCGAGACTAATTTGAAACTGAAACAAGCGTTGGAGGTTACGTCAGGCTTACAAGATGATTCTAGCTTCCGTGAATTTAAAGCATTGGTTAAATGTGAAGATCCAAATGCAAACTTGTATTCTTTCGTCGGAAGTATGGACTTTGAAGAGCAACAGTATCCTCTGTCACCTCAACAACTACTTCTTAGGGACTCGAAGCTCCGCAACACAGATTACATCTATGGGGCTGTGATATTCACGGGCCATGATACAAAAGTCCTTCAAAATTCAACAGAGCCACCGTCCAAAAGAAGTAGAATTGAAAGGAAAATGGATAGGATTGTCTATTTTCTGTTTGGATTGTTGTTTTTGCTGTCTATGGTCGGATCAATTTTCTTTGGCATTTGGACTCGAGAAGACTTACGAGATGGCAAGATGAAGCGATGGTACCTTAGGCCGGATGATACTACCATTTACTTTAATCCTAAGAAGTCAGCCGCTGCAGCAGTTTTGCATTTTCTCACAGCACTGATGCTGTATAGTTATTTTATTCCCATCTCTTTGTATGTATCCATTGAGATTGTTAAAGTCTTGCAGAGCATTTTCATCAACCAAGATGTGCGCATGTATTATGAGGAAGCTGACAAGCCTGCACATGCCCGCACTTCCAACTTGAATGAGGAGCTTGGTCAAGTTGACACAATACTCTCTGATAAGACTGGTACTCTCACGTGCAACTCCATGGAATTTATCAAATGTTCTGTGGCCGGGACAGCATATGGCCGGGGTGTTACAGAGGTGGAGAGGGCGATGGCTAGAAGAAAAGGTTCTCCTTTGGTTGAAGAGGAAGAAAATGGGGATCATGTCGATGACCAAGCTGATGCTAAACCATCAGTTAAAGGGTTTAACTTCAAGGATGAGCGGATCATGAATGGGAAATGGATCGATGAACCTCATGCAGATGTCATTCAAAAGTTTTTTCGCGTGTTGGCAATCTGCCATACTGCCATACCTGAAGTGGACGAAGAGATGGGCAAAGTTGCATATGAAGCTGAGTCTCCTGATGAGGCAGCCTTTGTGATTGCAGCAAGAGAACTTGGCTTTGAATTTTATAAAAGGACACAAACAAGTATCTCACTGCATGAGCTGGATCTTGTGTCTGGCAAGAAAGTCGAAAGGTGAGGACCTCCCAACCCCTTCCAACTCCTTTTTCTTTTATTTTTTCAATGCATTTTACAGTGTTGTCTTTGAATGTACCCTAGCTCCCTTGGTTACAATTATTCTGAATTATTCTACTATGTGTTAGGCAACACATGAATAAAAATCACATTAGATGGGATACATTTTCCCCCTTGCTCTAAATCAATATTGGCAAAGACTTCTATTAAAGTGGAAATGACAGAAGGCAATGACCCTTCTCATGTTATTTTCAGTTTTCATTCATTCGAACCTTATTGTGGGAGGGTAACCATTTGCCCCACTATCAAAGTATCCTTGTCAGTTCTGGTCTGAAGTACATTCAAATGCATCAATATTTTACTTGGGTGTCATTTATGGTCAATCATGATTATGGCAATGCTACAATCAAGAAGGTTTTTCATTATAGACATATATATCTAACCAACAATTTTTATTTTTTTTTTGTATAAAATTTATGTTTGCAGGTCATATGACCTTTTAAATATCTTAGAGTTCAGTAGTGCTCGAAGACGGATGTCAGTGATTGTGAGAAATGAAGAGGGACAGTTATTGCTACTCTGTAAAGGTGCTGACAGGTTAGTAAGCTGCTACATTTACTAAAGCTTTGGTGATCATTTGATGCTAGAATGTCTATTAACATGACTAGATAATTATATCTAATTTCCTTTTCTTTTCATTTCAACTACCTTTGCATTTGGAGATTATCCATTCTGTGTTTCCTTGCAGTGTTATGTTTGAAAGACTTGCAAAGAATGGAAAAGACTTTGAGAATCAAACGAAAGAGCATTTAAATGGGTATGCTGATGCTGGTTTGAGAACGTTGGTACTTGCTTACCGTGAACTCCATGAGCAAGAATACATGGAATTTAATAATGCATTCAATGAGGCAAAGAACTCAGTCAGTGCAGACCGAGATGCACGGATTGATGAAATAACAGAAACAATAGAGAAGGATTTGATTCTTCTTGGTGCCACTGCAGTAGAGGACAAGCTTCAAAATGGGGTAAGTTGAATATTTTAAGAAATGTTCGGCACGTCCAATAAAAATTAAAGATTTTAAAAAATTAATAAAATTTATGATTGGGTGTCTTGAAACATGATGGAAGTATTGTTTGCTTGTTGAAAGCAATTAGTCAAACTTTTAGTTCTTTCTGACAGAATGGGTATTAGATTTCCAATAATAAATTTTCCTCTTTCATTGCTATCACAACTGCAGAAGCAGTTTTCATCACTTTCTCCAAATATGCTGTGAAGTGAATCTCGTCTTTTCTTTCCTTGCCAGGTTCCTGAATGCATTGATAAGCTAGCACAAGCTGGAATAAAAATATGGGTTTTGACTGGTGATAAGATGGAGACTGCCATCAATATTGGGTATATTTTTTGGACATAGCTTCAATAAATTTCTGTCATTCATATTTTCATGTGTTGGTCTCATCCCTATATCGCTTAAAAACTAAAAACTTCACTGTGGGGCTCACTTCTCAATAATCTAAAGTATCAAAACCACCGCCTGCTAATTGCGGTCAGCCCAAATATCACCAACCGAGTGATATTTGATTGAGATGATTTTCATTACCTTGAGATCAAAAGTGAGATCATATGGGACAACTTCTACTTCTGTCCACTGGCAGATCCATTCTAACTTTTAACGAATAAAAAGTGCAAAACACAATTAACGGCGAGTGCCTATGATCCTCTGCTTTACCTTGACAAGATGTGTGGTGTGCGGTGCACTGGTGTGTGCCCCATGCATGTGTGGTTTTTTCCCTCTCTCTCTCTCTCTCTCTGGGGCAGGGCGGGACTGTGGTTTGTCACATCTATGGGCTGTTCTCACCTACAAATCTTGCAAACTTTCTATGGGATCGAAAGATCTGGATAGGAGTTAAATGTGGAAAATTTATGCTCCGTTAGATCATTCTAACCCCTTGATCCATGCCCCTCAAATTGTTTTTGACTTTTATAAGGATTTCAATCCAATGGTGAGTAACAATCGGATGAGTGTTAAATATGGTCTTTTGCTAATTCATGAGGGGATAGTGATTGCGAGTGGCTTGGATTGATCATAGGGGGTTTCATGAGCTGAAGAAAAGGGGGTCTTCATGGAGTCTCTCATGAGAGACATCCTTACGTGAGCCTGACCCCATATATATTCCATATAGCAAACTGCAGTTTTTGTTTTCTTTTTTAACTGGATATGTTCCACCATTTCATAACCTTGACAGAGTGCCCACTGCCCACCATTCATATGTGTAAGCCACTCATCTTTCATGCCCATAAGTGTGTATGCACCATAAAGAAGTCCACTGCGTTTTGAATGAAGCCTACCTTTGGATAGATCACATGTAAAACACTTAGTTAACTATTAATCACGTATTTTACATGTGATCAACCGATCATGGGGTGCATTCCAAAGACTTAAGTTTGAAAATTTTCAATTCATTTGAATTGGGGAGGGGGCATGAGTGGGTTGGATCTATCACAGGTGGGCCCACTGGTTGACTTTTGTAGAGGTGGACATAAAAATTTGTTCACTCACACATTTATCATGATGATCATCATCGTTGACGCTTTTTATTTCTTGGGTTTTGGGTCAGCTTTGTGAGCTTTACTTCACTCATCCCCTCTTAGGGCAGTGTTCTTTGCCAACCCCGATGTAGCTTGTTATGTCCAACTGCTTCCCAAATCTTTAGTTGCTTACTATTAAATTTCTTTAGCTAACCATTGCTACTAAAACCTTAAGGCGTCAGTAAAGGCAGCGGAAATACTTTTCAATATTCCCCCTTGGGTGGAGCCCACTCCTCAATACTCCCCCTCAGGTGGAACCCGGCAGGCGCACTTTTTGGCGATACATATTTTTTTTTTGCTCCGAGTCGTTCCTCCTGGGATTCGAACTCACGACCGGTTGGCTCTGATACCATATTAAATTTCTTTAGCTAACCATTACTACTAAAACCTTAAGGCGTCAGTAAAGGCAGCGGAAATACTTTTCAATACTTACCCCTTCTCTAATACCTTGCAGAACTTCAGTTCTTCGTACAGGATTGTCACCCAACAAACATCTCAAATGAATTCCTTTATTTTCTTGTATTGGAATTTGGAACCACATGTAGATTTCCTCTTATCTACCCATTCCTAGTTCTATGCTTTCTTTTTACTACACATTGATTTTAGCTTTCACATCTCAACCACTTTACTGTCTATTGTTGTTTCTTCGTAGCCCAACTACTAGCTCCACGTGTTAAGTCTAACTGTTGTCTTATAAGAATGCCCTCTGATCGAAGTGGCGCTCGGTGATCACATAGTACTCCCTAGCTTGTCTCTACGTTGCCCAATCATAGTAATCCTATCTACAATATCCTCTTCAAGCCTTTCATTTTGTTCCTATCTATGTAGTTATTCAAATTATGCACTTCTAACAATAAGTTAAATTTGCAGCTTTGCATGTAGTTTGCTGAGACAAGGAATGAAGCAGATAATTATCAATTTGGAGACTCCTCAAATTCTAGCATTGGAAAAGGAGGGAGACAAGAATGCTATTGCAAAGGTAAATATCCCCCTTTATCCTAGTAATTATGGGTGTAGCTGTAGTGGGAAACAAATCAGATTTTGTTATACTATTGATTAACAACGCATTTGTGGATAATTTTGGTTTCATAAAGAAGCATGAATACTGAGAGTAGGAACCAGTATAATGATCTGCAATTACACAAATCAAAGAAATAAAATATGAATGAGGCAGTAAGAAAAAACAAATAACCAATTGAATTCAAGATCCGATTTTTACCCTCAGCCCCCCCTTCCCCCAATGTTTAATTGAACTAAAAGATCCCCAGTAATTACTTGCTTCAGTGATGAAACTTCTGTGACTCAAGATGTCATCAACAGTGAGAGCATTATCAATAGTAGTTGAAAGGTGTATGAAAGAATAGAAAATAGAATAAGAGAACAGGACAAACCAGGACTCACGCCAATCCTTGAAAGCAGGTCAAGGATATCAAGGGGGTCTAAGACCCAACTTTTGCAAAGAAAGTGCAGAAAATAAGTTTCATATGAAGAATACAGGCCTCTTTCCATTCATTCCATACTCTTCTCAAAAGCTGCAGTAGCTGAATAGCATTATATCGATATTTAATGTGAAGTAAAATAAACATAACCCCTCCTGTTAATCTTATCCCCAAATTTAAGAGTTGTTTATCCGCTTCTTTCACTTGAGGGCATGTTTGTTTGCATGAGTGTGAAATGAAATAAGATAAAGGGTCAAATCCAAAGAAAGAGAAAGAAGAGAGAGTTGAAAGTAAAAGCACTAAGAGATCAAAAATTACTCCTCCCCTTTTTCTTTTCATTTAGTGCCTTCTAACACCTTTTTTCTGTCATTTAGTGCCTTTTTAGGGTAGTTTTTTTTTTTTTTGTCATTTTGTGCCTATACTTTCAACCCCTTCCTCTTTCTTTTTCTCTTGATTTGACCACGTAATTTTATTTTATGAATTTTTTTTTTTTTTTGCTAATGACCACTTAATTTTATTTCATTTCACCCCTCGTGCAAACAAACAGGTGCTTAAAGAATCCAATATGAAACACATAAAGGGACTTAATTCCTATTTATCACACATAGGAGGAAGCTGGTCCCTAAATGATAGGGATCAGTTTAAGAGCATTAACAACAAAAGTGAGGGTACGCTTATATACTCCGAACATGTTGGCATCAAAGATTCCAATGAAGGGAAGTGCTGCTTTGAGGATCTATTCGCCTACATTTAGTGAGCGTTTAATTATAGAAAGAAAATCATTCAATGGTATTTTCACTGAAAACTTTGACAGATAGGGGTCGTTTGGAATTCCTTTTCCACTTGAACAAAATCAGATTTCTTTATTAACTGAATCAGATTGCATTTAGGCATGTGGGTAGATCAGCTAATAATATGGACGCACAAGCAAAAAACTCCAGACTGTTGGATCACGATATCTAGACTTCTGTGGGCCCCTTTTGGAAAATCCGAACCATTTAGTCTCTTCAAAAGGCCTAAAATGGCCATGAGGTCAAATTTAGCAGCATGGTTCATCATGGATCATGAGATATTTGAAAAAAAAAAAAACTCCTGACCATTGATTTGTCACAAAGCAAAAACCATGATTTTTTGGCAATCCAATTTTTTTGGTTCCTATGGGCCCCAAAATCATGATCCGAACTGTGCATCATTTTCAGAAGATCATACACACCTAGGGGCTCAAATTTCAGCCGAAGATCCATGTTGGATTTTGAGATATTTGCTAAAAGTTCCAAACCTAAAGCTGAGATTTTTTTATTCCTGTGGGCCCTGTTTGCACAATCCGATCCGCTCACATTCTCTCGAGGGCCAACAACGACAGGGGGCGGTGAAAGCTCAGGCCTTGATTTTTCATGGATTTTGGGAAAATGGAAAAAAAACTGATAACTGTTGAATCACACATCCTATAGATGGTAGGAATCCTCTCTGCTTACCAAATATGGATCTCTTCTTAGAAATCATCTTTGGGGATATATTGGCTCCAACGGAACGGAGGAACAGAGGATTCCTTCCTGTTTGCCAAATGCACCCTAATGTATTTCCAGTTTTCCACTCACAAAATTGAAAATGGTTTTTTTTTTTTTTTTTTTTTTTTATTTTTCCGGTTTATGGTCGCAGACATAAAAATGTGCTTCAATGCTCTTTGGTATGCTAGCTTGTTTGATAGTCTTTTAATGATTCATCTTTATTTGGATTTATGTATATTCAATTAGATATTCTAATAACTGCAATATTTTGATGCGTATGCATGTTGGCAATTGCAATATTGGAATCCTTGAAATTATTGTCTGACACCGGCACAGGTGTCAAATGCCAAATTCACATCCTTGTACTCACCCTAGTTTCAGATGGACTATGTTAGGTCTGAATGGTTACAATACTAAGATCATCATTGCATTTGAGTTTTAAATGTTTTTGTTCAATGGATTATTTTATTTATTTTTTGAATAGTTTGTTTAATGGATTACTTTATCATCTAGAATATTGTTTACAATTTCAGGCATCAAAGGCAAGCGTTGTTGAGCAGATACATAATGGGAAGTCCTTGCTAAGTTCAAGAAGTGGGAGTTCTGATGCATTTGCTTTGATCATAGATGGCAAGTCACTCACTTATGCTCTAGAGGATGATGTCAAGAACATGTTCCTAGATCTGGCCATTGGCTGTGCATCTGTTATATGCTGCCGCTCATCACCCAAACAAAAAGCACTTGTAAGTTCAGATAATTTTTCATTGTGAATCACCTCTGTTATTTATTATGGTTATACTTGAAGATTCTAATGTCGATATGAAAAAAATGCAGGTTACAAGGCTGGTTAAAGCTGGAACGGGCAAGACAACATTAGCCATTGGTGATGGGGCCAATGATGTAGGTATGCTTCAAGAAGCAGATATTGGAATCGGTATCAGTGGCGTTGAAGGAATGCAGGTATAGTATACACTGAAGCCTCATTATCTGATGAGACAAGTTTTTTTCCCCACAAACAGCAATAATATAGTAGATCCCACTGTTTGGGAATCTAGGCCATTCATCTGGTGAGCCTTTCTCTAATAGCTTCACTATGGAGTTATCCTGGACATCTGATTTATGGCTTGTGAATGGTCACTTAGTGGTGCCACTAATCCTCATAATGATGGCAAAATTAGACAAATGGGATCATTTAGTGGGGGAGAACTTTTCTGGTTTGAACCACCATCATGTTTGCTCTTACTGCGTATCTTTCTATTGAAATTTGATTCTGTGTTCTCGTAATGTTTAATTACTACCATTATTGTATTTCAGGCTGTCATGTCAAGTGATATTGCTATTGCTCAGTTTCGATTCTTGGAGCGTTTACTTCTTGTGCACGGACATTGGTGTTACAGAAGGATTTCATCGATGGTAAAGCTTTTATACTGTTGGATATTTTGTGTATTATTTTATTTTATTTTCCTCTATCCTTACTGTCTACAATTGCATCCAGAATTATAATGCTGTTTCTGTTTTATAGGTTTGCTACTTCTTCTACAAGAACATTACATTCGGTTTTACGCTCTTCCTATTTGAGGCATATGCGTCATTTTCTGGCCAACCGGCATATAATGATTGGTATTTGTCACTTTACAATGTCTTCTTCACATCACTTCCTGTGATTGCTTTGGGGGTGTTCGACCAAGACGTTTCAGCACGGTTTTGTCTGAAGGTATGTTCACTATTTAGCATCCTCAAAACTGTGTAGTATAATGCAGAACAATCCATGCTGGACTAATTTTTACATTCAAATTTAGTGAAATCCATCAAACATTGTCTAGAAATTAGGCCACTCATAAATTTGCACTGGTATCTGAGTCTGGCCAGCAGTACCCAATTGATTCTAGAAATTGAAGGGCTTTCTCTGTGTCTTTGAGATGACTGCACCTGGTCTTCAAGTCAACCCAGTTGGGCTGGATGTCAACTTAGTTGGGTCTTTAGGTTTTTGAATTTAAATGTTAGAAATTTGAATATTCAAAGATTATAACAAATAACTGAGAACATGGTAACAATATTATATTTATGCATAGACCTATAATTATTTTGCATATTTAAGAATGCTAGTTTGCAGCATGTTCGTTTTTTGCTGCATGTCATGATCTCTTTTCCTCTCATGCAGTTTCCTCTGCTCTACCAAGAAGGTGTCCAGAATGTTCTTTTCAGTTGGCTCCGGATCGTCAGCTGGATGTTCAATGGTGTCTTGAGCTCCATTATCATATTTTTCTTCTGCACAAATGCATTTGAACACCAAGCCTTCCGTAAAGGCGGGGAGGTTGTCGGGATCGAAATACTTGGGACAACAATGTACACATGCGTTGTTTGGGTTGTAAACTGCCAAATGGCGCTCTCTGTCAGCTACTTCACATTGGTTCAGCATATCTTTATATGGGGGGGCATCGCACTGTGGTATCTCTTCCTTTTAGCCTACGGCGCTATCACGCCAAGCATTTCCACCACTGCCTATAAGGTCTTCATTGAAGCTTGCGCACCTGCTGCTTCTTACTGGCTAGTAACACTCTGTGTGGTGATATCGACCCTCATCCCATATTTTGCATACTCGGCCATTCAGATGCGGTTCTTCCCAATGTATCATGGGATGATACAGTGGATTAGATATGAAGGGCAAGCTGAGGACCCTGAGTACTGTCATATGGTGCGACAGAGATCACTGCGGCCGACAACGGTTGGATTTACAGCAAGGGCAGAAGCAAGGAGGAGTCGAACAAAAGAGCGAGTTCATCGAACAACAGAACTTGTGGAAGAGCTTGGTAGGTAACTAACTGTACACACTTCTGTTTGTTCTTTTAATATGGGCCCAGGCCATTTGATTTCAACACCCGAGAGCTGGCCAATGGGGTTGAGATCGAGTTTGGGAGAGATGGCCTGATCCATGGATGTGGGTGGATCCATTTTGAAAAGGCTGTATCATTTTTACTTGGGTGGGCTCAAATAGGTTCTGCAAGATGTAAATTTTGATTCTTGGCCATCACGGCCTCATTAATTTGTTGTATTTTTTAATATTTTCCTGTTAATTATCTATCTTTGTACTAATTTATATATATATATATATATAAACCATGATGAGGAAATCCAACCCAATTTTGGATCAGATGTCCCCCCCACCACCACCAAAAAAAAAAATTTCTCTGTGGAAATTTTTAATAACAATGTTTGAAATACATGCTCTGTACTAATTATTACTGCATCACCATCATCATCTGCTCCAGTGACAGGTGCCTAGCACCATGCATGCGTCAAATGTCATTGAGGGCTGAGGTGCTCAATTTCTTTGCAGGGCTCACCACCTAGCTTACATTAGAATTTCCTTACATTTGATTCAGTGGCCAACCAAACACCACATTTTAAGCCAAACAAAGGAGAATAAATGAAGGACCTTGCAGTTTGAGAGACTTTTTTTTTTTTTTTTCTGAACTCAGCATCTTTGTTAAGGCCTATATCATGAATGCTGTGGACAATTGAGAACAAAACTAGAGAGACCCAAATTTGTTCATTTTCATCTATCCATCATTACAGCCATTCAGTTCAAAGGGAAAGGAAAAGCAGAAAAAAATCTCTATCAAGTAAAATGGGTTTTTCTTATATAGCATTGTTGCAAGGAAGGGATGGGGCATAATAATTATCATGATTTTCTTTATATTCCTTCACTGGTAATCCTAGCTAGCATAGCATAGCTTGTAATGCAGGTCATGACAGTCTTATGGTTCTAAAACCATTAATGAATGCTGAACCAGCATAACCTGAATGTTCAGATAAGTATGAAGAATCTGTCTTTAAGAAGGTGGAGAGGACTAGAGTTCATGCAAGGCACATAATACTTTTCTTTTGGTTGGCTGAGGAGGGTATCCCTCATCCGTGTAGTATTTGATCACACAATACTCTTCTTTAGCTCCATAAGTATGTACCAACTATGAATTCTGGGAGTTAAATGGTCCTGATCAAAACTTTAATATATGTGCTTGTGGTAGTTGTTACAGTGAAAAAACTGAAGGCACCCAACGTACGAAAGCTCACCTGTCCAGCTTTTAATATGCACAGGCTAGCAGGTGGGATGGCAATGGGTGGGGTTAAGGGGCAACTGGGTGCCATCTTGTTCTTATTTGGGTGGGTTTTGTGGCGGCTTTAATCTGGGTGGTGTTGTGTTTATAGATATCTAACCCATACATATTTAACTTGTTTGACATGCCTTAGTCAGGATGAGTTGACTTGACTCAGGCCAAGTCAAAATTGTATTACAAAATGTCCGGGTCTGATTATTATGTGGGATTTTTCAGGATATCTAATAAGGAAATTGCAAATTTTTGACTGTACATGTCCACCGAACTTTTGAAATTCTTCATTTCGCAAAGAGGGTCTAAAAAAAAAAGTGGAGGCTAGATTTTGAGAGTTCATTTATAATGAGCACTCAATCAGACTTGGGTGAGTTACTTGGGAAAATTTTCTCCTGCCCCAGTGCGGAGGTGTGCAGGAGAAAATCGTCGATTTATATAATCTTGATGACGTTTGCTTGTTAAGAGTTTCCTGCACCCATTGCCATACCTAATTGGAATGCTCTGGAATAATCCAAACCCTGACACTGTATTGCTCGTCACTCTCTCTCACTGGTGTAATAAGTTAAAACACTAAAAGCTACAAATGATTGAAGCAAATCATGTCTTGATATCATGATTGAAAAGATCTGGATTTGAGCATAATGTGAACTATGACTGGATTTGGTTCAGTCAGATACACATAGATCCATCCTAGGAACTCATAAATTCGATGAACCAACCAATTCCAATTCAAAATCTACAAGCCTGGTCTGCTCCTTAAGTGTATGAGGAACAGAATCTACCTAAACCAATCACGGGCCACGGCCCAGTATCAGTAATCCATTGAAAAATTATTAAGTCACAAGTGGGCCAGGGCAACCTGTGTTGATCTTAGTTGACCTAATTTTAGGCCCGCTTCTTACGCCCATGGGTCGGCTCCCCGACTAAAGAAAACTATTTGAGATGGGTCTGAGAGAGTGTTTGAATGAAGGCCCAATTAAAAAGGGTTGACATGGTCTGGCCTAAGCTTGTTAAAATGGGCCTTGGCCTTATCAATTACTATATCATGGTATGGGCCTTGCTTAAGGCACGTGGGCTAGATCTCATCGTATATATTGGGCACAATAACCAAATGGGCGGGACAAACAAATGCATCAACATCTGGCTTATTTATTAGCTTAAAGATTGAACTAGAATGAACCCCAGATTTTGCAGAAAGGTTGGAAAAGAAGGTGCAGTGACTGGGGGGAAGAGAGTCCCAAGCCAAATATGGAAATGGTTGCTTTCCCCAATGGTCATCACTTGCTCAGCTCAATTCAAGCCGGGTCAGATCTAACCTCATTGACACGACAACATATTAAATGTGGTGGGTGCAACAAGTACTTTTTTAATGAAACCGACCCAACCTAAACATTTTTCAATTGTTTCCCCACATCTAATATGTGCAAGCTTCTTTGATTCATTCAACCACTGCAAGTTCTCGCCATTAAATGTACCATCCACCAAACCTCATCAAAATGGAGCACTCCAATTGGCAGGCTAACTAGAGTGGGTTCGACATAGGACCACTCCCCCATAATGTTGCAGTTGGCTAGTACCAGTCTTCGAATTTTCGAGCCTTCCAAGCCATAACTGGGCCTCACTACTGGGTCCATTGAATTAATAGGCAGGCAACCTAGCATAGTACTGCTCAAGCATCCCCATGCTTTGCAATTGCACCCCCTAAGAAAGAAAAAATATGAAAAAAAAAGAGAAGGGAAAAAACCCAATAACAATCTCTTGCCTCTTCAGTCTTGACATGAAAGTCTGGAAAGTGAGATCTCAGCCTGGGCCAACAAGGACAAGAAAAAAAAAAAACATCCAAGTATCTATCTAAACATCTGCCTGCCCATCCATACCCAGCTGAATTAACCCGGCTAAATCAACTCGGCTCAAATATGTTGATCGAGCGAGTCAAGTCAGACACCCAAGTTTCCAAATGTTGTCAATCCGGCCAAGTATGCCTGATACAAATCAATGAAACCTGAGCATGAGAGGTCCCTCAACTGGGTCTCGAATTGAGTTAAAAGAGAGTTTCGGGTTTTAAAACACTAGCAGAAGCCATATGCTCTTATACAGGAGATACTTAGGAGAGATGAACACAGAAATGACAATAGCAGGTGGCTTGCTTTTCGGCCTAGAATCTCAACATCTTTTACTGCCAGATCCAACATATGTTATAACCAACGGGTTCAGGTACGAATGCATCGACCCCTCTATATTCTGCTAGGGACATCCAAGCACACCAACAATACTTGCGGCTTCAGGTTTTTCTTTATATCAGATTGCCCAAGGTGAACAAATACGAGAAGCATATTCGCAAAATAAATGGTGATAATAGAAAGAAAAAATAAAAAAGAAGAGGAATTCAAAGTCTCGTGCTAAGCTAAGAAAAAAAAGGAGGCGCGGGGGGGGGGGGGGGGGGGGGCGCAAATATATGACCAGGCAGTGACAGGAAACCCACCAGTCAAGCTGCCGTTGGCTGTGGCTGCGGCTGCTCGTTTTCTTGTGGCTTGTTAGTCACTTCCACATTATCAGCTGCTTTATGGCGGTTTTCCACATCAGCTGCCCCAAAATGACGGCATCGCCTTCGCATCCATTCCAAGCAGTCATACCTGCTGTCGAGACCCTCCGCCCGCCTGGCACAAACCCGACCCAAAACACATGACAGCGCTGTCAAGACTGTTATCACAGCTAGGACGGCAAAGAAAGGCCCAACTGATCCCGAACTGTGATAGTCGCCGCTGGAAGCAGCTTGGGGGTAGATTGCTGGTTGCTGTTGCTGGTCAGGCAATTGACTTGTAGCCATTGCAATTGTAGGTAGCAAGCATTAACAGACCAATAGAGAGAATATTATAGGGTGATGGCCCCATAAAACTAAGGGGTAATTGATTGCTAAAGGTAGCATATAAAGTCAAGAGAGGGGACACACCTTTATCTGGAGCCCCTTTAAAAAGAGTGGAAAACAACGAGAAAGGTAAAAAGCATTACATTGAATGAGTTCTTTAGTCTAATTTTTAAATGGGTTTGCATGTTCTGTCAGTAACCAGGTTCTTTTCATAAAGAGATTCTCCTACTAGTAAAAGTGAATCCCCATATGATACTGAAGCTTTTCTGCCTTCTACATCTACCTGAACCACCACCTCTGAGCAGCAGAAATGGGAGTGCTTAAGAAAGGAGCATAGCGGGCAATGAGTGGGTTGACGGTCCTGCCTATCTTGGCCCACACACTCTGATGATATCCAGCGGTAACAGGAGCATGGTACATGAGTTTCAACAGCTGCCAGAGTATCAAAAGAAATGATAAGCAGATACTTCCATTACAATCGCAGTAGCAAAGAATGTAAGAATTTAATAACAACCAAGTATTCAGACGGCTAGTAATCCCACATGCCAGTCCATTTCAAACCACAATGTGCTGGGCCCCCACTTTATTTATCTAACATTAGGCCCATTACCCAAACAGTTGGGCCGCACATGAAAAGGTACAGATGGTTGAAAAGCTCCTCAACAGTGGTCCACATCCAACATCCTCTTGACAGACTGGTGAAGTCCGAATGTTTGGGCAAGTTCATCTACAGGTGTTGCACCCTGCTTACCGGTTTTAGATGTGATGAATCTACAACACATCCAGACATGCAGCCTCACGTTAAAAAGAGTTGAAGAAGTGGTATGTTGAATCAGCAACTCAACAAACCTCCAGAAAGCAGTGGGAAAAAGAAGAAAAAAGAACATGCAGAAGTGGATGGAAACAATCTGTCTAATCTCTCTCCCTCCCTTTTCTAGTAAAAGATCAATGGAAGCATATGACAATCACATAAGCTACCATGAAATTGGATTAAGAACCTTTTTCTGACCACTGCCTTTTATATTCAACTGCAAAGGTCAAGGCATTATTTGCAAAACCAAACATCCATTTTCCCTCATCAGTTGGGTCACATGAAAAACAAGGGCAATAAAAAGAAAGCTCTCCAGCTGATGGATGGATTGGGCCAATCTGATCCACAGTTCAGATGTATTGTGCGTCTGCCACATCCATGAGGCACCATGAGAAAGGAAAAAGAAAAAGAACAGAAGTTGAAAGACACTTATTAAATTAGCAGACATAAAGACTAGGAAAGACAAGGCACTGAAGTGGCTGAACACAACTGCCTTATCTTTATCTCATGTAAAAGCCAATATGGAAAGAGAGAAGGAATCATTTGCAAAAATTAGTACTTTTCTCTGCCATCTTTCAACTGTAGTTAACAATTAGAGTTCCGAAGCAGACAAATAGAACCAAAACACTGATTTAGAGTAGCTGGAATAAAGAGAGGAAACACTGTAATTGCTTGTAACAAGAAATTGAAACGGACCTGCCAATACATGAATGTCTGTATTATGTTGCGCTGCCACCTGCATCCACAACAATTCAAAGGTCATGAGCATAATAGTTCAAGATAAAAAATAGACAGAGACGTGAAGAAAGAGAAACTGACGAGAAAAGTGAAATGATAAGAAGAAAGCCCAATCCAATCTCAGTATTTGAACTCAGGATGCTCAGGGTGGTGGTGTTTGATTCCACCCACATACAGGGTTCCGCCATGTATTTCCTGTTCACAAAATCACCAAGTTCAGAGTCCATTTATAACAGATCCAGATTCAAACAGTATGGCATTTTAGTAGGAATTCTTAACACGAATTTGAAATAAGTGACCATTTGAAATGAACACCAAGGGCTGATTACTGCATTCAGTTGGAGTAGTTTATAAAAATGGATGGCCACCCATTACACTATCATTTGGAAAATGCAACTTCTGAAAAAGGATTTGTGATGATTATTATTTTAATATAATTTGGAATGCTAACATGACTTCTACTAATAAGCAACAAAAATAGATACAGTAATAGGGCGGTCCACAAATCACTGAAAAGCATAACTTAGAAACAAGCACAAAATAGATCTTGAAACATATGCTTGATGCTACAACGATATCGATGGAAAAGAGTATCCCTTGAAACACTGGATTTAGCAAGCTCGCCCACTTCTGTGTTTGCTTCCCATAGAATTGATAGAATAGTGCATTTGTTTCCTTGGCCAACAAAGGGGAAGCATTACATCATTGAAGTCCCATCAACAGCACATGAAATCACATTCCTTCAAACACATACATCCATAGGGCATTCCACTAAATTAATGAACAGCGCAAGTTAGAAACAACAGAAAAAAGAAAAAAGAAGATATTTCAGATGTGATGTAGTAATGTCGATAGTGTAGTAATGTCGATAGTGTAGCAATGTACTTCCGCTGTCTCTACTAATGCCTCGAGAATTTGGTAGGAATAGTTAGCAGAGGAAATTTAATATGGTATCTGAATACTCATTGTTCCACTACTGGGTCATTTTTTTTTCTTTTTTTGGTAAATTCAGAAACTATAGCAAACTATATATTAGAAGAGTTGACTAACCTTATAGGCGTCTTTAATGCAATGTTACGAAATTCGGTTTGTTTCGGCCGAAATTTCCAAATATTTAGGACAGGACCCCTGTAATTATTCGTCCCAAAATTCGTTCCAATTCGTCCGATTCAATCCAAATTTTATGATTTTGGCCAATTCGTTCGATTCATCTAATTATTTGTCCCAGCATGTAGGTTGCCTTCAAAATAGAAAAAGAAAAAAAATGAGAACTAAAGGGGCTAAGCATTTTTTTTTTTTAACTTAAGGGCCCGTAGAATTCATGGGCCGGCACGGCATGGCCGCCACCCAGTTTTCATGCCTAGGCCCTATCGCCCTAATCAAATTTTATTCTAATAAAAGAATATTTGAAGTGTGCTAATTTATTTTCCATTGTATATTTAAAAATTGCTCTGTCAAAAAATGCATTGAGAATGAGTTCTGCAAAATTTGTTTTCTGCCGCTGCTTTAGTGAATCTGGCAGATGATTAATGGGTTTACATTTTTTTTTTTTTTCCAAGATTCTTCCGCGGAAGTTGATTAATTGGATTGTGAGATCTGATAAGTATATATGATGTTGCACTCTAAGGGAAGATGTAACGATGACGCACGGGAGGAGCAGGTGCCCTATTGACGTCGCAAGGGAAGAAATAACAATGTTGCACGGGAGGAGAGGTGTTATGCATTCTTAACGAGGGCCAAAATTGCCTTTTTACTGGGTATGAACCCCTAATTCGATTTTTTTCATATATTTCTTAATCAATGTCTAAACCATGTTTAGGATAATTTTTTTCATAAAAATCCCATTGAAAAAAGATATGATTAAAACTAATCAACAATGGTTTACTAATAAAAAATTTTTTTTTTTGACACAATGTGCTTGATGTGTTAGTGATCCAGACCACCACACTAGATCTGAAATTTCCTACTCTACAACTGTATAAGATTTCAGTCCAACCAAAGTTTAAATTCTCTTCTTTCTTTCTTTTTTTTTTTTTTTTTTTGAATGGTTAATTTCATTAAAAGCAAACAATACAAGAGACTTGTACTGAAGAAGAGAACAACGACAAGACCCCTAAAACAGGGCCAAAGAAGACAGGCCTACCCCCTACGAGCTAAACAAAAGTGCAGGCAGCCCCTAAGCAGAACTACATGATAGTCAATTCCTTCCAATTGTAAATGATTTGGTCCACAGAAATATCTCTGAAGATGGGGTCTATTAACACCCATTGAGCCACCAAAAATTTTATCTTTCCACAAATCAACTCTCCATTCATCGTGGTTCCTTCGAAGCATCTAATATTCCTCTCCTTCAATATATGCCAAATAACTGCAAGAAAGTTTTAAGTTCTCATTGGATTGGATGAAAACAATTTAGCCACGTTTTGTCACATCCAATCCAAATGTCAATATTACTCCCATTGACTTGAGATTTGGGGAATATAATGATTCATGGGGGAGGATTGAATTGACGGTTTGGATCCAGGGTATGTTGTGTTGTTCACACAGAATGGTTAGGTAAGGCAAACCAAATCTATACACTTGGTTCCACCCAATGATTCAAGATTTTCAAGTATGATCTAAAATTTCCTTCCCCGCTACCGTATGATATCTCAGTCCAATCAAAGTTAAATTGACCACTAGATTGGATGAACACAATTTAGCAATGTTTCCACGTGTCCAATCCAACCAATCTTCCACCGGTTAACTTGATATTTGGGAAGTATATTCATTAATGAAGGATAACATATATGGTCCGGATCCATGCATGTATGTAGTCTATTTGTATGAAAATTTTAATTTTATTAGGAAAGTGTGATTCATATGTGATTTAACTGTAGTTTTTGAAAAATGACATAACTGTGGTTTTTGAAATAGATCATCGACACATCTTTTGAACGGTTCGGATCTTCGCAAAGCAAACCATATATCTACAAATTTGATTCAATCTTTCTTGACCACATGGTATGGTCAATCTTATGTTATCATTCCATAAATATACATAGATAGGGGGTCCCACGTGGTTATATAAATAGGTACTCACACATGGTGCTCACGAGATGGTTTTCGTTCAAGGATTTTTCATATAGGGCCACCTCTCCAAAGCACCTCTCATGAGCACTTTGCACTGTTAGTAACCAGAAACACCAAAAGCTCGAGCTATTAGTGAATGATAGAACAATGTACGTCAAAGGGTCCTAACAACCCCCCTCACGTGTGGGGCTCCGCGTGTGGACAGAAACACACCAAACGACCATACGTGGACAAAAACACATCCCCAAGGGTTCGAACACACTACCACCAACTCTAATACCATGTTAGTAACCAGAAACAGCAAAAGCTTGAGCTATTAGTGAACGGCAGAACAATGTATATCAAAGGGTCCTGACATACACCATACCTAGAGACCCTTTACGGGGAGTCGAGGACCACCTAGGGGCATACCAATAATGGGAGAGTCGAAAGATCAAAAGATCTGAATGAGACCTAGGGTTATATAAAATATCAACCCCATCAGATCATCTTAACCCTTTGATCTATGGCCCTTAAGTTTAGTGGCGTGATTTATTTTAATCCAAAGGTAACAATTGGATGGGTGTCGAATTTGGGCTTGTGCCAATTCATGGGGAGATAGTGAGTGTGAGGGCATTGGATTGATCATGGGAGGTCCCTCATGCTTGTAAAAATAGGTGCTCACGAGATGGTACTCATTTAAGGATTTTCCATATGGGTGTGTGGAATTCTACAAAATGCCCCATTCTCCACCCCTACTTTTTTGAGGGAGTGGGGCCCAATGTCAGTCAATCCAATCCATTCACACACACTAGCCCCCTATGAATTGGCACAAGCCTAAAACTTACACTTTTCCGAACGTTATCTACCGTTGGATTTCTTTGTGAGAAAATTGCTTAGCATATAGCCATTGAACTTTAAGGACTTGAAACTAATGGCTAGGATCATCTAATCGGGCTGATATCTTGTATTCCCCTCATCTACATTCAAACTTCATCTCTTGAGCTCCCTTGATTTTCATGCTTCCACATGGGCCCCACTGAGGAGGCATGCATGCACGTATACACCATTTTGAGGAACAACCCATTTTAAGGAATAGTCAGGTTATCGCGCTAAGCATGGAGTAGCCTCTTTTGTGGTGCCCTCCTAGAATTATGACAATCATGTGAATGAAGAGAGTTTTGAAAGGTCTTCCAGCTCTATGCCCTTAGTCTTTAAGTTTTAGGCATATTGATGCAGGCGAAACCATGGGTTAGCCAATCCATTGGGCCCAGTCCATAAGCCCAATTGGATATCCATTTAATTAGGAATCTTATTTAGATAGTTGATATATTTAGAAGAATTTAAAATTATGAGTTTTATTTAATTTGGAATGTTAGGCAAGTTTAGTGACTTAGTTTCCTTTATTGTTTAGGAAAGTCTTGGTGTCCGAGTTACAGAAGGCTAATCCTACTCTATATATATGGCCATATGGGTGGACTTCCTCATTGTAATTCATGCTTACCTCGGTTAATTAAAGATTTCTCTGAGTTTTATCCGAATTTTATCTCTTATCATGGTGCTATCATTGTCGTGAGTGTGCCCTATTGGCTGAATCTATTTTCGGATTCAAGCAATCCATTTTATCTCTATATATATGACCATATGGGTGGACTTCCTCATTGTAATTCATGCTTGCTTCGATTAATTAAAGATTTCTCTGAGTTTTATCCGAATTTTATCTCTTATCATGGTGCTATCATTGTCGCGACTGTGCCCTATTGGCTGAATCCATCTTCGGATTCAATCAATCCCTTCGGAGATTGGTTTATGTTCTCTGATCGAGAATACAGGGCGTTTTTCTGATCGAGAATACGGGGCTACGCCACATATGTTAATAACGATAGACACCTAATTATTAATTCTATCACAGGTAATTTTTTTCTTTTAACTAATATGTTTAGGAAATCTATCATTACTAGGAAGTAGGAATTGCAAACCACCCCCCTCTCTCCTATTTTTGGTACCTTTTCTTAAATTTGTAAAGAACATTATATCATTTAATTTTAGCAACTTCCACTTTAAATTTGTATTGATTTCTTATTTTTCATTTTACATGGTTTTATTTCTTTCTATTTCTTATTTATATTTTTAAAATTTTGACCTATCAATACCTACTATGACCAATTAATTTTGGGTTCCTTTTTATGCATGTATATGTGCTTTAAGCATGGGTTAGCAAGCTAGTAATAATAGTAATAGTAATAGTTATAGTAACAGCAATAGCGGAAGAAAAGGCCATCCATCCTGCCCAAATCTTCAAATTATGGGTCAATCAGGTACTTTCAACATGCAAACGAAAATAATTCAGCATTCAAGACCTGATCGTGAGAAGCTGAAAAGGCTCACACTCATTTTTTACCCGTAGAATGCAGAACGGCTAAAATTACGCCTCAAGAACTTGGCAACATGTTCAAGTGCTCGACACAGCACAGGTATCAAAGCAACTGCAAAGAACATCAACATCAGCAGAAAACATGAGGAATGGAAGGGACTAAAGGAGTAATAAACTTTAGCCTATTAATGAAAAGGAAATCAAACATTATAAGAGGAGACCACAATGCTCACATTTAAAGTGCAATTGAGATGTAACAAACATGAGGCAGTAGAGAAAGTAGATGAAGTCCTTGGTCGAGAAAACTGACTGAAACCATACTTGAAAAGCCTGAAGATTCCACGCCCTGGGTTTCTGATGAGAAGAACAAAGCTTATAAATGCAAAAATAATTGCACGGCCAAGAACAATGTGTAAAGAACATCTCAGAATACAAGACAACAAAGAAGAATGCAGTGAAATGAGCAAATAGTAGGCTAATAATAAGAATACCCCATATAGTGTGTATAATGAATACAAGGAGGAGCATGCAGTGCCAAGTAATGATAACCGGTATGCTCTATTTGAAATATGTCTTGGAACAAGAGGAAGGATCGCAAGTACAGACACAATAAACACCTGCATAGATGAAAAAAGTCAGAAACTATATCATTAGATCAAAGCAATAATAGAAAAAGGAAAACAGAACGACAAGAAATTAAAAATTACAAAAAAGATGTATTGCACAAATAACATAGCATTGAAGGACCATGTGGCGAACAGAAAAACACCTCAAGCAAGAAATATAACCAATTCTTTATTACAAGGACATTCCATTTTTTAAGAGTTTGATGTGATGGACAAGTGTCAAATGAGATGGTGGCTCATTATCAGGTGTATCAAGCATACCAAGACAATATAGCCAATATTAAGTAGTTTTTTAGGGAATACCCTTAATTTAACTTTTCTATTGCCTTCGTTGTATAATATACTGTTTCTGTGGTATTAATGTATGTTACTTTCTCTAGATAAGCTTCCCTATATATTTGTAATTGCAATTTATATAAACATGTATCATCTTATTCATTCATGAGTGATTAGGCATTTAATCTATTTAAGGTCCCCACTGTCTGGTAGCTGGACCGATGTCCAAGCAGTGGCGGACCTAGGATTTTTGTTCGAGGGGGGCAGATGATGATCAATTGAAGATTTCAAATATTATTTTATTGTTATGTATTCACATAATTTTGATGTCATTTATTCACATTATCAATGGCAAAAGAGAAATATCTTGCACTGAAATAGATGCAAAATATCTAACTAAATCAAGTAACTAACGTTCTCTAACAACAATTCAAAAAGAAAAATAACACAAATAACACAATGCCCAATTCTCAAGAGATCAATTTGAGAAACAAATAACACAAATTTTAAACTCTAATGAGAAACCCAACACTGAAAATGACAGAGTTATAACACAAATCAAAACCTCGTCTTTTCTATCCAATCAAGTCAACATTGCATTAGTTGACAAGGAGTCGCTACAAATTTTTTTTTTTTCAGTTGCTTCATGACTCAAATATATTACAATCTACTATGAAACCGATGAATACATAGTAATCTAATGAGCTCAGTTCAGAAATCACAAACAATAATACAAATAATCAGCTCTTCATAGAACTTCAACTTCACCATTTACATGGTGCTGTTGATCAGGTGGGCGTCCAACTGAATGGGCCACATTGACAAATAAATGGTTGTGATAGCCTATAATAACATCATGTACTAGTGACACCATCTAATTCCACCAAATTGATGTCATCCATCCAATTGAAGTCCACTAATCAGACAGAATATAGTCCAATCAACACCACACAAACTCCACAAGGATAATATATTTTCCCGTGTGCTCAAAAGATCATCATTTTACCATTCATTGAATTAGAGAAAAGTTCAAATCAATGCTAGAACATTCCAGGTTGGGCAAAATCCACATGACACAGTTCCTATTTGGCTATCTCCCAAGTCCCACCTTGCTCCAAATACAATGTTTTGGATGAGCTTCAATTCACGAAACATTGATGCCCAATAAACATACTTACAAGTTTATCTTTCCTTCTTTCCCTATTTTCTAAGAGGAAAAACAAAAACCACCCCCAAACAAGAAAACAGTTCCAAAATTAGAAGAAAATGAGACCCTTTTCTCCCATTTTCCTAAAAGAACGAACAAAAAGTGCAGTGGGAAAAAACCCATCTTCAGATTTCAAAAAAGAACATCTACACATGCATTTACAGCAAAATGAAGAGAAAGAGAGACATGAAGATTCTGCTGCACTGTTGCTTGATGTAAGCCCAAATTAGTCTGCTTAAGAGCCTGGGTTCTAGGGATTTCGTTTGAGCAAGAGCTTGGAGAGGATTTGGGCGATCTGGGTTTGAGGAAATGGGAGGTTTTCGGGAATAAGAGGGAAGTAAGGGCATACGTTTCCCAATAAGGGCATACATTTCCCAATAAGGGGGCCATTGGCCAGCGGCCCATTAAAAATCTGTGCATTTCCCAGATCCTAACGTGGTCCACTGCCCCCAATGCCCTTAATGTGGGTCCGCCCCTGTGTCCAAGTAACATATACAGAGCACACAAACTCACATGGTTTGAGTAGAGAACTTCTTTTAAAAATTAAAATAAAGATGCAAGCAACCAAGGTACAGCACAGATACCCAGAATGCAATCATCCATGCTAGTTAGAGGGTTCATGAACCTCAGAAAGTCTGGGATGAGTAAAACAAGCAGCCACATTAAATATAAATTTTGGGTTCAAGGTTCATGATGTCTTCAGTCAATATTAGGACTGATCCAGGAAATATTTACAAATATGCAAGTGAAGTAAATTAAGATCTTGAACCAAATCAAGGAATGATAAGTGAAATACCTAGAATATTAGTAAAAATTGCCATAGCCAAGATGAAGGTGGTGGTGGTGGAGCCACTGAGGCGACTGGTGAAGCTGTGAGGGAGGTGGAGACATGGAGGTATATGTGGAGGTGGTGGGGAGAGGAGATGGTGGTGATAATAATGGAGAAAGAGAGAGGAGATGGGGGTGGGAGAAGAGAGAAAGGGGAAGGACTCTCTCTCTCTCTCTCCAAGAAAAAAGGGGAAATAATTTACACAAGCCCAAACTTGGCACTCATCCAACCGTACCTCACTTTGAAATAAAATCCAAAAACACAATCTCTCTTAAAACCATTAAACTTGAGGGCCATAGATGAAGTGGTTAGGATGATCAAATGAGGTAGGTATTTTGCATACCCATAGGCATCTTTGAGACCTTTCCATCCTGACCTTCACCATGGATGTCGCAGCCATAGGTGAGTTAATCTCACCATCTAAGTTCATCGTGCATGTGTATTTTCCTCTCTAACTCCGACACACCCTCTTGTGAGAGAAGTTCGTTTAAGACCACCTTTTTCTAAGCACGTGAGAACCCCCATGATCAATACAACCTCCTCACACTCACTAAACACCCCCCGCCCCCCTCTCTCTCTTCCTCTCTCTCTTTTCCACACACAAAAAAAAAGAAAAAGAAAAAGAAAGAGCCCAAATTTGTTGCTTATCCAACACTTAGTCACCATTCGATTGAAGTCCTAAAAAAATGATGCCCTGGAAAATCATTAAACATGAGGGCTATGGGAAGATCCAACAAAGTAGAAAATTTGTCCACAAGTCAGTCTCGCTAGGTTAGCCCCATCTTTCGATTCCCATCTTTCTCATGAATTGGCACGAAACTAGGTTAGCTCCACAAGGAAGTCCGCATGGGGTCTGTACGGAGAGGGTCTGCATTAGGTCCACGCGCATGCATGCACATGGCTTTGAGAACAATAGCACAAGGCTACGATGATAATGATAGGATGCCCCAAAAAAGTTAAAAACTGGGTTTGAAAATCCACAGGATAAAAACCGAAGTTGTTTATGAACATAGTTTTATAAAAATGTTCACACACACAGAGTGACAGAGATCTTAAACAACAGAATATCTTGGGCCCACACAAGAGAAGATCTTGGGCCCACAAAAGAGATAACGAATATACACAAAAGTTGCCCTATCACTCACTCAAAAATCAAAAATAGAATCATCATCAAAGCATTGTCCTAGCCACATGAAATTGGTTTCACCATTCCAGCCACTCCTGGGCCAAATTATTGGATAGGTTGTACTTCTTCATACCCATAGTTACTATTTCCATCTATGTCCTCTTTAGCCTAACTCTTTTCCTTTAAGCGCCATCAACCTGCATGGAACAACTCATCCTCACCGGTTTCATTGTTGGCATGCGTTGGACATGTCCAAATGAGTCTCTTAATTTATCACCTATTGATGCAATCCCTAAATGCTCTTGAATGTGCTAATTTCTGGTTTTTTCCTAGTTTTACCACATACCCATCTAAACATTCTCATTTTTGCTACATTCTTGTTCTTCATTTGTTGTTCTCGATTGGCCACTATTTTGATTCATACATCATAGTAGGCCTAATCATTATTTTGTAAAAATTTTCCTTCAATCTTATTTGTCTATGTCGATCACAAAGCACTCCAAAAGCAAGTTTCGACATCAACCATCCAACTCTTAAACTATGTTCGACATTCTCCACAATCGCTCCATCCTTACTAATTGTAGAGCCAAGGTATTGGAAGAGATCTCTTTTTGGTATCTCTCGAGCTTTAGTTCTCACAAGATGCAACTCTTTCTCATAATTAGCATTTTCAGTAATACTTACAATTTCTGGAATGTCATTTAACCTGAACCTATATAATAATAGAGGATAAAAATTAGAAAATTTTTTTTTTTTTTTGATAGGGCAAAGATTAGAGGTAGATCATATTAAGGAGAAACTTTAGGTAAAAACATCCAATCATAAGGCCATTCAAAAATTAAATGCTAAACTAAATAATCTTATTTCAATAGATAAGACAAAGATATGGAAACAAGCATGGAGTTAACGGCATATGGATTGAGCAGCAGCTCGTAGACCACCTGAAAAAGAGTATTCATGTGCAGTGGTTATTACGTGCTCCTGGTGCGCGTGTGTGCGCAGGGGGTGGGGTCCACCTGGGGTCCATCCGAATGGACTATAAAATTATCACCCAAATTTAGATGGATCCCACCAAGTTTGCACCCATCCAAATGGATCGTACACAATTGGATCAACTGTATACCCATCCGAATGGACTGAACTTGTGGGCCCCAGATGATGGGGAGGATGATTGGATGTGGCTATTTTTTGCAGAGAGGAGGGGCCTAGGCAGATCTTCAAATCCCCCTAGGTCCCAGCCCCACAGACTGGCGTGCACAGAGCTCAAGTGCGTGACGCGCACACCGGATGACTACTACTCATATGTGATCCATATCCTGACAAAGTCAAGTAGAAGCTATAGTGGAAACAGTAATAAAAAAAAATAAGAAACTCAGTCTGGAAGAAGTTTAAGAGCATTAAATGTCATTAGAGGAGCTTTTTGAGATACCCAAGCATTAACAGAAAACTGAATGGTCACTCGATCCCGCCACAGAGAGCCCGCATTTGTTCCTGAGCGTGCTGATGCTCCAGTACTAGACCCTGTGCCGCAAACATGGTTCCAGTTTATGACACAACGTAATGAATGAATTTAAACAAAATAAATAGTGGTGCATGTCTTAATTCATAACTATGATTGATGCATTTCTAGTGTTTGATATAGCCAACATAATAATACAAAAGGTAGAAAGGAGAACCCCAGATTACCTGAGTTCCGTGGCCTTGATGGTTCAGTTGCAGGTGACGATGTGGATGATGAAGCCCTTGCCGTTTGAGATGAACTACTTGAAGACATAGGCTCAACCACGAGATCGGGATCCTGTAATGAAGATTTTCATATTAGCAAATAGAGCTCCTTACAATAATATACATAGGAGTGGAGTATCAAAAGAATAACAACTATATGACCAGTTTACAGTATCAATCAACTATTTAAGCTGACCCAATTGCAAAGTAAAGGCTTCATCAACAGAAGAAACTCAAAATCAAAACACTATGTCCTACTTACATTTTTCGGGTAAAGTAAGTCCTTCATTCAAAGATAAACAAAGACGTTATATACTACTTTAATTAGAGAACTGAAAAGAAAAATCATACAAGAAGGAGAATGGAATATCTCAATGAAACATTAATTATGCACTTTGTGATGCAGGACTTGGGGATAGGGCGTGTCGAAGTGCTGAAGCACGTGTCCGCAGACACTATCCGAGATCTCTACAGAGATTTCAACGCAAGCACACACCTCAATGGATAACACCAATTCAATTCTATTAATCAAGTCTGAGATTTCCATCTCTTACATTGCATACAAACAAGAAAAGCAAACTTAGGGGCTAAGAAAACCTAGTCCAATAATAGAAACTATCCTAATTACAACTCTTTCAATAAAATTAGAAACCTATTAACAAATATTAGGAAAATAAAGAAAATAAAAATATTCCTAAACTATCTTGGGTGGGACCACTTGTGTGGCCGTTCTGCGTAACTTTGACACAGCGCATCATGAGAAGATCAAAGCTGTTAGGTCCAAATAGCAACGCCAGAGAAACCAAAAAACTATTACTGGGGTGAGTGGGGTCCACTCCATGAGAAAACACAAACTCCAATGATGTCTTCCATTTCTTGTTCCTAGTAAAGTCCAGAATCCCAAACCAAACAGTACTGCTTGTGTTTAGAAAGCCTAGAATCATTATGCTTTGTTGGGCTAGATGGATAAAAAAGGGCTCATTGCTTTAGTTTTATTGCTGTTGCATATGAGTCCAGAATTCAATCAATGTGATACATGCCTATGTCATTATGTTTTGTTGGGCTAGATGGATAAGAAAAGGCTCATTGCTTTAGTTTTATTGTTGTTGCATATGAGTCCAGCTTTCAATCAATGTGAAAGGCCAATTAAGATTAACAGTCAAAACTGAAAAATTAGTGTATTTTAATGATATCGTCAGAACTACAATATCGCAATGTGGATGACTACATGAATGATGAATATATTGATGATCAATTAAAACCTATCAAAACCTATCAATGGAATCTTCTGCTTACAGATTTAACTTTGCAAATATAAGCACACTCCACATCACACCCCAGAAGTACCCAGAAAAGAATCATTTAACAGGTTTACATACAGATACAGATGAGAAGGGATCCAGTTATAAAAAAAGGAGGGAATATTAAACAATCTTAAGAGTCATACACCACAGGGAAATAAGTAAATCATGCATGGGCTTGCTTTCATGAACAAGAAGCCTTTAAAAAAACTAGTAACTGCATTTATCTATATAAAAAAAAAAAAAAAACTGTACAATGTAGGAGATATATACTGAAACAAAAGGGCCTGAGAGGAGAAAAATACGCAAAAGCAAGTCATATATTCACAGTTATATCAAAAAAAAGTAAATTTGGATTAAGAACCCCTTCTTTGGCTACGTGATCCACATCACCATTGGCACTTGGCTTAATTTGGGTAAAGGAGCACCCAAACTTCTGGCTATATCAACTACTTCTTGAATAATATTTGCAAAATACCAATGAGATTTAACTTGACTGAAAGCCCATCAAATAACACAAAAGGAATCCCCTTCAACCATGATGTTATAAAGGTTTAATTGAGAGGCTTCATGAAGGACAGTCTTAAGTGTTCAACATCTAAAATATGAAGTACCACAATCAACTTTGAGGTATGATAATTGACTAATATTTTTTAAAATAATAAATGCATGCTATATCTTGTTTCTTTCTTTTTTTTTTTTTTTTTTTGTGACAATCCTCCAATAAATCTATCAATTCCTTGAAGTTAGTATTCCTTCTTTGACCATGGAATAAATAAACATTAGGACCTCCACAATCCAAAGGACCTTAGATATAACAGAGGGCAAACCCATAAAAGACTACTTGGTTGTGTTTCTAAATTCAACAAGAAACATGTAATGAGAAGAATCAGTACACTTGAGAGGTGAGTCTTTAGTATAAAAGTTCCTGCTTAAATCGCAAAATCAGATCTTGAGATTTTATTCATCAGCATTTCCACAATTCTAACCATGATACAGTCCAAAAGTATAAATCAAACAGACAGAAGCCAGAAGCAATTACTTAATCATGCAACTCGAAAAATAAGTAGATCCCAAGTGTACAAAAAGCGCGTTTTGAACAGAACAGCACCAGCAACGCTCTATATACCAGTTCCAATCTCAAACTCCAACATTCATCCACAGTTCAAATCACCATCAAATTGCAAAGAAACGAAAAAACACAAACAACCCGGGATAGGGAGAACAACTAACGAAGAACTCGATGCTAGGCACCAACCCAAACAAACCCAAAACAAAATTCACCAAAACTAGAAGAATAAAACCAAAAAAACAAAAAAAGGGTTTTCAAAGAAGACCCACAAATACTGATGGGTTCCGCACTTCTGCTTCAAATTCCACGAGAAATCATAAAAACGAAAACTTTAGAGAAACTGATGGGCAAAAACCAAACAGATATCAAATAAAATCACAAAAAAGAAGAATCAAATCAAAGGAAAAAATAAAAAAAACAGGGTTCTGCTTCAATTTCAACAAGGAATCATAAACCCAGAGTAACAATCAAAATTAGCAAAGAAATCAAAGTGGGATTCGAATTCAAGTGATTAAACATACGATGTAGCGTTGGTAGAACTTGCGCTTGAAGTGGTCGACGACGTCAGGGCGAGAAGCCATGTGGGGTGGGATGAGAATGTTAGACCAGTAATCTGCCCATCGAGGATCGCTCTCGTAATCATATGAGGCCGCTGCGATCTTCTTTATTTGTTGAGGATCTTCAGCCATCTCTTCTTCTTCTTCTTCTTCTTCTTTCTATATTAAATATCGATTGAGAGATTTTGACTATCTTTCTTCTTTCTTCTTCCCCAAATCTTCAGAACAAATACAATGTCTGGAATTCAACAGATATTTATAGATGGATCGAGAGATTGGGAAAGGAAGGGTTTCACGACTTTTGGTCTTTGTTTTTTCTGCCGGAACTGGGACGGAAGTAGGCCTGTGATTGGGACGGGCCGGCTCTTGGTTGTACAATTTCGTACCGAAAAGAATACGGGCCCGCATAGTATTGTCCAATCTAGGTACTAAATTAAACGGGTCAAATCCCGTCCCATACGGGCCTGAACTAGGACAGGTCGGCCTGGGCTTAGTCCGATTCCAGATATAAGCAAAATATTCTCTAATTATTTCTATTGTTATCAGACATTCTGGTGTGAACCGGACTTTAAACCCTTCTTTTTTCCGAGCTTGGGATCAGCAATGCATTATAGCAAGCAAAATGGCGGTGCATAAAAACTTTTTTTTTTTTTTTTTTTGCCAGTGTCAGTAGAAAATCAATAGAAATGAATGAATATCTTATAGGCTATATTGGTCAAGTAATGTAGGAACAGTTAAAAAAAAATTTTCTTATTTTTTTTGCCGTTGAAAGTAAAAAATTAGAAAATCAATAGAAATGAATGAGAATGAATATCTTATATGAGTCAAGTTAAAGTAATATACGATCGATTAAAACTTAATTAACCATTTTTTGTTTTTAGTTGGGGGCAGTTTCAGTAATATATAAATAATTATTATTAAATGACTTTGCAATGGGCCAGGCTGGGCTTGAACGGGCTGGATTCTTTCTGTCTAATCTTAGTCTCATTTTGGCCGGACTTTAAAATGTATTGTCCAAGCCCAGCCCACTGGACTCAATTTCTTTTTTAAACCTTATTTTTTCGGGCTTGGGATGGGCCAGGCCGAGTTTTCTACCCGATTCAACACATCCTAGTGACAGGCCTAGACGGAAATCGGGGTTCAATGGGTTGGATCCGAGGCAGAATCATAGCGGTTTCAGATCCGAATCAAGGTCCCACATTCACCCGAAAAATCCGGTCCGAATCTAAAATAAGATGTGAAAAGCATTAGTATAATTGGCTAAAAGGGTTTAAAATAAGTGGGGTTATTAAATGGTAAATGATTAAAGGTAAGTAGATTATCTGGTGTCGATATCAGTCAAGTTACCTAGGCCCTTAACATTTATATCTATTTTTATGGACTATTTTTTTTTTATAACCAAAATCCAGAGTAACCATATCTAGGATTCTCAAGAAGCTGTCTCAACTGGAATTCCTGAATCATCCTCTCCACTTAAGCATTTAGAAATGCTGAGGTGCTTGAAATTATGAGAATTCAAGATGTTATTTGTGACTTTTCAGGTGGCTGGAATTTGAAATTCCAATAAAAGATAAATTTCTAAGGGATCGCCATCATATCGCTGTCTTTGAATTTCCAGCATCAAATATTCCAGTGAAAAATTCATGTAAAGAAATAGGCACTAGGCCCTTAATATGTGGATGAAATTGTCCACTGTCCATATCCACAGATTCGTATATACAGGATGGAGATTTGGTTCTGATTGTTCCTCATCCTATGTAATTGGATCTACTGGTTGTGAATTTATTGTAGGCTTGAAAGTAGGTTTCATATCCCACTTTACTCTAAATAGGTTTCATACTGCTTTTTTTAATTAATTATGTTATAGTATGAACTTCTGTTCTAATGATTTTTCAAGTAGGGGTCAAATAAAAAAGTGTTAAATGACAACAGGCCAATTAATGACCTTTTCGTCATTCAGCGATGTAAGAAAATAGTTTCTTTACTTCTTTATTTTTTAAAAGAATATGTGCTTTTAAAATTTTAGTACTTTCTTCATTTGACCTTTACTTCTTTTCTTGTATATTGAATTGCCCTCGACTTCATAAATCATGATACTTTACAAGTAAATTACCCATACGGCCCCTAATCAAGTATTGGGATGGAGAAGTTTTGACTTTAGAGATGCACATATACCTTTACTTCTTTTCTTGTATATTGATTTGCCCTCGACTTCATAAATCATAATACTTTACAAGTAAATTACCCATACGGCCCCTAATCAAGTATTGGGATGGAGAAGTTTTGACTTTAGAGATGCACATATATTGTTAAAATCGTGGGACCCTAAGATCGATGGTTGCAAATGGACCATTCAATATTAATTATACTTGGCAAATCCTCAATCCGTAGTGAAACTTCCCAATTCCCATTGCCCTGTGATTGGCATGCATCAAATAGTAAAACTTCTCAATCCCCATCCCCTTATGATTGGCATGCATCAAAGGTGGGCCTCACATTGATTTTTCATGACCCTGGCCCCTATGCAGCTGGTTCTAGCGGGCTTTTATGAGGTGACTACTATAAGTCATTCTCTCTCTGATTTTTATTTGAACAAATCTATTTCATAGCCTTAGCTTAGCAAATTATGTCTAAAATCAATGAGTCTGAGTAGTGAATTGTAGTCTCACTTTCATGGTAAACAACCCAACCACGAATATTTGTGGGCCAAGGATCAATTATTTTCCGACAGATGCAAGAGGTGGGAATTTTTGACCTGGCCCAAACCAAATCATACAATTTTGGGCTTTGGTTAACATTTCTAACCGAATTAAATAAATGGGTCGCTTCAGGTTGAATCATACTTGCTATTCAGCATCCCAACACAACACGAGTCGCAGCTCTCTACCTTGTCAACCCGACATTTAAATTAAAGTTTTTCATTAAATTTTTTAACTTTCTGAATGGAGAAACAGAATTCGTGTAGCCAGCCTCAATATAATTCGGGATAAAGCTTTAATGATGATGATGATGATGATGATGATGAGTTTTTGAACCCAATTAATAAAAGGGTCAGCCTCAGGTTACCCCATAGTGGTCCCATTGCCAACCCTGGTATGAACATGGCCAAACTTATGGTATCAAGAGCAACAATAACAGCAGATGGTCAACATCCCCAAATGAAGATTGAGGAAGTCACTAGATTACAAGCCCACAACGAGGAGTAGAATCACACCATAATGAGATTGATATTTGATACAATAATATCGTCACATGTTCCTGATGTTGCTGATCCATTCCTTCCCCAGAAGCTACCAAACACAAACTCTCCTTCTTCTGATAATTCCTTCATCACCTTCTGTGCTTCCTCAATGGCACACTCATGATCATCACAAAAAACTTCTAAACTAATGTCTCCAGTTAGGATTTCTAAGCTATCCCTTCTAAATGACTCATTTCTCTCTCTTCTCTCTTCCATTCTTCTCCTCTTACCAAATTTTTTACGCGCAAAATTTTTCGACTTCCTTGCCAATTCACAGGGCAGTCTAAGGAAGATGAGGGCAAGTATTTGCAAGATCAAACACTGGCAACAACAGCAAACTACGATGCAATCTGCAGCCAATATGTTCAAATCCTCCATAATGCTATGGATATTATGTAGAGTTGGCTTGGACTATTTGACCCTGCTAATAGAACTCACACAATTCTTGCTCAATGGAAGCGAAGGCTAAAGACCAAACATGAAGGTGTTGGTGGTGATAATGAAGAAAAGGAGGACCGGAGGAGGACGAACAGGAAAAAGAAGAAGAAGAAGAAGAAGAAGAAATAATGGATGATAAAAGAGAAAAAGAACATTACTTGAAGAAACAAAGTCCTTCTTTCTTTGGAAGGGATAGGAAGGGTGAAGCAAGAAGCATAAATTGCAAAGCTTGGAAGGGAGAACTATAATTGCTGTGTGGCTTGTCACCATAACATTCTCCAAGGTATAAATTAGACTTGACATAACTCTTTTAGAGAAGGAAGAAATGGGTTCTAAATTTTTTTTTATGTTCCTTTTTTCTGTTTTTTGTGATTATTATACAATGAAGAGAAACTTGTGGATAATTTCTCCTCAGTATTTATTGTACAATTGATGCCTTTTCAGTGTGATGGGACAATCAAACTTTTTGAGGGGGGAAATTATTGTTGTAGCCCAATGATAGGAAGAGAAACCTTCTATTAAGGGTAATCCCAAATGAAGAATCTAGTAAGCAATGTCAACCAATTGGATCAGCCCTTTGGGTCTTTCATTCTTGGATCTTGGCCCATCATGGATTGGACTTCAGCACAGGTGACGACAACCATTGAAGGATTTGGATTAGATCCAAAAGTTCAGTCTGGATTACCCATCAACCTGGTTTCAAGTCAACTTTTGTATTGGTTTGATTTAGGTCTGTAAACAGCCACAGCCCCAACGATTACCCAATGGACCTTACCTGTATGACCCATTTCATGGCCCCTTTAACAAGTGGGTCTTCGTCCAGGGATGGTATGGCAATTCCCAAATACTGAAATGCCCATCTAGCTCAGAATCATACATAAACATACAATAATATAATAATATATTATATAACAATTGATTGACATAAATATGTATTATAAATAAGTTAGATTACATATGTTAGCATATTCAAAATAATTGGGTGAGTATGCAGGGTCCATTCCATGCAGCCTTGAAGTCCAATTCTGATTCTAGTCTATGTAGAATTATAATGATTTTTTTTTCATGCTTCAAATTGATTACGATAAATTGGATAAATTTCATAGTTTTTTTTTTTTTTTTTAATTTGTTCTGCTGCAGTACCTCAACCTTGCATGAGAGGGGTTCAAGAATCCATTTTCTTTTGTAAGGGTGTTTCTCTGTGACCTTTGTAATAGAGATCTCTCTAAGGCCCAAGTGAGCCACCTGGGGAGTGGAGTGTTTAAGGGGGTTTCACGGATAGAGATTTCTCACTGATATCTGCCATTGGAAATAGAGACAGGCTTTTAATAGTTAATGAGATCCAACAACTCTTAGGCTAATTGGATGGGATTGAGAGTTCAACCACGAAAAAATCATCAACAAAGAAATACAAGGAAAATTCAGGGAAAAAATAACATTCAAGCTCAATCCGACCTACTGAGATCAGGAATCCTGCTTACTAAATGGGTCAGGTCAGACTCTCGCTAATAGACTAAATACAATCCATCTATGCATTCTTAGGACTCAACCCAAGCCAGAGCCAAATTTCATGTAGGTAAACCCAATATACCCAACCCAAGCCTGATTATAAATTCCCTAAGTGCAATTTAAGTAGAGCTGAGACGAATCGGGTTGGGATGGGGTACCTGAATTTTTTGATTCAGTTTATTTTTGAAAGGATATGAAGTATAGAAAACTTACAATACTTTCATATAGCACGATGTACAATGATATACACATGATTTACACGTGAGTTTTACACATTCTAAGTCTGATAATCAGGTTGAATTAAGGTACAAGAAACCCAAACCCAAACCCATTAAGTTGGGTCATGTGGGTTCAGGTTTGGCTCATCTGAGCGGCAACCAACTCCCCACGGCACCTTTGAATGACAGCCAGCGGGGTCAGCTACTAAAGAAGTAGAATAAAAAGGTGTATGTACTATGTAGTAATATGAAAGGGTGTCCTTTTGAAAAGAGCAGACCATCATCATATCAGGTAAAAGTTAGGCCAAGGCCTAGTGTGAAATTACCCTGCTATTTGTGCAGATTTATACATTGTTTAGGATCTGTGTGAATCTTCAGAAACTGGTTTATGTGTAAATGTGGGTTTATGCTTCGGACAATGCCAGTCCCTCTAAACTGCAGTTTTGTTCTTTTCCATAACCAATTACGAGTAAACAAACTTGCAAGCAATTTAGATTCACCAGAGACAACTGAATTATTCCAACGACCCATAAGGGTCCCTTCATGTACGCACAGCGTGGTCCATGGAGGCCATTGGTTGGAATCTTTGCCAGCTGTCACACAGGCCCTTCAGAAATCCGGGTTCAAATCATTCCTCTTATGTTGCTTAGACACATTGTTTCTAGAAGTAGAATAATTTGATATGTGCTCACTTTCTTCAGAAATGTATCTATGACTCTTTCAAGAAACTCATTTGGCCACTTGTTTTTTCCGGGAAAGAACAGTGAATTCAATACATTTCAATGTACAAAACAGTATCTGACACTTGAAAAATTCAAACAGCAAGTACTATTAATTATTAACAGCCAAAAAAAAAAAAAATGAGCCATAAAAAATCATCCCTATAAATGAAAGGGAACATATATACTGGAAATGAATGAATGAACATATGTAAAGAGAATATGGAACCTGATCTAAAACTCCCTCTCAGCTGGCCAGCTAGCTTGGCTGAAATTGATACTGTAATCTTGAGTCCCAAATGCCAGCCTCTGGAACAATCTGATTTCCGCAGACTGCTGTGCCGAATTGAAGAGTTCACTTTGGCCTGGTCTGATGCCATTGGTCAGATCTGCGGAGTCATCTATACAATCTAGAGCTCTCACCACCTGAACACAGAATAAGAGGTATTGGATGAATGACTTACTGCGTAACCTTTAAATCCATAATATGGTGCAAGGGTCTTCAAACTTGCAGTGAGACAGACCCACCTTTGATGCACAAGAATGTTGGATATGAAGACCCCACCATGGATGTCATAGGCTCTCTTCTATTAGTCACATCAACCCATTGTAGAGCTTGGTAAACAGATTTTTTTTTTGTCACCACATTGGGGACTTGAACTCACTCTTACACACACCTATGTCCCTAACCAGTTGGGCAAGTCAGGGACGGTAAATGGACAATTTTAACAAATTTTGTACGACTATGAAATATCCATTTTCTTGGTGTTCGTGAATTACTCGGGCCAACCAATCAAGGTGATGAAGGACATGTATAGATCAAAGGCACCCTTCAAATCCAACGGTCTGCCCTGTCTAGTTGTAGTACCTTACAATTGTGTTTTTTTTTATCATCCAACATCTGCACTTGTGAGACCTACCTTTGGTGATCAAAACCATACATATACTTGGCCACAGAATGGAGCTACCTCCATAAATGGATCAATAATGATCCTGGCTATCCAATTGGTGGCTTGTATTTCAACTACAGCCAATGGTCCATGGATAAAAAACAAAAGTTTCTGGAGGACAAGGATCATCCACTGGGTAGCATTTTGGGATACCCTGCCCTAGTGATGGGCCAAATATATAAATTGTTTGTCTCACCTTGACAGTTGTAGGGCTAAGCAAACTGTACTGTGCAACCTCTAACATAAAAGCAAACATATCTTTTCTCATGAAATAAGAGGCATGTATGAGTCATTTGCTGCAAAACCACCTGACTCATTCGAGGTCTCTTGACAGCTGAATGCCGAACACATGCTGCAGCTGCTTCAATCATCCGAAACATCTCACTTTCAATATAGTTCTTTTCAAGCCTTGGATCAACTAAACCCTCAAAATCTTGAGCATCAAGGGCATGACTCATCAATGGTCGAGCCTGAAAGATAAGCAAGCATTAGTGGGATGACATCTTTCAACCCTGTGACTGCAATCCTTAAAAAAACCTCAAATACTGTCGTTCTTTGAGGTTGGAAAATTAGTGATGATTTTTTTCTCCATTTAATCTTAAAAAAGAACATCATAAATTTATAATGAGGGTTGACGCAAGTCAATACTTCTTGTTGGATAATCCCTTCTTAATTATATTTTAGCTGTATTTAAATACATATGTATACAGGTAAATTTTTAAATGTCTAAGAGTCAGGTTGTTAGATATCTTAGCTTCTTATCTGGATAATCTAGTCCTGCCCCAACTCAAAGTACATTATGGGTTTAAATCAGTCTCAGGAAGATCTGGTTTATAGTAAGTTGAGTTAAATACCTACTATAAATGAGTCATGAAGGCCATTGTTGTTGGTATGAATATTATTGAAAACTTTGCTTTCTCCTCGTAACCCCGCTAAAGGTGATCAAGTTCTTATAATTTCTTTCCTTATCTATTTCCTGCTTCAGTTATTTCTATTTTCTAGTACACCTGTTGTCTATGTTATTTTACTTCTTTTTCTTCTCATAAGCATGTTCCTGCGGTTGAGCATATGCTTAAGAATCTTAAGCTTGACTAATGGAAGAATAAAGGTAAAGATAAAGGAAAGGGATGAGGGATGAGGGAAATACAGAAATAAAGGAACAATAGAGAATGTCAAATGTGGTCCAATTATATTCCCACCACACCATCATATCCATACCATGAGGGGCCCTCTTGCCTCAAACAGTCAAACGTGGCCCCCATGAGATCCTTCCAAGAGTCAAACCTGCATAAGCTGGCAGGATGCAATGGCTGAAGAGCTGATCGCTCTAGAGGCAAATGAAAAGTTGAGCTGCAGAAAAGCAAAGTGAATGAAGATTTAATATGCACACGAATAAAGCTTACCCATTCAACCAGACTCTCATCTCCTAATGGTTGAGATGCATCAACAGGCTTGCGCCCAGTGATAAGCTCTAGAAGCACAACTCCAAAAGAGTAAACATCAGACTTTTCCGTCAACTTTCCACTTGACGCATACTCCGGTGCCAAATATCTGAAAAAACAAATCAACTATGAGGTATTGATATTACCACAATATGTTATTTCATTGTTTGAAAGGTAACATGCCTGGAACCCGCAACCTCGTGGTTGCAACAAGGAGCACCTTCCAACTGTGCTACAGGCTCTTGTCCAAGATATTTTATTTTCCATTCATCCATTTTGAACAATTTGTAGGGCCCGTGGAGTTTGCTGAGGTTCTTAATTACATACTTGGTTTCCATCTTCAATGATCCTGACTTATGATTTGATGGGCCTCTCTGTGGATGGAAGGTGTCCTATAAACTCAATATTGGAGAATCCTAGCAATCCCTTGGCCAATTTTTAGGATCACTGATTCTTTTCCTAAACATCTATTTGTTGTCGTGAAGGTTAGAATATCCTAATTCACCCAAAGGAGAGGTTAGGATTTTTCAATCTGGAAACAGCATTTAGCGCTCTTCAGCAACAGTGGGGGTGATGAATTACAGAGTTGGGAGCCTCAGTAGACTACATATTTCTACGGCGCAGGACCCTACGTCAAATCCACAAACTAGATGCTCACAGATAAAGCAAAATTTAGCAGATATGCTGATTAAGTATGGATCTCTTACCCAAAGGTGCCCATTACTCTTGTAGTTACATGAGTGAATGAGTCCAGAGCTAACTTAGCAAGCCCAAAATCGGAAACCTTTAATACAAGAAATCACTTGAAAATTAGAAACATAAATTTTTGGCAGCAAAAAAGGACAAAACAGATAAGAAGGGAAAAGGATGTTAAGAAAACAGCATTCATAATATTTGCCATACCTGAGATTCAAAATTGTTATCTAGGAGAATGTTTGAAGATTTTATATCCCTGTGAATAATCCGAGGGTGGCCTAACAATAAACACAAAGAGAGACAAGGATACAAGTTAGCAATAAACGCACATATAAATATATATATATATATATATCTATATATGTATATGTTTATATAGGTATTCAGATGAAAAGAAAAGAGAAAAAACTAAAAGAAGTTAATGGGTACTGAACATCATCATCATCATCATCATCAAAGCCTTGTCCCAACTAATTTGGGGTTGGCTACATGGATTCTGTTTCTTCATTCCGATCTATCCCAATCCAAATCCTCGGGTGCTGAACCTCAGCAAATATAAAGGTTTCTAAGGTGCCCATTTCCATCTATTATGACAATATCCAACCAGATCTGCCAAACCAACCCAATCTCAACATGTAATTCAGGACCCTTAAAATTTTGAGGTGGATCGGGTTGACTTTTCCGTCCTGATTAATAAGTGGGTTGATTAGGGATGAGTCATATTCAACCAACCACGCCGACCTAAACCCAACTGATGCACTACAACACTTGGAGTCTCATACTCAATTCAAAACCGACCTCTTAAATAAGGGTCCAGGTTCATGCTTTTAACTTCTTGATTAGGTAGATTAGGTCAGGTCAACATTTTTTACCCATTAATTGAATGGGCGGGGCTCAGGTTGAGCCCATACATGCTACCCACAGTGCTCAACCTGACCCATCCCGTTGCCACCCTTACATAGACTGTTGATTGAAGTGGCCCCACCACAGATGGAGATCATCTCCAACAACAGAAAGTTGTAGTGCATCAAACTTTGGCCCTTCTATGGACAGTTGCATTCATTTCTTCTTGACTGTCTATTTATCAGTAACCAATGAAAAGTCAGGATCCTCTGATCTGTGGAAACTAGATTATACCCCATTCATTGAGGCCCTTCAGATCAACAGTCAGGATCAGTTAAATCTGTCCCCACATGGCAAAGTCCACCTCATCATATTTGCATTGTAAAATGTTTTAGGACCCTAAACACCTCTTGAATTCTAAAATATAAATAAATAAATAAGAATTACAGTCTTCATGTAAGTAAGCTATTCCACGAGCTGCACCATCAGCAACCTTAACCCTAGTTGCCCAATCCATAACTGGTCTTCCATGCCCTGCAAAATGCATAGCCAGTCACAGTATGTCAGCAGACTGAGAACATCAAACACATTACTGAAAAACTGAAGCTTACATTGTACATATCACATAAGTTTGCAAACAGAAATCAAAGAAATTGATAATACTGACAACTTTGGAGTAAACACATGCTTTGCCAATAAACTATACATGTGGATCATTGCTTCAACTAAATGCCCTATTTTTCAGTCATTTACATGCCACTGATTGGATGGCCAGGACTATTGGTACGGAGCTATGGCCCATCACATGATGAAGCACATCAAATGAGTGGCTGAGGTTAGCCACTCAAAGGTGGGCTCCACCTACATATTTTCTAGTTGAAGAAAAAGATGTCGGTTGCCTCTATTGAGTTTTCATATTTTTATTTTTATTTTTATTTTTATTTTTTATAATAGAAGGTGTCCCAGACCTTTGGGCTAGACTAATCCCAACGGGCCTAGGGGCAATCAAGTAAATCTCCTGTGGCCCCAGTATGGTAGCGCAGTTTCGAACCCTCAACCTTCGGGAGCGAACTGTGGTCCTAGGCCAACTGAGCTACACCTCGGGGTTTATTGAGTTTTCAAATATACTTTGTTGTGTTACAGGTTTATTATACAAGTAAAAAATGATGAAAATATGAATTACCATGAAGATGATAATAAAGAGTATTGTTTGGGACATAGTCATAGACAAGCAATCTATGATGATCAGATATGCAGTACCCCACAAGTGAAACCAAATGACGATGGTGCACACGGCTGATAATTTCAACTTCGGCTCTGAACTCACGCTCCCCCTGCCCACCACCGACTTTAAGCTGTTTTACAGCCACTTCTCTTCCATCTGGTAGGCATCCTTTGTACACAGGACCGAAGCCACCCTCACCCAGAAGATTTTGCTCTGAAAAGCCATTGGTGACGTGTAATAGTTCCTCATATGTGAACCATGATCTTGAATTGCCTAATCCACTTGGCTCTGGTGGCGAGTACACAAATCCACTTCTATGGGAACCATTTCCTACGAGAGTAGCGGAAGATGGGGACTTCGAATATGGAAAATCTGCATGGCAAAAGGCCCCATTAAGATCTAGCGAAGACCAACTTTTTTGCAAAATTAAGGTTATTCCTTGACCCAAAAATACAAATATTATAGGGGTTTGAGCCTGAATATATGGGCCTATGGGTTGACAATACAAATTCAAAACTACTTTAAATCTATGGGCTAAGCCATGGATAAATTCTCGTAAAATAAGCCAAACTGGACATTATAGACATTCAATATTAGTACTGTCTAAACATTGGACATGGATCACTGCTGTATTTCATTGATAATCAAATAGCAGGAGACAGTTGGTAAAAGGGCTATGATTGTATTTTGTCTTTAGTTTCTTGGTAGGGAAGTAAAAAGTGGGTATTTTTTTGTCATTTAGTGGAGAAAGGAGGTTGCTTTTTTATTTTTTATTTAAAAAAAAAAAAAAAAGGAGGGAGTTTTGAAGATGTGTACTTTTGACGTGACCCCTTGTCTGAAAAATGGAGGCTTAATGTTACTTTCACTTTAATAGTAAATTCCCAAATGGACAGAGATCAATCACTGAACCTTGAGCTCACCTTGGCATACTTGACAACACCAAGGAAACAATGCATGTCATCAGATTCAGGATCATATAGTTCCCGCAACCATAAATTGAAATTTGGAGAAAAATGAGAAGGCTACTGAGATGTAATTAGACAATGGATATAATTCCCAACTGAAAATGAATTACAGTGGTGTATAAAACCATAAAGAGAAATGTAAGTAATTGAAGAGCTAAGACAATGCTGAAGAAACTACCTGACATATGAGAAGAACCCATCGGTGCAGGAATAACATAGCCACGGCCATATCCAACCACCTTTTTCTTTTTCTTCCTCACATACCAAACTGCTATTCCAATGAGACTTAGAAATAGAACACATACTACCAAACCAATTGCCACGGATGTTCCAGCCTTCATCCTGCCACTTCTGGAGATCTCATTTCCCACTACTACATTAACATTTGAATTATTCAATGACTTCGTTGATGAGGGGACAATTGGAGCGCTAGCATTTCCTGGAGGGTCTGGAGTAAGGGGAGAGGATAAGGGTGGGGTAGATGTAGTTCCAGCAGTGGAAGAGTTACTTGGAGGAGGAGAAGCCGTGGGTGATGTCCGATCTCTTGAGGGTGGAGGAGACGCAATTGGAATGGCATTTGGGGAAGGGGGAGGTGCTTGATTGGAACCAGATGGGGAAGGAGACGGTAGGATGGGAGGTGGAGGAGAAGTTTCTGGCAGACTTGCAGATGGCGGTGGTTGAGAATTGGCAGGCTTTGGGGGAGAGTGAATGGGTGGAGGTGGTGAGATGACGGGTGGAGAAGGCGAGACTGCTTGAGGAGTTGGAGGAGGTGGGGATGAACGCGGAGGAGAGGCAGCAGCAGGAGTAGTTGATAATGTTGGGGGAGGTGGGGATGCAGGAACTGGTGGAGGGGAAAGGGTAAGAGGAGGTGAAGCTGAAACTGGAGGAGGTGAAAGGAGGGGAGATGGAGAGGGGCGAGATGGAGGGGAAGATGTCGGAGGTGCTGAAGATGGAACGGGAGGAGGAGGAGGAGATAGAGAGACTGTTGGAGGAGCGCTGGATGATGGAGGGGACTGCAGAGGCGGGGATGAGGAAGGATTAGAAGAATTTGAAGGTGTTACATTGGGAGGAGACTGTGTGGGAGAAGGGGAGGAAGGAGGTGGTAAAGTAGTAGCCAAAGGTGGTGGAACGATGTTGGGAAGAGATAAAGGGGGAGATGATGAATTTGCCATCCTCACTCAATTCTCCCTTAGCAGACAAAAAAAAAAAAACCAAATCACCCAAAGTTAAATATTCAAAACTCTGAATTCTCAACTCGCAGTAGGCATTTGCAAAACCAGCAACTTTCTTGAAGAGAACACAATCACCAAACTGCCTTTTTGAGTCAAACACAATCTCCTACCTTTCCTGATCTACACATCATATCTTCAAACATTCCTGACTTAATTCCTAACCTGTAAACTTCATCGAGCAGAATTCAAATCACAGAACTCCCTTGTCAGCTGAACCCAAATAACAAATGACTCTTTTGAGCAAAACCAAATGGCAGAGACCTCTTCTGAGCAAAACCCCATATCACAAAGCTCCCTTCTGAGACAACCCCAGATCACTAAAATTCCTTTCTGAGCCAAACCCAGCTCAAAAATCTCTTTCTTAATTCCCAAAACAGAAATATCTTCAGAGCAAAACCCAATTCACCAAATCCTACCTCAGCAAAGCCCAAATCCCGAATCCCCCCATCACCAAAACCGATTCCAAGCAAAACCCAAACCACCAAAAACTCGACCGAGCAAGGAAAGTCTCTCAACCCATCCACATCTACAAAGAAACCCCAGAATTCCTAAACTTTCCTACCCCTTAAAACAATTTCTAAACTTGACCAAATGCAGCATACCCAACACCAGAAAAACAAGGAAAGTTCAAAAAAACTCACCTTTCCCTCTTCATTGTTAAAAAAACCTCACCTTTCCCTCTTCATTGTTAAAAAAACCTCACTTTTCCCTCTTCATCTCTACTTCCTGAAAAAAAAAATCCAATTAGAAAGAGATAAGGAGAATTCCAAGCCACCTCCCTCTCTCTCCAACAGATAGAACACTTTGAACGGCAGAACAGGCTTCTTCAGCAGCAGAGAAAGCAGGCAAGAGGCAAAAGCAAAAGACAAGATCTCAACTTCCACAACGTTGAAAGCAAACGTGAGAGCGACTCAACATTTCCTCTTTATTCTTATCATGCTTATTAGACTAGCAAGACAAAACTCAATCATACATTCATGCCCCCATCACAAAACCACAATTATAAAAATGTCAAATGGGAGAGGTGGGTGATCGGATTAACCGGCCATGATGCAATTTTTAAAACTTAAAATCGACCCACGACCATTAAAGAGTCTCTGCTGCCAGTTGCTTTTGTCAGCAGATGAATATCTCCCATTCATCTCTCTATTTAAACCCCTTTTCTTATGTCTTAAACCCTCTTTTATATGTGTAGTTGTTAATGCTTCTTTGGCTCTAAAACCGATTTTTTTTGGGTAGCTGTTGATGTTTCTCTGGCTTTAAAACCCCCTTCTTTATATGTAGTTGTTAATGTTTCCATGGCATTGGACTTTTTTATTTTAGGGGATTTGGGCTCTGTTTCTACACAAGGGGGCTGGACCAGGATCTAATTTTCTGATTCATAGTTAAATGGGCCAGGATTGGGCCCCTCGCAAGGCATGCTAAAGGCTGATTCTGGCCCAACCTATTTAGGATAGAGACATAATCATTATCATCGTTAGCAAAGACTCGTCACAACTATGCTGGCGTCGGCTGCATGAATTCTGTTTTTCATATCTTTCTTAAGTCAGATCCTCAGATAATTTACACTTCTTCATATTTGTTTTTACTACCTTCAGCATACTGTATTTTGCAAATGGGATGGACCTGGACCGACTTTGAGGGCAATGGTTTGATCCGGCCTAAATATTAGGCGTGATAACTAAATCGGCCAGGAATGGACAAACTTTGGCCTAGATCGATCAAGCAATAATTTACCCTCACTTTTATTTACATCTTCATATTTGATTCATTATGGAAGAATATGAATCCATGAGCAGGGGTATTCATTCTGGAAGAATATGAATCCATCAGTAGGGGACATCGCTTAAATTCTGATTGCTCAAAGTTATGTATCAATTTATCATTTATTTTACTTGTAATAGTTGCTTACGGCCTGTTTGTTTGCATTTGAATAAATTGACGCATCTGGGCTGTTTTTCGCTTAGGTCCCATCTATATGCTTTGGGTCAATTTGTCTAGTTTGTTTTTAATTCCTAATGTATATAAGTGAAGTGGGTCCTAAAATTGGAATATTAAAGAAGTGAGGAGTAGATAATACGAAGTAGGATGAAAATGGGACCCTCTATGTCCTAGATTTGATTTACTAGAGTGATGAGTGGGCAATCATTTCTTATGAAATGGGAGAGTAGTGTTCATTTGTGAATCTTCTTATTTTCTTTTTTCAGTTTTAGCTCCTTTATTAGAAAGATGTCACTAAGAATTTTTATTCGATATGGAGCGTAGAAGTGGGCATTTAAAGAAGAGATGATTTGTCGAGGCATTTTCATTCTTTTTTCATCAGTTATTTTAGCAGGAGGAAATATAGAGCTTCTCATCCATTGATCATGAAAATGTGGTTCAACACAATCCAATTTTCAAGTGATCAATAGGTTCGAAATAGACCAATGCCCGAATTTTCCATTTCCTTTTAATTCAATTTTCATAAAAAGAATGGTTATTAGATGTTCATTTTTTGGATGTTCACCTTTGATAAGACATGAATTCCTATGTATTATATGCAAATAAAGAGGTCCCTGACTCCCTTCTCATTCAATTCAAAAGATGTGGAAGAAGTGAATAAGCAGTCAAAACCATTATATATGTCCTTCACAAGCTGGTACTACTGTTTCAACCTTAGCTAAGAAGAGAAATGACCACAAGATGAGTCATGGGCCTATGATAACTCTAAAAATAATCTCTTTTGTGATTTAGAGCTTGTTTACATATTAAAGCGTTTGGTAAATCTCTAATTATATTTTCTGATTTTAGAGTTTACTTACAAATTAAAGCTTTTGTCTCTAAAAAAGTAAGCTAAGAGGGGATGCCTTTTTTAAAGCTTTTTTTTTTTTAACAAAAGTGGATTGAGTGAACAACGCCAAATTTACAATGTTTTGGATGAAAATAAACTCATAAATTTTCAAAATGATGCAAAATGACAGGTTCTACATTGTAATTTAATAAAAGGTGGGCCCCAATTACCATAATTCCTAAAGGTGCACCCCAATTACCTATGAAATAAGACTTTATTTTTTATGATTTTACCGAACACACAAATTGTAAACTAGAACTTAAAAATTAAAGTATTTTTAGACCTTAATCTAATAAACTCTTATTAACTATATTAAATTCCCAAACGGCCCCTTAGTGTGGCTTAAACAGACCCCACATCCTACTTGAATATTACTTTGATTAAGTGAAATTTGAGCTCCCATTCATTGGTGTGTGTAGTATGAATTAGGAGTGTTCACAGGCTAGGCCAAGGCATGTTCAAGCTTTGCCTGACTTTAGAAACAAAGCCCATACCTGTCCCACGCCTAACATGAGCCATAAATGCTAGGCCCAAGCCTGCCCATTTAGTCAATCAGCTAGGCTGAACCAAGCTTATATTAGTTGCTTGGGCATTTTAGAAATTCTCTGGACAAATTTATTACTAAATTACAAGCGGGCTAGGCTGGACCGCGCTTTGGGCCATTATTATATATTAAAGAGAAAGGTTTAGGATTCGATTTTGACTGGTAGTATTAATTTTGACCGGAAGTTACATTACCTTTTTTTTTTCAAAATCTTACATGTTCTCTTCCCACTCCTATCTTATGCAACTAACTACTTTATGGCTTTATCAAAATCACTTATCTACTCTCTATTTTTCTTCTTTTGCAAAGGCTCTGGTTTCATCCAAATTCTACCATCCCCTTTCTACTCCAATTCTCATTCCCTTTCTACTCTAACTCTCCCATTTCATTTCTAAGCCACTAGCATTTGGATTACATAAAGAGGTACTCACAACCTCTTTTCTTTCTTTCTAAAAACTATTATTATATATTAAAGAGAAGGGTTTAGGATTCAATTTTGACTGTTAGTTTTAATTTTGACCGAAAGTTACATTACTTTTTTTTTTCAAATCTTGCATGTTCTCTTCCCACTCCTATCTTATGCAACTAACTGCTTTATTGTTTTATCAAAATCACTTATTACTTGGTTTCATCCAAATTCTACCATCCCCTTTCTCCATTTCTCATTTCCTTTCTACTCTATCTCTCCCATTTAATTTCTACACCACTAGCATTTGCATTACATAAAGAGGTACTCACAACCTCTTTTCTTTCTTTCTAAAAACTATGAATTTTTTTAATGCATAAGTTTTTAGATTATAATATTGGTCATATCCGTGCTTAGCACGGGTTAGTATGCCAGTTCTCCATCCAAGTAGGTGTGCTCCAAATATTAAACAGGTCTACCTTTTACATCCAAGACCGGGCCAAAGCGGGCTGGGCCTGGATTGGGCTCGGGCTGGCTCAGCTCAGCCCATGAGGACCCTCCCCTAGTATGAATTGCTTGGATTTTACAAAAAGTAAAGGAGGCACCAGCCAACAGCAGATCACATACTGAGCACAGATTCTTCCTCATAATGATAACTGACCTTGAAAGTAAAAGAAAAGTCAGCCTTTACAAAGGTTCAAACTTGAAGATCATACCATGTTGAATTTGGATCCTCAATTTAATGTACAATGAATTTGCATTCAATTGTTCCCTCTGGATTATTGAGTGTTGGCCCATCATTAATGATCAAGGAATTATATTGATTGGCAAGTTCCCGAGAGACAATTAAATTGAGACTTTTGATTTGGGGCCCACTAGGTCCTGTTCAAATCTTCATTAATGAAATCTGGTGCAAATTAGAGTGGGGAATTTTCTTGACTTTCCTGTGTATGGAGGAGATCACTTTTCATGCTCAATGCCCCTGAATTCAGGGTGTCCCAGCCCCCAGCCCATCTCTTTTTGTGGTAGAAAATCGTTAAAAATCTTACGATTAAAGTGATATTCATCGTTAAATTGAATTCAATAAAAATTTAGCACTCTAGGCTTTAGAACCCTGAAATTAGATATGGACGTTTTGGCATCCCACCTCTATCTTTGGCATTAATCAAATTAAGGCAACCACATAGGTTTTCTGCATTGTTCAAAAGAAACACATAATTCTGAATTGTTAAAAGAAAGGCATTTGCTACCGCAGAGGGTTTTGGACATGGCGGGAATTGGGGTGGAGAAAGCAGTTGGCTGATTTTCTTTGAGCCTATTTGTTTGCATAAAATCAAAGGAATTTAACTCATATGAATTCATGGTCAAATCAAATGAGATCACCTAAAGTTTCGGAGGTGAGGGATGAAGGATTTAAAGTAACGATGACTTAATACGACTTTAACATTCCTATTGTAAGTGCCTAAGAATTACGGACTTAGTTAAATAGGATTTGCTGTAAAGCTTTTGAGAAAGAAAGTAACTCCTGAAGTTTGAAAAGGAAAGAAGAAGATTAGAGGCCCTGTCTGCAGCCAACCGAAGGCACTCCGACGCCTCAGTTAGTTCAACAACTCAACAAAAGGTGAATGAGTGGAGAAGAAGAGAGAGCTAAAGATGTGTTGTATTTGCATACATTTGCTGGTTTTACCTCATGCATATATATAGGCGCCGGTCACCTCAGATCCTCCCTTAGTGGAGGTAGGTGGAGATATTGTCCAATCGGGCTATACACTTTTTCTTCAGTAGAGATAGGTAGAGGTACTGTCCCATCGGAACATACCTTGACCTTTTGCATAATTGCTAATGTGATCGTTTGATAAGATCTACGCCTTATCTATATCCGGCACTCATCTTATCAGTCAGCACGTAGCCGCAATTTCATTAATGTTGATTGACATCTAGTTACCCACATCGGTCGACCGAGCTGATGGAGATACCGAAGTCAAGTACAACCTTTTTGTAGATTCACTTTGGCACTATTGTCGAACTGTGCAGGCTTCGACACCATTACCGAGCTGCATAGGATGAGACGAGGTCAAGTGGTACTTTTACCGAAGCTAGCCCAAGTCTGGTGTGAAGTGGTGATGCTACTGAGCTCAGGAGACCGAAATCAAGACAAGCCTAATTAGTACTTTTACCGAGATCAGGGCTTATATCTGAATTACGAAAATGCCCCACGCACCTATGGTTACCAAGTTCGGTGCAAATATTATAACAGCATAAAGTAAGTTGACAGCAAGAACCCATCTAAGAGGGTCTCTAGACTCTCAACTCTCAAGAGATAAGGGACTTTTTTTTTTATATTATTATTATATCAACTCCTTGAACCCATTCCTCTGACTAGGTCAAAACCTAAAGATGATTTGAAATCTTCTCAATCAGTCATTTAAAATATCATAAACATCTCAGGCTGTCATTTTGAATTCCAGTATGACATGATTTGTGCCTTCTAATTTTATACTCATGATGAATATTTTAAATGCTTAACATCCAACATCTTATACATAAAGCCTCCACTTTCATTTTATCAACACAACACTCTGATGTGAGTTATTGAAAGTTACCATGTAACAAATGCACTTTTTTCTCTAAAAAAAAACCTTTTTTTCTCTGTTTTTGTGTGTGTGTGAGAGAGAGAGAGAGAGATTGATTTGCAATTTCAATGAATTTCATTGCCACCCTATAAGTTGTTTGTGCAGAGCAGAAATTTGGCTTTCCACACAAATTCATGAAAATGTCAGTATTAAGTAACAAAGAAAAATGCCCTTGTGGAAAATAGTTTTCTCTTTTCATGAAGAAAGTGCCCCAAGTAGAATGAGCTGTGGGCCATAACATTTTGGCCATCAGATTGATTTGTACAGTGTGGTGTTGGTTAAAGTACCGAACGCTGTCAAATAGAATTTAAACTAAAACAATGGTACCCGATTTGCCGAAGACTGCAATTGTGATCTGCGGAAGAGGAAGAGCAGACAGTGTAGTAGATCTGCAGCCGAGGCACGTCTGAGGACGCTCTCTTTAGGACGAGTTCCGGCCCTTTGGATCAAATCCAGGTGCGAAAGGGTATCTCAGCAGAACCGGCCCCAGGATACAACGGCTAACCTTCAGGTCCGATCGCACGAGCAGCCTGAAGCGTAAAACTCCCTTTTTGTATGTATGCTCAGAGGAAACAGAGTAGATGAAAGCAGAGAATCGTTTTTTGTCATACAAACGAAGATGGAGATACTGTATTTTATATAGATACAGATCTGTTCCGTTAGGGATTTAATCCCTAACGTTAAAAAAAAACAATTAAGGCCATATTAATCACTAACGTTAAAATAACCCAACGTTAAAAACGCAAAAGAAATAAATTTATTTTAATGAAAAAGTGTATCAGTAGATGGGCCCCCTAAAGGCCACCTGGCCTGGATTTGCACCCCCCCTGCGCGCGATATACACGCAGGATGCACGCCCGGTTAAACGTTTTCCGGACCAGCCACCCCGGGTCAAGCCCGACTCGCATGCGCGCATGGGGCCCATGGCAAAATGCTCCAAAAGTCTTTAGAAAGTATAGGATTGAAAACTCTTATAAAGCCTCTTCAAAAGTTGAGTTTTAGCAATGTGGGATGGCTTGTTTTTCAACAACCTACACTACCCATGACAAAAGAGCAAAAAAGCAAAAAGGACAAAAACCACTTTTGGAAGTTTTGAAACACACAAAACCCAACATGTGGCCCACCTGAGAAGCTATCTAATTTGAACATGGAACAAGGGAGTCTACGAGATGGGACCCATTTTCAGATGGGTTGAATCTTCTTAAGGCAAAACAGCAAAGACTAGCAAAAGCTGAAGGTGAGAGACCATGTGGATCCCTATGTTTGAAAATTCCACTCCCCATGTGAAATATGATTGTTGGAAGCCACTCCTTTATTCCAGCAATGAAATCACATCACACCTCTCTCTCTCTCTCTCTTTGATGTTTTTTTTTTTTATTATGGAGTAGGACTTGGACTTTCATAAGCCCATATTTTATCCTAGAAGTAGTCATATGGCACGTGCAATGCAGGTGAAGATGTGTGGGCCACTCATTTGGCAAGAGAGAAAATGGGTCTCCAGAAAAACTGGACCCGAATTGAAATACATGCTGGTCCAAGATTTGGTCACATTTTTAATCTGGATCTGTGTTTGCATCTGGACTTGAATGAAATTGGAGTCTGGGGTATCATTGTAAGTCCAGATGTAAGCTCATACATGCTCCTTACATTGTTCAACCCAACCTGAACCTGACCTCACCAGACCTATTGACATTCCTAATTTAAATCATTGAGCTGAATTATGTACTTTGAATTGGTATGAATGAAGAATTATCATAGTTACAGGATTCTTTTTTATCAAAATAGTAATGCAGTAATACTTTAGATGTTGTGTATGAAAGCTACAATTTTCTCATCAATGACTGACTACCTCTACATTTCACCAAGGCCCCTTTGTTTGCTCAGTACTAAATTATCGCGGATTCTAAGTAAAACTTACTGTGATAGGGGGTAAAACTGAAAAAAATAAGATTGGGATCTACAAAATGACCATCTAGTCGCCTCTTCGACCGAAAAACACTTATCTAGCCATTATTCTAGTAAATCAAATCCTATGAAGTTGGAGCTACTTTTATCTCTACCTCATATCTTTCATTTCTCACCCCTCTAAAATCTCTATGTGAACCTCGCTTGATTAGAAGTTCTTAGGAAATCGATACGGAGCATACAACAGGCTTGATGTTTGTATGTTATCACTTGATTATTAGGATGGCCAATACAAATACAGTCCATTCATATTCCTTGTCTCTTATAGTCTCCTTCCGTTTTGTCCGATTGTCTTGTCTGCCGGTCCTGCTTCAAATAGTAATCCCACTTCCATATGCACATGCCTGTGCCAAAGTGCGTTGGGCATTAGGCAAGCAACGAGTCATACAATTCTTGCTTTAGTCAATCTAAAGTCCAGTTTGAACAAAATGGCAGTTTACCTACCTCATGTTACTGGGATCAGGTTACAACTGTGATGAACATATGATTGATGATGCCTGTTTTTCTAACATTTTACACTCTTTTCTTCTCTTTTTCATCAATGTACTCATGACTTGAATTATTTGGCATTGCTACTATCATGCAAAACATCAAACAAGTGATTTCATGGTTTCATATGGTTTTGCTGGTCAAACCATTTCATCATCATCATCATCAATATAATTCATCAATCCCTTTAAAAAAAATTATCTCAAACAAAGCAAAGAAACTGTAACGACTAAAACGACTTGGTATAATATTGTCCGCTTTGGCCCTTTGGGCCTCACGGCTTTGTTTTTGGGCGGAACCCGCAGGCATCTAACCCAAAACGCATTATACCAAACAAGAGGGGGCTCGAAGTCCCTGCTTTGCTCTTGGCTGACCCCATCACTTAGAGGAGACCCGCCCCCGGCTCTGATACCAATTTGAAACGACTCAAACCACCTAGTATAATATTGTCCGCTTTGGTCCTTTGGGCCTCACGGCTTTGTTTCTAGGCGGAGCCCGCAGGCATCTGACCCAAAACGCGTTATACCAGACAAGAGGGGGCTCGGACTTATAAGCCTGGCTTCGGGCGGTCTCATAGGCGATGTGAGACGAAGTCCCTACCTTGCTCTTGGCTGACCCGGGTCCTTTCACTCCCCACCACTTAGAGGAGAGCCGCCCCCAGCGGGTATCCCGTGTGAGAAATGAAAATTGAAACGTTTTGAGGAATTGTTTATAAATTCATTTTGGAATGTAATTAATTTGTCATGTGCATAATGTTTTGAATACGCATCAATATATATTGGAAATGATACATGTTGTAAATTGGTATTGTCAAATATAAATGTTTCCGCAAAGATTTTGTATTTGACAGGTATATTGAGAATGTTATCCCTTGTGGATTCCGTTTTAGCTTCGGTTAATTCGAAGTTTACGGGAGTAAGTATGATGATCACGGCCCGGGGTTACTGGATCTCGGGCCCGGGTCGTGACAGCAACTCATGTTCTTCAATGCTGAGAAACTCAAATATTTAGATTAAGTTTTGTGAGTTTTGTTCTCATACTCAATAACCCTACTCAATGTCATCATCTCAGTTGCTCTACAAATAACAAACCCTTCTCACGTCTTCAACCAATATCTCGGATGCCTCCATCTACGAATGCCATTGAATAGTAGTTAGTAATACTTTATAATCAACTCCTAGTAGCAATTTATAGCCTCTGTGAACAAGTCCAAACCATCTCAAATGGTATCTATCGATTCTTTATTCATTATGCAATTATACAATTATACTAGTTTTTAGTTTTATCATATACAGTACAAATACGCCTCTTCAAACATAGTCATCTTGAACAAATGAATTTCAGCCTTTTCACATTCCTTTTGTTGCACGACATTCAGCTTGGCACAACATATTAGGTCTAACTTTATCTCTTATAAAAGAGTTTAGTTTTAAGGGGCCAAGATTGTCTTCACTTAGTCCAAGATGTGCTGATTTTACTAGTTATACCTTACTCTAGGCCTCCATTTTAACTATCTCAACTGCTTGACTCGTTATTCATTAACCTACTAAACTTGCACTGCATATATTGTTCATAGAATTACTAATTTTTAAACCACTTAACATGAACATATTATAATATTTATTGTTAGGTAGTCCTTAATCCTGACCAACAAATAGGGGCTCAAATTAAGCTCTTAGAGGTCGTTTGTTTGCAGTCATTTTACATCATCACATTTGTTTGTTATAATTAGACAAAGGTTGCTCTTCTTCAATGGAATGTATCTACTTTGTTTCCATAGCAGTAATCAATATAGGCCTGCCCAAGGACGATTGGAGCCCACCTAAACTTTGATGGATCTGTGGATCCAGTCGAGGAATAATTCATGATTGTAAGGGTGAGATGCTCATTCCTACATTGCAAAAATTGAAGTTTCCTACCTTTTTTTTTTTTTTTGCTAACAAAGGATTCTCAATCCTTTAGGCTAGATTATTCCTTCCTGGCCCAGAGAGAAGTCAAGTAAAATCCCTTGTGACATCTAGGTGGTAGCACAAGTGGACTCAACCTTCGGTTCCTGAAGAGAGGAGAACCGGGGGTCGATACCAACCGGGGGTCGATACCAATACCTCTAGTTTCGGAAAAGAGAGGAATCGTAGTCCTGACCACTAAGCCAACCCCTTAGAGTTGAGTTTCTTACCCCCTTGAGACGGAGATTTGGGCATTACTGCAAGGGTTTCATACCCGTCAGGCAAAGCCAGTTAGGAAAGTGATACTTGAGGGAGACTGCTTGATTCTCATAGAAAATCTGAAGAAGGCTAGGAAACTATTAGAGGACTTCATTCCTCTATGGAATACTCTGCTGAAGGTCTTAGCTATGAGCATTGAGAAATTAATTTCTGTATAAGAACTCAAAACAAAGTTGTAGACTATCTGGCCAAGGCAGCTTACCTAGTGTTGACCCTATTCAACACATACCTGCCCCCTAAAGCTTATGATGACTATGCTAAGGAAAGGGCTACAACTCAGGGTACTGAACAAAATAAAGAAGTTGCTGAAATCACAATGGATGGCCTAGTAAAGGTGAACAGGAGAAGGGAACCAACCTATTATAAGCTTATCTGATGATTATTCCTTTATAGTGTTGTTTTGTTGGATTTCAAGATTTGCATGTTAGCTTTCTGTCTTTTGTACAAGGGGGGGTAACCCTCTCCTGCTGAGGCTATATTGCTATGTACTTTTGCTTTTGCTGTTGCTTTTGCCTTACTTTTGCTTTCTTCTCTGTAAGTGGCCTGGCTACCACCTTTGCTTTCCTTCCTTTTGAGTAATGAATCTCCCCTTTCAGCAAAAGTAAAAAAAATGAAGAGTTAGCTCTGCCTTTCCTCAGTGGGAGGTGAGGGGAGTTGCTCAAAATTCCTTAATTGGATGAGCGGTGACCGAATCAATAAGAGTTAGAGCTACTATAAGAATGAGCATAAGATAATCATGATGAATGGAATAATCAGCCGAAAAAAGTTATCTAGTCTAAAAATGCAAGTCATCAAGGAAGGAAATAGTAGGGCACTAATAGATTGGAAATAAAGAAAGGAATAGATCAGAAATTCCCAGTAAAATCTGAAAAAAATCTATTGAGAATCATAACATTCTTCATCTCTTTTTGCTCTCTTAAAAGGAACTCTTGAAGGTAGATCTTCTATTGAAAATCACCACATTCTTTTTGTCTCTTTCTACTCTCTTAAAATGAAATCTTGAAGATAAATTTCCTACTCTCTTCTCTCTTGAACCATAGCACCAATATTTAAAAGGGATTTTCTTTGAAGACAGAAGATTTACTTTCTCAGTTTCAGAAAGAGAAGTTACAGAAAGAGAAGTTAGTGACTAAATGTTTGAACTTAAGATATGGAATCAGTTTCCAAAGAAGAGTCAATTGCAAGTAACTGGGTATTAGATGTATCATAGTCAGTTCGGAATATTGAGAAGTTATGGTCATTTAAGGGGGGTCAAAATTAAATTGGTAATCAATTGAGCGTTAGGGAGGATTTAAGATGGGTCAAATTCAATTGAACAAAATGTGCAGCCTACAACATAAAAATAGAGCCCAAATGGGCCAAATCTACCTCAAACTTGGCAGGCTATGTCGGACTAATTCTGACCTAGTCAACCCCATAGATTTAGGTGGCCAACTGGACTATATAGGGATGAAAGAAGGTGCACCTATTCTGAATGTCCAGAGGACCCGAGTCAGAAAATGCAGGTATGGGTTCAACATGGACCCAGATTTTCATTCTGGCCTGGGTTAAGGTCCACTGCATAGATCTTCAAATAAAAAAAAAATGGAGATGAGTTTGGACCCATGGACCCAGTTTTCCATTCTGGCCCGGGTTCAGTGTCTTTGGAAACAGGACCTTACCCACTTATAAAATTTTCACATTTAGGATTCCTGGTGGGCCATTGTATTACATGGATATAACACATGTCCGTGACTCCATCACAGGCCCACGTAATGATATTCTAAACTGTTTAAAATGAATATCATATCCTCCATTGATAAAATATTAATTATAAAGAGAGGAGATGATCACTGGTGATGCTAGATTGCGTGTTGCAATTATTATATGTGAATTCACATATCGCTGGAAAACCATAGTGGGGCCTATATAATAATGATTCGAACATTCCGATTGAATATCTTTTCCTCTAATGATATATCATAACATCTCATATCTAAATAAAAGTGAGCTCACCGCCTCATTGAGCACATGATTGATTGTATTCGTACAATATCAAATAAAAATTATAGTTTTAAGAAAACAAAAATATAAAAAAACATAAAAAAAAAAAAAGTAACTTCTCCTTGCTATAATCATCCAAACACCCTTTTTCATTTAAAAAAAAAAAAAAAGGGTCAATCCTACTTTCAAACCACCACTAATTTCCAAATCTTCTAAACACTTAACTTCATTCTACCTTACAACTAAATTCACCTCGTTTATATATTTTTAAAAGAAAAAACCCAATTCTTTAACAAGTGACTTGAGCAAGCAACTCCACTCATTTTAACTCAAGATTTCTCTGGGTTAGAGACTCATAGTTGTAGGATACGAACTCGACTCTTGGTGGATCCGCACCCTATACTATATAAGCCCGGCCCGTGGCCTAACTTAACTTTTATGGCATATCTGAGTAATCCATTTCTGTAGAAAATAAAAATATTTTTTTTTTTACAAAAAACTGATTTTTCATTTATCTGGCGCAGAAGAAATAGGTTTCCGCCGCGTCCGCATTTTCCTTTAAAAAGCCTGAAAGTACTGTTCCTAGGGTTCATGGAATTCAATTTCCGCGTAAAACTTGAAAACACCCAAACTCCCCTGGATCATTTGATTTCCTCAGTCGTTTCCAACGTCTAAACCCCAGAACCCTAACCTCCTCTTCTTCGTCGACGAGACCAAGCCCTAGCCCCAGCTGCAGGTAAACTCTCTTTTCCCTCTATCTCCCCCAACAGTATGTTTCGAATCCACCCACCACCTTTGATTGGTTCCAGTAAACTCCCTTTCATGGTGGTTTGTCATCAATCAAATGCTGGTTCTTCATATCTTACCATCAACTGAATCAATCAACACTAAAAATTGAATGTCTTTGCGAAGAAGAATCATATTCATGGGTCAATCCACGAGACAACTTGCAACTACTCACTGCATTTCATGAGATTGCTTCCCACTGATTCTGCATTGTGTTTGGAATACGGAAGCTAATAGAATATCATTCAGACTTCAATCTGTTTTGCTAAAAGCTATCAGTATCAGTGGTTATTATTGTATTGTATTTTAGTTATCAGGCTTCCAATTATATTGCTGCATAGAGATAAAATCAAATAGTAACTGTTGCACCATCTTTTGTTTTTTTGCAAGTTATAAAAGAATGATTTTTTTTCCGTGGATAACTGTTGCACCAAACAATGAAAATTGGTTTTTATCGAGGAATCTACAGTCGCATCTAACAACACTAGCATCAATTCATCGAGGAAAAAAAAATTGCACCAAACATGAATTTAGATACTTCCGTGGAACTCTTTTTCCATGGCATTCGTTACCATGGAATTAGCTGATGTGGCAATTTCCTCTTTCTGTGAAAAGGGTGTGTACACAAACCTGCCCTTAAGCTAGTCTTCCACCAAGAACTGACTATAAACCCTAGTGTGCCTTTATTATTGATTTTTTTGTTCTTGATTTTGCTCTGTTGTGGTCAGGATCTTTCATTTTCAGGTCATTGATGTCTAATCTTTCGGGCCTCACCACTGCTGTCGGTGCAAATCCAAATCCAAACAAGTCGGTCGAGGTAAAATTTTACTTCTTCCTCTCTAAATTTTCATGGAACAGATGCTTAAACAAAATGTTGTGAATTTGATTGAACCAAGCTTCTCATCACAGGTGACGCAGCCGCCAACTGATTCTGTTTCCAGCCTTTGCTTCAGTCCTAAAGGCAATTTCCTTGTGGCTACTTCCTGGGATAATCAGGTCTTTACTCTCCATTCTATTCTTCTTGGTCATCTATGGATCTGTTTTTATCTGTTGGCTGAAATTATCCCTTTCTATTGTGTAAATAAATGAAAGGTGAGATGCTGGGAGATACTCCAGACAGGAAGCAGTGTACCAAAAGCAGTGATATCCCATGACCAACCAGTATGAAATAATGAGTGAATTTTGTGACTTTTTTTTTTTGGTATAGTGTTGTGGATAGTGAATGAACAGTTTGAGTAAAAATGTGGGCTACATTGTCTTTAGGTTTTATGCTCTGCTTGGAAAGATGATGGCACAGCTGTATTCTCAGGAGGGTGTGATAAGCAAGTTAAAATGTGGCCCTTGATGTCTGGTGGTCAACCTGTTACAGTGGCCATGCATGATGCACCTGTCAAAGAACTTGCTTGGGTTCCGGAAATGAATCTCCTTGTCACAGGGAGTTGGGACAAGACTTTGAGGTGTGAATGGATTTCTTTTACTCCCCGTTTTGTTCAAGTTTGATTGCTATGCAAATCCTTGTTTGCTGTTATAGTAAGATATCAGCTTAAAAGTTCCTTTCTTTTTTTTTGCTACATTCAGATATTGGGATACTAGACAGCCAAACCCAGTGCACATCCAGCAGCTTCCAGAGCGCTGCTATGCACTGACAGTTCGACATCCTCTGATGGTCGTTGGCACTGCTGATCGAAATCTGGTTGTTTTTAACTTGCAAAACCCTCAGGTAATTGCTATAATTTATCTAATGATGAAGTGTCAGTTTTTAGTGATTTACACAATTAATCAAACAGTTGGCAGCAGCCTATCTCAGCCAATGACTAGGACATTCAAGCCACATGCTTTAGTCTCAACCATTTGGTTGCCATTATTTGTTGACTTCTGTTTTCTTTTTGCTCTCTCTCTCCATATATATGAATATCATATATTAATATATATTAATGCTATCGTTTGTATTAGCTTTCCTTTTTTCCACCTTTCAGTTTACCTAGACATCTCCTCATACTCTGCTTGAATTTCTGATAGACTGAATTTAAGAGAATCACATCACCTCTGAAGTATCAAACGAGATGTGTTGCAGCATTTCCTGATCAGCAAGGTTTCTTGGTAAGTCTTTGTATTTCAGATGGTGTTTATTTATTTATATTCTATGTAGTTTGTGCATTTTCCTATCTAAGAGAAACTTAAGCTTCATTTTTTAATCATATATGGTTCTTTTTTTGCGCATTCTACGTGCAATCTTTTTGTCGGGTTCTCTAACGGTGTGAATCGTACCTATATAAGTTGACATGCACAAAATTCAACTCTAGTAAAGAGTAATGATAACCATTGGATTAAACCCAAATACTAAAATTGCTTATTTTTGGACCTTTTTTAAATGGATGGCTATGATTTTTCAATAGTGGGGATTTTTGTTTCCTTCTTCCCATCCAACGTCCCCTTGTAGCTGATGTGAATCTTGGGGTGCGCCATGGAAGAATGCATGCAAGCTTACATGTAAATTGGTCTACAGAGATTGGCCCCTCTCCATCACATATACATATATATTATGTGTGTATGTGTGTGTGTGTGTGAACATAACACAACCAACCCAGGTTGATATAAGTTCTGTTCACCTTGCTCTTTTTTCCTATACAATGGGGCCCACCTATGGTCAACCCAAATCCTCAACCCCTATACATGTGTTGCTAGTAGACATCCAAAATCTACATTGATGGATTGTTATCCACCATTCAATTGAAGTAAACAAATGCTTCATTTATAGAACAATTAATTTTTAAAGCCCTAAAATAATGGTTAGGATAATTTGATTGACGCGATATATATTTCATAGTTTTAAAAGAAAAACAATGGCAGGGATTTTTTGGTGGAAGATTTTTTTTTTTTTTTTTAAATTTTCCAGTGTCAATTTTTTTATTCCCAAAATGAGATGTCGTCGTCTGTCTCTCATTTTTGTTGCCTGCAAAAAGTTGGCAGAAAGAAATTGGATAGTTGAAAGCATACCCACTCTATTTATGTGATCTTTACACATCACTTCCATTTTTGGTGTCAAAACTACAATGCCCTTTACTTCTTTTTTTGTATGTTGTGGAAACTCACTGAAAGCTAGATACTGTTCCTTTCACTGACAGAGAGCATTGAGTTCCTACCTGTGAAGCATAATGACAGGCATTGGCCGGTTGGGCCAAGGCCCACTATCCATGTAACCAAGAAGCCCACTATCATTATGCTTCGCACTACCCTTTACAATGACTCATTAAATCTACTGGAATGACTACGTAAAGTTTGGATCACTCGCAAGGTAGAGCTAAGGTTCAAATGAAAAATGTCAATCTTTGCAGGGCAATTCCACCCGAAATGACTATCTGAGGTTTGAACGGCACAAGGGATCTATGATTTCTAGATACTTTAAAATAGGCAACTTACATTTTGCATCGTATCCTATACTTTTAAGTTTTATCTTTTATGAGTAAAATTTATGTCCCTATTGTATCCATCCCATATTTGGGCATCCTAGCAACGTATGCCTTTTGGAAGCACCTAAGAGCTATGACCACCGAAAAGTGATTGCCAAGGTTCACATGGTACAAGGGAGACTTTTAGAGGCTCTTGGAAGGTTTGGGTTTTGGGATGCAAGAAGTATTTGTTGCCTCTCTCTCTCTCTCTCTCTCTCTCTCTCTCTCTCTCTCTCTCTCTCTCTCAGAGAGAGAGAGATTATGCCCCTCTATGTTGGCATGCTTTCGTTTGTAAAATTCATACAACGGACCCACCCTCTACAAAGGAACCCCTCAAATTGAAATGCGCCAAAATTTAACTGAGATCAAAGTGATATTCACAATTGGGTGGGCTCATGAACATGAAAATATCTGCCCGAATTTCACTAATTGGTTCAACATATCGGCCATGTTAAGTTAAGGAAGTTTGGTTTGATCGTTGATTCAGATTGAAAGGAAGCCGAAAGAGGCAGTAATCAGTTGATTGGCACGTCAAAAACATGGGAGCACATAGAAGACATGTCTTTAGAAGGATAGAGACTCAACTCATACATATACCTAAATGCAATTGCTTTATTTTGTTCTAATCCTTTCATTGTTGATTGGTGCCTCTAGGAGTAGAAACAGAACTTGATGTGCTTATTGGTAGAATTTTGTATTTTCATCAATTTTTTAGAATCCTTAATCTGGTTGTTCTGTTTTTGTTATAGGTGGGATCGATAGAAGGAAGAGTTGGTGTACACCATATGGATGATTCACAACAAAGTAAAAACTTCACTTTCAAATGTCACAGGGAAGGGAGCGATATATACTCAGTTAATTCATTGAATTTCCATCCTGTAAGATGCTTGGTAGCCTTTCTAGTTTTATTTTCAGTTGTATGATTAATACTTTTTCTTTGTATTCACATGATGAGTATAGATACATTTTACCATTTTGATTTATATAATATTTGCAATGACTAGTAAGATACTTGAAACTTATCCAGTAGAGAGCTTTTCTTGTATTGGTTGTTTGCTTCAGTCAAGAATTCTCTCTCTCTCTCTCTCTCTCTCTCTCTCTCTCTCTCTCTCTCTCTCTCTCTCTCTCTCTCTCTCTCTCTCTCTCTCTCATATGAGTCACAGTAGACATTCTTTAAATAGAACATTTATTGGTTGGAAAATCACAGTACTTACTGATCCTGGCAAATCAATTACTTTATTGGGTTCTAATATGAGCATGTCTTGTTCCAGGTGCATCATACATTTGCAACATCAGGATCAGATGGTGCTTTCAATTTTTGGGATAAAGACAGCAAACAGAGACTCAAGGTTTGCTGTCTAGTCTAATTTCTTTTTATGGTTTGTCTGATATGCCACTAATGGAAATAACAGTCTTCTTCTCAGACCAGTATAACATGCAATTACGCCTCCTACAGTCCTACACGTATACACCTAAACATGTGACTTCACTGTTCTTGTTTTTGTGCACTTTGTAAATATTTCATTAAAATATGAATACAGGGACCGACTGCATGGCTTTATAAAGAGCAAAGCAATATTGTGTTGCAAAATGATGACATAGGGAATGTTAAAAAAATGCCATGGGTAAACCATTTCGTACAATATTTAAGAAACTTGAACTCTTGGAAAGGTTAAGCATTCTGTAAGAAGAAAGAAGTTAGAAAAGGGACAAGGACCTTCTGTGCAAGTTTGTTGGGCATTATCTTTAGTTTAATTGCATAATGTATACATTAAAAATTAATCCAAATTACAAGGAGATTGGGAAGTACCAGGGATGAAATTTCAGTTTTGTTTAGGGTTTAGAAGTACCATGTATCATGCTTTATGTGCGAGGTTAACAAGGTAACATATTATCTTGGTTAAGGTTCTTTAGGCAGTTGTAATTTGTCTATTTAGGAACTCTGCCCTTCTTTCAATGTGTTTATGTTGCCAAGATATTGACTAGTTATGCAAAATAAATAAGTGCAACACGAAGAATGACTGAAAGAATAGGTGAGCCGAAGGGCATTTCAGAGTTGTGTTTCCTTCTTGACATTGATGGTTTAACAAATCTTCCAATAATTTTGAAAAAGCATATGACATGGTGGATTGGGATTTCCTTCTATACATGATGACAAGAATCGGATTTGGTGCGAAATGGAAAAAGGGGATTCATTGTTGTATTTCCTCAGCTCATTTTTCTATTTTAGTGAATGGTTCGCCAAAAGGTTATTTCAGAAGTTCGAGAGGCCTTTGGCAAGGAGATCCTCTATCTCCTATGCTTTTTGTTATAGTGGCGGAAGCTTTGCACTAATCAAAGGTTTTGCAGTGGAGAAAGCCAATTTTGAGGTAACACATTTACAGTTTGGAGATGATACCATTATGTTTTGTGATGCTTCTTTGGATCAGTTGCAAAATTTAAACGAGTATATTGAAATGGTTTGAATTCCTTTCGGGGTTGAAGATTAATTATGGTAAGTGTGAATTGATTGAAATTCGAATGGAAGAAAGTCATGTAGCTTTTTTGGCACATGTATTTGGGTGTAAAGTTGGCAAGCTTCCTGCCAAGTATTTGGGGCTCCCTTTATGTTTGGGACTACCAAAGAAACATCTTTGGGATGGTTGTAGAGCAGATTGGAAAGAAATTAAGTTCTTGGAAGAGTAGATATTTATCTATGGGCGGTCATGTTACTCTAATTAAATCAGTTCTATCCAATATTCCAATCTATTTTCTTTCTTGCTTCCATTGCCCTAAAACAGTTTTACGGAGGATAGAAAGAATTCAATGGGATTTCCTATGGAATGACTCCATTGAGAAGAAAAGGTATCATTTGGTCCAATGGGAGAATTTGTGTGTAAACAAGTGGTTTGGGTATCTGTTCTATTGAAAAAGTCAATAAAGCTTTATTGGGTGAGTGGCTTTGGAGGGTGGGAGAAACAGGACAGGGCTTGTGGCAGCAAATTATTATTTGTAAATATCAGTTGGGTAATGGTGGTTGGTGTGATCCATTCCAGGCTAATAGGATTTTGGTTTATGGAAGTCTATTTTATGTGTTCAGGTGGAGTTTGCTCAGTGGATTCGGTATAGGGTCTATGATGGTATTCGGGTCAAATTTTGGCATGATGAATGGTGCGAACAATTGGTGTTGTTTGATCAATTCCCAAATCTTTTTTTTGATGGATTTGTTGCTGACAATTTTTCTATGGAGGCTGGATGGATTGTTTGGAATTTCTATTTCAGAAGGAATATGACAGAAATCGAGATCTCTGACTTTGCTACCTTGTTGGGTATGCTTAATAAGATTTATTTGTTGGTAAATAGATCTGATTTAAGAATTTGGAAACCAGATGCTAAAGGGCAGTTTTCAGTTACATTTTTTATAATGATAGAATTGGACCAATGGTAGGTTGGAATTATTTTTGGGACCCTTCAGTTCCGCCTAGAGTGTTAACTTTTTGTTAGGTGGCAAGATAGCATAAAATTCTGACGATTGATAAGCTGAGTAAAAGAAATAATGTTATTGTTAACGGATGTCCTATGTGCTTACAAGATGAGGAAACTGTGCATCATCTGTTAATCCATTGCAAGTTTGCTCGTAAAGTTTGGTCTTTTGTGGTTAGTTGCTTTGATATGAAATGGGTTATGCCAGGACTATAGAAAATCTTTTCCTTCAATGGCGTTTTGGAAGTAAGGGTCAGAGGAGTAAAATTTTATGGACACTAGTTTTATATGCTACAGTGTGGAAGATTGGTTTGAGAAATAGAAGAGTTTTCAGAAATGTCAGTAAATCAGTCGAGGAGATTACTCAGTCCATTGTTTGGAATGTATCAGAGTGGGCTTCTATCAGAAAGGAGTTTAGAGATATCTCTGTGACAGATCTTAATCGATCTTGGGCTGTAATTTTAAATGGGCATTGTCGTACAAAAGTGGTGCATATTGTTAGATGGCTAAGCCCTCCTCTCGGAACATACAAGTTGAATTTCGATGGTAGTTTTTCAAGGAGTATGAATCAAGAGGTATTGGAGGTGTGATCAGAGATTGGAATGGAAATGTCATTAGAAACTTTTATGGGCCTGTGGTCTCTATGGTTGCTAATGAAGCTTAAGCGTATGCTCTACTTATGGGGTGTTGTGAGTTGGAAAGGATAGGTATATCTCATCCTATTATTGGGGGTTCTTTTTCTACTATTCAGTGGGCTTCTGGGAACGCTGTTTATCCTTGGCGGATAGCGGATTGGGTGGAGGAGGTGCATGATATTTCTAACAAAATGGGTGCTTCTTTTCGTCACATATTAAGGGAGGCTAACTCAATGGCGGATGGTTTAACAAGGAAAGGAATTTCTCAAACTTCTATCATGTTTGATGTATAGTTTTTATTAATTTTTGTTTTTCTTGTTTTTGGGCTTTCGTTCTGGTTGTTTTCCTCTTTTCTGGTGGAACAAAACTTAACAGTTATAAAAAAAAAAAAGAAAGGGAAAGAGCAAAAGATGAATAAACAATGCAGTACAAATCCTGAAACTGGTATAATGCCACTTGGTAGTGTTAAATTGGTGCTGAACAGAGAAACACTTGTTTTCTTTACTAATGTGTCTCCATACTTCACCTTTGTAGATTAAAAGGAAGCAGAGGTGGATCCATTGTCAAATCATTTTCTTTTTAGGAATTGTGATTATAGTAATACTACTGAGCAATGCCGTGAGAATGGTGTCTTACCTGAGTGGTAAGACATGCCAGTTCTCACTGGGAGGTCCAGGGTTCGACCCTGGCCTTCCTCGTCCTTGCTTATGCGAGTTTCCCTCTCCTCGCATGTGTGAGCTTGTCTCTTGCATGTACGAGTTCTCTCCCCATGTGCTGGTTCTTCTCCTCATATGTGCGAGTCTCTAGGGGACCCAGCGCCTGCCCCCCAGCTGGCATACCAAAAAAGAAAAAAGAGCAACGCCACATACTTCACTTTGATAGAAGTGAAATAGTTGGTTGAGTTTCACTTCCCATAAGCTATTTCAATGAAACTTCCTTCTTATGTGTCCAAGGTTGCATTCAATAATGGGGATTTGAGTTTAACTCATCGTTTTCTGACAAAAGTGCTAATGTAAGCTTTCTCTCTGCTCTGAGTTTTGGCCGCATTGCGGTAGAGACTTGTGTCCTCAGTTGCTCAACCTAGGTTTAAGCAGTCTAAGTTACCATAACTGTCTCCTGCTCTGTCATGTTATCACTACTTTCTCATCATTTGTTGGGACTTGGGGTGTCATCATCATTGTCAGCATCATCTTAGCTTTATCCCATCATCCTTGGGGTTGGCTATGCAATATATGCATTACACTTTTGTCTTTGCTGCACCCAAGTGGCACGTTACTCTGGTAGAACCCAGGTGGAATGAACTCAAGCTGCTATTGCTGAATTTTTTATGTAAAGTTTGTATCCTTGACGATTCTTCTTTCAACGTTAACTGGCTGAAGAGTGAAATTTCTCTGTTGAAAGGGACCTCAGTGTTTAAGAGTAAATTATTTTAAATATATTTTCTTTGAGCCATTTGATGCTGGATCTTTTACACCATATCTTATATCATTCCTCATTCCAAATTAAAATAATAATTAGTTAACATTTTCTGTCATTTAAAAAAAAGGCATAACATATGTTGATGATTTTCTTTCTATCAAGGGGCAGACTTATCTAAGCCTTGTCCAGCCCAATAAGCTCATTTATAAAGATGTAGAATATGATTTTTATGATGAAGTTTTCAGGGACCAAAAGGAAACTAAATTTTTTTCTCTTTTTTTTTTTTTTTGAATGGCTAAATTTTTCTCTCTCTCAAACAAGTAAAAGGTGTTCCTGCCTTTTCTATGCGCAGGACATGCTGTTAACCGGCTTTTCCTTTTCAAATTTTATCCTGATTACTATTATATGATTGATTTACTTGGTTTAAATGGAAGAAATCCTTTGTGTCTATACTGCTGCATGGGATTTAATACTTGTTCTACTGGATAGATAACTTTCAAATGATGCACTTTTTTTATATTGTTTTTTCCTTGATTGGTTGCCAGGGAAAAAGTGATCTTAAACATTATTCTAATGAACTCAAGTGTCTAACATCTCTTTTCCCTCATCTAATTATGTTGAGCTCGTCTGTCAAATCACTTGGTTTCCTGGGAATTTATTGATAAGTTCTACACAACATTGTCTTATTTTCTAGGCTATGGCCAGATGCAGTCAGCCCATCCCTTGCAGCACTTTCAATAGTGATGGTTCAATATTTGCATATGCGGTATGTCTTTCTCCGTGTAGTTCAGCTCCTGCCATTAAATTTGTGTACTCTGGATATGAGGTGAATATTTTCTTATGTTAAACTGGTTTAGGGGCATTTGATACTTTCTAATGTTAACTGGGTTAGGAGCATTTGCATTTGATTTTTTTTTCTTTTCTTTTTTGGTGAGCTATCTTTTCTGTGTTTTATTGTACTCCATGCAGGAAGTAAAATGCTGCTGCCACCAACTCTTTTCTGTTTTGTCCTTTTAGTGTTGTTCTTAAATTAAATTTCGTGTTGTGAGAAGTAGAAATATATAAAAGGGAGACATTTTCGGAATGAGTGATTTGTTTTAGAGAACACTGAGAATAATTACTTGCTTATCTTTGTTGCACAATTTTTAGCAAAGTGGCACATATATAATTCTCTGGTATTAGATATCATTATTCTGGTTGTAAGTATTCTAATCTTCTTCTTTTTTCCCACCATAGAGTACTTTGGTACTGGGTAGCAATTTTGTTCCTTAAAAAAATTGAAATATTCATATTTTTTAGAAAGTGGAGCGACATCCTCTACTGACTACTTACCGGGACTGTAGATTTTAATTTATTGAAAAGAGGGGTCTCATAAAGTAGGTATTTTGCAACTCAAATAAGTCAGCTTTTGATAGGTTTTTGTTTAAATTGGTTTGTTTTAATCGTATTTGATTGTTTGTATTTTTATCCTTATTCCTTACCAATATTTTCCACACAAGGTGCTTTACATTATTCCTGATTTAAATGATGCTCCTTATCATGAAGATGCTTGACCTGACACTTCTGTTGATGAAACTTGTCAGGTGTGTTATGACTGGAGCAAAGGTGCAGAAAATCACAATCCGGCTACGAAGCCTTCAATTTTCCTTCATACACCACAGGTCTGTTGTAGTATTTTTGGCTGATCTCCTTACTGCTGAAGGCTAATCACTTTAGTTCCTATTCCACCAATGACATTTCTTGGTTCTCCTTCCACATTAGGCCACCCATTAGAGATGGTTGTGAAAAGCTTATGCCTCTGCTTAAGTAATGCTATTCCATCAGCTTTGCTATTATCCTATTATCCACTGGTCCATGTGAAGTTCCGATTATCAAATTGACTTGGGCCAAAAAAAAAAAGTAATACCTCTCAATAAAGGAAAAAAGGAGTAGCAACAAAAAAAAAATAAAAAATTGACAGTTACACAGAAATTACATTTTCTGCCAGCTTATTTGGGCTAAAAGTCGTGAATTGTTGACGCAAATATATTGTGTTTTACTGTCATGAATGTTTTATAGCTGACAGGCTTGCATCTTTTCATTGATGAGCAGGAATCTGAGGTAAAAGGAAAGCCACGAATTGGAACTAGTGGCAGAAAGTGAAGCTTCTACTAAAGAAAGGAGCAGAGAGCTCTCGTATGTAAATGGGATGGTAGTTTCTTAGTTCCATCTTTAGATTTGAGTTACTTTTGAGGATTTGAGATGAAGTGATGTAGGTAGGTTGGTAATATAGAATCCTTGGGGTATTTTTTTTTTTTTTTTTTTCCAGACTCTTGGTGGCGGTCGTATTTGCTGTTTGTGATATCCTTTTGTTCCTTTTTTGAGGATGTCATGTCAGTTTTGTTACCATGTGAAATCAACTGTGTAGTAATCAAAGATATATAATCTCTTTGGAGCTGAAAGTTTTCCTTAATGCAACATTAAGTGGAAGTATATGATGAGTTTTCAGATTTTTCTAGCTTTAATTCTCCAGATTATGGCTCTGTGGACTGTGTTTTGGCTTGATAGCCATGGTCTCCTGCAGATCTCTCTCTCTCTCTCTCTGGTTCAGATCTGATCCTTCCGTACATTAAAAAGGTTAAGGTTTGGGCCTAAGTTTGAAGAATATATTATTTATTAAATTCCTTTTGAGTGAGCCACATTAATGGAAAATTTTGTATAATAAAGTTTACTAACCCCTATTGCAAATCTAAAATATAGGAGTGTTAAAATTGAAAGAAGTCTGAAACATAAAAAAAATATAAAATTGTAAGTAAAGATTGGGTGCATCCATCTGAAATACTTGGCATCAAAAGCTGTAGATCATTTTGGAATGTAAAAATCCAATTCCTAGTAATCTTGGATTACAACCAATATGACGAGCCCCACTATGGATGGTTCTTCCTTTCATATGGTGTGTGGCTGGCTTACAAATAGATGGTTAAGGATCCCATAACAGTTTAAAAGAGGAAAAAGGAAAAAAAAAAAAGTTCCTTATTTTAATGTTCTCTCTACATACGTAGAATTGGGACAGGCTTGGTTCCACTTTCTAACTCAGTGTAACTAAACTTATGTTTACCAAGGGTTGGAACTACAATTTTTTTTTATAGCCATAATTAGAGGCACCAACAGAAAAGCCACATGGCAGCTGTATGGGACTCCTGTAGGAGCAGTGCAATACCCATTTGTCCTGAGGCACCAATTTTATGGTCGTTGGGCAACCTTTAAAAGGACACTAACCATCCAAATTCAAACTGTTAGGCTTTTATTTGCACTATTTTCTGTATTTAGTGTATGATCCCGTTAAAATCACAACCGTTGATCCTTCATGAATTGACAGAGATATTTGCAAAAAAGCCCAGACCGTTTGATCTTCAATTTGATTTTGCGGGCCTATTTTTCCCGATCCAAACCATTAATCATCTTTAGAAGGCCAACCATGCTTATTGGGTCGAATCTCATCACTTGATCCATCATGGATTTTTTATGAAAAATTGTGGAAGACATGTGAACGGTTAGACACAATCAAATTCACATTTGAACGAGTGTGAAAAATGACAAATAATGAATTATGTTTCACATGCAACTCATTTGCAAATGTAAATGACTCACATTTAAAGTTTTTTCACATCATATGTGAAATTAACAAACGAGCCTAGTTCCTAATAAAAGTTCAATGGCCTCACAATTATACACCAAATATATATATTTTATTTACATGGTCAACATAACCATGCCTGCAAAAAAAGGGTCCTTCTATTTTGTTAGTTTGGAAAGGTTAGTTTATCCAAAAGCAATGGAGGGAGAAAAGGGCAATGCAGAGGACACTGCAACAGGGAAATCCAACACTGTTGGGGTCCCGGCCAAGCCAACATTAGAATAACCAAATTCCTGTTCAAGCCAATTTAAATTTGATACACCCAAGTCCCTTCTCCTGAAAGATCAATTCATCTGCTGGTGCCTTCAACCTGGTACAGATGATTCAACATATAAATAACTTCTGAAAACTCTGAACAGTTCATTTAGTGTACGGATGATGTTATGCTGTGTCCTGCAGAAAATCATAGATTTGCTATCATCTAATAAAACTTGAGGAAGAAGCGGAAAAAGAAACAAAATCAACTTTCCTGAGAAACTGTTTCCTCCCTCCAAATCTGCTTATATTTTTCTCTATATTGGAAACAAAATTTTAAGAAGTGCATTTTGCACTGCACGAGTCTCTAGGGGTGGCAGGCATCCAATCACACAAAAATTAGAGCAGAGTGCAAGAACCCCCAAAGAGCAAGGGTTAGTTATTATTGGTACAAACAATTTGAGCTTGGTAGGAATACATGTCATGTGGTCATCGCAGTGGCTGATCAATTAAACCTGTCGTCAAGCCTCAAATTCCTTCTCGAAATCACCTCGGCAGCCCAAGCCCTCCCAGTCTCTGTTTGAAACTTCCCTGCACAGTTAGACAGTACACGAACTCGCCCAAATGAACGATTGAAATAAATGAGGTAAATGAACAGCAGTAATTTTGCTATTCTATGAAGAATAAAGAAAATGGTCAGTACCTGCTGTTGAAAGAAAAAATTCATCCAAGACCTTCCCATGTTCTGCATGTGTGTTAGCGGCGTACATACAGATTCAGTATAATCCACAAAGAAATGATATTGAGAAAAAAAAAAAAAAAAAAATATATATATATATATATATATATAAACATGCTCTTTACTTTAAAATGACTCTCATCAAAGAAATTTTGAAACAAAACCAAATCTAAGGTGCCGAAGATGCAGCAGCCTTAGGGCCCAAATTCTTGAATAACTTGAAAAAGAGAGCACACTCAGGGTTACACAGACTGTTCACTCAGTCCTTAAAATCAGCAGCAGGCTTTCAAAAAGAACTCTCTCCAGTCAAAAAACAAAGGGAAAACAAAAAACTCAAAATCAGTACTCTCCGGATAAAATTTGTATGTCATGCATAGCAGAAACTACCAACTTAAGAGGACCCATCTGGACACGAGTTATGATCCAGCGGGAACAGTTCACGCTATAACTTAGGAGTGAACCCTCTATTTTTCTTCTTTCATGACACCAGTCTTCACGAATATTAAAATAGTTCTCCTGCCCGTACAAAGGAGAGATCGTTTGTCATGTGGGGTTTGGGGCCTGGGCACCTTACAAGGCCCAGAAGAAAGCCTCGCAGATGAGATCACCAGTGTGTCTATTGATTTGACTGTAATATCTTTAACATATGGCTGTCCATTGCCAAGTAGAATTTCCAGGATCAAAGTACTTCAGGGGAACAACACTTACCAGTTTCGTACTCCAGTGCTTGTAGAATCATTTCCACCTGCATCCAAATGGTTACCAGTTAGAAAGAAACCATGACAGATTTGTAGCTCATAAGCATCAAGAGCTCAGTAAAAAATATTAAGGAAATAAAAAAAATTGCAACTATGAAAATAATGATATATGTCGGAAATACCAAAATGTTAACAGGATATTCCTCTATTCAGAAATTTTAAAATCAACAAAAATAGATGCATAAACATGAGCAATTTTACAATTTAAACAGGAAGGTAGGAGCAAAAAAATTAGCAGTTCAGAAACAAGAACAACATAAGAACAACATATGTGATTTCATCAGCATCAACATCATCATCAAAGCCTCGTCCCAACTATGTTGGGGTCAGTCATCATCAAAGCCTTGTCCCAACTCTGCTGGGGTCAGCTATATGAATTATGTTTCTCCATCCTAATCTATCCTGAGCCAAATCCTCGGATAGATCCTAAACAAAATAAATATCATATTTCATCAACACAAAACAAAATAATGTTATATTGTAATAATGTGCCTTGAATCCAGCTCCAATTAGAAATTCAGACATCTCATACACTGTTCTTACACTCATTACTGCCCTGTCATGCATGTCATTTATAAATTTGATCAAAACATTAGAGATGTGTTATTTCTTCAATATTTTCCAAATTAACTACCTCGACATCTTAATCCTACGCTTTCCTTAAATTGATAAAACCCATATGTAAACCTTTCGCATTCTCTATCAAAGTTTTCATGACTTGTCCAAATAGGAAAATGACTTGCAGAAGTTTCAGTTGGCGTGAACAGGTTTTAGGAAATATTTGATTATTGTCATAGACATTGCTCTACTACTCTCCTAAAGTTTCATAATATGGATCATATGTTTAATAACATGTTAGTCTGCAAGTTTAAAAAGCTCCTTTGTTCTCGTAGAAAGGGACCACAGTGCCTTTTCTGAATTCATCGAACATTGTTCTTGCACTCAAATATTGTTGAACGATCTGGGTCCACATGGCTCCTGCCAAACATGATCCTTCATTATTCCCCTTCCCCCACCCGTCCCCTTCTGCAGGTTGGGAGGAGCTCGACTTCTAGTTCGTAAATGCAATCAACCCAGATTGAACACCAATGTAACAGACAATATAATCCTGCAGTTGCCTTTCTTATATATCTTCTACAAAAGACAGTGATAGAATCCTCATTTCAGAGGTTAGAATGGATTGAAGAATAACAGTTGGACTCCACCATAAGTACCGTCACAATTAACGTGAAAATTTCCCCTACGGACGTCCGCAGGAATATCTTGTGCGAAAATTGCATCCGCCCTATGGATGTGGTGTGGGCCCCCTTGTAATAAAGATGCACAGCCATTTTCATGCACGATAGCCCATGCAGAAATCTCTCCACAATTAACATATGCCTCCATCATGTACATCTGATTGTTGCTCCCAATTTTCAATGATAAAATCAAACTTGACGAACTCATCTGAGATAGTGGACTTCTAAATATAGCTCATTTTACTACAACTCTGATTGATCTAATCGTGGATCTTCTAGAATTTGCTGGAAGATTCTTCTTCGCTTGCTCTTCTGTAATAAGCTCTTCAATGGGATTTTTCTCCAACAAATCTACTATTGTGAAATTCTCGGCCCTAATTTTTAGTTCGCTTTCTTAAATCTTAACCCTTCCTCCAACCTCTAGCAGACTCGAATTCCAACGATACTTAATTGGCCATCGCTAAAATGTGGTTTGGCGTAATCACTCTCTCATAGTATAAGTTCTCGAAAACCCATAACCATCTGCTATACCTTTTATCCCGATGATCCATACAAGCGGCTTCTTAAGAAAAGGTTGAGGTTCTGAGGAAAGGCCAGAGATATAGCAAATGAAGCTCTTCCTTACCAAGCGCACTAAAATGTTTCATTGCAGTTGCGTAAATGTCACCATCCTAATAAAGTAAAGGTGCCAAAGTGTATGTAAACCTGTGACATACAGGTTTTATTGACTCCAAATGCAATCAACAAGATCGTGATTTCCACCAAACCATGCCACTCAGTAAGCTTAAAATTGCTAGTTAGCAGTATAGACTATAGAGCACATAACAACAAAACAAAACCAGGTACCTCATCAATGAAAAGTGGAACAGATACTCTCTTCTAGAAAACCGTGAGAAACATTAAATCATGAGAAACCAAAAGCAAAATAAATAAACACAAAAAATACACCAAATCATCTTTAAAGCTCCCACTTTATTTATAGAAGAATGTCTTTCAAAAAATAATAACCATCCATCAACAAAGGACTTGGGATCAATGCAAGAAAATACTTTGTCAAAATCCTTCACGAGACTGGACCTCATTAGAGGAATTGTTCTCATACTCTGCCCAAAGTTCTTTTATCTCCTCGGCTTCAGGAAGCAAAATAACAAATTTAGTAAACATAGTGCCCATCAATACAAAATCTCAAGTAGGAAATCAAAATCATAAAGTACAATATATACCCCTCATTCCACCACCAAGGACTTCACACATTTCATTTAAAGCTTCTCGTTCACGCCTGCTCTTTTCTTCTTTAGGCACGCCATCTGAGGGTGTGATATCACCGACAATAGCTATAAAACCAAAGATAGATCTCAAGCTCAAACCGCAATAGATAAGAATTGTAGAAATACAAACTTGTAAGTTTAATAAAACTCAAACAAGAAGAGTTCTCATTGCACACGTCATAGGTCGGGTATGTTGAAGCAAGAATCACCGACATCCTTATTCCTATAAGAAAAGTATTTTTAACCTACAAAACAGTAGCCAAACGCATCTATCTACCCAAAAAAAAAGGTATCAGTATATGAGATCTACACTGAAGGAGTACATGTAGGACCCAAACATGACCTTCAATAGCACCAAGAAGGAATGTAAAGCAAATAAAAGAGAAGGGGAGAATCCAAATTTTATTCTCCTCCATTTGAATCCATCATATCCTCAAACAACTGTATGTTTCATGCCCCTATCTTTTTCACTCAGTGTTCACCATGCAGCTGTGTTCATGTCCCTTTCTTTTAGTCCATATTGCTTAGCAAATGCTTTTAGCAGAAACTGGAAGCAACGACATGAAGGTGAGGGTAGCACTTCCCATTCGTATATTTGTCCATCTTACATCAATCATTATAACAATCTCCAATATGTTTTCCTATCCCTTTCATATTCCATTATTGCTCCTGATATGAACCTGTAGTCGTATTTTTGTAAGTACTCAATCATTTAAGCTTCATCTGATGGAAAGTGCATGAACATCCGACATTTTCATGATAGAGAGCTGACTGCACCCTGGCTAAAAGAGTGCATATAGCATTTCCTATTTCACCTCTTTCTTTTTACTTCTTAATCTCCCTGCATCTTTATTTTCTGCTTCCACTTCTTGTGGCAGGTTTGTTTCATAAAGTACAAAACAAATTCAAAAAAAAAAAAAATCTGCACATGCTGCACATGCTCTATTTACACTTCGAAGTTATTTAGGTTCATTTTTGGCTTTTGGTCCTACTTACAAAGATGAAACTCAAGCAAACTATTCCCAAAATTAAAACTTCCATCTGGTCTACTAGATTTGGAATCATATAGGAAAGATTCTCAGATTGCCAACAAGATTCCCTAAACATGTCTCCTTACGCTCAATTTAAGCCTCATTGGAGTTCATGACCCCCATGGGGTTCTGAAAAAAAAAAAGGATCAAAGCCTCCCCACTGTCATTGAACAATTCTTAACTTGTTGATTTATCGGTTGATAACTCTTGACCCTCCAATCAACAGTATTTATATCCAAACTACAGCTCAAGTACACATAATGAAAGGATTAGAATTTTGTACATAAGGCAATGTTTCTGGATCCAACAGTTCTTATAAATAATTCCTCAGTTAAGAATCACCATACCAACATGAGTCACTTCTAAAAGCTCACCAGATTCAACGCTTTTCCATAGTCATGTTCTTTTGATAATGACACCAATGAGAGAACAATATATAAAACGGAAAATGAAATTAAAATTTTAGCAGCTTTTAGGCAAATCAAGTTTCCAAATGTGCCCCCCACATTCAATATGTTTCAAATGCTAGAGGAAGCTGATGTATTGTTTAATGAAGAACAAGAATACCAATAATCCAAAACGTCAACTCTAAATAATGCCAAAAAAAAAAAAAGAAAACATCAAGCTGATACACGTTCATGGGACATGGAAGTATACAGTACACCAGCTGAGAATAACATATTTGGAAAAGTCTAATTTAAGAAAGTAGAAATACAAATAGCTGGTTATAGTGAAAGGACGCAAGTTAAAAGCCACAATCCTCAGAAGTTATTAATAATCAATCATATTATAAATATGTGGCGAAAAAGTGCCATTGTTGGGAAAAAAAATATATCCTGGTATAAATCTGACTTTAGAAAAAAAAAAAAAAAAAAATTGGCACTTTACATCACCAATCAGCCTCCACGAACTGTTAATCCGATACATTGGGGACTCTCATGTATGGTGCCCCTTAAATTAAATAAGTTGAAGCACTTACAGTTCTTTGCCGCAGTCAATGTGCCTACATACCATCCACAAAAATGTAGGTCTTTGAAATTTCTGATACACTGAGTAATGTTGAACCGTTCATCTCAAAATTTTCATTTCATGAGCTCAAGCTCTCTGCACTCTGATGTGCAACTCTCACTTACTTAGCTGCAGTTTTCATATAATGTGTTCATGTCTTCTGAAGCTCTAGTCAATGAGAAATGCCGGTTAACTGCAGGTAGATACCACATGCATTGGCATGTTGCTGTTGACAAGGTTACACAAATCACTCACCTCAAATGAACTAAATCCAGCTGCAACCAGGCACCTTTCTTATCCCCCTCTCCTTCATCTTGTCCCTAACCACTGATACATCAGACCACCTATCTGCATCCGCATAAATGTTTGATAACAACACAAAATTACCCGCATTGTGTGGTTCGAGATCAAAGAGATGACGTGCAACAATCTCCCCTAGCCCAATATTTCCATATAGCCTACATGCTCCTAGCAGTGCTCCCCATGCACCAGCTTGTGGCTCCATAGGCATTGATTTTATAAGCCCATAGGCCTCTTTTAAGCGGCCGGCTCGCCCAAGAAGATCAACCATACATGCATAATGATCTGAAGAAGGGTTTATGCCGTAGTCATTCTTCATAGAAATGAAATATCGGCACCCATCTTCAACAAGACCTGCATGGCTACAAGCAGTCAGGACAACAGTAAAGGCTACAGTGTCTGGTATCAGTCCTTCCTCTTGCATCTGTTTGAAGAGGCCAACCGCCTTAGCTCCAGATCCATTAATTGAGAGGCCTTGTATCATCGAACAATATGAAATTAAATCTCGTTTCGGCATCTTCTCAAACAGATGCATTGCCCTTTCCATGTTGCCACATTTTGCATTCATGTCAATAAGCGCAGCAATGACATGAACCTGGTCAAGATTAATTGAGCTTTGAGAGACAAAGGTATCAACCCATTTTGCCAACTCCAAACTGCCCACTTGTGAGCAAGCAGACATTAATCCCACCATGACAAATTCATCAGGTCTGATATTCTGGGAATGCATTTCATGAAAGATCTTCACAGCCTCATTGGGCTGGCCATTCTGCGCATAACCAGAAATCATCGCAGACCATGCCACAACATCTCTTTCCGGTGACTGGTCAAAAAGAAACCTCGCTGAAGCCATGTCCCCAGCCTTTGCATACCCATCAATCATCGTCGTGAAGGAAACAACATTCCTCTCAGGCATTTCATCAAACAACTTCCGGGCATTTATCAAATCACCCCATTTCACATAAGCCCCAATCATAGCATTCCAAGACACAACATTCTTATTCGGCATTCTATCAAACATCTCCCGGGCACCATCCATCTCCCCCAAATTCACATACCCCACAACCATCGCAGTCCAAGTCACCTCATTTCTCTCCCGCATTCCATCAAACACCTTCCGTGCATCCTCAATCTCTCTACATTTCCCATAAAAATCCACCAAACTCGTCCCAACAAAAACATCCACCTCCACCCCACATCTCAAAACAGCGCAATGAACCGCCACGCCGACCCGAATCGCGCCTTCCTGCGCGCAAGCCTTGAGCAAAGAAGGGAAGGTAAAACAATCAGGGGAAACATCAGAATGCTTCATGCGTTTGAAGACGGATATGGTATCGAAAAGAAAGGATTTTTCCGAGTACCCTTTGAGGATGGAGTTCCAGAGGTAGATGTTGGGGTGGGATACGTGGTTGAAGATGGTGGTAGCGTAACGGGTTTCGGAGAGGGAGTTGCAGAGGGAGAGGAGCTGGGAGATGAGGATGTGGTGTTGGTGGAAGCCCTTGCGGACGATGTGGGCGTGGAGGTGTTGGAGGTGGCGGAGGGATTTGCAGGAGGAGAGGAGGGAGGAGAGCGGAGAGGAGGGGGGTTGGTAGCGTAACGGGAAGTTATCGGAGGAGGAGGAGCGGAAAGAGGAAGAAGCGCGACGGAGTAGGGTCATATGTGGTGTTACATGACATCGCTCGCTGCCGTTGGGTTTTTGTGACACTGTGATTTTGGTTTTGTGCGGGAGATCGAGGCAACGGAAGTAGCGAGTCAAAATAATGGGGAGAATCGGACGAGTGAACTCAGATTGCTGAATCGGACGTTATGACATGCATATGCCTTTCTTTCCACTTAATATTGCTATACCATAATCATCCGAACACCAAGCATATCTCATATGCAAAGGTGAGATGCTGGGAGATACTCCAGACAGGAAGCAGTGATATCCCATGACCAACCAGTATGAAATAATGAATGAATTTTGTGATTTTTTATTTTTTTTTTGGGGTATAATGTTGTGGATAGTGAATGAAGAGTTTAAACACTTTCCTCGTTGAATTGTTGCAGATGTTGTTTGGTGCGGCTACAGATTTCTTCTAGAAAATCAAAAAAAATTATTTAGTGATATAATTTTTTCAAAAAAAATAACATATTATTTATTTAACGTTAAATAATAATTTATATAAAGAAATTAAAAATGAAAGCGTTATAGGGTTTTTGGGTTGAAATGGACAAGAGTGAGGAAAAGAATGAGAAGTTTTATGAGGAAATCAATTTCCCATGCCTCCATAGGAAACCTATTTCCACCGTTATCAAGAAAAATGCTGACGAGGTAGGAAAACATTTTCGTGGAATTGTTCCGCACCAAACGCCAGAAAAATGGGTTTTCCATGAAAAATCGTCTACTTTTTCGTAGAAAAGTATTACACAAACTTGGGTTTTTTTTTTTTTTTTTGTCTAGATACTGTTCTTTTCTCTGACAGAGAGGATTGAGTTTCTACCTGTGAAGCATAATGACAGGCATTGGCCGATTGGGCCAAGGCCCATTATCTATGTAACCAAGAAGCCCACTATCATTATGCTTAGCACTACGCTTTACAATGACTCGTTAAATTTACCGGAATGACTACCTAAAGTTTGGATCACACACTAGGTAGAGCTAAGGTTCAAATGAAAAAGGTAATCTTTGCAGGCAATTCCATCCGAGATGACTATCTGACGTTTGAATGGCACAAGGAATGTATGATTCCTAGATGCTTTAAAATATACAACGTATCATATTGTATCGTATCTCTATATTTTTAAGTTTTATCCTTTATGAGTAAAATTTATGTCCCTATTGCATCCATCCCATATTTGGACATCCTAACAAGGTATGCCTTTTGGAGGCACCTAAGAGCTATGACCAACAAAAAGTGATTGCCAAGGTTCACATGGTACAAGGGAGACTTCAGAGGCTCTTGGAAGGTTTGGGTTTGGGATGCAAGATGTATTTATTGCCTCTCTGTGTGTGTGAGAGAGAGAGATTATGCCCCTCTATGTTGGCATGCTTTAGTTTTGTAAAATTCATACAATGGACCTACCCTCTACGAAGGAACCCCTCAAATTGACACGCACCAAAATTTAACTGAGATCAAAGTGATATTCACAATTGGGTGGGCTCATGAACAGGAAAATATCTGCCCGAATTTCACTAATTGGTTCAACATATCGGCCATGTTAAGTTAAATAAGTTTGGTTTGATCATTGATTCCGATTGAAAGGAAGCCAAAAGAGGCAGTAATCAGTGATTGCACGTCAAAAACATGGGAGCACATAGAAGACATGTCTTTAGAAGGATAGAGACTCAACTCATACATATAACTAATGCATTTGCTTTATTTTGTTATTATCCTTTCATTGCTGATTGGTGCCTCTAGGAGTAGAAATAGAACTTGATGTGCTTATTGGTGGAATTTTGTATTTGCAATGACTGCTTTTCTTGTATTGGTTGTTTGCTTCAGTCAAGAATTCTCTCTCTCTCATATGAGTCACAGTAGACATTCTTTAAATAGAAAATTTATTGGTTGGAAAATCACAGAACTTACTGATCCTGGCACATCAATTACTTTATTGGGTTCTAATATGAGCATGTCTTGTTCCAGGTGCATCATACATTTGCAACATCAGGATCAGAGGGTGCTTTCAATTTTTGGGATAAGGACAGCAAACAGAGACTCAAGGTTTGCTGTCTAGTCTAATTTGTTTTTCTGATTTGTCTGATATGCCACTAATGGAAATAACAGTCTTCTTCTCAGACCAGTATAACATGCAACTATGCCTCCTACAGTCCTACACGTATACACCTAAACATGTAACTTCACTGTTCTTGTTTTTGTGCACTTCTGTGCAAGTTTGTTGGGCATTATCTTTAGTTTAATTGTCATAATGTGTACATTAAAAATTAATCCAAATTACAAGGAGATTGGGAAGTACCAGGATGAAATCTCAGTTTTGTTTAAGGTTTAGAAGTACCATGTATCATGCTTTATGTGCGAGGTTAACAAGGTAACATTTTATCTTGGTCGAGGTTCTTTAGGCAGTTGTATTTTGTCTATTTAGGAACTCTGCCCTTCTTTCAATGTGTTTATGTTGCCAAGATATTGACTAGTTATGCAAAATAAATAAATTAGGTGAGCCGAAGGGCATTTCAGAGTTGTGTTTCCTTCTTGACATTGATGGTTTAACAAATTTTCCAATAATTTTGAAAAAGCATATGACATGGTGGATTGGAATTTCCTTCTATACATGATGATAAGAATGGGATTTGATGCGAAATTGAGAAAAGTGGATTCATTGCCATATTTCATCAGCTCATTTTTCTATTTTGGTGAATGGTTCGCCAAAAGGTTATTTCAAAAGTTCGAGAGGCCTTCGGCAAGGAGATCCTCTATCTCCGATGCTCTTTGTTATGGTGGCGGAAGATTTACGTGCCTTAATTGAGAAAGCCAACCATAACAATCTAATCAAAAGGTTTTGCAGTGGAGAACGCCAATATTGAGGTAACACATTTACAGTTTGCAAATGATACCATTATGTTTTGTGATGCTTCTTTGGATCAGTTGCAAAATTTAAAGTGTATTTTGAAATGGTTTGGATTCCTTTCAGGGTTGAAGATTAACTATGGTAAGTGTGAATTGATTGGAATTCGAACAGAAGAAAGTCGTGTTGCTTTTTTAGCACATGTATTTGGGTGTAAAGTTGGTAAGCTTCCTGCCAAGTATTTGGGGCTCCCTTTATGTTTGGGACTACCGAAGAAACATCTTTGGGATCCGGTTGTAGAGCGGATTGAAAAGAAATTAAGTCCTTAGAAGGGTAGATATTTGTCTATGGGCGGTCGTGTTACTATAATTAAATCAGTTCTATCCAGTATTCCAATCTATTTTCTTTCTTGCTTCCATTGCCCTAAAATAGTTTTATGGAGGATAGAAAGAATTCAACGGGATTTCCTATGGAATGACTCTATTGAGAATAAAAGGTATCATTTGGTCCAATGGGAGAATGTGTGTAAACCACTATCTCAAGGTGGTTTGAGTATCCGTTTTATTGAAAAAGTCAATAAAGCTTTATTAGGCAAATGGCTTTAGACGGTGGGAGAACCAGGACGGGGCTTGTGGCACAAATTATTTTTTTGTAAATATCAGTTGGGTAATGGTGTTTGGTGTGTTCCATTTCAAGCTAATAGGATTTATTGTTAATGGAAGTCTGTTTTAAGTGTTTAGGTGGAGTTTGCTCAGTGGATTCAATATCAGGTCCAAGATGGTATTCGGGTCAAACTTTGGCATGATGAATGGTGTGGACAATTGGTGTTGTCTAATCAATTCCCAAATCTTTTTTTGTTGGATCGTAGACAACAAAGATTTGTTGCTGATAATCTTTCTATGGAGGCTGGACGGATTGTTTGGGATTTCTCTTTCATAAGGAATATGACAGAAATCCAGATCTCTGACTTTGCTACCTTGTCAGGTATGCTCAATAAGATTTATTTGTCAGTAAATAGATCTAATGTAAGAACTTGGAAACCAGATACTAAATGGCAGTTTTTCAATTAAGTCTTTATAATATTTTGAATGATAGAATTGGACCAATAGTAGGTTGGAATTATTTTTGGGACCCTTCGGTTCCGCTTAGAGTGTTAACTTTTTGTTGGGTGGCAAGAAAGCATAAAATTCTGACGATTAATAAGCCGAGGAAAAGAAATCATGTTATTGTTAACTGATGTCCTATTTGCTTACAAGATGAGGAAACCGTGCATCATCTGTTAATCGATTGCAAGTTTGCTTGTAAAGTTTGGTCTTTTGTGCTTAATTGCTTTGATATGAAGTGGGTTATGCCAGGGAACGTCGAAGATCTTTTCCTTCAATGGCATTTTGGAAGCAAGGGTCGGAGGGGTAAAATTTTATGAAAACTAGTTATATATGTTACAGTGTGGAAGATTTGGTTGGAAAGAAATAAAGGAGTTTTCAGAAATGTTAGTAAATCAGTCGAGGTGATCACTCAGTCCATTGTTTGGAATGTATCAGAGTGGGCTTCTATCAAAAAGGAGTTTGGAGATATCTCTGTGACAGATCTTAATCGATCTTGGGCTGCAGTTTTAAATGGGCATTGTCGTACAAAAGTGGTGCATATTGTTAGATGGCTAAGCCCTCCTCTCGGAACATACAAGTTGAATTTCGACGGCAGTTTTTCAAGGAGTACGAATCAAAAAGGTTTTGGAGGTGTGATAAGAGATTGGAATAGAAATGTCATTCGAAACTTTTATGGGCCTGTGGTCTCTATGGATGCTAATGAAGCTAAAGTGCATGCTCTACTTATTGGGTGCCATGATTTGGAAACGATAGGTATGTCTCATCCTATTATTGAAGGAGATTCTTTTTTGACTATTCAATGGGCTTCTGAGAAGGCTGTTTATCCTTGACGGATAGCGCATTGGGTGGAGGAGTTGCATGATATTTCTAACAAAATAGATGCTTTTTTTTGTCACATATTAAGAAAGGCTAACTCAATGGCAAATGGTTTGGCAAGGGAAGGAATTTCTCGAACTACTATCATGTTTGATGTATAGTTTTTATTAATTTTTGTTTTTCTTGTTTTTGTGCTTTTGTTATGTTGTCTTCCTTTTTTTCTGGTGGAATAAAATTTAACAGTTATAAAAAAATAAAAAATAAAATTTAACAGTTTTTATTAAGTTCCTTCTTTTAATGTTCTCTCTACATATGTAGAATTGGGACATCAAAACTACTCGTTGTCTTGCGCTGGGTTCCACTTTCTAACTCAATGCAACAAAACTTGTGTTCACCAAGGGTTGGAACTTGGAACTACAATTTTTTTATAGCCTTAACTTTTATATAGTCCATGACTCAAAAGTCAAACCATTAAAAGGACACTAACCATCCAAATTCTAACTGTTGGGCTTTTATTTGCACTATTTTCTGTATTTAGAGTATGACCCCGTTAAAATCTCAACCGTTGATCCTTCATGAATGGAGAGAGATATTTGCAAAAAGGCCCAGACCGTTTGATCTTCAATTCTGATTTTGCGGGCCTCTTTTTCCCAATCCAAACCATTAATCATCTTTAGAAGGCCAACAATGCTTATTGGGTCGAATCTCATCACTTGATTCATCATGGACTTTTTTATGAAAAACTGTGGAAGACATGTGAACGGTTAGATGCAATCAAATTCACATTTGAACAAATGTGAAAATGACAAACAATGGAATTATATTTCACATGCGACTCATTTGCACATGTAAATGACTCACATCATATGTGAAATTAACAAATGAGCCTAGTTCCTAATAAAAGTTCAATGGCCTCACAATTATACACCAAATATATATTTTTTATTTACATGGTCAACATAACCATGCCTGCAACAAAAGGATGCTTCTATTTTGTTAGTTTGGAAAGGTTAGTTTATCCAAAAGCAATGGATGCAGAAAAGGGCAATGCAGAGGACACTGCAACCGGGAAATCCAACACTGTTGGGGTCCCGGCCAAGCCAACATTAGAGTAACCAAATTCCTGTTCAAGCCAATTTAAATTTGATACACCAAGTCCCATCTCTTGAAAGATCAATTCATCTGCTGGTGCCTTCAACCTGGTACAGATGATTCAACACATACAAAAAACTTCTGAAAACTCTGAACAGTTCATTTAGTGTACTGATGATGTTATGCTGTGTCCTGCAGAAAATCATGGATTTGCTATCATCTAATAAAACTTGAGGAAGAAGCGGAAAAAGAAACAAAATCAACTTTCCTGAAAAACTCTTTCCTCCCTCCAAATCTGCTTATATTTTTCTCTATATTGGAAACAAAACTTTAAGAAGTGCATTTTGCACTGCACTAGTCTCTAGGGGTGGCAGGTATTCGATCACCCAAAATTAGAGCAGAGTGCAAGAACCCCAAAGAGCAAGGGTTAGTAATTATTGGTACAAACAATTTGAGCTTGATAGGAATACATGTCATGTGGTCATCGCAGTGGATGATCAATTAAACCTGTCGTCAAGCCTCAAATTCCTTCTCGAAATCACCTCGGCAGCCCAAGCCCTCCCAGTCTCTGTTTGAAACTTCCCTGCACAGTTAGACAGTACACAAACTCGCCCAAATGAATGATTGAAATAAATGAGGTAAATGAACGGCAGTAATTTTGCTATTCTATGAAGAATAAAGAAAATGGTCAGTACCTGCTGTTGAAAGAAAAAATTCATCCAAGACCTTCCCATGTTCTGCATGTGTGTTAGTGGCATACATACAGATTCAGTATAATCCATGAAGAAATGATATTGAGAAAAAAAAATATATACATGCTCTTTATTTTAAAATGACTCTCATCAAAGAAATTTTGAAACAAAACCAAATCTAAGGTGCCGAAAATGCAGCAGCCTTAGGGCCCAAATTCTTGAATAACTTGAAAAAGAGAGCACACTCAGGGTTACACAGACTGTTCACTCAGTCCTTAAAATCAACAATAGGCTTTCAAAAGGAACTCTCTCCAGTCAAAAAACAAAGGGAAAACAAAAAACTCAAAATCAGTACTCTCCGGATAAAATTTGTATATCATGCATAGCATAAACTATCAACTTAAGAGGACCCATCTAGACACGAGTTATGATCCAGTGGAAACAGTTCACACCATAACCTAGGTGTGAACCCTCTATTTTTCTTCTTTCATGACACCAGTCTTCACGAATCTTAAAATAGTTCTCCTGCCCGTACAAAGGAGAGATCCTTTGTCATGTGGGATTTGGGGCCTGGGCACCTTACGAGGCCCAGAAGAAAGCCTCGCAGATGAGATCACCAGTGTGTCTATTGAATTGACTGTAATATCTTTACATATGGCTGTCCATTGCCAAGTAGAATTTCAAGGATCAAAGTACTTCAGGGGAACAACACTTACCAGTTTCGTACTCCAGTGCTTGTAGAATCATTTCCACCTGCATCCAAATGGTCACCAGTTAGAAAGAAACCATGACAGATTTGTAACACATAAGCACTAAGAGTTCAGTAAAAATATTAAGGAAATAAAAAAATTGCATCTATGAAAATAATGATATATGTTGGAAATACCAAAATGTTAACAGGATATTCCTCTATTCAGAAATTTTAAAATCAACAAAAATAGATGCATAAACATGAGCAATTTTACAATTTAAACAGGAAGGTAGGAGCAAAAAAATTAGCAGTTCAGAAACAAGCAGAACATAAGAACAACATATGTGATTTCATCAGCATCAACATCATCATCAAAGCCTTGTCCCAACTATGCTGGAGTCAGCAATATGAATTCTGTTTCTCCATTCTAATCTATCCTGAGCCAAATCCTCGAATAGATACTAAACAAAATAAATCAGATTTCATCAACACAAACAAAATAATGTTATATTGTAATAATGTGCCTTGACTCCAGCTCCAATTAGAAATTCAGACATCTCACACACCGTTCTTACACTCATTACGGCCCTGTCATGCATGTCATTTATAAATTTTGATCAAAACATTAGAGATTTGTTCGTTCTTCAATATTTTCCAAATTAACTACCTCGACATCTTAATCCTACGCTTTCCTTAAATTGATAAAACCCATATGTAAACCTTTCGCATTCTCTATCAAAGTTTTCATGACTTGTCCAAATAGGAAAATGACTTGCAGAAGTTTCAGTTGGCGTGAACTGGTTTTAGGAAAAATTTGATTCTTGTAATAGACATTGCTCTACTACTCTCATAAAGTTTCATAATATGGATCATATGTTTAATAACATGTTAGTCTGCAAGTTTAAAAAGCTCCTTTGTTCTCGTAGAAAGGGACCACAGTGCCTTTTCTGAATTCATCGAACATTGTTCTTGCACTCAAATATTGTTGAACGATCTGGGTCCACATGGCTCCTGCCAAACAGGATCCTTCATTATTCCCCTTCCCCCACCCCATCCCTTCTGCAGGTTGGGAGGAGCTTGACCTCTAGTTTGTAAATGCAATCCATCCAGATTGAACACCAATGTAACAAACAATATAATCCTGCAGTTGCCTTTCTTATAGATCTTCTACACAAGACAGTGATAGAACATTTGAGGTTAGAATGGACTGTAGAATAACATTTGGACCCCACCGTCACAATTAACGTGAAAATTTCCCCTGCGGACGTCTGCAGGGGTATCTTGTGCGAAAATTGCATCCATCCTGTGGATGTGGTGTGGGCCCCCTTGTAATAAAGATGCACAGCCATTTTCATGCAGGATACCCCCTGCAGAAATCTCTCCACAATTAACATATGCCTCCATCTAATCATCAGATGTACATCTGATTGTTGCTCCCAATTTTCAATGATAAAATCAAACTTGACGAACTCGTCTGAGATAGTGGACTTCTAAATATAGCTCATTTTACTACAACTCTAATTGATCTAATTGTGGATCTTCTATATCAGAATTTGCTGGAAGATTCTTCTTCGCATGCTCTTCTGTAATAAGCTCTTCAATGGGATTTTTCTCCAACAAATCTTCTATTGTGAAATTCTTGGCCCTAATTTTTAGTTCGCTTTCTTAAATCTTAACCCTTCCTCCAACCTCTAGCAGACTCGAATTCCAACGATTCTTAATCGGCCATCGCTAAAATGTGGTCTGGTGTGGTTTGGCGTCATCACTCTCTCATAGTATAAGTTTTCAAATACCCATAACCATCTGCTATACCTTTTATCCCGATGATCCATACAAGCGGCTCTTAAGAAAAGGTTGAGGTTCTGAGGAAAGGCCAGAGATATAGTAAATGAAGCTCTTCCTTACCAAGCGCACTAAAATGTTCCATTGCAGTTGCGTAAATGTCACCATCCTAATAATGTAAAGGCGCTAAAGTGTATGTAATCCTGTGACATACAGGTTTTATTGACTGAAATGCAATCAACAACATCGTGATTTCCACCAAACCATGCCACTCAGTACGCTTAAAATTGCTAGTTAGCAATATAGACTATAAGAGCACATAACAACAAAACAAAACCAGGTACCTCATCAATGAAAAGTGGAACAAATACTCTCTTCTAGAAAACGGTGAGAAACATTAAATCATGAGAAACCAAAGCAAAATAAATAAACACAAAAAATACACCAAATCATCTTTAAAGCTCCCACTTTATGTATGGAAGAATGTCTTTCAAAAAATAATAACCATCCATCAACAAAGGACTTGGGATCAATGCAAGAAAATACTTTGTCAAAATCCTTCACGAGACTGGCCTCCTTAGAGGAATTGTTCTCATACTCTGCCCAAAGTTCTTTTATCTCCTCGGCTTCAGGAAGCAAAATAACAAATTTTAGTAAACATTGTGCCCATCAATACAAAATCTCAAGTAGGAAATCAAAATCATAAAGTACAATATATACCTCTCATTCCACCACCAAGGACTTCACACATTTCATTTAAAGCTTCTCGTTCACGCCTGCTCTTTTCTTCTTTAGGCACGCCATCTGAGGGTGTGATATCACCAACAATAGCTGTAAAACCAAAGATAGATCCCGAGCTCAAACCGCAATAGATAAGAATTGTAGAAATACAAACTTGTAAGTTTAGTAAAACTCAAATAAGAAGAGTTCTCATTGCACACGTCATAGGTTGGGTATGTTGGAGCAAGAATCACCGACATCCTTATTCCTATAAGAAAAGTATTTTTAACCTACAAAACAGTAGCCAAATGCATCTCTCTACCCAAAAAAAAAAAAAAAAAAGGTACCAGTATATGAGATCTACAGTGAAGGAGTACATATAGGACCCAAACATGATCTTCAATAGCAACAAGAAGGAATGTAAAGCAAATAAAAGAGAAGGGGAGAATCCAAATTTTATTCTCCTCCATTTGAATCCATCATATCCTCAAACAACTGTATGTTTAATGCCCCTATCTTTTTCACTCAGTGCTCACCATGCAGCTGTGTTCATGTCCCTATCTTTTAGTCCATACTGCTTAGAAAATGCTTTTAGCAGAAACTGGAAGCAACGACATGAAGGTGAGGGTAGCACTTCCCATTTGCATGTTTGTCCGTCTTACCTCAATCATTATAACAATCTCCAATATGATTTCCTATCCCTTTCATATTCCATTATTTCTCCTGCTATGAACCTGTAGTCGTATTTTTGTAAGTACTCAATCATTTAAGCTTCATCTGATGGAAAGTGCATGAACATCTGACATTTTCATGATAGAGAACTGACCACACCCTGGCTAAAAGAGTGCATATTGCATTTCCTATTTCATCTCTTTCTATTTACTTCTTATTCTCCCTGGATCTTTATTTTTTGCTTCCACTTCTTGTGAAAGGTTTGTTTCAGAAAGTACAAAACAAGTTAAAAAAAAAATCTGCACATGCTCTATTTACACGTAGAAGTTATTTAGGTTCATTTTTGGCTTTTGGTCCTACTTATATAGATGAAACTCAAGCAAACTATTCCCAACATTAAAACTTCCATCTGGTCTACTAGATTTGGAATCATATAGGAAAGACTCTCAGATTCCCAACAAGATTCCCTGAACATGTCTACTTACACTCAATTTAAGCCTCATTGGAGTTCATGACCCCTATGGGGTTCTGAAAAAAAAAAACAATCAAAGCCTCCCCACTGTCATTGAACAATTCTTAACCTGTTGATTTATCGGTTGATAACTCTTGACCCTCTGATCAACAGTATTTATATCCAAACTACAGCTCAAGTAAACATAATGAAAGAATTAGAATTTTGTACATAAGGCAATGTTTCTGGATCCAACAGTTCTTATAAATAATTCCTCAGTTAAGAATCACCATACCAACATGAGTCACATCTAAAAGCTCACCAGATTCAACGCTTCTCCATAGTCATGTTCATCAAAATATGTTCAATTTCCATCAATTATTTATTATCTACATTTTATTTTTCATTCTTCCAATCAGTCAAAATTTTAGCAAGCATAACATTAAAAGGACAATGAAAATTTTGAGAAAGTCATGTTGAGTGAAAGCAAAGAACTCAAAAGGCATGGTAGGAAATCAAATATCAGAGAGAACACATCTTTTTATCATATGCACTCAAGCTTATGTTTAAAAATAAAAAGAACAAGAAAGTATTAAGGTTTCAAATACCTTCTGCAATGTCATGAACGACTGCTATCTTGATACACCTATTTCAGGAGAAAAAACACAAGGTTCAATAATTTGACTTAAGTTCAGGGAAACACGTGATAATTGCAACAGCCAAAGCAATATAAATATATAAATGTCCGATTGGTTGGGTGTCCTCTATTTCTGGAGTTGGGATTTTCTAAAAAAAACACATGAATTAAATTTTGATGGTTGTTCAAGATGTAAACTAGGTTTGCAAGGTGTTGGTGGGAGTATGGGATTATTGAGATTCTTTACGTCGTAAAACTACATCCTTTTTCTGACCCCATAGAATTGCATTCAGAGATTCGGGCAGAGGTTTATGCATTCTAACTGGGTACAAGGAATTTTACTCTTTAAACATTTCATCAGTGATCGCAGAATGTGATTCTTATGCGTGATTTGTTGGATGTCTACATGAAGGCTCACTAGCTGGGTGGAGAAAATCACGCATATGTATGGTTCTTTCAGTAGCATTTTCTTTTTCTTCTGCTAGATTGGAAGAGTGGTAGGAGAGAGATACTTCAAATGTGGCGGCCAGGGAGGCTGTCACTTGTGAGACATGCCACTGAACTATCATTGGTTTGGCAGTAGCATTTCATTTATTTATAATTTGTGATAGAGTGATTTGCATGCTGATACTTTAACCAATGAGGATATTTCCAAAAATCCTATTTATTATTTTTTTTTTTTTTTGGAAACACCTATCCTCTGTTGTAATCGTGAGCCTTGTCTTAGATCTTAATAATATATCATAACCAGTTATAAAAAAAATTTTAGGGGAAAAAGACTTCATAATAGAACAAGAGAAGGTTCTGTGTGTTTAAAACCAACCTTTCTCTGTTTACACCCGGAAGGTCACCAGCAATTAAAGCCATCAATGCCATGCGGTACATGTGATCAGCAATAGATTCAGGGCCCTTTATTCCATGATTGATCCATCCTTTCCTTTTTGTAGTCTGAAATTACAAAGTAAAAAACTAACAATTATAAAAGTATAAAAGTTGCTTAGCAATTTAGTTCTCAATAGGAGCATCTTGTTTCTGTGTATACTCACAGAAATATTATAGACAAATAATCATGCATGATGGAGAACAAACCAAAAATAATTAACTGCAGTAAGAAAATAGGTCAAGGAGGAGAAAAATCCTACAAAAAATGGATAAATTAAGTAGTCTTTCACTCTTTTCAAAACGAAAGCTTGGAGTAAGTAGTCTTTCACTCATTTCAAAATGAAAGCAAAAAATATTTTCTGCCGATTTCAGAAGTTCAAAAACTAGAACCCCAAAATAAGAAAAAATTCCTCTGCTCCAAAAAAGTAAGGAGACAAAAACAAGCTTAAGTATGAAATTCAAACCCAACAACAATAACAACCAGCTTGATTCCATTGATAGTTAATGGCACTTGCGTGCAATAGACCAAAGTAAATGAAACTCAAGCAATACCTAATGATTTTCCCTGATCACTACACTTTCTTTTCTCACGCGATGTGAAACCAAAACCCCTATTTTGACATTTGTCAAAACCCAAGCCAAAAAACCCAGAACCATCCCATCTGCTATTTTGCATGATTTGAAGTTTTAGCCAACCATAAGAACTCTTCTTTTTGAATGGTGAATGTCACCATGTGTGCACATGTACAACAGAGCCTACTACGGTATATGATGTATGGAATCAAAACAATATAGAGGATCCTATCATGGGAGCCTCCGCACAAGAAAAAAAATTAATAATAATAATACTTGGTAATTAAAAAAAGAACGCCCAAGCAAAACACATGATCTGATTCATGAAAATAATTCGCAGAGTCCACTGGTTCTGCAAGAGTGAACCTCCCCCATCAGCACTCATACCAATGATTGCACTGGGTACATCAACAAGGTTAATGGTAGCAATCTCAGCCTCCATATCAATTGGCATGCAGAGAAGCACAAAATACCCTTTTGCTCATGATACCCAACCCGTCGGATCTATGACGCCCACATACAGCATAGAAACGGCAGGAACACCGCAACACGCCATGGAAATGATAGGAACACTAATTTAAAGCATAAAAAAGGTGAAGTATCAAATACAATACAACCCGATGAATTGCCCATTTTGAAGTATCCACGCATCACGGCTTCAGATCACCTCCTTCCCATCATAAAATTTCTATCTACATACAAGCAAATTATACCCTTTTGGACACCACATTGTCCATCTGTGTTATAATTAGCTAACCCAAATACTCAATCAAACAGATAATTGGGTCCTTTCTCACTGCTGACAGAGATCAATGACATCTTTGAACCAAATATTCGCTTATTAGGCTGACAATGCTTGAAGAGAACCCCCACCCCCCAAAATTCTTCAGTCTTTATAAGCAAATAACAACTTCAACTCTGTTATGAATCTAAGGAGCCATGGAATCAGTTTAAAGTCATTTCTTCTTAGTACATGCTATAGATATGCACTAAAAAAGCTAGCTCTAATACCAAGTTGATGAAAGTTGTATCAAGCTTTAATCAAATCATGTAAGGAAAAGAGAAAGAAAGAAATAACTATCTTTTCTAAAACACCCATATGCAATAACAGTTCTCCAGCTTCATTTCCCCAAAAACTTCCATTTCAATCACATCCTACATAATCAACTCCCACTTTCTTTACAAAAACAGCAACGTATAAGTACTTTCTAAAAGACCCCTTTACAAAGCATCCATCCGTATCATAGGGTGGAAACCAGATTCCACGAAAATGTCTCTTCACCAACAAGCTATAAAAATCCATTCTTTCCCCCAAATTCCCCAAAACAACAGCACACATCGCACCAATCTCTACTTTCTAACACAGTCAAATCAAAAGAGGGAGAAACAAAGAAAGACAAGAAACTGATCGATTCGCTTAATCTGGTTAGTACCTTCAAGCGATGGCACAATGTCAAGAAATCAATCGCCGAAGAAGACGAAGGCGACAACGAAGACGATGAGACGGAAGATCCGATCGGACCCGCTCCGTCCTCCGAATCGAGCGATTTCTTCGATCCGAATCCGGCTTCGTGTCCATCTCGGGCGGCGGATCGTACGGTTATGATGATTCTCGGGGTCCGATTGCAGAATCCGAGGCCGGAGTAGAGACGGCAGGGAGAAGGAGAGGGAGAAGATCGCCTCTGCAATGCGGAAGATGAGCTCGGAGAAGGAGAAGCTGCGGGAGAGATGCATGCATTTGCGGCCATTGCTGTTTGGATCCGGAGCTATTTCAGGGATTCTGATTTCCTGGGAAATGTTAGTAGAGGAGTCAAGAGTCCATGGAAAGTGGGGGAAAGCTCCTTTACAGTGGAGAGGACGAGGACGTACGGACACGTGGCGCGCGTGTTTCAGGCCTTAATGTGGGCCGACGTTTTATAATCGAACCAAATGATTGGGTCGTTTCTGGCCCATTCAATCGTGGCATTTGCAAATGTAGGAAAACATCAATGAGGGGGTCCAGGGATACACGAAAAATCTGGTATCACCGATAATTTATCGGACCAAATCAGGCAGTTCGGATCGATTTTATAGTAGATCAAGCCTACGATTTGAAATTTGTAAAAATCGCTTAGATCATTTGGTTATCGGTTAACTGCATAAACCATACCGACCTGTATATTATGCAATTTGAGTATTTGACTATTTAGATTTTAGGATTTTCATGATAGTTGATGTGGATTTTTATCTTTGTCCTAAAGAGTTAAATAAATATAAATGATGGGGGTGTCATTATTTTGAAAATCTTAATTTCTGATTTTTAAAAAAGGAAACGGTTCAGTTCGATTTGGTCTAAGCCCTCTCCATCGGTCCCATTGGATTGGTTAATTAAAAAATCAATACGTTCTATTTGGTGGTTGGTTTTAATGCTAAACCGATCCGAACCGCCCATGTATAACTCTAGTGAGATTGCTCGCACCTGTGCACTGCGCATTCTAACCATCCATCCTTAGGTCAAGACCCACCTTTGAAAACACATGGCTAGCAATTTAGATGCACCTGGCGCAAGTTCGCATTGCTGATGCACACTTTTCTATAATATATATATATATATATATATATATGTAGTAGGATGTAGAGAGGTTGGATCTGGAGTAAAACCATGGTGGATTTGACTATTTGAACACATATTGGAATTTTTAAGTTGTATTTGATCATCCATTAACTTAAATATGAAATTATACGTGGAGTGCATTCATATAGTTGAAAGAGGAGCTACAGAATAAAATTCTTAAATATACAGTTAGTGTTGTTATGAATATGATAATTTTAACTCCAAGGGGTAGTTCAGCTGGCTTATGACTATGATTTGCACACGGAGGTTGTGGGTTCGAAATTGCACTACCATACTGGGGTTAGATGGGAGTTTACTCAACTTTCCTCTGGGTCCGGAGGGATTAGTCCAACCCAAAAGGGTCGGGAACCATCCGATAGCAAATAATAATAATAATAATAATAATAATAATAATGAATATGACAATTTTCATGTGAGCTCGTGTGCTAATCTTTTCTTCTCTCTGCCTCCTTCTTTTATAGCTAATATTTAGAGCAAGTTTAATTCGTCATTTGTCATAAAGCCATGTTTTGCATGCGATCATATTAATTTATCTACTAGCATTGAAGAACAAGATAATGCACTCCATTCATCTACATTCCATCCAGGGCGAACCTAGGGGGGCTCATAGGGCCATGACCCCCCCATAATTTTTGCAACCCCCACTCTCTTAAGTGAATTTAATTGATTTTTACCTATAGCCCCTCCAAGATTTCTAAGAACCCCTTTATTCTCTACAAAGTTTTACGATTTTTTACATATGGCCCCTCCACAATTTCTGAAAAATCAGTTTTTCTTTAAAATATTTTATAACTTTTTACATATGGACCACCGAAATTTTCAAAAAAGCTATTACATATTTTGAAAACTACATAAGTTTTTCATGTGGGATCCCAAATAATTTTTCATCTTCATAGTGGCCCCTTCTTCCTGAGTCTGCCCCTGATTCCATTAAGCGATTTTGTTACCCAAATCATATTATTAAAATTACAACTATTAAATAACATGGGTCCTGAACCTAAACTTAATAGCTAAATTTGCTTTTATTGTGATCAATTTAAAACACCCCCCACCCCCCATTCGACATCAATAAATTAGAACCAATCATATTATGGGTACATACAATAAAAATTGAAACTTTTCACAACTAATTGGGGGTTATCCAAATTTTATGGGACACATGACCACCCTAGCCTCCTTAGTTGTGCCACTGCTGACACCATGCATTGTGCGTGAGGTGTGAATTTATACAATCCACAATACTCTTGGAAGAGGATAATATATGGTACTACTTAGTGGTAATGCCATCTCACTCTCACCCAATACTTACTTAGGTAGCAAAGGTGATTAGATTAGATCTTAAAACGAATTTGAGGCGAAATAAGATTTTCCAAAAACCATTCTCCCTCTTTCTTTCCTTCTTTTCCTCCTTTTAGTTTGTCTTGACTGCACTGCTCCTCTTACTCTCTTTCTATGCTCTTTTTCATCTCTTCAATCTAGTGACAGTATAATAGTTCTACCAATCACAATCCTAATCAATGAGAGGAGCAGATGGTAATTTGTTAATGGTACTGTAATGAATGAAAGATAAACTTCCAATTTGTTAGGGGCTTAATTATTTTGTTGGTTGGAGTCCACTCACATGTATCACGTGTGCGCCCCATTCGCATTCGCTAAAAGAGAAAACATGTATAACACACCAATGTTTTGTGATTTACTCAAAATTCGAAACACTGAAGCAGAATTCAAGGATGGAGGAACCCCGTGGCTTCTTTGTTTATTGGAATTTATGGAATTTAATTGTCGAGAATTTTGATATTCTCATGTAAAGTGGAATTCCTGAATACTTCTCGATACTCGAGCATCAAAAAAATTCCACACAAAAGCAAAAGGATTGGAATTTCTGAATTTCCCAAAGGTCATTTAGGACAATTCAGGTGGCTGGAAATTTTTGAAATACTTGTAAATAAATATGACATTTGTGAATATTAGGAGACAAGATGTCACATCATGTTAGCAAATCCCCAACACGACAAATTTTTATAAGAAATTTTAGTAAAGAAACATGCCTTAGATAGTAACGTGGCCAACTAAGCAAACCCTTGTTCTTTTACAGCGAATATTTAAAGCACGTTTTAAGTCGTAATCTACCACAAAGACAGGGGAAGGGGGGTCAAGTGGGTCACTTCCCCCCTTTCAACTCTTGCTATTGGTTTGAATACATGGAAGATGTTGCAAAATATTTTATGTCATTTTTGTCCCCTGTAATTTTACCCTCGCTCACTTGCTTTTCATTAAAAAAAAAATTGGAAATTTAAAAAGATTCAAAGATACCTTTGTCATTTAATTATTATATTATGAATGTTGTCTTTTAATTGTTTCAAAAGAGATAAGTAAACGATTCTCCGGATTTTAAGGAGAAGTTACAACCTACAATCAATCTCTTCCTTCTTTTATCTCCCATATGTTTATCTTTAGGGCATTTTGAGAGAGGCCTCTCTATAACTAAATATGGACATCTTCAAAATAGATAAGTAAAACGATTCTCCAGATTTTAAGGAGAAGTTACAACTTACAATCTATCTCTTCTTTCTTTATCTCCCATATGTTTATCTTTAGGGCAATTTGAGGGAGGCCTCTCTATAACTAAATTTGGACATCTTGGCCTTTTTCTTTGGATTGAATTTCAACCATTTATCCACAATTGGATTGATTCTCAAAAAATTAATGGCTAAAATACCACTAAACATTATGGCTCTTAGATAAAGGGCCAGGATCATCTTTAAAAAGTTGGACCTAAAAAATGAAGCCCCTCTTCTTAGTTGGGTTGCCTATAGCTTTTACTCAATAAGAGTTGGTCCCACTATACCGAACACATGATTAAAAATATCATATGCTCAACCTTATGGTGGGACTAACGTCTATTTAAGTGAAATTTGAGGAATTATTCTGAGTAGTATGGATCTTTATATGCTGCTAACCATTTTATAATATTAGCAAATGACTATTAATAAAGTTCTCTCAACCATCTATTATACTACAGCCATCATGGCCCATAAAAAAAAATATTACGAGTCATTAATTGATAGATTCACAACCATCCATGTCTGTCACGGGCTCATGACCCGCTAAACAATCGTAAGTTACGAATAAATTCATAAATTAACTATGGGATGATAGATTTACAAGTGATTAATCTGGCATGAGCTCTACTTTGATTAGAGTGTGATGCAACTCTCAATCCTTATATAATGAGTAAATGATTATTTTGAGCGGTTTGGATTTATTATGGCGAGCTATACTATTTTTGTATTTTAATTATTCTTAAAGTCTTGATAAATTGTCTTTAAGTCTAATCGGCATTTTCAAATTTAAGATTTATCTCTGGATGTCATTAAAAAAACTTTGAAATAAATATATTTTTAAATAATAAGTAAAAGAAATCAATAATATGGAAATATAATTGATCTCCTCTAAAAAAAGCATAGCTTCGTTACTGCCAATTGTTTGCCTCATTTAGAAGAAAATCCTAACTCCATCCCTGATTTGCTATAAAAGTGCATTTTGCAAGGGATCATAGTAAATTATCTGCTCGCATCAAAGAACAAGATATGCACTCCATTCATCTACACTGCATTAGTAATTACCGCATTTTAATCCTACGCAGCTAATAAATAACATGCATTCATGATAAAAAGTCATTTACTAAAATAGCTTCTCATGTGATCAATCTAAATCCCTCACACTATATATATATATATATATATTATATAATCCAAATTTCTTTCATCCTTGAATTTAAAAACCAACTTGGACACTCATCTAACTTTCACAGAAGCATGAATCTCTTGAATCAAACAATTCTCATTATTAACCTTAAGTCATGCAAGGACATTCCATCCCATCATACTGTTATGGATGACATAAAATTGCAGTCCATTGGATGATAAAAAAAAACCCCTAAATTAACCTATAGCAAACTGACAGCTACAACTTTTTCCCTCCAGCTCAGAAAACAAAAATGTACCCCACACAAAGTGATGAACATGGCATCATTTAATTGCCACGTGTACGGTGGATGATGACCCATCTGAAAACACCCCTTCAAAAAAAAAAGACCCTACTCAAAACCACAGTTCAGAAACTCTCTCTCTCTCTCTCTCTCTCTCTATATATATATATATATATTATATAAAGTTCTTCTCTCCCTGGTCTGTCTTCATCCTCCTTCCCATCTCCTGTTCTTCTTTCCATCATGCCCTTTTTTTTACTTCCCAAAATACCCCTACCCCATTTCAGCTTCATCAAATCTCTTTCAATCCTCCTCCTCTTCATCTTCATCTTCTTCACGATCTCCTCTGTAGATCATTATCCTCTTCTTTGAAATGGGGAAAGCACCTCTGAACCTAGACTGGAATACCCTCTTGCCCAAACACTCCACAGACCCAACCCCAGAACTGGAAATAGTGAAGAAAGATCAGCAGAGGGAGGAGCAGAGGGAGGGTGTTGAAGAGCTAAGCGATCAGCAACTCAGCGAAAGGATCCATAGATCGAAAAGACTCCCAAGAATGTCCTGTTGAATTTGAAAGACCGGGGCGCCAAGTTGTCGGCGTCTCTGAAGCGTCTCAAGGAGGAGAGAGAGCGGCGGAGGAAGTTGCAGAGGCGGTCGGAGGTTGGTAATTTGGGGGGAAAGATGGCTTCTTTTATTGTTTTGTTGATGACCCTTTTGAGGATTATGGGTTTTAGCTTATGGGTTCTGTTTGTTTTGTTTTGTGATGTTTTTGATTGTTTTTTTCTGACGACCTCCACTTTCTTTTGGGGTAAATAATGTAACTCATCATCACTCAAAAGGAAAGAGATACACAGCAGATGAAATACCAACAACCCAGAAACAGAACGCAATCGAAAATAACCAGTGCAGAGCCCACTAGATTGTGGGCAATCCCATTCAGGTTCCTTGGAACATGACAACATGTAAACCAACACAAAGTTTTAACAGTATGCTGAACATCATGCAAAATAGGTGGTAAGACCAATCCAATCCACCATTTAGCGCGTTAACCACTTCAAGTGCATCAGAGCATAGGAGGATTTTTGAAAAGCTACTGTGGCTTTCGGTCGCCCTCGTGTCAGCTTCTTTGGTGGCAATGATAGAGTCATTGAAGACAAAGATGAACCCAAAGGCAGACTCACCACTGGGCAACTAAAATACTGCGTCAGTGAAAGTAAAAATGGGACATGAGATATGAGCCATGAGTTTAGGAGAAGAGCTCCAGTCTATAGAGGCAGCCAATATACGATTGACTGCCTTAATGACAACTGTGAGATTCAATCTACACCTTTGAAAACAGGGTCATTTCTTGCTTTCCATAAACCCCACCAAATTACTAACACCCAAGCATGGGAATATGGATTTTTCATTGATGAAGGGTGAGTTGGTTGAGGATAATCTGCCTAATCATTACATCATTTGATAAACAAGCTAACAAACAAGACAGGCAATCCTAGGTAGGTGGGATCTCACAAGTTCTTTGCACCGACAGTATTCCAAACGAGTTATTGAGTGAAGAAAGATTCATACCTGAGTGACAACTGTTAATGAGATTTCGTCAGATGTCCACCAGTTTGACTCAATTTCAGGAAAACTTTATGTGTGAGATTTTCTTTTATTTCAACTGTTTAATCGTCTGAACTTCAGGATGAAATGAGTATTTTTGGAGGCCTGTTGCCTTTCCAGAGCAGATGCAAGGTTAGGTCACATTTTGTGATGTTTGATTGCTTGGTAAGCACACTTACAGTATTATCACTGTTGTCATCATCCCTCAAACAAAGCTCAATGATGTTCATTGGTACTTCAGTAGGGATTCTAAGATTGCAAGTCTAATGCACTGTGTCATGTAGAAGCCATGAGGTCAAAATTCCACTGGGTATATGGTGATGAAAGGGTTGGATCAGTCAACTTGGCATTTGGATTATCATCCATATGTATTGAAGTCGGGTGTTCTTAGTACCCACCATTCTTGCAAAATATCTCTGTCATTCCCATTGACAATGAATGGAACTTGATTATCAATGCTAGTTGGTTAACATTTAAGCAAACACATCCACAAAGGGAATCTGCAGTCAAACAGCGGCAGCAAAGAAGTGAGTTCGGTTTGAGCATTCCATAGAAATGAATTTGTGCCAAAGTGCATATCACCATGGCTTAGAGCTATGAGGAAGGCCAATTTTTCTGGGACAAATTGCGAATGGCAAGGTTCTTTCCCCTTTGACAAATCTTTAGCCATTGATTCACCAAACTGGGCAAGGGTTCCAACTGATGCATTTCCTTTTCCAGGAAAAATCATGTCGGGTCTACTCATATTGGTATAGTTTCAGTCCATAAATTTCTACTGCCATCCAAGGACTAGTCCTTTGGCTCATTTTCTGCCACGATAGGAGTGTTTCCTGTGAGAACAGACCCTTCCAGCCATGACTTTTGTGTAGAGATACGTACAAGAAGGGACAAAGGGATACTGAACTTCATGCTTCCGCAGTGTACTATAGTTTTCTCTTCTTTCCCATTTCACATCTCGTCTCATATCTTAGTTCCATCTCATGTGATCCAGACCTCTTCCGTATCTTCTCATTAAACTACTTGTAGCTTGACATTATCCCCTGATTGAGGGTTGTAACTGTTATCTTATTTATCTACATAAAGAACCATTGATCACTTAGTTGGATCATGGCATTCTCCTCACAGTTGTATTTGATACTCATGGCTTTCTTTTGTCACATTGCACATTCGTCTTAATTTTTTTCAGAAGGGGCTCCTAACTTAGCAATGTTAGGTTTCCACTAAAAAGGAATAAAAAAAACACGGATGAACTGTGAACCTGTCCACCAATCCCGAAGCGTCTATATTGGGATCTCAATTCGCTACACCATGTAGCCGTTTTCATGAATTAGTTGGTACATAAGAAGAAACCATTGACTGGACAAAGCGTTTACTTTTACTTTTTAGATCTAAATTTGCTAAATGTATGTCTAAAACCAGTTTGGTCTTTTATCTGCAACATTATTTTGTTGTCTCATAGGCCATATTGTCTGCACCTGTAATTTCATGTCAGCGTGTGGTCTTTTTTTTTTTTTTTTAATCAAACCTTTTGCTTTGAGCATGTTGTAAATTCTTACCATATTGAGATGTTCTTTTTCCTTCATTAATAGGATGTTATTGAATTGAGGATGCCCACACAGTCTCAAAGCTCACAGTCTCAAAGCTCAAGTGTATCTGGTGAGATTTACTACTTATTAATATGATTAGTTTGGTGCTACAGGCACACTTGTATTTCTTCTTTCAGGTAGGTTGTCCTCTATGAGCACTTGGAACATCAGTGGAATCCGAAGATGATGTTTCATTCTTTGTTGGACTTGGACTGCTCTTTATTAAGTGGATGCTACAATTTAGGAACTGTGGTTTCGTTTTGAGCTGTAGCTGTTGGAGAAATTGTATCCTCATTTTGACTTGGATTGCTATAATTCAAATTTTTTTTTTTTTTTAAACTAGACTTCATTGGAGGTGATGCTTTTTCTCTAAATTTTAAAAATCGCATGCTCTTATCTTTTTTTGAAAAAGAGAAAAGCCATAAGTTCTTAAAAATGCATGTTCTTTTATTTTCAAACCTTTAGACTATATTTTGTTTTGGTACCTTTTCTTTTGTCACTTCCAAGATAGAAGGTCATTGTATCCACCATTTTTTTTTTTTTTTTTTTTTTTTTATGAATTGAAATGACAAGACCGTGGTGAATGGGATTCTTGGAAATCATTTAAACTTTGTGAAATAAATCTAACATAAATTCTCATTTCATGGAAAAGTTTAACAAAGGAGAGGGACATAGAAAGTTACTTGCTTTTTTCCTGAATTGATTTTGCATGAGTGCATCATGAGATGCTGTGGAATGCTTGCCTTTAGCATTCTCAGACCATTTTTATTTTTTATTTTTCAGCTATTTCTTGCATTGCTTTCATGCTCTCTCTCTCTCTCTCTCTCTCTCTCTCTCTCTCTCTCTCTCTCTCTCTCTCTCAGTCTCCCCTATATATATGAGTTATGCTCCCATACAAGCTTCCCTTAGGGCCCGTTTGGCATTTTACTTCTAAAATAAAGTGGAATGAAGTGAAATGAAAAGAGGGAATAAAATATAAGTGGGTTATGATGGTATTTTGTTTTTAGTTGTTTGGGATGGAATATTTTTGACTTTTTGTATGGGGAAATGGACTTTTTTTGTCTTTTAGTGAATAAAGGTAGTTGCTTTTTGACTTTTTTGGGAAAAGATGGAGGGAGTTTTGGTAAAAAGTGCTTTTGATTTGATATTTAACTTGACTTGACTTGACTTTACTTGACAAGTAAAATTACCAAACGGGCCCACGGTCTTACGGTACAAGCCGCCTCATGGGGCCACCTACTGGTCCATCTAAGCACACCATCCAACCACACCCCTCCTATTTATTTGGGTCCCATTGGGTTTTGATAGATCCGAATGGAGTGAACCGTTGGATTGAGGGTCAATTTTATTATTTTATATAAATTCAGTAAACTTGTGGACCATGGATAAATGGGTTCGAAGTATTAGATTGACTTCGAATTTGATATCTAGGTTGGCCCCACTTGGATCTTTCGATCCCCCATATAGACACACAGTCTAAACTAATCCAGGACAAGCCCATGGTCCCCCATGGGTCGACAAACTCGACCAGCCTTTATATATGGTTTTGTTTATAGAGTTGTTAGTAGGGTCTACAAGTCTTTATTTTATTGAGTTATGCAAGTAGGGTCCATAGGTTTTATTTATATGTTTAATCTTGGCCATCAATATGTTAAATGGTCTAGATTAGTTTTAGAGTTAGTCTTTTTACCTATGTAAAGATGTAAAGCCTCTTGGCCTAGAAATGATTGATGATAATGAAAATTGAAGCTTTTGGGATCTTTCCCAAGTTTTCTTAGAGTTCTCTTCGAGTTCTCTTTTGCCTCTTTGATTGGAGTTTGGCATGGGGCTAATTTTCCCCCCTCTCCATCTCTATCCTTGCCCACCCCGCATCTTCCCTCTGTTATGCATCATAAAATTTGCCGAATTATGCATACAAAGACATGTTGCCATCTTTTTGATGATGTTTAATGTGCATCACAAATATGATTTTTCGAGAAATTATCGGCTTGGGAACATGTGAGAATATTTTCAAATTTGGGGATTTATCGGGATATTATCGAGTTGCATAAAATAAATTAGTTTTTGGCAAATAATGAAAAAATACAAAAGAGAGAGACATACATACCAGTTACCATGAAAAAAAGAAATACATTTAAATTCATTTTTCATAGTGTTTTCTTATTTTTCCCATTTTGTTCCATTGTTTTTTTTTCTTATGATTTGCTTGCTGCATTTTCATTCTGGGTATATACCTGAGTATCAAAATAATGCCAGTATTGGCGATAGTGCTAGTGAGTAGTTGTGATGGATAAGTGTTGGTGTTATTGAAAGTGTCACGACCTGCGTATATGCCAAATTCCATTTTGAAAATTTCCTGATTCCCAACTTCTTGCCTTGATTTTGTTGAAAAGGAATCTAGGGCTTTAGCCTGATTGATACAAGGTGACCATTCGTAAAAAGAAGGACTTAAGTCTCAGCAAGTGTATAGTTTGCTGAGTTGTCCATTGGTATGATGACTGCTGTGAATAGGTTATTTTATTAACATGAGCATCAAATGATTTTGTGTAAAAGGTTAATTTCATAGTCCAGGAGAGGCCCTATAACTATTATCATTTCAGTAATTACACAAACTTCGAATTCATAAAATATCACCCTCTTGGTTGGGGTCTTATTAGTTGTAAAAACAAACTACTTGTGCACCATAAGAATATGTACTCAGTTTAATATGAGATCTTGGTGAATAGATGAAATCAATAGAAATAGAAGACTAACAGAGAAGAAAGGAAGAAAAAGGAGACGAAACTCATGGGTTCATTTGGTGTTTTTGTTACTATTACTAATTCCCCCCCTAATGTACCTACAGGGGATGCAAGATTCATAAAATAAATCAAACAAAGGGATTTCAACCTTCTCCCTGAAGGTGGTGGAATAATGCCAATCATTTCTTTGATGGGAGTATCCGGTAGATGGATATCCAAGAGAAGATGGGATAGTATCCAATGATGACAAACTTTGTGGTTCTCATCTTCAAGATGAGTTTATGAAAAAAATCTATTCTAGAATAAATTTAGTTGAGGCAAAGGTCAAGGAGTAAATGACTAAAGCGAGAGGATAAGAACATCAGATTCTTTCATGGAATTGCGGTTTTTCTCTTTCTTTCTTTCTTCTTCTTCTTCTTTTTTTTTTTTTTTTCTGGTTTTTCTGTTTTGTTTCTTTCTTTCCATCCAGTTTTAGAGAGATTTATGGTGGGAGGAGGATTGTCTTGCTGATTCTTTTCCTCATTTTTTTCCTATTTCCTTTGATGGGAGTGCTCGAATTTCTGAATATGGAATTGGTGGGTGGAAATTTCATATAGACCCCAATATTTAGTTGAAATTTGCATGATAAGTTGATAGTGGATCCAACTAGTTTAAGGGATGGCTCAGACCATGGTTTAAAAACTCTCCGAGTTGACTCCTGAGTCTTGACTCTCCCGAGTTATCTCATTTTGATGAAGGACTGAGTCAAAAATAGGGGAGACTCGGCCGAGTCATCTCATTTTAATAAGTTATTTGCATTTCGAACTATTTAATAGACAAATTTAATTTTAAACAATTAAAGTTTATTTACATGTAATTATGCATAATGTTTGAAGTCAATAATTTAAAAATGGTGACCGAAATGTAATTTGAAACTTATAATTGATCTTTTATATTCAATATTTGAAGTAACAAATTATATTATATGCAATATTGTTTCTTTTATTTTCCTTATTGTAGTACTTTGCTTGCATATATAAATTTGTTAAATTGAATTGATTATTATGAATGCATGTAAATGTAATTCTATATTTTATAAATAGTGAATTTATTTTTAAATATTTTTTAAATTATTTTTAAAAAACATGACTCTCCCGTGTGTCCGCGTTGACTCTATATCCGAGTCAATTTTTTTGCATCGGACAAGTCGAGTCTGAGTCACGAGTTTTCCAACCTTGGCTCGGACAGACATTCATGCATGGGAATGATTTTTGTGTGTGGACGACTGATATTTCAGTAGAGAGTTAATATAATCATCTGCTTGGCAGGATAGGAGAATAAAAGGATTACTAAGAGTAGGGATGTCAGTAATGTTTCGAGGATATGAATGATTAATCTCTGTTCTACTGTCTGGCTATATGCAATCCCAGTTTATCGTCTGTTCACATGCTCCTTGTGAGCGTTTTTTTCCGTGCATCCTCACAGATTTGAAGAGTTTCACATGTGTGGTCTCTTACAGTACTTATTCCAGGGTGGGGGTCCAGCAGGCTGACAGTCAAGAAACCAACCTATGGGCATAACACATCATAGAAATTAGTGCCTTGACAAATAGTACACTTGCACAGACTGTGTCCTTATAATTCTGCTGTATTGAGGAGTTGATTTTAAGGAATATTACTTAGCTTCCTGATTATTTTGGTTTTATATCTTCTTCCCAAATCTGATGCTTTTAGGTTGCAGATGCATCGTGTGACATGCCTCAGAGAGCTCAATCTCAATCTGTATTTGCGGCGAGGTTATCTCACCGGCTAGAAGATGCGGTATGATGCTGCTGCTCTGTTTTATGTGCTCAGATTTTTGTTGCCTACTCTAACTTCTTTCAATGGGAACTCATAATTTGTATCATCAGTCAGATAAAAGTACCTCTAAAGCATTTGAAGAGGAACTGCAATGCTTTGGCCAAGGTAACCACAAGAGTTTGAGCATAGGTCGACTGTCGATAAACAAGGAAAGACGGGGAACTAGAATGTCTTCAAGAGAAGTGCCTTTTCAATCTGTTAGCACTTTGTCTTCTGGTAAAGTTGACTGTGGAACTTCCAGTGGCAATTGTAAGGGTATTGCCTCTTCCAGATATTCTCCATCCCCTCCAGAGGAAAATTTGCCCGCCCGTTTCTCTGAGAAGTATGCCATTTAGTTGCTCGTTGTTGCTTGCTTCTTCAGTATCATATCATTGCATGTCTTTACTGAATAATTCCAGCACTTATGCTCGGTTTTAATTGGTGCCTAATGAAAATCCTTTTTAGATCACCAGATTATGGGCCTCATATCAGAAGCTTCAGATTTTGGGTCTCCCCCAAAATGATAAGAGTAATCTGACATGACAGAAAGTGTATATGATTTGGGGTCCGTGATATTTTGTTCCAGGCGAAACTGGATTTTCTTTGTTCCAAAATTAGGAAGCATACTTTTATATAGTGCTGTTATTATATTTCATTCACAGTTATATAAGATTTGTATATACCTTATGCCAACTCATTGTAGTTTTGCAATTATGGGATTATTTGAATGGTGCTCTTCATGCTTATGTCAATTTCCTGCTTGTTTGCTTTCATTTTTTTTTTTATGTAACCTGTGTACAATATATTCTCTAAAAATCGTCCTGAAAAAACTTGTTTAAATAAAATGAGGGAAAAGAATATTCCCTCATTAAAAAATAGTTGATGTTTTTGTTTTTTTACAATTCATTACATAACACTCTTTCAGCCTTTTAAGATCAGCTCTGCCAAATCTCTTGGTGGGGCTGTCTTCTATTTGATTGTATGATCTGATACCGATTTGAAAGTAACAATTTGTAGAAATCTAGGGTTTTGTGCAAGTAGGTCTAAAAAATCCTAGAAGAGAAGAAGAGAGAAAAGAGAGGGAGAGAGAGAATTTTGAAGAAAGGAACGAAAATCATAATCCCTAGGGTGGGACGACTTATCATATATTTTAACATCTTAATCTTTAGTAATTACAAAACCACTTGTAGTTCCCCAAAGATGCATAAAAGACCCTGAAAGATTACTATATTACAAATAAGTCCTACTCTAATACCCCTGCCTTACCCAAATCAGGTATGTCAAATGCACTTCAACTATCTTCTTGTCCAAACTCTTGGGCTATGGACTATGGGCCACCTATTATATGATAGGTACTATAGGTTGTTTTCAAATTATCATACATGATTTTAAATTAGGAGAAGTGAAACTTGCCAATGGATCCGTAACCACTATCGGTGGAAAAAGCAACATTCACCTTTTGCCTTCCCTATCTTTGTTATAATATTCTGCGCGCCTTTTCTTAATATCATTGTCCTTCGAAAAAACCTTTTGATCATCACTCTTTATACATTTGGCGTGATCTAAGTCCCTATGTTTCCTTTCCCTTATTCTTGCAAGCTTGAAAATTTCTTTTCCCTTCTCTTATTCCTTAGCTTATTATATAGGCCATCATGTGCTTTGCACTTTGCCTCACTACTTTTATAACTTCTTTCTTTGCCTTCTTAGTTCTTATTTGATGCACTCTCGATTTGATGCAATCGGACTCTCTAGGGCCCAAGTAACCAAAACCAGAAATTAACCAGCCACCACAATGATATGCAGTGATAAAAACAGAAATCCAGAAATTTAATGGTGAAGGAACAAATCCTGAAAAACCCAAAAAACTAACCTGTATGAGCCTTCTCAATCACCATGCATCAACAAGACACAAGGGAGAGGAAAACAAAGCAAGCAGTGCTTTATTGAATAATTTTCTGAAAACTGTACTGTAGCATGAACAGTACTGACGAACCAAACATCCCTTATATAATGCTTAAAACCACAAAAAAAAACCCTAGTAATCCTACTATAATTGGTTGCCAACAATAATTAGAAGTCCTAGGAAGAGTTTCCTACTGAAACATGCTAGAGATTATAAAAGAAGTCAAATAAAATAACAACTTTCCATGGCCCAGATCGTCATGGATGTCTTGCAGCAGATCTGATGTGGGGCCCAAATGGGCCATCCTTTGATGGAAGCACCTGCACCATTTGAAAGAGCCCTCATGGTCGACCCTGTTGGTGGTTTCCTTTCTTGGATTGGGTCCAGTTTGACCCACCAAACTGTGGCTTGAAATCAGTGCACGTGAGACCCCTTTTATGTTCTGAGTTTTTTTGTAAAATTGTAAAACACTCCCTGTTCTTCTCTACATTCCCAAAACAGTCCCTTTTGTATAATTTTAAACTAAAATCTGAAATGTTTGGGCCCAAATTTTCAATCAAAACTTGACAGGACCCTTGTGGGCCATCTTGGGATGCTCCCATTGTTGCAAATAACCTTCAGCCTTAACAAAAATAAGATCATCATCAATTTCTGCATCATTATTCATTGCATAATTTTCCATATTCTTAGTTCCTTGCCAAACATTGTAGTAACATCTTTTCTGAACTTGCTTCTTAAACCTCTACATTCCACTCCGACTTCTTTATCACAGTCAATGTTGGAAAACTCATGACTCAGACTCGACTTGTCCAATGCAAAAAAATTGACTCGGATAGAGTAAATGCGGAGACTCAAAAGAGTCATATATTTTTTTTAAATTTCAAAATATTTAAAAATGAATAAAATACAAATGAACATTTATTTACATGCGTTCATGATAATCCATTCAAATTAGTAAATTTATATATGCCAGACAAATACTATAAAAAGAAAAATAAAAGAAAGAAATATTGCATATTACATAAATTGTTAGTGCGAATATCAAATGTAAAAGATCAAATACAAGTTTAAAATTATACTCTAGTCATCATTTTAAATTGATGTATCAAAACCTATCGTATAATTTCTTTAATTGTTTTAAATCAGATCTACCTTTCAAATAGTTCAAAATGCAAAAAATTTATTAAAATGAGGTGACTCGGTTGAGTCTCCATTGTATTTTACTCAGCCTTTCATCAAAACGAGATGACTCAGGAGAGTCAAGAGTCAACTCGGGGAGTTGCAAAACCTTGATTAGAGTATCTTTTTTCCTTTCGACCCTCCAAGGACCTCTTTTGCAAACCTTCTTTTACAGTGAGCCATTTTGACGCAGGCTAGATCCATGGTCTGCCAACCCATTGGGCCCAAGCCTACTAAAGTCCATAAGGGAAGATTTCTAGATCGTGCAACATATTCTTAGTAGCTAAAATATAGGGATATTAGAAGATCTCCTTTTACTTGCTTTGGAATCTTATTGTGATTGGAATTATTTCTAAAGTAGATTAATATCTAGGCTATATAAAGAGTTGTAGCCCTCTCGTTCAAATATGCATTGATTAATAGAATTTTCCTTGACTTTTCTCTTGGTTTTGTGTCTGTGGTGTGAGACCGGGACGTTTTGGATCCCATGGATCCCTATCCCTAAGCCTTTGGCTTGGAGATTAGCCCGTTGGCTATCCTCCTCCTCCCCCACGCTGTGTCACATTTGGTTTTACATCACTGTAGTTTCTCTTCAAATTCCATTCTCCTTCATTGGTCACTTTATACTTAGATGCTGTTGTTCTTTCCCTTTTCAAATCCCCCAATCTTGTTTGAAGGCACCTTTTATTTGCTACCCCTTTGTTACTACTAATGCGAACGTCTAAAACTACTATACTATGTTGTGTGGCGAAACACTCTTCAGGAATAGTCCTACACTCTTTACAAGGTAGTCGTTCATTTTATCCAAGCAGAAAATGTCTATCTGGCTCCTATTAGTTCCACTCTTACAAGTAATCAAATGCTCCTCTTTTTCTAAAGTAGGTGTTTGTTATTACAAGGTCAAATGCCAATAAAAATTTTAAAGTGTCTCCCAACTCATTCCTTTCTGATGCAGTGAGATCCAAGATCAGGACCCGCTTGATGGGGTCCACATGATCTCTAATTATGAGATCCTTATCATTAGTTTAGATACTCTCTAAATTAGTAGAGTTGCTTAGTATAGTTACTTCCTAAATTCTATTTTGATTAAAATTAGGTAGTTTTTATTTTAGAATGTCTTGGTTATTAAGAAAGAGTGTTACTCTATATATATAGAGGAGCCCCCTATTGTAATGTTCATGCTATATTGATAATAAAAGTTAAGAAGTGTTCTCGTGAGTCGTGAGTTCCTCTTTGGGGTATTTCCCTAAGTGATCTTCAGGGTTTTGAGTTTTAGGGCTCGATCTCACCGTCGGAGGTGTAGATCTTCACCGTGGCCTCCGGGCTGCGCCATCAATTTCTCCAATTCTTTTGTCCTCCATGAACTCTCTCATGCCCTTTACTATCCTTTCCTACATGCCCATTCAAGTCCCCTCATAACAAAATCGTTTTTCTAATTAGAATTTCCCATATTAAACCATCCATCCATCTTAACACTTTCATTTAATCCTACTTGGGGTGCATAGGCACTAATGAAATATATCTTCCTCTGATACTAGTTTAATTTGCAATGACGTCTGCAAGTGCGATTTTGGACCATTTTCAAAAGGAGACCAATAGATGTAGTAGCAGTGGCGCATGGAGTTTTGTGCATTGATCCAATGGTAAGCATCACCCTAGTCAGAGTGATATTTGGATCATTACCAGTGAGTTTGGTGGGGGGTTGATCTAATGGCTTATTATGATGAGATGTGCTCCCACTGTGCAGATCTGCTTGCAACTTGTGATACTGTTGCATGTATTGAAATCAGTTCTCATCTTGGAGTAAAAATGCTATTTGATTGGTATGCCAATCATTGTTGCGAATTTTGGTACTCATTTCGGCTGAAATGGCCCTTAGCGAAATTGTATTCTAATAGGAACTAGGTGTAAGAAATCATATACCAACCTAAAAGCTTAAGCAGGCCCATACAGGTATATTAAAACATGTCAAGCCTATTACTTAGGCGATGTGGGATGTGGGACTTCCCCACACCCCCCCTCATACGCAGGCCCAACAGCTTTCATGGACGGGCCTGTCACGTGGGCTACACAAGAACAACGGGATCGGAACCCGCTTTGATACCATAATAGACTATGCAATATAAAAACTTGCAAGATAAAAAGTATAGAAATTGAGAAAATCAGTGTACCCAATACGTGGGTTGTCTGTGTTATATATAGGAATCCCTTTGGAATCCAATCAATGATCTTACAGTAATTTACAGCAATCTTCTCTAATGAATGAGGAATTACAGCAATCTAATGAAAAAGGAAACATATTAAATAGTACAACTATAGTATCCAAACTATTGACTTTGTGTCTTTCTAGAAGAGCACATGGGATACAGAACAAGACTCTCACACATGTGAATATGTCACATGTGTGGTCTTTGATGTATTGTCTTTACACTAGGGCCCTAACCAAATGTCACTCTTAACAAAAAAAATAGGGCCCTAGCCAAATTTCACTCTAATAGGAGGAAATGTGCCTATGTTTAGATTGATCAAAATCAAATACAATTTTTTTACAAGAAAAATTGTAAAAAAATTCCCTTTCTCAGCCATATAGAAATATCATATTGTATTATCGTTTTAATAGAATAAATTAAATGTATCAGTTTATATGTGTTTTTTATATTTTAAATTTTAAAATTTATATTTCTAACACATATTTATCTATTATTTGTATTATTTTTGGAAATGTAACTCTGAAACATTTCGCTGAAATTCCGAATTGGCTAAAACATTTTGGTTTTGCCCAAACCTTAAATGGGGTTAGAAATGAAATTCTCAACTATGATGCCTATGATTTTATATGTCATTTATGGGTTACTAGCTATTGAGTGATTTTTCATTTTTTGGCTTGACAGCTGTATAGTCCACATATCTAAAATTTCCATTTCATGCACTGTCAATGATGCTCCTGATGTTCTTTTTATGCATGATTCGGGCAAATGCTTTTCTGATGGGTGATCTCTTACTCTTTGCTAGGCCTTCCCCCATTCCTAGAGCTCGGGACTCAAGGAAAAGAAAGGTGTGCTGCTTTCTGATTTTGTATTTATAACAGGTTGTCATGTAATTTTTAATATAGTATTGGAACTGTGAGGTTTCTAATCTCAGTGCCGTCCTGTCCTTTCCCACCCACTTCCATCTGCCACATTTGTGTGTGGCACTGGTGTCATATCCTAGTTGTGAACTAGTGACACTGTGTGGATGACTAGGCATTTATCCGGCCGCTCCAATGATCAGGTGGGATTTGTATCCATGTTGGTGGCTTATTTGGGGCCCTCTTAATGTGGGACCATCTTAATTTTTGGGCATGGTGATTTGTGCTTTGGCTTCCATCTGTTTCATAACTCGGATGTGGTACATGTTCCATAACTGTCCATGCTGCTACCTGTAACTGGGTGTGGAATGAGTGGGCAAGTCACTGTTGTTCGCCCATCTTGAGAAATAGAGTTTTTGACAGTGTTCTAGCCATTTTAAAATGGTTCTTTGTCATTGGACTTATCTGTGAAGCTTCACTTTCTCTTTTTACTGTCCAAGTATAGAAGGAGTATGGTGATTTATTCCCACAGCAGGTTATCATTGGTACTTACAAAATGATGCTACTATTTTGGGACAGGTTCTGAATGTTGTTGATCTTGATGAAGAGGATGCACAACCTATACAACCAATAGTACAAATAGATGGAGAAGGATGGTAATGCATCTTTTGTTTAAAAAGTTCTAAGTTGGCTCATTTGTTTCTGTCATCTGAGGAATATTGCCTTTTTCAGGGTTAAGGATGCTAAGATCTATTACCCCTCAAGGTACTTGCCTTGAACTTAAATATTGTGATGGTGCATATTATTACCAACTGAATGGCTGGCAATGAGCTGGGCTATAGAACCTGAAGATGACCCTTGGACAGGTCCCAGCCTGATTTTTTCTCATCATTATTCGACTCAGTTCTTTTATTGAGACCTTCGTACGGGCCTGTTTATGTTGTCATTAAGCAGGCCTGCTGCTAAATTTCAGTTCATAGCCTAAGACTCAATTTGAGGCCCTAGAAGTTAGTGGGATGTCCGAGGCAACATTTCAGATCTCATTACCATATCCAATCCAGCTAATTGCCATCCCTATTAATTAGTGCATTGTCTTTTTTTATTTATTTTTTATTTTTGGATTACACATTGATTTTTCATGTACTTATTTCTTGACAGGATTCACCCAGAAGCTGTTGAACTTTGTGGCTCAGATTTGGACTGCTTAAATCCTGGGTCCCATTTATCATCACCTATCATCAATTTTTATATTCAGTATGTTCAAATGCTGTTTGATTTATAAAGCTTGTATTTTTCCCCAGAAGCTGTTGAACTTTGTGGCTCAGATTTGGACTGCTTAAATCCTGGGTCCCATTTATCATCACCTATCATCAATTTTTATATTCAGTATGTTCAAATGCTGTTTGATTTATAAAGCTTGTATTTTTCCCCATTTCAAAATTTTAAAAACCAAGTTTCTGGAAAATTTAGATGATTTCAGAATCGTGTTGTTTTCTTTCATTTTTCTCGTTATTCCCTTTTTTCCTTTTTTTTTTTTTTACGTAGTCTTGCAACCAAATTCCAAACTAGCCCTTCCAAAAAAAAAAAAAATGAAAAATAAAAAGAAGAAAGAAGAAGAAGACAGAAATGGCACTAAAGATTCATTTGGATCTGAGTATATTGGTTGATTTTGGGATTTTAATTTATGAAATAATTGGATTATTTAATCTAAATTCACTTGGAAAATGATTAAATTCTCGTTAATGAATTTTTTAGCTTACTAAGATGCCCTTGCAACCGCTATTTTAGGCCATGTCTGTGCATATTCATGGCATTTGGTCTTTGAAGATTAGAGCTCGTGGCTTAGTGGAAGGTGCCCACTGTTGAAACTCTGAGGCTGTTCGGTAAAGTCCTGCTACCAACTAAAAAAGAAGTGTTTTTAAGGAATCACAGGTTTGATTATTGTAAGATTTAAACAGTAAATTGAAAGGTTTTGATTATTGTAAGATTTAAATAGTAAATTGAAAGATTGAACATGAAAATCACAATATGCTCAGAAAGGGGATTCAAGCATTAGTTTTAATTTTTTTTTCAAGATACAATTCAAATTGTAAAATAGATTCTAATAAAAACGTTTGTGCTGTTGGGTTGGAGATATCTATGTGATTTGATAGTCTCGTGTTAATGTTGGGGCTATGAAAGATCAATTCGGTCAGCAGAGAATAACTCCAATATGAGGGATATTTTGACTAATCGCAATTCAAGTGTGGTGGTTTTCATCTGATGGTATGTAGATGAGAGGCACGTGATACTAAATCCGTGTGACACTATACAGTCATTTTGTTGTATATGTGAAGATCATATGTAGCCTGCTTAATGGGAGTCTCCTGTTGCATCCAATATAATTCTGTTGTGTGGGGTCCACTTCTCATCTGGAAGCCTATCAGATCCAGAGTCAAACCTTTCCCCGGGAGTTGCAACTGGCTCGAATATTTAAGATGCTCATCATTGGATTGAAAATGATATTCATCACATGATCTTAGTATCTTGGGAGACTCCCACGTGGGATTTGATATTTCTCTCAGGAGAGTATCATGAGCAACACTGGGGGGTGCGTGCATGTGCAGTGCACACTGTAGTACGATTTTTTTCCTTATTTAATTTTAATTTTTTGAATCAGTTGCTAAAGTTCCATCGTTACCTTTTGGCTGGCTGATTTTGCCAGATACCTTCAAAGGCCGATATCTGCGACGGGTAAGCTAAGAGGTGATTATCATTTCTTCAACACATATTTCTACAAAAAGCTTGAGGAAGCAGTGTCATGCAAGGTATACTCGTACAGTATTTTATATTTTATAAATGCAAGAGTGAGAACTTCATTTGACCCCTAGGTTAATTCAATGCATGGGCAATAAGCGCACTAATGCCATTTTTAAACAAGTCAATTCTTACAGGGAAAGTGGTTTCCATTATATGTATCAAAGATATGCTGATTTCACCCTTTTTTGTGTCAACATCGAAACACTGTGATATCTTGGGCGTCTCTGATATATAATGTTATTTGTAAATGTATTTTATGCTGATTAGATGTATCTTTTAACACTAGTGTTACAACTAAAGTTTTGTAATATATTAAATGTAAGTCTGTAACAGTTTGCCGACCCAAGTTTTTGAGCTTACACTGATGATATGATGATGATATTGGTGATGGTGATGGTGATGGTGATGAATACCACATTTTGCAATAGGGCATACCATTCTTTTTGTTGTTACAGTGATTGAAACCATGATCCATGTTTGATATCAAGACTAGTGTACAAGTTGTGTTAATTTCACCTTGTATATGTCAAAGATATCAATATTTTATTTTAGTTTGTTAGATGCCCTTTCACAATAGATGATTTTTGTTGATGAAGTGCTTGAGGAACGGGCTACTGTTTCACCTGGTCTCTGCAATATTTGTTTTGGCATCAACTATCTAACAACTTTGATGGCACCCGGTGATGGATGGAGTCTTAACTCTTAACACACTCACCATGGATGCCCAGCCATTGGAGCCATCACCATTGGAAACCCAAGTGAGTTCCACACTGGGGAGAACACTTGCTCGGCACAATCACAACAGTGAGAGAGAAAGAGTAGATTTCTATTAAATGTATAAATGAAAGGGTACAAGTGAATTTAGAAAGATAGGATGGCAATCCTTCCCACTTGGGGATCCTAGATAGATTTCCTTTCATCTCCATGAGATGATTACATGTCAATCTTTTTTTTTTTTTTTTTTGTTCTTTATAATTAGGATTTTCTTTTCTCTCTTATATGGATTGCATGCTAATTTTCTAGACTGAGAATCTAAAATGTATATCTAGAAGATCTTCTTAAAAATTTGCTAGACTAAGAATGTAGATCTAGGAAAATTCATTAGAAATTGCTATACTAAGAAAGCAGATATTGTTGGGCCAGTGACCCTGGGCTAATGCCCAATCAGCTTGTCATCAATGGGCTGGCCTGTTGTGGGTCTATCCTTGGACTTCCTTTTTGTATTCCTTATTCCCTTATGCATGCACTTGGGCTGTATCAAATCTGTAAAGCCAATTGATAATTTATGAATTTGAGTGGTCAAGGGCAAGCTCTCTCTTGATTGATATGTATTTTTTTACATTCATTATTAATCATTCTGAGCTTTAGGGATTAGTTCAAGAACTTGCATAAATTACTAACCCTTTACCCGTGAGGATCAAGGTTTTATTGGTTTCAGGTTTTCTAGCCTTCATCTTCATTCCTTGTATTGATGCATATTTCCAAACCTTAAAATGTTCTATTGTAGATACTTATGCATTTAACTTGTATTCTCTTTTAATCCGATCATTAAATGTTCTATCATATATACATATGCATATAACTTGTATTCTCTTTTAATTTCTAGAGGAAAGACAAGGATACTTATTACGTGAAGTTCAGGAGGTGGTGGAAAGGCATTGAAATATTTCAAAAGGCATACATATTTTTGCCAATACATGCTGAGTAAGTTTCTGGGTTTTGCTTTGTCTTTTTCTTTTCTATTCTTTCTTTTTCCTTTTTTTTCCCAGAATACTTTATTGATTCCAAACACACCACATCCTCTCAAAAGAACCATAAATTGATGGATATAGATAGAGCTATATACAGATTTTAGATAAATATTTTACTTTGCTGTTAAGTCTATGAACTTGATTTCTCACTATTGAAGTTTTGACCTTTATCACAGTTACTCTTTTTGCTTCTAATATTTGACTTTGTTTAATAAAATCAGTAATCATTGGAGCTTGGCAATTATTTGTATCCCTGCAAAGGAAGATGAATTGGGCCCAATTTTACTGCATTTGGATTCACTGAGATACCACAATAGTGCTGCAATTTTCGAGAATATTGAAAGGTGAGACAAGTTGCCCCTTTTGTAAGAAAAATGTTGTGATTCTCCTGGTCTATTTTCTTTATGCATTCACAGCGCCATAAAGCATTTCGTATTTTCTTTCCACGTTTCCAACCTCTTTTGATAATTGAAGGGGCATAAGAGTCTATTAACATCCCAATCATATAAAAGGGCTTTACATGTACAAATGTGCTTTAATCATTTATGTGTACTTAATTGCTTATTGTTCGTTGGTCTTTGATTTAATTTGTAACTTAGATGCATGAGATTGGCATATAAAATATCTGACATTTAGAAGTAGCTATTTTCAGTTTAATTCGTGTCACATAAAATAAAATATACATAAGTATTGTTTTTAACTTTTTTTTTTTCATATATATATAATTTCTTCATCACTTCTTTTCTGGAACAGAATGTCAAAACATTCTATTTGAGGATCAATCTGTGACCAAAATGATACAGACGACTATGGTTAATATGTCTGCATCATTTCCTGTTTGGCATTTCAACTTTAGATATCTGCTGCCATAATTGGGGCTTATCTTTGCCACACATCTTGGTATTGTTGACGGCTTGATACTTAGGATACATTTGTTGCAATGTAGGAGCACTGTAACTGATCCAAAATCATCATCATCATCATCAAAGCCTTGTCCCAACTATGTTCGGGTCGGTCACATGAATTTTGTTTTTCCCTTCTTATCTGTCTGGAGCAAAACCTCGGATAGGTTGCACTTCTTTAGATCTATCCTTCTTCTTGTCCATCCATGTCCTCTTCTCCCCGCCTGTTTTCCTTCGTGGGCCATCAACATGCATAGAGAAACTTTTCAATGGAGCGGTGAAAATAATCAAGTATCTCACATACATGTAACCGATAAAAATAAAAATAAAAAACATAGTAGCATTGTGGCATTGATGATGGAAGTGAGCTACTTGATTGAAAGCTTCTTTATTCATGGGACTGTTTCTTTACAGAATTCTCCAAATGTCATCCCCAACTAGAATTCCAAATCCTCCTGGCCCTGCCAGCATTTTTGAAATGCTAAAGGGGCTGGAGTTCTTTGAATTCCAAAGGTCTTTTGTGACTTTTCAGGTGGGTTGAAATTCTGAGAATTTGCAATGAAACAAGGAATTTTGAAATGTTAAGGGGCCAAGCTGTCACGTCATGTCAAGAATTCCTAACATTGGGAATTCTTGTCGGCAAAGAAACAAGCCGTAAAATGGAGTGAAAATCTGGGTTCTAGGACCACTCCTAGAATTTTTTTATCGTTAATTTTTACGCATCGGTTTCTATTTCTTTGGGAGTGAAGGAACTCTCCTTCATTTGATGATATTTAGACTCCACTCTTCTAGGATAAATTTATCGTTTGTAGTTGAAGTGCGCAGGGACTTTTGTTGCTCCTTTCAAACAAGGGCGTTTTCAGATAACATCTTGCTCTCTTTTCCATGATGCCTCTCATATCTTTGCTGGTTTATTAATGAAATATACTTCTAAATGCAAAAGAACCATCCATGAAATGCATACCCTCAATTTATAGAGGTCATTGTGGTCTTCATAACATTGTAGTGGCAGTCATTATAGCTTAGTGGGCCAAGGACAAGTTTACTCTATGAGCGACCCAGAAGTTTTTTGCCATAGTGAATGTTCTATAGCATTTGAGGCGTTATTTAGGTGCAATGGGAGTTTGCATTTTATTTTGACCAGGAAGCTTTGAAGCACTTCAATGGCTAGCAAGGATTTAATATAGCATGATGGTTGGGGTGTTTTCAATTACAGTTAAAGACTTAAAGTCAATGACTGTAGCTTAAGCATAAATGGCTTAGGTGCTCGCTCAAGCTTGAACAGTTTCTATTATTGGAATGTGGAGATTGGGTTGAGTGGAGTTTTTTGGAAGGCTATTTGAAAAAAGCTACTAATGTCATGATTAATTGGCATGAAGGGTTGTTTAGTGTTTATTTTGGATTTTGTTTTTAATAAAGAAGAGGACTATTTTAATGGTGAAACTATCGATGTTTTTATTTTTTATTTTATAATAATGTGGGTATTTCTGAGGTCTTTGACCCAATAGGTCTGACCTCCCGAGTGGCGCTCGCTAAACCCACACCAACGCACACTGGGCAAATTTGGGGCGATTTCAAATACAAGATGTGAGGAGCAAACCCACACCTTATGCCACTCCACCCATTCCCATATGGGTGGGTAACTATCAATGTGAATGAAGACATGTTGAGAGGACAATTAATCCTCCCTTGGTGGTCTCCCCTGTTGGAAGGGGTGCTTAAGCTGAACCGTGAGGTAGGCGGAGAAGGGCAGGGATTGGTGGTTTTCTCAAGAACTATATAGGGGTTTACTTTCTAGGACCAGTGGGTGTTACTAGAATGAATGAGGTGGAATCAATGGCCAATTTATGGGGATTGCAGGAGACTAGAGGAGGACTGGATAATTGTCGAGGGCGATTTGTTAAGTAGTTTCCTATCACCAATTGGTTTTAAGATTACTAGCTAGCAATTTTGAGATGGTATTGGAGCCCGGGGTCGTGTGTTCGAAACCACGCAAGGCAAAAAAATGCCCCATGCTGCGTTGTGTGTTTTGAACATGGGCCATTTTATTACAACAACAAAATAGAAGATTAATAATAGTAATAATGTGAATGGAGAGGGATGTACTTCCTAAGTGGTTTGGCCAAATAGTTCTGTTGTGATTATCATCATTATTGTCTGGTCGTTTCATTTCTCTATAATGTAGTGTGTGGCTGGTCATTTCTCTTGTACCAGTTCCACTATGGATGGCCTTTTTGTCTTTTTTAGCTGAGTCGTACTTCTTTCTTTTTGTAATAAAATTTACTGTTACCGATAAAAAAAAATATCATCATTATTGTGGTATGGTACAAATACTTTGCATCATAAAAATAGAAGGGAAATGATACAGTGGGAGTACCAATATGTATTGCCTGATATGATCTGTATCAGCTGATTTTTAATCCATAGTCGTTATGGACTTGTCCAATTCGCTTTGGATCCTATGCTATCATTTTTTATGGCAATTTCATTGTTGTACCTCACCTTTTTTTTAAAATCTAGAAGTGTCTATAATAGACATTTGAATGCTAAACACACATCTCTTTTTTCTTAAACCTAAGAAGCCTGTAACTTGTGCTTTGTAGCTTCTTAAGGGAGGAATGGAACTACCTCAAACAAGCAGGTCCACCAGCAGATGTTCCTATTGTCGACAGAATATGGAAGAACCTATCTCGTAGAATTTCTCGAGAAGTTATACCGGTAAAACTCTATGATGATTCTTACCCACTTTATTATATGTAATGAACGATCCTATGATGATCTTATTTTGTAAAAACACTTCCAGTTCTGTTTCACTTATCCTCTCTCTCTCGTATGCACATGCATATATGATGAATAATTGCTCTTTTACTTCATTTTGTCCATCACTACGTGCATCCATATAAAACTTACTGTCACACAGACCATGCAACATGTTGCCTCCATAATGAATACCAATGTTTCTAAATGGTTGACCACCACTTGGGACTAATGCAATTTTTTGAACAAGGGTCCATTGGTAGGTTAAATTGACTGGTCCAATCCAAGTGTAGTGCTTGTTATTATGGAAAATTTTTCCGTTGGCTTTGGGTATCTTTTATGAGATTTAAAAGGATATTTGATGCGAAACACACTCTGATGGGCAAGGTGGTGACATCATCAAATCTGGCTCTTTCATCAAGACCTTTTGGCAAAAGAGTTCTGTTGTGTCTCATTCGGAACTGGAGACAAAGGGAAAAAAATATAATTTGGTAAGAAGTGGTTCACTCTTCCTCAGCCAGGACAATGGACCTCCATCTGGTTGATTTGTACCTAATACAGATGGAAGTGCATTGGGAAACTGGTGTTTTTGGGGTGGAGGTAATACTAAAGAATGAAAGGAGGAATGTTGTTCTTTTCTAAGCTCAGTGGGGATGAATGGCTTAAAGAAGGCCGAAACTTTGTCCATTAGAGAAGGTCCATCAGGCTCTTTCTCAGGCCAATTGATAGTGGAAGGCGAGTCAATTCTTTTGTCTTGAGAGAAGGGAAACATGAGAACCATGGAAGCTATGTTTTTTTCGGCATCATAGATTAATACTCCCATCTGATGAGCCATCTTTCCCTGTGTTTTCCTGGAGCTTAATGGGGAGGCTGATGCACTCATAAAAGATGGGGGTTCATTGGGTGTAGGGATGGCAACGAGTCGGGTCAGGTTCAGGTTTAGGCCAACCTGAACCCGACCCAACCGTCAGGTACAGGCTTATATTTTTTCCCAGTGCCAAACCTGACCTGTAACAGGTATGGGTTGTTTCAGGTTTGATACTGTCAAATCTTTATTTTAAAAATAAAAAAATATATTTCCATGTGATGTTATGGACGTGATTTGAACCTATGAGCATCACTGAGAGAGTTCCTGCTACCAGTTGTGCTACACCGACATTGCATAAAAGTCTTATAAAATGACATAAACTATACAACCTGGGTGGGGTGTCAACTGTCAAGTGCATCCAAAACCCAAACCTGCCTGAATCTAAGACTGGCCATTCTGAAAATTGATGCAGCCCGACAAAAGACTAGGGCCCGCAGGCCCTCCTGATGGACCATTTAATGGGGTTCACATGATCCCTGATTTAATCAGAGATCCCTATCTATCTAAATTAGTTGCTTAATAGGAATTATTTTCTAAAATTCTAATTTGATTAAGAGTAGGTATGTTACTATTTCCAGTATCTTAATGCTCTATATATAGAGAAGAGACCTTTTGTTTTATTATGCTTATTCAATCAATAAACTATCGTGAGTTATTCTGGAGTATATGGTTTTGAATGTTCTTTTGTGTGGAATCGCTTCATTGGATTTGATCAACCTCATCTGAGAGGTCGGCCTACTCGATTGAAGGTCTGGGGCTGCGCCAAATTGGCATCAGAGTCCAGATCTAGTCGCCGGAGAAACGATCGTCTTCTCTGGTTCGTCATCGCCCACCTGTCCCTTTCCGTTCTCCATCTCCTCTCTGTGCCAACCCCCTGCCTCACCCAACCCACCATCGAAAACCCAACTCTTCCATTGAAACTCTTCTCCAAGCATTCCCAGTCTTTTCCAGGCATTACCATCAACACTGCCCAAGCCTTTCGATCGCCGTGGCCCGACTAGAAAATCCCCAAGAAATCCTTGGCATCCCCTACCCATTAGAAGTGAATATATATATATAGAAAGAGAGAGGAAGCAGCAACAACTGAAGGAGATATGAACTAGAAGGCCTACCTGGCACCTGACGAGAACTCCAGCAGCGTCTTCATCTCCATCGCAAACGCAGCACGCAGAGACGCAATCCCGCAGCGCCACTGATTTTCACATCCACTGCGACCACTCCATCTTCATTGCAGCACGCAGAAAAGACCGCATCACCATCGCTCTTTGTTCTTCCCGGTTCGTCATCGCCATCGCTCCTCCGTTCTTCTCTGAGTCGAAGGTAAACAAAAACCCTTCTTCTCCTCTTATTTTTCCTTCACACGTATTCTGTGTGAAAATTGAACTGGGCCTGAGTTTTGGGCCTGTCTTTAGTCTAGGCCCGATTTGAGTCCAGACTCGACCCAGCCCACTTAAAATAAAATAAAATAAAAAACATTTCCAGCCATGCCTAGAAGAGGTGACAATCTCAGTCATTGGCTCACGGACAAGGAACGTGATGAACAATTATTCAAACTGGGCTAAGATATGGACGAAGTAATGGATCGTCTACGCACAATAGAGACCGCACTTATTAAATTGCAAAATGCACAGTTGGTTGCAAAGGAAGGGTCGTCTACTACCGCACAAATAGTCACACCCATCCAAATAGAAAGGCCTGAGCAGCGTGAGTCCATGCGGAAGTTTGAAGATGAAAGCAAAGAACAAGGTGTTATGTATGCATATTGATTGCTAGGCAAGTTCCAGAAGAATCTCCTGCCACATCTATTTCACAAGAAGTAGAGCCACTTCTGACGAAATTTGCTGATCTAGTTCCAGATGAGCTGCCTAAGGAACTACCTCCATTATGTGACATCCAACATGCCATTGACCTTGTCCCCGACGCTTCCTTTCCAAATTTGCCTGCATACCGGATGAGCTGATACAGCCCGACAGTAGACTAGGGCCGCAGGCCCCCCTGATAGACCATCTAATGGGGTCCACATGATCCCTGATTTAATCAGAGATCCCTATCTATCTAAATTAGTAATATCAATTAGTTGCTTAATAGGAATTGTTTTCTAAAATTCTAATTTGATTAAGAGTAGGTATGTTACTATTTCCAGTATCTTGATGCTCTATGTATAGAGAAGAGACCTATTGTTTTATTATGCTTATTCAATCAATAAACTATCGTGAGTTATTCTGGAGTATATGGTTTTGAATGTCCTTTTGTGTGGAATCCCTTCATTGGATTTGATCAACCTCATCTGAGAGGTTACTCGATCGAAGGTGTGGGGCTGCGCAAAAAATCCATACCCACCCTGAACCCCACGTATATACTACCAAACCCACTGCTAATGGGAGCGGGCAGGAGTGGGTCACCTGTTTTAACCTGACCCATTGCCAACCTTAATTGGGTGGTATCAACTGTGGGATAAACTGTTGACAAAAAAAAGGGGAGGTGGATGTCCATGGTCTTACTGGGCGCCTTTATATTCTATTTGTAGTTTATCTTTCCTTTTGTGCAATCTTCCATCCTTGTTTTTTTGGAAGTTAAGTAATCCAAAAAGGGAACTTTGCGTAAGGGGCACTTTTTTTGTATTCCAAAAATTATTTTTTTCATCTGTCAAATCTTTTAGTGTTTCGTTCCTTTTGTGGAATAAAATATTACTTTCAAGAAAATGATAAACAAATAAAGAACTAATCTTTCCAGCCCACATATTGCTGCTAGCTTGCTTTCAAATGATGATGCACCCCCAATCTCCCTTCAGGTACCCCAGCAGAAAAATGACAGCGATTGTGGCCTTTTTGTACTTTATTTCATGGAACGTTTTGTTGAGGAGGCTCCTGAAAGGCTTACTAAGAAAGATCTTCACAAGGTAAGGAATGTTTAATTCTACTTCTTGGTTTCCATCTGAACATTCATCTTGATATTATTTGTTGGTTTTTAAGTTTGGTAAGCAGTGGTTCCAACCTGAAGATGCTTCTGGTTTGAGGGAAAGAGTTAAGCAACTACTTCGCGAACAGTTTGAGCTCGCTAGGCTTGAGGATGGTGGTGTCAAATCACCATCGACTGTGATTGACAGTGATGAGCAATGCAGTGATTCATAACAATCAGTCGCATGAGGCACAGCATATCATCTTGATCAGAGAATTAATTTCTCTTGCTAAACTGCTTCAGACATTCATTTTCTCGACCAGAGTATATAGACATACCTCTGTCAATTGCATGGTCCTTGGCACCTTCTCATTCTGTTTGACTGTGGGACCGTTGCCTGATCGACCATTTTGGCCTGCAGATAATTTGGTTCGGATTTCAGATTCATTTCAATTGTGAATAGCCTTGCCGCTGGAAAGTAAATAAGTGTGGAGCTAGTAATATTAATCGGGCATTTCAGAAGTTTTACCTGAGAGATGCCTCCTCATTTCCATTCCTATGTTGCTGCCTTCACTTTAGCAAAGCTGATTCCTGGCTATTTGAAAACGGACCTGGTGAGTGCCAGTTTACTGATGTGCATTACTCTTTCTTAAGAGAGTAAAAAGAACTAAAAGAGAATGAAGAGGAATGGGGGAGTGGAGTGTCACCAACCCTCAAGTGTTAATATATATACATTTGTACATGGAATGTTAGAGGACTTCTGAGATAACAACAGTCTCTGTTGAGTAATTCTGAAGTACAGTGTTGTTGATTTCTTGTAGAGGTAATGAGTGCTAAAATAACTTCTGTTTAAGATGAATGATCAGGTGTTGTACACAGAATGTTGAGGACTTCTGAAATAAAGGATCTGTTGTGGAATTCTTGGAAAGGGGATGCATGATCTGGTGTGTCTTGATCACTAGAAAGTGCTGTGTATCTGCTAGAGATCTCCAACATGGGTCCCTGCTTTTCAGTACAATTTTAGGTCAAACTCTCCCTAACCACTGGGGAGTACACTTAAATATTACACACCAGAGTCAAATTTACCATTGGACTGGGACAGTGAATGTGTGATTGATTTGATCAGTTTTCTTAACTGTCTCTATCCAGAAGGTGAATTCACTTTCATCAGTGTTTCTTCATTCAAAGGGTGAGAATTGGTCAAATCATTCGATCCAAGCATTTGTTCTATGCAAATGGCTGGGATAATAGCCCATGTCGCTCGTGAGCCGAGTCGGGCTAGGCTGGGCCATATCTCTGTCAGCCCCGACTTTAGAAACAGTCCCGTATACAGCCCGAGCCTTACATGGGCTGTAAATGTCAGGGCCATGCCCACCCATTAGTCATTGAGGGCAGGCATGGCAAAATTTCTACGGCTTTGTAGCGATTATTTGGACAAATTATCACTAAATTACAAGCAGTCCTCATTCGGGCCTGGCTGGTTGGATCTTCTACACTCAATCCAAGCCCAACACAATTATTAAACGGGCCCAGATTATATGTCGAAAGTAATGCACCCAGTCCATGCCCATATACACACATTTGATGTGATGGGGATGAAAGTAACTTCGTTCAATTCTTCATACAACCACACAACCACACATTTTCTCTTAAGGCACTCAAGAGTCAAGAGGCAGGCCCCAATAAAGTTATCTAACCAACTCTCTCTCTCTCTCATAGCTCACTTTCCTAGACATCCATGCGCTCCTGTCTGATTACACAAGGGAAGCAAGTCTTACACAGCATGCATTGGTCTAAAGTGTGGAACAATAATTCACTAGTAAAACATGGTTCTTGAACAATACAATTGTTGTCTTGAACAATACAATTGTTGAGCTTCAGAATTAGAACAAGGCCTTTAAATTGTAACTGACCATTAGGGTGACCCTAATAAATTTCTAGCTAGTATTAATTTACCAAAGAAATCATGTAATCATAACTTGAATACATAGAGCGCCAATCTCACAGCACAGATGAAATGCCAGTCAACCCCTACAGGCGACTAGTGACAATCATCAATACGCAGATGGAAAACGAAAAGCTTTTTACAACACTCACACCTCTACTGAATCCTCTTCCCTCAGCTTTGTAACTCCATTATCCTTTACCGCTGAACACAATTCCAATTTCTTGACCATAACATCCCAACCCAACAGTTCCCATGCTCAAGAAGGTTTCATTTTCTCACGGACCTCGGTACTTGCGGAAACACAGACAACCCTGAGGTTGATCTATGGGAATCATGCCTCCTCCCCTCGATGTGTCAATGCCTCTATCATGGAAACCACCTCGTCCATTTCAGGCCGCTTGTCAGGGTTTGCGTCCCAGCACCTCTTCATCACATTCGCTAGAGCGCTTGGACAGCAGCGGGGAATCTCCGGTCTCAAATTCTGCAGTAGCAAGCAGTAAAGGCGAATGTCAACTAATGGGGTTTTCCTTCAATGAAACCGTGATGAGGGTATGAACATATACCTGCCGGACAACTGCAGATGTAACCTCAGAGAAAGTGAGATCTGGGTATGGCATGTCACAACAGTATATCTCCCATAAGCAGATGCCAAAGCTGTACACATCACATTTTCTGTTGTATGGGTTGCCATTGAGGACCTGTAAATTCATCAAAGCTGCTGATGAGATTGATAATTGGTCCGAATGGACACCAAGGATATTAAGAACGGGAAAAACTAACATTGAACACATTTTGTGCAGGTTGCCAGCAATTCAATGTGGCTAACATAAAACAAGTGGACAAGGATCCAAGCAGTTATGGTTGTCCACTCTTAGAATCATGCAAAACTAGATAAGACAATCTGGATAATGATAGAAAAGAATTATTGAACACTTGAGTCAAACTGAAACTTGGGCTGATTAAGATTGAAAAAGGTCATGCTGAGGAAAAACATACAAATGCATCGGAAAAAAATACTACCAAAATGCAGCTGTAATGTATAACCGAAGAAACAAAGCATCATCATCAACTGCCACAACCAATTCCTGACAATGCGGGGAAGGTGTGCCTATACATAGATACACTTGGTTTGGTTTGGCAAGTTTTTATGGCTGGCAGCCTGCATCAACCCATTGTTGACAACCACCTACTCTAAAAGCTTAAGCCGATAAAGAATGGTATAACAATGTGTACCAAGCTTACAACACTCCCCCGCATGTGCAGGCTCCTTCATGGGAATTACACTCTCCATGGGAGAATATAAGGGCTCCGCATGGGAATCACACCCTCCATGGGATAATACAAGGCACAACAGCCCTAGGGATTCGAACACTCGACCTCTTACTCTGATACCATGTTGACAATCACTTACTCTAAATGCTTAAGCTGATAAAGAATGGTGTAACAATGTATATCAAGCTTACAACACCCATATCCTAACATTCCACTAAGGAAAATCCATAGTGGGACAACAGAAAACATACAAGCCATCAACATAATGTTCACACAATGTGCACTCTGGATGATCTCATACAAATGGGCACAAAATATTGTAAACAAAAGTCACCAGAATGTATCCCGTGAGAAAATCAGGTGCTGATTTTAGAATGTGCTTGATACAATCAAACTGCAAGCAAACTAAAAATTTTGGCTGAACAAACTGTCACCTGTTATGCTGTGCACTGGGTGGAGGGAAATATGAAATGCATTTTAGAGGCTGCTGTTTTGTTGTTTTCTTTTTAATGCCACAAATGAAATTTACCAATTTTTTAGGCTGGAACCTAAGATTACAAATATTTTAGGCTAGGACCTAAATGCAGCCAACACAGTTTAAAGTGCTACAGGATCCCACCTGCCTAAAAGAATTTGGACACCCAAATAGAGCTTAAGCCAATGAACATGGAAAGATGAAGTTTTCCACTTTAAACCTTGATATAATTAAACTCAACAGTGAGGAACAAGGGGGGTTCCATGAAAAAGTTTTCCAATGAATATAGAAAAATGAAGTTTCCAGCTAAGGCATTTTACATGGCTCTAGAGGGGCCAACTCAATCTTCTACTCCTAGTATGTTAGTATGGTTGGAAACTTGGGCTTGGCTCCTCCTACAATGGAGGCATTTTGTTTGCTGGTGGTCGTAGGTGAATTATCCGCAGCAGATGATCTTCGGAGGAGGGTATTGATGTCAGTTACTATCTTCAACATACGCATGTTGTCAAGAAAAGCTCAGGAGACTATAAATCATCTATTCTTACATTGTGAGGTTGCTCCCCGGGCTTCGTATCATTTTCTAAACATATGCGGAATGGCTTGGTGTTTCCTGGGAGCTCTCTCAGAGCAGGTCCAATATTGGGGATGGTGTCTGTTATATGGATGTGGGCTTATTCTTTTGCGATCCTTAGTCTATTTGGAAGGAAAGGAATCAGAAGATTTTTAGAGGTTTTTCATCTTCAATCGCTCATCTCATTTTGAATACTGTCCAAAAATTACGAGAAGGGTTCTGGTTAGGAAGGAGTTTGAAAATCTCAACATGTTCGATATCCTATCTAAAAGGGAAGCTTGCATCTCTTGTGGGGAAAGAAGGTTAGGACAGTGATTTCGTGGACGACTCCATTTGATTGGTATTTTGAAGTTTAATGTAGACACTAGACAGAGCTTCTAGGGACAAGCCAGAGCTTGCTGGTATTGGAGGAGTGCTTCGCAACTTCAAGGGTGAGATTATGGTTATGTTTTCTATGAATGTAGGTGTATTAAGGTATCTAATGAGGTAGAGGTGATGGTGATCTTGGAAGCTCTTCGGTTATTCTCGAGATCCTTGGATAAATTGACTGTAGAAAGCGGTTTGATGAATGCATCAAAGTAGGTTTCTCACTCCAACTCAGGGCCCTGGAGATTTCAGTTTCTTTTTAATGAAATCATGGAGCTGTCCTCTCATTTAGATGTGTGTTTTTTTTTTGGTCATGTGCCTAAATCAAAAAATTCCTTGGAAGTTGGGCTAGCTAAAAGAGGGGTAAATAGAGCGGCCCATGTGTTGTAATTGTTGTTTGCTTGTAGGGTATAATCTCTTATACCCATTTTTACTTTTCAGCATGTTCTGTATTGGTTTCTTGAGGTTAATACAATTTTACCGTTACTGAAAAAAATAAAAGGGAGTGGGGGGAGGTTAGATGTGCTAATATACCTCAGGTGCCATGTAACCAAGGGTTCCAGTCTCCCCTGTCATATCATTAGGATTTTGAGCCTCAACACGAGCAACTCCAAAGTCAGCAATTTTTACAGTGCGTGTTTTATCCAAAAGCATGTTTTCTGTCTTTACATCTCTATGAACAATCTTCTCAGCGTGAAGATAACTCAACCTGCAAACAGAAAACTGACATGGCTAACGTGCGTGGTTTGCAAAAAGAAACTTCAAAATTCTACATTGCTTGGATCAAAAGAGCAAAACCACCCTAGTAATAATAAGATCAACACTCCTTTTAGGGCCCATTTGTTTCATTGAATTGAATTCCTAGAAATTCTAAGATTTATATTTATAAAAGTAGTCAAAATGTTATAAAAGTAGTCAAAATGAAGAAAAAAAAAAAGGTGAATATCCAAAAATGACCATCAAATAATCTCCAAAGAAGATGAATCAAGGAGAGATGAGAAATAAATACCAAGCCATCACCCTAGTAATTCAAACTCTAGGAAAGTCAAGGTCCCATCTACTTCTCTACCTTATATCCTTCACCCATCACCTCTTTAATAATCCTTTGTTGGAGCCTATTTGACCATGAATTCCCATGTATTCAATTCCTATCCAAACGAATGGGCCCTTAATAATAAACTGAAAACAAAAGCTTCAACTAAAACCAAAATAAATATAGGAGATGAGTTTGACCCTCGTGCAAGATCCAAAGCCAATTGGACAACAACTTTGAAAGCCAATTTCTTTCTCCGGTTCTTTATCAAGTATGATTTCAGGGCGCCCCCAGGAAGATACTCCACAACGACACAGCAAACGTTGCTTGGCATGCCAAGATGGCCATTGTCTGTTTGTATCTTTAGCTCTGACGTGCCCATTGCAGCCCCTATAAACTGCAAGGGGAATTGAAAAATGAATATCAATGTTGCCACTCAAGCTGTACTTCTGAGAAAAATATATATTAAGTAAGCACCAATTGGTAAAGGGAGAGAGAGAAACTTTCTATTTCCTAAACTGCAAGATGCAGAAAAACCATTGTGAAGATAAAAGTTAATCATAATTTTTTCCAAACAATATGACAAACATTTTACCTCCAGAGAGGTTTGACAAAACCAGGGTTCATTATGACACAAAGTCTAAGAGCACCAGAAGAAATACCAAAACTGGAACTTGTTGGGATATAAAAGCATGGGGGCTTCTTTACATGCAAAATAACATATAAAACTTATTACAGGAATATTGTAGAGAAAGAACATTAACTTAAGTAAGCAGGATTAGATTAGGCTTTTAGGCTTTTCTATAAAAAAAAAAGAAAAGACTAAACATACTATTTTAAGTGATTAAACTATGAAACCATCTCCATAAACAAATGAACAAAGATACACCTCTGCTTCAAACAAATTGCATGGTCCACACTCCATATCTGCCATAGCCCCGCCGCCCAACTCAACATGATATTGTTTGCTTTGGCCCACGTACATGGACAAGGACTTCCCAGGCGGTCACCCATCCTCGTATTGCTCCCACTCGAGCACGCTTAACTACGAAGTTCTTATGTGATCCGGGGCCACATGGCTTTAAAACGTTTCATGTTGAGTTAAGATGGGGTTTGACTTATAAGCCAAGGGTCAGGACTGTTGATATACTATGCCGTTCACTAACATCTCGAACTTTTGGTGTTTTTGGTTATTAATATGGTATCAAATCCACATGCACGAGTCCAAAACCTCTGCAAGGTATGTTTGTTACCTCCATCTGTCTATCTGGTCTGTCTATTCCGACTGTTTGTTGGATTTCGAATTCGAACGGCTTCCCGTTCGAGGGGTGTTGATATACATTGTTGTGCCGTTCACTAAGAGCTCGAGCTTTTGGCGTTTCTGTTTATTAACATGGCATCAGAGCTAGCAGTCACGAGCTCAAAACCCCTAGAAGGCATGTTACCTCCATCTATCAGTTTGGTCTGTTTTGTTCCCTTCCGTTTGTCGGGTTTCAAATTCAAATGGCCTGTGTCACTAATAGCTCGAGCTTTTGGTGTTTCTGATTATAAACACGGTATCAAATCCGCATGTCACGAGTTCAAAACCCCTGGGAGGTATGTTTGTTACCTCCATCTGTCTGTCTGGTTTGTCCGTTTCGTCTGTCTGTTGGATTTCAAAGTCAAACGGTTTTCTATTTGAGGGGAGTGTTGGTATAGATTATTATGCCGTTCACTAATAGCTCGAGATTTTGGTGTTTTTTGTTATTAACAAGGACTTGGATATTTTCAATGTGGGATTAACAAGGACTTGGATAGTTTCAATGTGGAACTTAGACAAAGCCTTACATTTAAAGCTGTACGGTTTTAAAACGCGCCATGTTGAGTTAAGATGGGGTTTCGACTTATAAGCCCAGGGTTAGGACTTGGATATTTCCAATGTGGGACTTGGACAAAGCCTCACGGTGCTAAGAAAAGCACTCCACCATTACCCCTGCGGATTTCCCTTTCTTGTCTCACAGGATCACTTAACTTGATCTTGCCTCAAGGGATTATCCAGGTGAATTGGGTCTCACAATATCCTTATTAGAAATTTCAGCAGCTCTATGTGAACTGAACCTGACATACTTCGGGGATATAGCATTTCATCAAAATTCAAAGCTACTCTCCTAGAAACATCCATGCGCCAGATAGTTTAAAGGATGAAATTGGAAGAGAACCATATGCTAGAATGGGCCAGTTTCAATCATAGAAAGTGGGTGCTTCAACTCCTTCCATATATTAAAAAAGCCTATAAAAAAGGCACTGCATGAGACACCAACATTCACAAAACATACTTCCAAACTGAAATGTTTGCATCACTAGGAACACTTTAGACAGGTGGGTCTCATGTCAAGACTAGTGACTTTAATAAAATACACAAAAAAGCACTTTGGAAGCCAATTTAAAGCTAAGGCGTGAAAGCCTTATTAATGAATGTAAGAGCCAACAAATCGGGCAAGTCACAATATTAGATCTTTTATGGCCCAAAACATAGAATCCTGGGAGAATAGATAGCTTTGAGCAACTACAAGAAAGAACAAGTCAGTACGGGTACAGATGGGGTGTGCCATCCCAAGCCTGATCTCTGCCCTGCTCACAATAGGCTGAATTGGGGATCTTTTTAGGCCCATATGCCAGACCTACGCAAAATTTTCTGACCTGTGTCAATATATGCTTAAAGGCCCGGCCCAGCCCAACATATTTGGCATTAAGGGGGTATATGTATTTTGCAAATGGGAAGGGCTTGGTCCTGGATTTTGGGCCTGCTGGATGGATCCAAGCCTAAATATTTACTTAATAACTATAGAAGTGGGCTTGGACAAGCTTTAGCCACGCCTAGCCTAAACCAACCTTCTAAGAAACATCTGTAAACAAAACAATGCATCATTTTATTACAATTTACAACAAACAGAGGTTACAACACAAGTCTACTGTCCAGTGGGTCACCCTCAAAACGTCATTGTAAACACAAAATCATAAGGTTGCATTACAAGTTTCTTCTTCATAATCGAGCCAGCTCATCACATCATTGGCACTGCCCAATCACAGATTTCAGCTCAGGAATCCAAGCTCTCTTAGGCTGTGTCTGGTTTAAAGTTCAAGCTTTCTTATTAATTAGGCTATATCAGGCCGATGTCATGCGCTCACCATGTTGATTCTCAGCCATCATTAATATATTATGTATTTTGCAATTTGCCAATGCAACTTTTTGAGGCATGAATGGAGTATTAAAGGAATTATAGAGTTGTTGTTAGTGTTCTGATGGAGTATCCGGTCTTAAATAAGCCCACAAACGTTCCATAGTGGGGATATGATGCATGACAGACCCATCGTCCCCATGGGTTATCCAGCCAATGGGCCCAGCCCATCGATCTCGACCAAGTCTTTGGGCCTGACCCATTCATTTATGTTCTTTTTTATATTATTTGGATTTTTCATTATGTTTTAAGTTATTCTTAGTTGGATGTTTTAATCCTGACCATCAATGTGTTTAGATGGTCTAGATTAGTTCTAGGGTGTTTCTTTTCCTATATAAAGATGTAAAGCCTCTTGGCTTGGAATGGCTGATGATTAATGGGAAAAAAAATATCGAGTGCTTTTGGGATCTTCCCCAAGTTCTCTCCAAGATCTCTTTGCCTTCTGGATTGGAGTTTGGTGCGAGCCAATTTTCAGGTTCGCCTAACCTATTCCTCCCTATCTCTCCATCTCTATCTTGCCCGCCCTGCAGTCTCTATTCCATTCTGCATTAGGATAGAAATGAAAGGATCTATATAGAAGCAGCTAACAAAGGCATAGATTGCACGAGGAAGCCAATTCTGTATTTTAATCTCTCCTTTTGGGCATATAATAGGTCAAATCGATGTAGGGACTGATTACCAAACTCAAGGGAAATCTGGCAATGTGTGAAAGAAACTGTTTCGAGGGAAATTTGTTCGTTTGGGACAGAAACTATTTTTTCTTGGGTGAGACCACATTACTTTGTTCACTCTGTGCAGGGGATTAAATTTTGGTCATAGGAGGTGTTCAGGTGGGGGGTACATCTCGAGTGAAATGTGGGTTCAATTAAGGTGACTGAAATGTTCAGGAAGGAGAGAACTAGCACTGCAGAATATTTAATTTCAGAGGGGATTTGAAGAAGTCTTTTGAAGAGTTAATGGCTTTTGTGAAAATGTTTCTGCAATACTTGTATACGTTACATGACTGATTCAAGCAAATGAAGTTGCCCAATGTGATAATGCTACTTAAGTTTTGTATGATTAGAAATGAAACAAGAAAAGGAAAAAAAAACAGAAAGAAGAAAAGCACATCAACTATTAATGTTACCTTAGTTACATTAGGATGATCAAGCTTATGCCACACAGCGACTTCTTGAATAAATGCCGATCGCAGTGAAGTAAGTTCAGATTCTGTCCTATGGCCCTCTTCTCCCCAATCAAGCAGCTTAACTAAGGACAGAGAAAGCAAATATGTTAAAGAAATCTGAAGTCTAAATTTTGTTTTTATGAACAAACACAGGCAGTAAATGAGCTGGATTCAGGAGGGGACCACATACTATTTAGACCCAGTTATCAATTGAGCCCACAATAGGACCCAGACCTATGGACCCGGGCCTGATAATGCACCCAAATATTATAGAATATATTATTATACAATATATAACATGTAATTTATGTGAGTGGAACTTTTAGGAGCAGCCTAACCTAGGGGTCCACCTATGCTCAATTCAAACTCCTCGCACTTGCTACTTACTTGGGTGTGCATTAGCATTCACCTGAATTTGACACTCATCCAAATTTTTAACACCCTTGGATTGATCATGCAGAAAACATTTGCACAATGACTTTACCTATCCACTAGCAATATCCCAACATTGATGCCCTCTCCCATTACAGAACAGTTATCATTTTCTGCATACACCTAGGTCATTGGAAAGACCCTTCAACCCCCATACTCTCTCTTGTGATTAGCAGGCATCCAGGAGGGCCCTGCAGGCCTGGCCATTCCTGAAAATGCCTCACATATGTTATATGCATATAAATTGTATCTATATACACACACACGCTGGGTAAATGGGTATTCGAGTATGGACTTGAGCAGACCCAGACCTGGTTATCAGATGACACAAAACAGTACAAACCTATATTTTATTTTATTTATTTATTTATTTGGGTAACCAGGAAATCAGAGTTCCATTTACATCTATGGAACAAAGAATTACAGAAGGAGAAGGCAAAAAATGATTGAGAAATTTGTAGTTAAGCCTTTTTAAAAAATTTACAGTAGAAATTTTGAAACCAAAAAGAAAAAAATCATATAAATGACCATTTTATCCAAACATGTAGGTCGATTGCAGTGTATGTCTAATTTTAGACACTCATATGGGTGCAGATAAATAATCCGCACCAAAATAGAAAAGCAAAAAAGCATTAATAAGAAAAGAACAATGACACTGATGCAGAAAGCATGCATGAGGAAATCAAATGGAACCATGGATCCAGAGAAAAATTCATACTTCAGACAGCAAATGGATTATGAATATTTACTTTTCCTTCCTTTTTCTGACTGGTAAACACAATTATTAAGGATTCTACTTCTATCACCAACTTCAGATCAAGGAGAAAATTATGCAGATAAGGTTACTATAAAGAATGAAGCTCATGAAGATGTATTCACCGTGCCGTATTATGTGTGAGGCTACTATTATTTGTACACCTGAGGAGGTATCATATAGATGCAGCTCTAGATCTGTGAACGAAAAAGGACCAGTCCCATGATGGGATTTGGCCAAGTCCACAAAAGATTCATTGAGAGGGACCAAGGGCTTTCTCAAACTGAGAAATTACTTGCACCCAACCTAAAGGAAATTCTTCATTCAATAATAAAAAAGGTGCCTGTCCCAATGGAGGGTTACATATTTATAAGAATTGATGAGAAATCCTTTCCTATTAAAATTCTAATTTCCCTGTATCCATCCTAAAGAAGTAATAGGAAACAAATCTCCTGAACTGAAATCTTGCTGGAAATCAATACAAATTAAAACTAATCCTTAACGTAAAGACTACTAATTAAAGCAAACTTCTAATTAAGTGGTTGGTTCTGTTGGGCCTGTGAACTAGGCCCAATGGTCTGGCCCACCATGATGGAACACCATTTTCGACCTACTAGACAGCTATTGCACTCAGATCCTCGAGAAAGCTTGAATATCTGAGTTGGATATTTGAATAAGGGACACTCCATTTCCAAGATTTGAAATCAAGATCTACATAGTTATTTTACCATGTACCTGCTAATTATCCAAACTTTACTGTGACAATACCATCTAGGCTACAAACCCAGCATGAAATTGTTTTTGAATGTTTTCAGACAGATATCAGCAATATTCTTTAACATAATTATTCTTAGATAGTAACCAACCCTTGGTGTATCATGAGAACATTGGAATTTAGGAGGATCAAATTTTTTTTTTTTTTGAAAGGTTAGGAAAATCAAATTGAGTAATCCTTTTCATAATCAAGAACTATACTCATACCCCATGGTAACATAGCTGGACAGTGTCCTATTGTTATCAATGCATTATTCTCAATGCACCTTAACCTTTGATTCCCTAACTGCCAAGAGATAACAAGACCTATACTAACAGACAAAGGATGGTTCAAAGAACAGTTGGGATCACATGAAAAAGTTCAGGAAAAGAAACCCAGTTATGCAAATTGGTAGAAACACTCCCGTGATGGTCACGGATTTCAATTATCTTCACGAGGAAAAGTTCCTGACTGTTCCAAGAGGATAGTGAATAGAAATAAAAGAGGACAAGTCATATGCCACCAAGAGCAAAAGGGTAGAATTCAGTAATAAGACAACAGTAAAGACCATCTATCTAGCCTTCATTTCAATTGTTAGTTTGTTACATTTCTGCACAGCAAACCAAACTCAGTCTCAATATAAAAAAAAAACACTCAGTATAAACACCGTTTAGAGAGTTTTAATCAGATGAACTATCAAGTTATCACCTTCTAATAAACAAGTCACTATGAGATGTCAGAGCTAACTTGATGTTTAAAAGAACAAAGAAAAAAACATACAAGATTGTTAAAAAATATATATATATATATATATATACCAAAAAAGATAGGAAGCTGAAGTGAAAAAAATTATTTAAAAAAAAACCCAGATGCATCTATAAAAAAAGAAAAATGGACAGAAAGGACTAAAAAGTGGGAGTTCGGAATTTTAAATGGTTATTAGAAACAGAGCACAAGGGAAACCAAAGCTCCCAAGGAAAAGAACAATAAGGACTAAGACACTAAGTTGTTACTTAGAAAACCATAATGGATATTCAGAACCCAAAAAGGAAGGAGTTCAAAAAAGGATGAGCATTCAAGGAATCCAAATTTGGTGTTCAAAAACAAGAGAAGAAATTGATAAAAAAAAAAAGATTTTCCCAAGCAACCAGAAACCAGATATCAAAACAGAAGAAGACCCAAATGAGTATTTGAACACAAGTAGAGAAAAATTGAAGAAACCCAGATATCAAAACAAGAAGAAGACCGAAATGGGAACTTGATTACAAGGAAAGGAAAAAATTCAAGAAACCCAGACCCAAATGGGTACTTGAAAACAAGGAAAGGGAAGATTCAAGAAACCCCCAGACAATAAAACATTTGAAGACCCAAATGGATGCCCAGAACAGCAATCAGAGGCACTAATCAAGAACCAGAGAGAAGAGAGGCACTAATCAAGAACCAGAGAGAAGCACTTCTCACCGGCAACGTCATGGCCATCATAGATCCCTCGATGGACGGTCCCAAACGTCCCTCTGGCAATCACGGTCTTGATCACAAGCTTGGTGGGGTCAATCTCCCACTCCTCTCTAGAAACCCTCTCCTCCTTTGTTCCAACCTCTCTCTTCTTCTCCATCGTCCATGCCCGATTGAAATGCCTATCCAGCTGATCATCTAAGCTCTTCAGGTCGATCTGATCGGCCCTCACAAACCCATCACTGCTCTCCTTCATCTCTCCAATCTGTTATCTTTTTTTTACCTTTCTAGATACCTATTGTTGCAGGAAATGGAGAAAGGGTGGGTGGGGTTTTCCTCCTTCCTCTCTCTCTTTCCTCTATTTTCTCTTTCTGGGTCTGATTCTGTAGCTCTCCTGCTCCTGCTTCTTCTGCTCCTGCTTGTTATTGTTCTGGTCTTTGTATCATCCATGTGGGCACATGGATTGCCCAAACACAACGTGTGTTTCTGACCCACCTTGGTCTCTTCCTCTTTTTAAAATCTCTCTCCCACTCTCTCCCTCTCCTGACATGTACAGATGTGGGTGGCTAGGTGGGGCCCATTTGTTGTTTATCTGAGTGTTTCAAAACCGTTGAATCGACTGATCAGATAAGCATTTGGGTTAGAGGGATAAATGCCCAACTGAAAGTTACAAAGTAGAAATTTGAAACATAGATGGAAATATCCAAGGAAAGAAATCAAATGGTGTTTTTTAGATTGGATGTAATGAATTGTTGGAGGTGTCTTTTTCTTCTTCTTCTTTCTTTTTTCCATTATTTTACTAAAGTTTTCTCACAGTATATAATTTTAGAGGACTATTCCTCTTGGGGGCACACGCACGAAACCCACATACACGGCCATCAAATGGATCAAGATTTGAGCACTCGATATGGGGAGCAAGCCCACTGTATGCAACTCACCCATAGGGAGTGCTGGCTTTGATTGATATGGGCATTTGCTGTGTGGCCCTTCAGAAAGACTTTTGTTGATCATGCTTAAATATGCATTTTTTTTTATATGTGGGTGTTCTTTTAACTTGTGAATCTCGATGGATGTATTTGTGTTTAAGTATTTTCATTTTATAGAAAAATGTATTTTGTTTTTTTTTTTTTTTTTTTTTTAAGAAATGCAAAGGTACAGTGCATGTGCCCTTTGAACAAAGAAGATACTTGTATTTTTGTTTAAGAGTTGGAAAGAAAGGAGAGGCTTCATGAAGAAACTAGAGGCATGAAGGTTCTTAATCACTTCTTGCTCTTAGTATAGATAGCATCTATTGAAGTTTACATGTGATTTTTGGAATCTATACATGCTCTAGTAGAAGATGCTATATATTTTGAGAGATAATTTAGCCTTATAAATGCTGTCAATGATTCCATGTGTAAGATGATACACAGATACAAGGATACTTTAAAATTGGCAAAGTTTTACTTGTCATATTGTATTTGATACTTCAGTTTTTATACAAAAAATTCATATCCCCCTCATATATCTATAGTGTGTCTCTACCATCTCCATGCCATATCTGAGCATTATAGATTATGAATCCCTGTCATATGTCCATGTATATCCTATGAATTGACCATGCACTGGTGCAAGTAGACCCCTCATCCCTCAACAGCGTTTTGAGATACAGTGCATCTTTCTTACCTTGTATGTGAGTACTCATTTCACCTAATTTTTTTGAACTTATATTTGTCTGGATAATTTCTTTTGAAAAGAAAATATAAAACTTTGGTGTGTTGGGACATATGCAAATAAAGTGGTTGCTTTTGCATGAAAAGATTCAAATGCCTTGGAGAATGGATTGATTAAACTACATAGTTTAATACATAGTTTTTATAATGTCCCAAAAGGTGTGCCTTAGAGGTTTCTATTCATTATCCTTGCTTTTAACATATATACTAGAACTTCTCAAGCTTGCGTTTGGTTTTTGGATCACCCAATAATGTTATGAACTTTTAAAATTAGCAAATTCATTCTTGTCTTATGGCTGATATTTAGCTATTAGAAGGAAGTGCTAACCCTGTAGCAAAGTGTGTGATACAAACCTCTCAGTCGTGAATACCCAATAGGCTCTTGAAGATGACTTTTGTGAGATTCTCTTGTAGAATTGGCTGACAGGAGCTCCCTCAACAAGGCTTCTCTATTTTTTCTCCTTTACCAAATTCACCTTTGGTTTAATTTTTCAAAATGATAATTTAGTAGCCATGCATTGTCTAGAAATGAACCAATTTTGATAACATACAGGAGTTTCTACCTATATCACATTTTGATGCATCAAGCAAAGATGGTCCTCACTTGAGTTAGCATGACATGCGCACATTCAAAGTCCTATGCAGTGGTCATCATGAGATCATTTATCTAGATTCTTAATATAGTGGGAAAAAGTATGAATTTATAACCCTTGACTTATTAACACCTGGAATGGGTCAATCTGATCCAACCTGCTTAACCTATTTAGAAGTAGTTTTCCTTTTCTTCTTTTTATGCTATTACTTCATGACCCACCTTTACAAATTAGTTATTGAGTGACCATGAAAAAAAAAAAAAAAAAGAAGTCATCATACATACATATTATCACCTTAAAGTCTAGCTAGATAATTCAAAAAATGCATCTAATAAAGAAGTGATACATAGGATAGAGGATTTACATGGGTTATATTGGTTTGGTGGTTTTGTTAACCTAAAGAACGGTAGGGATTGGAAATCTCACACTGCCCACGTGTGGGTCTCCCACAGGTGATAAAGCGCATGGGTTAGGTGGATAAGCCAGCGTCTAACTTGTTTAACTGATAATTAGGATTTCCATGACCCACGGCCAACTCAATAATGGCATGGGTTTGTTACATATCAATTAGGCAGGTTAGACACAATTTGAACTTTGTAGGTTAGGTCAACTTTTGCCACCCAAAAATGAACATAAAAGACAGACCTAGATTGGGAACCTAGCCATCCAAGAATTGGCAATGTGGAATAATGTTCCTTTCTGAACTGCCTCTACCAGGGCCATTAATTTAAAGAATAGTGTTCATTTTAGTTCACCAAGTAAAACCATAGGATTAATCAAACGTAGACTCCACATAAAGCCTATAATTTTTATTCTTTCTTTTCAACAGGATGATAGGTAACTCACAATAACTCTCATTTTCATTTCTGTTGTTACTCATATTTTGTTTTTCCCCCAATCAGGTGCTAACTACCACAAGTCCCTCTCTCTCATTTGGTTAGATGACATGAGAAGAAACACTGTCACCATGTGACTAGTACTATGCCTTTTCAGTCCCAGGAAAACTTACTTTTGTCCTACATATTCTTGCTAGATTGGGCAGTTTATCACATGATGCTGTAGGGAGAGATCTATAATAGAGGAAAGAGATATTAGACAAGTGCAGGCAGGAATCTTTCCTTTGAGGTCATCTAGCAGGCGAATTGCAAGTACCTTGCCTAATTGCCTTTTGTTCCAACCGCATCAAATTGCCGAAGTTTGGCTCCTTGCTTCTGTTTGCAAGAATTGCTCAAAAGGATCTTGATGTACACTGTCAATCATCACCATTTAAAGAAGCAGTAGCTAGTTGGCCTAAGACCACGGTTTGCATTTAGAGGTTATAGGTTTCAAACTGTATTACCACACTGGGACTATATGATAGTTTACCTGGCTTTCCGATGAGCCCGGAGGGATTAGTCCAGCACAAAGGATTGGAAACCCTCCAATAGCAAAAAAAGTAAAAAAAAAAAAATTGTCATTGAAGTGGGCACATGACATGTTCTAATGATCTAAACAGTTTATCACATTATTTTAGGTACCTATCCTTCCTTTGCAAAGGCACCCATTTTTTGTGTCCCTTATATAATTCTCTATTTGATTGGGTTGTAGTGGGGCCATCAATTGACAAATCTGAAGTCTCTTACATTTGAAGGGTGCTATAGGGAGGAAAAAAAAAAAAAAAAAAAAAAACCCACCTTAGTGCACCTCACATATATTTTTACATTGTGGCCCCTGCAAGGAAAAATTTTAGCTTGCACCTTGGGCTAGGAAGATAAGACGGTTCTTACATCCCCTTATAATTTGGCACTGATTTGTGTGTGGCACATAGGAAGTCATAAATCTTTGGGGCTTTTAAATCGAGGGTAATAATCATCTAATTAATACAAGTGATTAGAATGGTGGTAATGAGTGGTAATTCTCATTGAGAGGTCTTGGGTTCGAACCCTACCTCCTCCTTCTTTGCACAAGTGAGTTTTTTTTTTTTTTTTTTTTTTCAATTACCTCACATGTGTGAGTTGTATTTATTCCCCTTGCATGTGTGAGTTTCCATCACCTCACACGTGTGAGTTGTAGTTATGTGAGTTTTCATCACCTCACATGTGTGATTTGTGTCTATGTCTCCTCGCTGTGCAAGTTTCCATCACCTCACATGTGTAAGTTGTGTTGTGTCTTTCTCTCCTCTCATGTGTGAGCTCTCATCACCTCACACATGTGTGAGCTCCCATACCTCCTTCTTTGCATAAGTGAGTTTCTTTTTTTTTTTTTTTTAATTACCTCACATGTGTGAGTTATGTTTATTCCCCTTGCATGTGTGAGTTTTTATCACCTCACACGTGTGAGTTGTATTTATGTCTTTTCGCATGTGTGAGTTTTCATCACCTCACATGTGTGATTTGTGTCTATGTCTTCTCGCATGTGTGAGTTTCCATCACCTCATATGTGTAAGTTGTGTTGTGTCTTTCTCTTCTGTCATGTGTGAGCTCCCATCACCTCACATGTGTGCGTTGTGTCATGAGTCTTAGGGTCCCAACTCCCTACCCCTTCAATGGATTACCAAAATAATCGAAGTGATATTTTGCCCACCCTATATTTTCAAGGCCCCATTTTACAAAACCATCCAATCATCGATCTACATGTACAAAAATGGGTTACACAAGGTGGATCATGATCTTATTTGTGACATAAAAAAGAGAAATCTAACATAAGTGTATCATTCACTCACGTATTATTTGCAACCGTAATCCTTGACATTGTGTTCCATAAAATACCAGCAAACTTATAAAGATGTATCATCAAAAGCTCTTTCAAATATAAACAATGGCTGTTGATATGGAAAAGATAAACACATGTGGGGGAGGTATTATAATGTAGAGAAATTTACAAATAACCCTCCCTATTTCAATAATTACAAACATACTCATCTAAAATGGTTATTTAGAAAAACACTCCTATTTTTCTTTGACATTCTAAAGGCATCCCTTCGCAAAATCGAAAAAAAAAAAAAAAGGAAAATGTGTTGACCGGTCCTTTTTTTATTTTATGGAACTTAGATCTTGTGCATTAACACTTGGAATATATAGTTTCTTGAACTATAATTAAATGAAATGGATTAAATTGTTGTTAAGTTGTAGATGACCTAGTTTGAGTAAAAGACTTCAGTATGCTCCCATATCTACATGAGACCCTTCAGATATAACTTTTTACATGGGACCTTAGATTGAGGATCCTACCCCTCTCTACCTTATTTACACATTATTTAAATAGAAGCCTCATGGGGCTCTTATACCCAACCTGCTATCCATCCATCTATATGGCACCCACTGATGAAAGATCAACCCATCCACCCATATATCAAGTACATGGGACCCACAAAATAAAAAGATGCTAATAATCATTTTAACTTATCTACGTGGGACCTAATTGTGACCACCAAATCAACCTATCCACTGTTTTTCTTTTGACCCACAACAAGAATGATCTAAGCTATAGTCAGGTACTTTTGGTCTTCTAAAAAAGCATTAAATTAAATTGACAGGTAGCCAATAAGACTCTTTTTTGAGAAACTTGAGGAAAATATAGGGTTGCCTTTAGCTGTTTCAGAAGGGTGACTTTGTAACTGTCAAATAAAGCAGATGGTGTTTTTGTGAGTTTCTCTCTTATTTTTGTAGATTCATGTGAAAGGCCATTCAAAGGTTCAATTATTTTATTAGGCCACAGATGTTGTGGTGTTAAGTTAAGAACTTCCGCTAAGGAGATTGGTTGACTGAGATAACTAAATTTATATCAGAAGAAAGTTTCTTTATTAAAGATGTCACTATCATAACAAGATTTAATTAGTCATGACTTCCTTAATTGACTAGCAACATTAGTTAAGGGATAATGATATCAATTCAGTAGCCTAATCCTCAGTTTTGAGTATCCCTAGAAGTGTCACTTACGTAGTTATGTTACATGCAACTTATAGATATTGTTAAGCTCACAAAATTCCATGGGACATATAACAATGGAAGTGATTAGAACAGTTGAAATAGGCTTTGGTTAGAGGCCTAGAGCTGTGGTCAAGTCAAATGAGATCATAATTAAGCTCTTTTTTTCACCTAGCCAAGGGGCCCAGGGGCTAGGACCCATGATAGAACCCAGTCATGGGGATGAGAGAAGAGAAGCCTTAGAGACTATGCCTGCTCATGCGGGGAGAGAGCACGGGGATTGAATCCTAGGTAATAGTCAGTGTGAGTTTCAAGTGAAACTTGATCCGGACGAGGCTTTGACCATGTGTGAATTTCAATGGGGTTCACTTAATTTTTACTTTATGGTAAAATTACCAAACGGGCTTAAGAACCAAGATCGGTAGACAGCAATTAAACCTATCCCAAGTTGGGAGGGAGGGAGGGAGGAGGTTTCTTTCAATTTAATGACATTTATTGAATTGTGACATGATTGGGGACAAAAGAAGTAGGTTCTCTGTGGGACTTCACATGGCAATGCCTCTTGGTGAGTGAAACCGCGTATTTTGGTCACACAAGCAAGTACACAAAAGTGTGGCCCACCACATTTCTTGTGGTTTGGACCATTCATGAGTGGGCCACATGACATCATTCTATTAATCACCGACACCAACAACATCCACACACCAAACAGCAGGTGCATGCCTTTTATGGTGCACATAGCTTTTAACACCTTGCACCACAACCCCCCCTACGCGCTCCATAGCCTATGAATGCAGATCACACTGTTATTCACTTTATGGAAGGAATCTTGAGAAAGCTTTGTACTTTAAAAATCCTTAAATTTGTGGACCCTAAAAATCTTTGTTATGATCCAATGACCCCATTTGGATCTTGGCACTCAATTTTTAGTTGTAATTCTAGTTACCTCTAACTCTGTTTTATCTGTGCTTTTACAGCAAAGTTAATAACAACTCTCACTCTCAAATGACTTTATCTTGTTTAAACATGTGAACCTTTCATTCATGTAGAAATGAAGTTATGCACACCCTACATGGGATGTACAAATAAGAGTGTCCCAATGCATGCACCCATCAAACAACCGGGACCACCCTCTTGAATTTCACAATGCCAACCTTGACAATGACTTGCTTGGTCACATCCAAATGTGCCCAAGGCACTGATTTTTGCCCGACCATAATCAATTATGACCTTTTAGTTTACCAAAAGGTGCTCATTTTTGCACTAAAGCTGCCTCAACCTTCAAATAGTAACCATGGAGTCTATCAAGAACGGCTTCTTACTCTGGTGGTAAGGAGCATCAGGTCTTATCCGGCTGCTCGGGGCTTGAATCCCCAGGTACATCACCTCTTTCGGCTTATGCGGGCTCCTTTCCCACTTGAGTGAGCTGCTTACCCTGTATATGCAAAGCTCTCTCTTGAATCCCAGCCCGCTTAATTGGAGTAAAAAAAAAAAAAAAAACCCACGAAGTCTATCTTTGGTGAGTCCTCTCCGTTCATTCAAATTCACTTCCCACATATGCTATGTACCCAAATAAATATCACCACAACTGGAATATATTAACACTGTTAATTTAAGTATATGGGGCATTTTTCCATTCATCCATGTCCAATGGAGAATGTTTCTACTCCATATATATGATTGGAGCAACTGCCTCTGAAAGAAAATATTTCTACTCTATTTGTATGAACTTTAATTATTCTAGTGAGAATTCTATGGCATCCAAGGCTTCTGGAGCCATGCCAGCCATGGAGGGGATGAAAAGATCTCAATGACACCTATGGGTAAGCAAGTAGATCAGATTTTTCCTAACCCCATGACCCTCAAGTTAAATGTATGATTTTTTGGGATTTGAATCCAAAGGGAGTAATAATTGAATGAGTGTTAAATTTGAACTTAAGGCACTTCCGGCACGCATTGGAAGAGAGTGGAGTAATGTGTATGAGTGGGGTAAGTTTATCATAGGTGGGCCAGGTGGCCTAGATAAGTCAGAGGGCATGATTTTAATATGCACACGATTCTCACTTGAGTATTATATAATACACACCCAGAAGGGCCGACCCAAGAATTTTTTTTTTTTTTTTAGAGTTGGGGGGAATGTAAAAAAAAATACATTAATTATCAAAATTTACAGGGAGGTTCTTATGAAAATTTTCAGATAGGGTGGGCCTTCAGCCCCAAGACCCTTGTACCTGGGTCTGCCACTGCACTCCCACCCACCCACATATATGTGTGATCTGGATAAAATTTCTGAATATGTATAGCTTGTGGTATGCACAAAACCTTGTATTTATTTGTCAACTACCAAAGAAATCACCTGACAGCACAAATAGCATTCATTCTCTGGTATCATATTCATTAAATGGTTGTCCAGGTCCCCACACAACAACAACAACAAAAAAAAAAAAAAAAAAAAAAAACCATCACTGTATTAACAGTCTCATAATTCCAAAACCATGCATTTTTTTTTTCTTTTTGGTTGTTGCCAAATGAGGTTGGGTGTTCATCTCATATGGTTTTGGAATTATGAGACTGTTAATACAGTGATGGTTTTTTTTTTTTTTTTTTTTTGGTTGTTGCCAAATGAGGGTGGGTGTTCATCTCATATCCAATGAGAGATCATTAAGTGATAAATATGATAGTGATCCGCATTCTAATGGATGGTGCCACCATTAGTTTATTTTATTGATCTTAATTAATGATCAAAGATGTATTAAATGATGTCGGAGTGATATGATATTAGATCTATTAGATGGGTTATTCAAATAGGTTTTCAATGAGCTCAAATTTATACAATTCTAACAATGAAAAAGATTTGACCCCCATTTAATAATAGGTGAGTAGGTCAGGCATTAACAAATTTAATAAATTATTTTCTGCTTTTTTGTCTCTATGTTATATTCTTAACTAATGTTGACTTAGATAGTTAAGATTGTATGATGATAATTTATATATAAGAACACATAGTTGCAATAGGAAAGGTGAGAATCCATGGCGACTAGTGTGTTTATTTTTTTTTGAGAAAAGTCTCAGAGAGTGAGAGTATAGATGTATATATTCATTTAAGACCTGTATATTTCATTTAATTGAATTCCTAGAAATTTTAAGACTTTTTGTTTTTTAAAATAGTTCGAATGAAATATTAACGGTGAATATCTAAAATTGGCCATCGTATAACTTGGATTTTAGGCTCCATTTTTTTTCAATAGAATTCCTGGCATGAATTTGCAATGTTGGGGATTTCTAGATAATGACGTGATGGTTGTCCCTTCGCATTGTTTACATATTTTCTTAGCTTATTATTTCATTTATATAATCTATTGTAGCTGTATGCTATAGATTTGGTAGGAAATTTTAGATCTATACTTGTTGTTCAGGCTATATTAGGTTCTCATTCTATTTTGTCAAAGCTCTTGGAAATCAATACTGGTAAGGATGAAGTCATTTCTAGCTGTGGTCAATTTCCTTAGAGACATGTGTGGTGTATGTGGGTGTATGAGTTAAAGCCTTTAAAAAGCTAAAAAAAGAAGAAGTTATATTCTCAAGCTGTAGCTCTGCTGGTTAGTGACACCTAATGCCGTCACTAGGTTGGGATAATGTCTGTGGGTTGAAGTCTTTCCGAGGTGGGGTGGAGACGAAGTCCATACTAATGAATAAAATCAAGTAGATCAAATCCTCTGGCATATAGGGCCCCTAGAGCCACGCCAATCATAGAGGGGATGAAAAGATTTGAATGAGACCTAAGGGTGTGCAAATAGATCAGATTTTCCGGACTCCATGACCCTCAACTTTAATGTATGTTCTTTTGTGATTTCAATTCATAGGGAGTAATAATTTGATGAGTGTTAAATCTGAGCTTTAGGCAGTTCTGGTGTGCATTGGGAGAGAGTGGAGTAGTGTGTATGAGTGGGATGAGTTTATCATGATGGACCAGGTGGCCTCAATAAGCCAGATGGGCATGATTTTAATATGCACACGGGTTCTCACTTGAATATATTATAGTATACATATGATGTGGATAAAATTTCTAAATATGTATATAAAGTTTGTGGTATGCACAAACCCTTCACATTTATTTATCAGCTACCAAAGAAATCACCAGACAGCACTTAAGCTCAATCATTTTGTGGTATTATACTCATTAAATGGTTGTCCAGACATGTTCAACACCTAACATCTCTGTATTAACAGTCTCCCTAATTGTCTTCACATCTTTTTTTATATTTTTATTACCTTCCATCATTAATCTTTCTTCTCAATTTAATCTTTCATCATGCTTTATCCTAAATATAATCCACCTTTGCTCTTGGACATCACAACCCTGATCAAAGAAAGAAAATGCATCACCACCCACTTCGAAACAGGACCATTGGTTACATGGTGGGGCCCACTAACAGCGGATGGAGGTATGCAACTATCCTTGATGGGACATCTCCTTCATTGTAGGTGGTGTTACCATTGGTTTGTCAGCCATAATATATAATGAGCAATAATTTATTGCACCAATACAATCTGCTATTACAAGTCCATTAGCAATACTATTGGATTTTGTTGAATCTTAAAGGATAAACATTTCAACAGCTTAGCAATAAGCCTACTTTGGGTCTAATCAAATTTCTGATTGCATATGAAAGCACGAAACTTGCATTTAACTCAAGGAGAGATAATCCTAGATCTATACTTGTTGTTCAAGCTATATTAGGCGGTTATTCTACCGTGTCAAATTTCTTGGCAATTAATACTAGTAAGGGTGGAGTCGTCTCTGGCTGTGGGTGAGACATATTTAACGTACATGGATACATGAGTTAATCAAGCCCTTTTTAAAAAACAAAAATTGAAATTCTAAGTTGTAGCTCAGCTGGTTAGCGACACCTAATGCCCTCCTTAGGTTGAGATAGTGTGGATTGAAGTCTTTCCGTGGTGGGGTCAGAGACAAAGTCTATACTCAAGAAAAAAAAAAAACCGAAACAAAACAAATATGAAAATAATCACAAGGGAGTGTACTGAAACAGCCCTTGTGGAAGATAATTGGGGGTCATAGTTTCTGAGGGAGGTATTTGATATGCACGTGAAGCCAACAACTTTAGCTTCATGTGCAACCTGTAATTGGTCTAAGGAGTATCTGTTTGGTGTAATTGGGGGCGATAGCTTCTGAGGGAGTACTGGTGTAGAATTTCTCTCTCTAGGAGGATGTATCTATTTGGTGGGGGTGAAAGGGGGGGAAGGACCAAGGAGTAGATCACATGCCTTGGAGTGTAGCAAGTCATTCCTGTAATTGGTCTCTCTCATCTATTTGTGTCGCCCGTGAAAGAAAAGAGAAAAAAGTCGACTAATGATACATCAAGGTGACTTCTTTGTTTAAAGTGTTTTGTCATGTGAACTCTACTTTTGCAGTTTGCCACATAGAGATCAGCAAGACCGTGATCTCTGTTTGCTGATGGTGATGAAATAAAGCACAAATCTGAGGGCGTATGTCCTTTCTATAATTCAAGATGGTGATAGTTTGAACCTTTCTATAATTCAAGATGGTGAGAGTTTGAATGTGTTAAATCTTACTATACTAGTGAATAGACAGGTCTTGACTTTGGGATATAGAATTCATTTTCAAAGTAAGAAGAGAGGAGAGAGAGAGAGAGAGATAGAGAGAGAGAGAGAGAGAGAGGGGAAATGGGCCTGAGTTTTGGCAGGGTCATTCCACTCCATAAGCCGTCAGGCAAGGCCCCCAAAGCGTTGTTCGCAAGAGGCGCACCTGTTTTGTGGCCCAAATTAAACATAACCTAATCCTTTCTGGATCACTAGATACTGTATCAAATGGCAATTCCACCCAATCACTGGAGCTGCAACCCGAAAAACAAGGACAAGCCATCTGATATTACAACGCAATCCAACATCTAGTATTTTATTTTATTCATTCGAATTCTTACAGGCACTCATAATGATCTCTTTCATGAACTGTAATTGATATGGCCCCCTCTAGAGATCCATATGACAGAAACAGTTTTGGGGTGGGGTGGGTGGGGGTGGGGAAAGGCCTTCAGTTGGGGTGCGGGGGAGGAAAGGCCTTCAGTTGCCAATATTGACTAATGTGTAGATTAGGCTTCCATGATCCATGTGAACCCTACACTTGAGATTCACGGGAGAATTCCCCTTTTAGTTTAAAGCAAGTAAAGTAGAACCCAAATGCTTACCCGTTAAGCTCTCTCAGTCTTGTTAAGGTTATTTCAAGTAGGGATGAAAACGGATACCCGAATGAAAATAATGAAGAAAATCAGCCGACCAAAGGACCCAAATACCCAATGCCACACCACTAACAAGCATACACGAGTCTCTACTTGGCTCCCGACCCCAGGCCCATTAATTGGTTCTGTCTCAATGTTGGGTCTCCGACTTACATTTGGGTGGGTATAGCCTTTGTGACCGACCGGAACTGTTGGAACGCAGAGCGCTGCACACAGGAGAATATTTTCGTCTGATCCAAAGACATTTCATAGAATCCAAAGCTGGACCTCAAGCTGACTTGAACCCCAACAACCTAATGCCCTGTCAAACCCATTGGGTCACAGTAAAGTCCAGATCCATATACAGCGAGTCAATTCATAAAGCTGCTTGCCTTGATGTGGTAATAGAATATTTTTGTGTGACCCAGACCCATCCATTTTCATAGAATCCAAATCTGGACCTGAAGCCAACTTGAACCCAATAAATGCCCCCATCAAACCCATTGGGTCAGAGTAAAATCCAGAGCCATAAACAATGAATCAATCCATAAAGCCGCTTGCTTTCACGTGCTAAGCAGTTATGGAGCTCTTTTGAGAAGCGAAACTAAAACACCATAAACATGACATAGTAGAATGTAGTCAACAAAGTCAACTGTAGAAAGAGATGGAGAAGTATGTGCAAGATCTTGCAAGACTGCTAGAGAATAATGAGATTTCGTTAGGGTTTCGTTGTGGAATGCTAACTATATCGTAACGCTATATTATGTTTCCCTGACAGATCCCATCATTTTTTAATCGGCCTATCTATATGCCCAAAGAAGGCCAGACTCAAGGGACTGAGCCTAATATAAAGGCCCATTGGCAGCCTTAATTGAGCCCACAGCCTCAACATGTGAAACATTTTCAAACTACTGGGGCATGACGGTCAACAGCATCTCCAGCTGAAACAGGGCCATCCCAAGCCTCGTCTGCTTACTTAGGGTGCCTGCATTTCAGGATGGAGCACAACCTAGAACACTTTCATGAAGGAAAATGGCTGGGGTCACGCTTCAACAGAAGACATGTTTTACCCAGGTCCACTCCTGACCCAGTGGCCTTCGAATTAGACTCTCATAATAGGGAGCCTGTTTGGAACTACTACATCCAGTGAACATGTCTACATCGGATGAAGGTGAACCCCTGCTAGAGAAGCAGTGAAGAGTTGGGACCATCGAACAGCCGAACTCATTATTAAGTCCCTAAACCAGTACATTGGCATACAAACACGACAATAACCTCTTTTTACTGGTTATATGGCATTTCAACAGCAGCATGCCCGCCACCAGCTGCCTATATTCAAATTGATAGGCTTGCAACTCATGAACTCAATATTCTGAGTCATGCAAACTGCATGTTAAAGAGTATAACCCAGTGCAAGTATACTTGATAGGGCTATGAACTCTATGGCATCTTGTTTTCTTCAGTTCTCTATTACATGATTGAGAATAAAGTCTCATTTTACAAGAAAGGATTTTAATTCCATCGTGATTTTAGTGTAGAACAGTCTAATGAACTAATCAGAAACCGGAGAACCTGATGAAATGCGACCAATGGTCTGGGCATGACTATCATTTTGACTGTTACCTTTAAACAATATAGAAAAAAAAAAATAAAAAGAAAGTAACAATTCTGAGAACTCTAATCCTGTGGTCTACGAGAAAGAGACTTATGCATGGCAGGACAAGTCATTGCAATTATTACCTCCTGCGTTTCTTCTTATCTGGAGTCTCATGTACTTGTGCTTTGATTCCATACGTTTTTAACTGAAAATTTTCAAATGCCTCGGAAACTGCCTCAACCTGTAATAATACCCGTAAAGTTAATGAGCCACTACAAATGAGTGCGAACAAGATACGAAAGAAAACAGCATTTTCACAAAGACTAAAATACAAGTGCTGCATGTCTTTGTTCTTAACGAATCAGCATTTCTATCATGGTACACATGGCATGCGTTTATAATCTAAACTGTTTATCCTGAGGGAGTTACAACTATTGATAGACTACAGCCGAAAACTCAAGCTGATTTATGTCGATCTGTTTAAGAATCCTCTTCCTCCCACATAATAAAGATGGTCAGAACTTTGGCTGACTTTTTCCGAACCTCCATTTACTTTCTATTGGAAATTGTCCAAAAATAAAAATAAAATATGGAGACTCCACTCACTGTAATTTTTGTCCATTCACATCAATGGTAGGGTCTATTAGGTTGTCAGCTTGGGTTTTGTGCAAATTGTCATGTACACAAAATCTGGTAGTCTAACTCAAAACAAATGCATTTAACACAGATCAATTTCCTACTAACCAATTCAGGCTTCTTGGAGTACACCCTCACTATTCGATCTTGAAATGATGCAGGCAGCAGGTGACTGATGCGATCATCTGGTATAGAAAATTTATCCTCACTCTCGAAGTCCTGATGAAATGGAACTTGTTAAAGACTATCAATGAACTAAGCATAATACACAAGGAAAAGAAATGAAATCTACGAAGGTCCTCTGATCATCTTCCAAGTTGAAGGAAGTTTATTAACTTTGAGCATAAATGCTTAAAAAAAATGCTAGTCACTCGAAAGAAATAAGCACCCTGCCCCACCACCCAAAGTTTCTTTTCAGAGCACAAGTACAGTTCAATCTATGGATGCATATATGTCATTTTGAAAAGAGCACAAGTACTTTTTCCTTTTTACTTTTTTTTTCTCCTTGATCAGTGGCACATAGGTTTTTCAGTTTTCAATTTTTAAAATTTGAGGTACTTTTAGTTCAATCACAAAGCAGTGCCTCTGTTATACAATTAAAAGCGAGTCACTAACTTGGGGAAAAGAATCTACTCCATAACATAGTACCTTGCAAAGAATGTTCCAATATCTTCTAGTAATAAGAAAACGTTAATTCCTACTTATAGATTGTTAAGAATTAGAGAGACTACCTTGAAAAACTTGATGCTGATGGAAGCCCAACATGCACAAGTATGAGAAATCCGTTAATATTTACCAAAAACATGCACAAAAATATAAGGAATTCATTAATACTTACCAAAAATATAAGGAATTCATTAATAGTTACCAAAAGAGGAAATTAGTTATATATATTTTAAAATAAAAGGCAGAAATAGAGTAGTGGCTCCGCACAATTTATATTTTAGTATTTGCACTAATACCAAATACTAAAACAATAATATTTGTTCAGTGTGAACTACCTCTCAAGGGGGTTATCCTTTCCACGAGTCAAATCAATCTTCACATTGCTAACAGCAACATCCCCCTCCTTTAGAGTGACTCCTGTAGCTTTCTACAGTTATATATAAATTTCTGATTGTATAAGTTGCTTGCTGGCCATAAATGAGATTATACGTTCAAAAAACACATTGAAAGGGGAAATTTTCAAAAAAGTCTAGAACTGTTGGCTCATTTCAAAAAAGTACATGAAGACTTGAATGTTTCAAAAGAGTATAAAACTTTTCCACAATTCTTTCAATTAAGTCATCTCCATAAAAAAAGTTTCTAAGAATGACAAAGATACCCTTTCCTTATGACAGGTTTTTGTCTTTTATGAACCTTTTTCCTCCCCAAAACCAACTATTTTGATTTGCTGAAGTGTGCCCCAATAGGTCATTTGGGTTGGACTTGATCATTTATGTAAAATGATTTATTAAAGGGAAATTTTGAAAAATGACATAGGAGTATTTTTGTCATTTTTCAAAAAAAATTCCTAGTGAATACGTGATTGAAAGAAATCTGGAAAACTTTTATACTCTCTTGAAATATTCAAATTTTCATGCACTTTTTTTAAAACGAAACAAAAGTTTTAAACCTTTTTGAAATTTTCCCTATGAAAAAGCAAACTAATCCAGTCAAAATGATATAAGGACCTGAGAGCAAACAATATCTTGTGGTGTAATGTCTTTGAAATGCTCAAGTTTGTCCTTTGGTACAGCATACTCATTACAGAACTGCCACAAAGAATGCAAGGTGTTAAGATATATCGCCCCCGTCCAACATCCAAATATATTCTCAAAGAGGAAAAAAATACTTAGTTTTTTTCGCATTATAGGGAAACAACTCATTTCTACCAAACACATCAGGCAGTAAGAGGCAGAAGAAACCAAATTGAAAATTTCTCTGACGGCCTTTCTCTCTTTTTTCTTCTCTTCCTTTTTTACCCTTTTTCTTTTTGCTACACTGGGTTAATGTTAGAGGAGTGATACAATAACTTGAGAGGACCCAAGGATCCATCCTTGGGCATATGCATGAAACCAAGGTGCCAAAACACCAGTCAAACCATAAGTGTTTTGGCTCTCTAAGGGCCTGCTTGTTTGCATAGAATATGTAAGAATTCAAGCCATAAGTGGATAAAATGAAGATCCAAGGTGAATATACAAAAAAGACCATCAAATAAGCTTCCCTTTAATGGAAAGTAAACCAATGGAAGATGGGAAATGAATGCCCAACCATCAACCAAGTAATTCAAATCCTAGGAGTGTTGATGTCTTATGCTACCTTATATCCTTCACCCCTCATGCCATATCATTTACACTTCACCTCTTTAATAATACTTCAGTGGAGCTTATTTTCCCATGAATTCCTATGTATTCTAATGCAAACAAATGGGCCCAAAAGTGGAAATGTTAATGGAACTGAACATAATTAGTCACAGACGATAAAAAAACCAGGAAGTATCATGAAAAAAATAGAACAGCAGTGCATAAAGAACTCTGGTTCTTTATTTCGTATCGGACGTTACCCATGATTTTAATATAACTATACATCTTCATTGGAAAAACAGAAACTATATATCATCACAGCATTTTTAACTTGAGACTAGCTCTATGCAACCATACTAGACAAAATGCCAGCGAAAGAACGTCAAAAATGAACATGTGGCATATTGGTGGGCAAACTGTGCCAAAAGACAATGCAGATTTTTTGATTAACCATTTACAAAAATCAGCCCCATCGAGCATTGCTAGCCAACTGATCAAAGAGCAAAGGCCATGAAAAGGATAGTCAAGATGAAGACAATGAACGGCTTCAATCGGATGGCTACGATATCAACATCCAATAGAGATGATTTTGGCTACATGCCCAATCCACAAAAAGAAAAAAAAAATCTCATTATATGACCGGACCAATCATATTTTATGAGACCAATACCCATTTGATAGTAGCTGGGTTGTCACATGGAGCCACAGGCTATTTATTTTCATTTTAAATACAAAGGCATGCTGCATGGTATCATTTGCTGGATTTATCATATACTTAAAAAATATAACAAGTTGGAATTTATACATGATTAAACACAATTAGGTCATGCAAAATCTCCAAATTCTCCCTTTCTCTTTCCCTCTTCCATTTAACCAACCTTTTTTTTTTCAATGTATTCTTCCGTTAATCAAGAAAATATTGCTAACTTGGTATCAAAGCTGATCACTGCTGGTATGGGCGAACAATACACGGGCGGACATCATTGTCTATAATGACTCGATATTTCCATTAACTACAGTTCAATATATGATGGAATGAATTACCTAAGATTTGTTACAATCCACAAAGATCAAAGTTAACCCTTTGTCTGCATGTCATCGAACAGAATCATTAACTTGCCGTGTAACATCTTATCCCTGCTATCATACTTCCAAGATCGAACACCGGAGAGGATCCTTAGGTGTGGTCCTGGAATGAAGGGCTGTACTATTTGGAATTGTAACTCTCCACAGATAATGTTATTCTTTAGCTGTATTCAGTTAATCAAGATGAATTTATTTACAGCATCCTTCTATGGGTCATGCTTCTAAGTCAGTCTCCAGGTAGTAAGAGTCCTACTTTATTTGAGTCGGTTTAGTCAATTCTATTACAGTGTAAGATTTGCCAAGTGAGAGGGATCTGTGTAATGAGTGGATGTCTAAGATTTGCCAAGTGAGAGGGGATGTGTGTAATGTGAGTGGATGTCTTCTCTAGAGGGGTGGGTTCATTGTTGGGGATGGGAGGGAGGTAAGTTTTTGGTCTGATGATTGGGTGGGTTCGGGTCCTCTGAGGGGAATGTTTCCTAGAGTCTATAGAGTGGTGTCAAATAAAGCAACATCAGTGTGAGATTGTTGGATGGGGAGTGGTAATAACATGTCCTGGGTAGTTTCCTTTCGGGCCCATTTGGCACTTTACTAGATTAGTAAAAGTCAAGTAAAGCCTCCATTTTTCAGACAAGAGGTCATATCAATAGCAATTTAATTCAAAATTCCCTCCATCTTTTTCAAAAAAAGCTAAAAAAGCAACCTCCTTTCTCCACTAAAAGACAAAAGAGCTCCACTTTCTATACAAAAAGTCAAAAAGATTTCATATCAAACAACTAAAAACAAAATACCATCAAAAGTAAAAAAGATTCCATACCAAACAACTAAAAATAAAATACCATCATAACCAAATATATTTTATTCTCTCTTAATTTGATGCTTTACTACACTTTATTTTACATGTAAAATTTACCAAACGGGCCCTTAGGAAGGTTCCTTATTCAGTTGAAGAGGTCCAATGTGGAGAGTTGTTGAGTCTTCCTTCTGACATTTTTATTTGCAGAGAAAGTAAGGATGCAGAGAAGGTAAGGATAAGCGGGTGTGGAGGCTTTTCACTTTGGGGTTTTTCTCAACGAAGGAATTTTACTCAACTCTAGCAGAGTCAGCCCAACCAACGTGTCTACATTTTATCTAAACCATTTTGATTGATTTCATGAGCCATGAGATTTCAAGCAACTAACTAAATGTGATAATAACAGGGAAGTGAAAAGGAAAATGAATTAAGATCACAAGTGCAGCAAGATTTTTTGGAAGGAACTTGGGACTGCCATCACAGTGTCTTGCTTCTTCTCTTTTGGAGTTCAGATCCTCTGACGTTAGGCATCGAGAGAATCATGCACCTAGCTTATAAAGATCTTAGTGGGGTTCAAGGGATTAAGGATGAGGTTCAAGGGAAAGGAGAAGGTGCTTGTCATTTGGTAAGAAGGCAGGAATTCAAGGGGTTAAAGAGATTGGAGGTGAGGTGACTATATCATTAGTAAGGCAAGAATTCAGGGGTTGAAGGGATTGAAGATGCTGCGGGAGGAGGTCCCTATCGTATATGTCATTCCCAAAGTGATGGCTACTCAAATAGGTATAAGGGACATTCATGTGCATCCATCACTCACCATATGGTGAGGGACAAACTTGATGGGGTCCACCTAGGGCCCCACTGATCATGGGACTTGGTGGGGATAAAAGAGACATCTTGGATGGGCTCATATATCAAGTTTGGGTTCAATCCCATGCCTCTAACCCCTTCATCCATGGCCCACAAATTTAACGACTTTATATTAAAGAAAAAATTCGACCCTCGATGCAACGGTCCAATCCTTTCAGATAGGTGAAAACTCGGATAGATCATAAAGTCGGCCCCACTATGTTGACCCTCACCGTAATATGGTGAGGGATAGATGCGCATGAATATTTTCATATATATATATATATATATAAACCCGAATGGGACCCCCCACCCCAAAAACAAATATCACCAATCCCACGTTTTTCACACTGATCTGAATAGGATTGACCGTTGGATTGAAATATCTATTTTTAAAAAAAGATGCATTCTAAAACCGTCAAACTTGAAGGCCACATAGATTAGGGGATAGAATGACCTCATGGACATGAAATTTTGCACACAGGTGTATCCAATCCGAATCTTTCGCATGTATTGACAAGCCAGAAGTAGGCCCCACAAGATTGTGCGCAAATTGCTTAAATGAGCATGTGTCCACCTAGAAGAGGCTCTCTATACACACGAACGCACATAATATATGTATATGAGACAAGATAGCCAGTTCGCACTTCTAGAAGCAAAGTAGTCTCGACTTTTGAAACCTCCATTTTGCTGAAAAAACTGTATGATTTAACATCTTTGGGGCCAACTTAGGCTGATCCAACCCATTCATATCAAACCTCCAATGTAAAGGCACTAGCCTAAATTTCACTCCAATCAAAGTGGTAACTGATATTTACTATAGGGAAAGGCTACATGCAATTTGTTTTATATCGATGAATCAGATATTAGTAGGAAAAGAGGAAAGATTGATTCAATGTGAAGAGGAAGATGAGACAGAGAATATTGAAAATATAAGAAGCAAGGAAGAAGAAAGGGGGAAATGCATATTATCACACATATGACCCAACTAAAGATTTTATCAAATCCCAGTAATATAATAAATACAAAAACCTTCCTTATACCTACATAATTACAAAAAATACACCCAAGAACGCGGTTCTACATGAATTGCATCAGTGAGAACTCACATAGACAACTACTAGAGCACCACTCTGTGAACTCTATGGTTCGACCATAGTCAACAGAAGCATGCAGATTTTGTAATTCCCGCAGCCCCGCTTCCCACTTCCTTTAGATTTCTTTTTAGTTTTTCCCTCTCAGACCTTATCAAGAAAACCCTTTAGAAATAATTGCATATCATTGTCTTTTTACCACAAGAAACCGCAACTGCTTGACCAATGTTCCTCATCTTCTGAACCATTCCTTCATCATAAGCACAAGTAGCAATTAGAGGAACCAAATAACAGTAGTATTTGCCTTCAGTGACATTAGGTTCCCTAGAACTATAATCCTCATTGCTAATCAGGTCAGGCCATCACATTCCAGCACTATTCCTCTCTTTATAAATGGAATGTCTGTTTGATAAGTATAATTTCTAATCAGAATTTACCATGCCTGGAAATTCCAAATGCCTGTCAAACCTTGTCCCATGAATTGCCCAAATTTCTCTTTTTGATAGAGAGAACGTTCAACACCAGCAGATACAGTAAAATCGATAAAAATAGCCTTTGGAAAGCTTGGAATGGTGGAATTCCAAATGCATTTTAGAGCTTGGCATTTGAAGAATGGTAGGGTTTCCGAAACAATTGGAGGGTAGTAATTTCCAGACAAGAATTCATCAAACTCTTGCTGTCAAACAGACTCTAAAGGAGGACCATTGTCACTCTTTTCTAGATCTTTATTCTCTTTAAAGAAATGTCTAACCATTTTCCACAGAACTTCCTTCTTGTTAATGATAGAAACCCCGTAATTTCATCATTTTCACGGATTTTCTCAAGTTCATCCAATATTAGACAATCTGGAGTCCATAATCTTATCATGAATAACCTTCTTTGTTGAATTTGTTCCAGCCATCAAAGGATCTGAGAAAATCTAACAAGTACAGATGTTTTTTGCTTGCCTCCCATCTGAATCTTCTAATAGATTGAAGAGAACAAAATGATTTAAATCTCGACTGGCATGTCTCCACAACAAAATATTTTCTACCATTGATAACATTTCCTCATTCTTTCACTCCCTTTAAGAAAATGAACATCTGCTACAAATTGAGTCCCATCCTCATTGTGCACTCTTCAGTGCACATCATCTATCCAGGATTGGATTGGCCATCAAATCCACTTTGATTTGAGTCCATATATCTTGTATTATAGTTCCCCTCTTAATGTACATCTCTTTCAGAGATCAGATACAATCTAAAAGGATACAAACATCTACAGGATACAGAAGTAACAGTACACTACAATCTTATATCATCTTTAGATGATCTTAAAGTATATCATTTTGGGAGTACTCTTCTGTTACTCCAGTACTCTTCATGAGTGCCAATTACTGTGTACCATCCTTTTTCTCATAAAGATATAGATTGTATGTACGATACGCCACCAAATGAGCACAAAACACATAAATTCGAATATTAAGGACCAACCAAACAGTCCAATAATCATTCTAAAGGTCTTGTCAAGAACCCATGTAAAAATAGTTTATAAAATAACTCCCAAATGGGCCCAAGAAGTTGGAATGACTTTAGTAGTTGAGCCATTAGTGTTTCCACTAACTTCAGATATTATGGCTAAGCAGAGAAGATACCTCAAAACACTGCGAGTGTCAGTTACTTCCGATAAGTCCAGATTCATTTGAGCCCTTTTGCAAGGAACCTCTATGTTTGATTGGGAATGATGGATGGACAGTGTGACTTCCTTTTCAGATGCATCATGTGATAAACATAATGAGAAAATATACTGTGAGGATTTGATAGTACCTGGTATAAATCCCTCCTCCGAATACGTAGGATTAAGTTCCTAGATTCCTTCAGCTCTTCATCCGGAGCTGTTTCAATAGTTTTTAGTATTGTGTCATCTAACTGCAATCAAAAGAATGGAAAAAAAAACATCAACTCTGATAGTACATTATAATGAAAGAGAAGTTCAAGTATGAGCATAACATGTACAGTCACTCAAAACCTTCCAGTATTCAGCCGGTGTGAGAATGTGAGAAGAAATCTGCAGGTAACTGTCTGCTTTTATAAGTGCTTCAACAAGCATGAGCTCCATAGCCTGAACATGGATATAGTCCATATGTTTAAAACTTGAACTATGCTCAACAGAAGAATATTGTAACATATTTTAACAGATTTTATATCATCATCTTTGTCTTCATCAAAAAATCATCCAGGTTGGAAAAATAGATGCCATAAGAAAATAAATAATCAATACTACATACCTTTACTTTCGCATGCGTATAGACCGTTCGATAAAGATCAGCCCGAGTGGTAAATAGTTTGTAAATGGTAAGATCTGGCCAAATAGAATGAAATATTAGAAGAAAAGAAGGCATGACATAGGTGCCAGAAGAAGAAATGTAACAGAAATCAGTGAGGTACTGACATTCCTTAGCGGGATAGCATATTTCATCACCCATAGCACGCATGTTTTCCATTAATCTGCAACCAGAAAAATAAAAAAGGACAAAAAAGAAAAAAGGGTGAGATGAGGCTCTTTTAATTGACTGAGAACATACATATTCAGCAGGGTAAGGAAATGGGGCAAACCAACAACAAAATCAATCATTTCCCTGAGTTGTGAGTTTTCTAGGCCCTATAAAGCAAGACTACAAAATTGTATGCTTCCTAAAGATAAAGATAAATGTCTATGTTCAAGCATTAACCTTTAGCAATTACTATCACCTTGTCCTCTATCGAAGGAAGACCAACTGTTGCCCCAATGTCTTAAAAAAGAAAAGTTGTAAGCATCCCCAATACTCATCCCCAGAACATGTCCATATCCAAGGATCAAAATTTAAAAAAAAAAAAAAAAAAAAAAAAAAAAGACATGGGAGAGCATATCAGCCAGCCACCATCCAAAATGAGCAATAAAAGTTACAAGTTTTGAAAAACAACCATTTTTTTAAATTAAAAAGGCCCTTCTTAATTACAACGACCTCCCAAGACAACCCTTTTAATTAAAAGGACCACCTCATAAGTAGGGTCGCAAAACTTGAGCCACCTGCTGAATCGAACTGCCTTTAATCCACTAATCCAATCCACTAATATATACGGCTCAATCACGAGTCTGGAAAACCTGACCCGCACTTAAATGGGTTGAGTTGGGATAGACCAGCAGAATTGGGTACTAATCTCACCAGCTAAACCCAACCCAGATTTGACTCCTCTAAACCTAACTCTCTATATATACAGGGTGGTCAGTGATCAGGAAGTCAGACGCGGATTTAAATAGACAGGTTTAGGGTAGACCCACATAACCCATCCAACACAAATATGACATAACCTGCATTTTTCAGGTGTCGACAATCACGACCTCTTTTGTTATTTTATGTTTAGTAGTTTAATATTTAGGTACTTGCAATATGAAATTTTTAGTTGAGAGATGCTGCAGTTTCTTTTAGTATGGTGCATGTTAGAATTTGCTCAACTTTAGAGTTCTTTACAGTTCGTATTTATTGTGGTTGTTGGAATGGAATACAAACTTATCACTCTTACGTTTTTTTTATCTTAGAATTTCTCATCCTGTGGGTATTTATGGATTGTCAAAATTTTGTAGAAAATGCTTTGTGGCATGGTAATCTCAAATTTGTATGGCTATCTATGGGCTAAATTGGAAAGTTGAGCCTCTGTTAAGACTTTTTTTTTTTTGGCATGCAACCCAACACAAATGTAGCCTTAATACTTGAAATGGATTGAGAATGGGTCAAGCTTCAACGGGTTGGGTTAGCTCAGGTCGGGTTAAATAGGTTGACTTGCATTGGATGCGGGTTATTTTGGTTGGGATTATCTCACTTGTTTTAAAAATGGGTTGGATACAAGTAAGGCTTTATACCGTAGAGACCTGACACCAACCCGCTTTAAAAATGCGTCGGATACAGGTTACGCTTTGAAACCATAGAGACCCCTGATCAACCTGACTCGTCAACCCATTTGCACCCCTACTTCCAAGTGCCAAAACCCATACATCGCTCCTATCTAAGGGTGGCAAAATCTGACCTGCTAACTCAACCCATATCTGCCAGTGCTTAACCCGCATAACCTGACCTATATCCTAAGCAATCACTCACAAATAAGAAAAACCTAACCTGCAATAAAAACAAGTAGGGTCAATAACCCTTTTGACCAGAACGAATTTCTTATAAAACTTAACCCTACAATTAATCTCTCTTTCCCAACCTCAATCTCACTTTCACATTTCTCTCTCTTCAACTCTAACCCAAGCTTTTTGGTCTTTAGCCGCCAAAGACAAGAAGAAGAGCAGAGGAAGGCCTGCGAGGCACAGAACCTTAGGAGGCAGGAGGCAGAGGGGCTACCAATGGGGGTGGGGAGGCGCGCAACGACTGCTCTTCCTTTTCTTCTTCCTCTTCTTCTTTTCTTCTTTTTCCATCTTCCTCCTGTCACGAGAATGAATAGATAATAGAGACTTGTGGAAAACTTGGATCCTTTCCTTGGTCGATCCTTTCTCCCTTTTATAATCTCTTTAAGCCTTAATCAAGGCAATTACAACCTAATACAATCTATGTATATGGAAAGTAAAGATATTACAATCTTATGTATATGGAAAGAGGATATGTTACAGTAGGATTAGTCAATCCTAAATTATCCCACGTGATGGATCAGTTTATACATGGAATGGGTGATGTGTAGCTCGGAGGCCACAGTGAAGATCTACACCTCCGACAGTGAGATCGAGCCCTAAGACTCAAAACCCTAAGATCACTTAGGAGAAAATACCCAAAGGGGAACTCACAAGAATAATTCTGAATTTTATTAGAATATAGCATACCATACAAGCAAGCATCCCTCCCTATTTATAATAGAGGAATGGTCTAAATAAAGAATCTACCAGAATCATTATTCTTAAAATTACTCCTTAAAATCTCTCACTAAAATCTCTAAGTAAATCAAATCACTAAAATCTCTCTTATCAGATATTACATCAAATTACTAAAATGAATAAACTATTTAAAGAAAGCAAATCATCCTTGGTGGGGCCCATTAGTGGGTCCTTTTCTTCTTGGATCTCACTGCATCAACTCTCCCCCTCTTGGACCACAAGTTCGGAAAATGTCCACCTGGGTCGAAAATCAAGCGCACAAATGTCCGCCTCTTCTTTTGATCTACATCTGCATGGCATGGCGTGGGAGTTTGATGCAATGTGGTCAGCCATTTAAAAGTAGTTCAAAAGCGTCGCTTCTTCAGCTGTCTGCATTTAGTGCGAGCTTGCGTTTTTTCTATGAGAGACTGCAACTGTAAAATCTGTCATATCTGAGTGCAATCTTCAAGCGTCCATTGTTGATCCCTGAAGATGAAGTCAATGTGAGGGACTGCAATAACTTGATCGTCTTGTGAAACGACTAGAACAATTGAATTGATTTCTGAAGACCCAGTTGAATTTTCTGGAAGTGGCATGATAATGTGCTCCACCGGATGTTCAATCTTTTTGCTAACCTATTTAGAGTCTTCAATATTTTCTTGACCTTGTATGTCATCAACCCTTTGTAGCTCTTTAGTGGCACTACCTGGATCAAAGTTGTTTGTACCCACAAAACCATCTTTGCCATGAACTTGTGCTTCAATGTCATCTTTGTTGTTCGAAGTCAGCTCTTCTGGTGCAATCATGACTACTTTTTCAAGTTTTTGCTCCTGCTTGTGACGCTGTTGTGGAAGGAGCAGACGGCGATAGAGATGTTGATGTCAGTGGCATGAGTCTATGCCATCTTCCATTCCTGAAAAGGGTATATGTGTTTGCCTCTGTATCATGATGCACTTTTCGATAAAAACTCCATTGACGACCAAAAAGGATATGAGCAATATTCATATGGACCACATCACACCAAATCTGATCTTCATAGCCGCCAAGCTTAAAAGATATCAAACATCTGTGAGTCACGGGAATGACATAACCATTAGACCATGTGACTTGGTAGGGCGTGGGAAGCTTCTCAGTGGGCAAATTAAGCTTGTCAATAACCTCTTGTGCGACAAAATTTATTGCACTACCATTGTCAATAACCACATTAACAGCTTTGTCAACGACTATCACCCGCGTGTGAAATTTCTTAGCATGTTTCCATTCTTCTTTCTCGTCTTCATTGGTATTGAGGAGTCTGCGAATGACAAGAGTGGGATTTTCTTCTCCTGCAAAAAGTCTTTCCACAATATGAGCTCTTTGTCTACATTGTTGCCTACGAGATGTTCGAAGCATGCGCTCAACAAGGATGGCTTCTAAGTATGCATCTTGTCTGGTTTTGCAATAATTCATATTTTCCAAGATATCTGGTCGCAAGCCTTGGACATAACGAGCTAAATCATGTCTCTCATCTTCCTCCAATTCGCATATCTCATACAATTCTCGAAAGTGGCGGGTGTATTCATCAACCATCCAATTTTCTTGCGTCAAGTTGAGAAATTCCTCAAAATAGAATTCATTTTCAAAATACTAATTGCCATATTTGCACTTATACTGAATTCTTTGAAGTTGAATGGGGCTCCCAAAAAGTTTCATATTGACTTGAATCAATGATGCAAATTTCTGCACTTTTTTTTTTTTTTTTTTTTTTTTTTGTTTTTGTTTTTGGTAACTGGTGGGCTAGGTCGGGTTGTGACTCAAACCAGGTCCGAAATGCAGGTCAGGCCCAAACTGGAAAATGCAAATTCAGTATGCTACAAGTGGGCTGGATTTGGACTCAGGTTCAGGTTGGACCTGAATTGCAGGTTAGGCCCAGTTGCAACTCAGGCCCAAATCAGTAAACTGGGCTCGGTTTTGCCTGGGAACAGTACCTGTGAAGAGAATACCCTGCTACAATGCAGGTTCTGTAGTGAACTTCGTGCAGTAAAAGAATTGAAAGAGGCAGGCTCTTACTTGTTATTCAACTGCTCGACTTGGAGAAAAGAGAGGAGTGATGGGCGATGGAGGCAGCAATGGTGCTTACGCTAAACACGTTGGCTTGCTGCTATTGATGGCTGGAGACGAGCACTGGGAAGAGAGATATGTGGCGGTGGGGTGGGTTTGGGAATGGATGGTTCTGATGATGGATTGAGAGTGACGATGGATGAGGTTGAGGATGATGATGATGGTGGCTGAAGATGATGATTGGTGGGGTGACGGGATACCTCGGATCGGCGATCGAACCGTTGATCTGAGATGGATTGTCGGCTTTGATACCAATTGATATGTAGCTCGGAGGCCACGGTAAAGATCTTCACCTCCGACGGTGAGATCGAGCCCTAAGACTTAAAACCCTAAGATCACTTAGGAGAAAATACTCAAAGGGAAACTCACAAGAATAATTCTGAATTTTATTAGAATATAGCATACCATACAAGCAAGCATCCCTCCCTATTTATAATAGAGGAATGATCTAAATAAAGAATCTACCAGAATCATTATTCCTAAAATTACTCCCTAAAATCTCTCACTAAAATCTCTAAGTAAATCAAATCACTAAAATCTCTCTTATCAGAGATTACATCAAATTACTAAAATTAATAAACTATTTAAAAAAAGCAAATCATCCTTGGTGGGGCCCATTAGTGGGTCCTTTTCTTCTTGGATCTCACTGCATCAATGGGCCTGGTGGGCTTTGTGTGCCAATTGGTGTTAACACCTCCTACTCCTTCAGCTCAAGCGAGGGGGGGTCGGGTTGACCCGCACAAAAAGCACTAGGGCACAACACATTTTAAATATGGGTTGGGCTTTAAATATAGACACCCCTAGACAACCTGACCCATTTTCATTCGATCCAACCCGATTGGTCCCTTTCACCCTCTATGGTTACTCTGCATTCAAGGTGGGCTCCACAGTTGGGCACAAATGGAACATACGACTCTTACGCACGCACACACTATATATAAGTATATGCTACTCAAGCTTGGATTAGATTGGCTCAATTCACTGTCGAGCCCAATTTAGCTTAGCATGATTGATGATCAAGCCAGGCTCAATTGGGCCAAGCTCAGTTCATTACACCCTTATTGTGGGATTGGTCAGTTGGTCTTATGAGATCCTGTAGGTACTATTGTTGAGGGAATTACTTTCGTGGACTTTGGGAGCTTCTCCTTGGGCGTGACATATGTCGGAGCAGATTGAGTCCATTAGTTAGCAATAAGCTATCGTTTAATGTTTTCCCATGTTCTACGGGATAATATCAAGGGCAGACCCAAGTACAGAGAATTGGGGCACTCACCGCCCCGGGGACATTGAAAAAGCCTAAAAGGTCTGGCCCATAGCCCCATCAGAAAAAATGATCCCTTCACCCCTCAAATAAAAAAGTACTGAAGAAAATAAACATTATGGCCCATCGTACGCCCCCCTCAAATGAAAATCATGGGTCCGCCACCGTCTACATTGTCCTTTGGTGTATTATTGTGTGATCGTGGGTTTTCTCCATTTGTACTATAGTGTTTTCTCATTAACTTTGAACTCGCCATTTCAAAACAAAGGAGAAGGGAAAAAAGAGAAAAAGGAAGGGGGGAAGGGGGGGAGAGAGGTCAGATAATTCTCTTTTTATAAAAAATAAAAAAAAAATCTAGGAAAATCAAGCCGTACAAGACCGAAACCAGGAACAAAGCTGAATCAAGTACCAATGAAATTTATAACTATGCCAGCGAGCCAAACTACAAAGAAAATGATTCCATAAACTCGTATCACAATCATAAGAACTATCAAAATATGTGAAGATCATTGCCTCCTAGACAATGTTTTTTAGAATTTTAGTATTAACTACATTATTTGGTACACTGTCACTTTTGTCCCAACTCAATTTACACAAAATTGGAATCAAATCAAGTACTTACTGATGCTACTAAATAAACTGGGTGTGAGTTGAGTGGTGAGTCTTAAAACGTCACTTTCACGGCCAATTAATTGTACTCATCAATTGTGATTACCTTCATTAGTTTGAATTCTATGACACTTAGGAAGTTTTCCATATTTTTATGATTTTCAGCCCAATATGAAAAAGAATATAGGTGACAGTAGCGATGGAAATCCCTAAGCTGGTCCAAACACAACCCATTAAAACCAGTCCAGGTTACCACTTCTACTCCGATTAATAAATAGGTCAGGATCAAATTGAGGCCATAATGCTACTGAATGGTGCAGCCCAACCCTAACTCAACCTATGAATTTATGGTTTAGGTTGACATTTCCAAGCTGATTAATAAACAGGGTGGTTTGAGTTGGGCCTGTACTTATTACCCTAAGAGGTCAACCCAACCTGAGCATGGGCAAACCTAACCTATTGCTGTTCCTAGGTAATGGTAAATGGTATATACAAACCTCGTTCTCAAAATTTGCTAGTTGACCAAGAAAAGTTATTGTTCATTCTTTAATAAACAAATTCAGTTGGGGTTCCTACCCCAATGTTGTCTACGATCTAGGCTTTCACAGGTTTAGAAAGTTCAAAGAAAAATAATTCAAAAGGGACACTAAACTTTGAGTAGACTAGAGCCAAATTCCTGATGAAGTTCAAGTTTCAAAGAAAAAATATTGGTAGTACAGAGATGTTAATGACATACCTCTGGAATTGAAAATTGCAGCCAAGACCGCAGGCTCGACAGTCACGAGCAATGTAATCAAACCTATAGACTAATAATGTTATTGTGGCAATCACAACTTATCCCAAAGGTGCACTACAAGCTCCAGCATAAGTCACTAATTAAAAGCAACATATGGCCATAAAAATCCCTGAGAGAAAAATGGCACTTACTTGTCAACATCTACTCCATTTCGACCATTTGCAACGATATCGTACAAGAAGCACTTCTCATTTGATCTCTACAATTCAATTGTTGAAGGGGAAGCAACATTAACAGTAAACTAATGTGCTTTCAGAGGAAAGCATGAGCTAAGTTCGAAATTAAAGAAGAAGTTCAAACAGAAGAATTGTTAAATACTGAAGTGACTATAAGAAATCATGAGAACGAGCAAATGACTTACATGGGCTCCTGAGATTTTAGAGCTGGCCACTATCATTTCCTGTCAACAGTGTAGATACTGTGTCATTTCAACAACAAAATCGTGGATCCAACATTTTCTCAAAGTCCAAATAGCAAAATGCCCAATAAGAGAACTTGTTCTTGTTCGGAACTAAGGAAGAGCAAAAAGAAAGGGAGCTACTATAAAAACTAAGAACATTTTCCAGAAGTTCCTTCCACAAGATAAATCATGGTTAGTATAACATAGTTGAGGAATACTTAAGAAAGTCAACTTACTTTCACTTTTTTAACAGTGTCAGAATCAATCTCAATTGCATGCTCATCTACAATGTAGTCAACCATATTCACTGACATTTGCTCATGAGACCTGATGAGAACTCCATAAGTACAAAAAATTAAATTAAAAAAAAAGAAAAGAAAATGAATTTCATCTATAATTCTATAAATTTGTTACAGTAGACACCCCCTGCAAGTGATTCATGAATATGAAGTTTTTAATGTTTAAATGCATGAGTAGTTAATTTATGGGAAACTATGTATTACTATACATTATCATGGTTTGGTAGCACTATGGTTTGGTAGTACTTCTGAGCGACATCACTATTAACAGTCATGCTTGAAAAATAAACCCAGGCACCGTCATGCATTCTCTATACCATACTCTAAACTGCCACCAACTTCTACATAATCCTAAAAATTGTAAGAAATATAATAAGATGGGATCAAAGTTTATAATAATGATGAAGCTGAGAAGAGATACAAAAAACAAGTCTTCCATTAGAATAGAACATAAATGCCAGTACTCCACGTAGGTATAGAAATATTTACACCAAAAAAGACATTCCGATATATCAGCCATACGGCCCATACCAATAGGACAGGTACCAATAGTAAAACCATCAATTGTGTTTGGAATTGAAGTGAGCAAATGACAAAACATATTTTGTAATGAAGAAAATGGGAATCACCATTCACATCCATTAATAACTTTTGGAAGAAACTCGCGCTCAAATAGGTGGCTGAAAGGCCCATGGCCCACATCGTGTAGAAGTCCTAGAAAATTAAAAAAAAAAAATTTAAAAAGATCAGGTTATTTAAAATGACATTATTATGGAAAGTACAGTAAATTACCTGCAAGTTTCACCGTTTGTACATCAAAATTATCAATGTCCAGCTCTGAACCCTGTTAAAATAAGATGTGTCAATAATATTTTAAAGAACTCTTATATGCTATTACAATTTATATCAATAAGATTTCACGAGAACTCATTTATGGTGTTACAATCTTATTGGAACCACAATGCATGGGAATAGTTTCTAACTTGGTACATTCTAAGTCTGCGAACAGCTTCACCAGCAAGCCAATACACTCCTAGAGAATGTTCAAAGCGAGAATGTACAGCGCCTGGGTAAACCAAGTTGGTGAGACCTGAAAAATATGTAACTGTGTTCGCTCAATATTCAAAGTCATCAAAATAATAGTTCCAGAATGAGTGGAAAATTTTAGTTATAACTTCTTGTAGTCCTACGTTAATTTTGTGAGCTTGATTGTGAAGACACATTCCTTAATTTTCCTTTTTGCTTGAAGTGAATTTTGTAAAGCAGATACTGCAAAATAGGCTACATACGCATAATTCTCTTATCCAATACTTCAATTTTATGTAAAATCTGTGTCTTGCAGTATCCATACCATATCTGTCCATCACAGCAGATGAACCATTCTCACCATTCCATCATCTACCATATCTTTCCAGATCACCAACATAATCATGATATATTTTTCCAGTGATGAGATCAAAATCAAGTTAGAATAGAGATGCAGTAGTCATTCAACTTTTGTTATGAACATGGCCTTGGGGAAATTATTCACAAAGAAGACTACTGTATCCGAGTATAGTGACAGTAGCTAAGCCACGCTTCCCACTAATGGAACTCAAAAGTAAGGGCATGAAGCTCACCAAGTTGCTTTAGGTCACGAAGCCTGCAGTGCATGAACAAATTTACTCAGAAGACTTAAAAGAAATAATTTTTAACCCCAGAAAAAAACTGAGACAAAAGGGTAAATGGAAACATCAATTTCCGTAAACCTTTTTGCATTCAGTGCTCACCTTTGAAATTGTTCAGTGTCAACAAACTTCAAACAAAGCTGCAAGATACCACAAAAGTGTGATCAAATTTAATTACAATTAGCAGCAAATCCAAGAAATATATGTTGCATTGTTCTTTGAAATGAAAAACATACTGGTGTAAGCCAGGTATCAGGCATTAAACCATTTCGGATTCTTTTATTACCAATTAAAAACTGTTTTGATCTTCATAAATATTGGTACACATTCTCTTCTTTTCAAATCTAACTAAATCATTGAAAAGTTAATTACGTAATAGATTAGAGTCAGATTTTGCATATCATTTTTATTCAAAACATCATCTTTTTTATGAGAAATGATCTTATCTTGTCGCCACTACCATGTTGGCCACTTGTTCGTTCTGTGGGGCCCACCTTTGCCCTTTGCTTGATCCAACCCACTAGAATTCCCCATACCTCCTTTTCTCTCATGTATTGGACACCCCAATCCAAAAGGAGTGGTATACACCATGAGATTAGTCATGTGTAAAATATGTAATTCTACGTTTCCCGACTCAATGCCAATGATACATAATAATTAAAAAGTTAATGTCGATTTAGAGAGAAAAGAGTTAAAGAGGAGAGAGAGAAGAGATGGCAGTGTCCTCTTCACTTTCAAGCTTCAAGCATTCAAGCAGCCTGTTAGGCATTATCATTCGAGGTAGGTTTTCAAGGGAATTCCTATAGCCACCATCCTGAGGTGTTGGCAGGGTGCTCCACATATCAACAATCGTTCTCCTAACTATTATTCTTAAGAAAAGGACACCATAATTTATCACTCGACATATTAATGCTGTAGTGATACCGAAACATTGGATGGTGTCCTGCCTGTCCAACTAAAACAAAAATAAAAAAATTAATAATAGCACACTTTTATCTTTCTAATTGCTTTTAGTTTTAGGGACTTTATTAGATGTAAACAAATAACAAAATAGAATAAAAGATGGGTAAAAATGTTTGAGTATATTTTAAAATTCAAACTAACCACAATCAAAATAAGTAAAAGTCAAAGCCAATCCACAAGGAGAAACTGACACAGCATCATCCAAATCCAAATTACATAAAAACCAAGATCTTAGTAGAACCAATACCTCTAATAAAACTCAAATATTCACATGGAGGTCCAAAAGAAAACCAATAGAAAACCTCCAAACTCGCAATCCACTATAACTCCACCTACAGTTTTCAAACTCAGTTTTCCACACCAAATCAGCCAAAAGCCCAAACCAACTTATATGTAGATCCATGCATCAGATTGTTTCATCCATTCCTTATTCTAAAAATAAATAAATAAACAAACCTCAGAAAACAAAAATTGCTGAAATGCAGCATGTGTTGAAAAAAAAGAAGAGGAAATAATACATTTTGCATGAAACAGAACACATCAAAAATCAAATCTTCATTTTTTATACGATAATAGCTTTTAAGCTATTCCACTACATTTCGATTAAACAGAACACATCAAAAATCAATGACTATCGCCGCGTAAAAACAAGCTTTACATTTCAGATCAGAAAATCGAGAATCCTTCAATTCGAACAGCTCTTTAAGTTCTCAATTCATCATAAATCCATATCTATCTATATGAACACATGATTACACATATATACTACGAATCCTTCAAAATAAGACAAAACAGACTCTCAAACACATTAAGAAACAAACAGAGAGCATTCAAACTCAGATAATTCGTCGAAATCGATAGAAAAAGAAGATCAGGAAGAGATGTGAAAGAACAAACCTTTACATTTCAGAATCGAGATTCTAGAAAACATAAAAAAAAAAATATATCGAGAATCCTTCTATTCGAATTGCTCTTAAGTTTTCAATTCATCGTAAATCCATATCTATCTATATGAACACATGATTACACATATATATTACGAATCCTTCAAAATAAGACAAAACAGACTCTCAAACACATTAAGAAACAAACAGAGAGCATTCAAACTCCGATAATTCGACGAAATAGATAGAAAAAGAAGATCAGGAAGAGATGTGAAAGAACAAACCTTTACATTTCAGAATCGAGATTCTAGAAAACAATAAAAAAAAAATCGAGAATCCTTCTATTCGAATTGCTCTTTAAGTTCTCAATTCATCATAAATCCATATCTATCTATATGAACACATAATTACACAAATATATTACTAATCCTTCAAAATAAGACAAAACAGACTCTCAAACACATTAAGGAACAAACAGAGAGCATTCAAACTCCGAGAGTTCGACGAAATCGATAGCAGAGAAGATGAGGAAGAGATGGAAAAGAAGATTATGAGTTGATTTCATTACCGGATCGATGAAGATGTTTCCATGGACGTTGTCGTGGACATGCTTCAAGAAGCGTCGGTCATGCGACCAGTGCATGTTGAACTCCTGCGCCACTGGAAGCTCTTCGTTGAAGAGCGCTCCCATCTCTCTCTCTCTCTCTCTCTCTCTCTCTCTCTCTCTGCAACTCTTTCGTTTCGTTGTTAGAGAGAAGAAGAAGAAGAAGAAAAGGAAATGGAGGATTGGATGAAAACCTAGGATTGAAGATAGTGAGGATTTCGGACACAGGAATACTTGCAGGCGACTCTTGCAGAGAGAATGAGAATGAGAATGAGAGAGAGAGGGTTTTATAGAGTGGTGAGCTGAGCGTGGTATCCGAGAGTGAGGCAGAGAGAGCGCCCCACTCCTTTGCATTCTCTACCCTCTGTCGCTCAGGCTCAGAGAAGCTCGTGAGGCTGCTTAGAGTGTGATGTCCTTTGGTGCTTGTACTCATGAGAAGTTCGTGAGGCTGGTTGGGAGGTCCGCTTGCTATAAATCTCAACAGCTCAAAATCAATTTGTCGTATTGCGGACCCTTAAGATACTTTTCAATAATATGACTTTGATGGTGATTTAAAATGATTTGCTTTAAATAAAACATACAAATATTATGAAAATTAATTTGGCAGAGGGGAAAATTATCTAACTTGCTCAAAATGAAGGCCCTAACTATTTTTTTCTTTTATGACCTATGGAATTCCTCGCGAGTCCAGCTTTCAGACTGTTGACCCAAAAGTAATCCAATTTTAACTAGCAAATACTATTCTTTAAGGGTACTATTCTTTAACTAGTAAATATAATTCTAAACAACTGAACTACCATATTTACGTTTTCTGTAAAAGAATTTGTTTATTTGAAAGCAATACTCGTCCTTTTTATAGATTATCATTAAATTTTATTCCAAAGTAAATTTATTTTGTGTTCAATCTTAGAGGGAGACAAATAGGTTTTCAAATCAAATTCAACCTGGTTTTTCATTTTGAGCCATCCAATTTCTTCCCGCTCACGGGAAAAAGTGTGTGGGAAATCGCTCGGGGGTACCTGACTCCATTTTTCATCATGAAGAGCCTCACAGATGACTCCTGAGAGTCCTTCCACGGAGGATTTGGACTTTCCTTTTTCCATTTCAAGCCACCGACAAAGTGAAAATGATACGGGAGTTACGTACCCCACAAAAGGGTGGTGGGGATCAGGGCTCTGGCAGTGGAGTGATCAAAAGGCAATGGGATGGATGTTGGATTATCAGGGCGTTGATTTACTAGAATTTCAGAATTTTTTGTCAAAAACTTTTGAATTTGGAGACAATGTGGAATTCTTAAATCCCTCTAAGAGTATAAATATTTTGGAATTCCAAAAAAATGTAAAGAATGTGGAATTTCAGGAATTCCTAAAGGGCCTATTTCTTCGTTGGAATTCCAGAAATTCATATCTGGAGAATTTTGAATTCTTACACGTAGTGGAATTCCTGGATGCTCTTTAAACTTGAACATCCTGAAATTCCACTAAAATACGAAAGGAGTGTAAGTCCTGGATTCTCCAATGTCAAAAGAGATATTTCATATGACTATAATCCAGAAATTGCTGTGAATAAACATGGAATTCAGAGATTCCAGGGGACATGAATTCTTTGACATAGTGAATTCTGGCACAAATTCTACTAAAGAAACAGGGCCTTAATGTAGAAAGAACTGAAAAGGATTTTAGACTGTGGTTTACAACTATTATGGGGGCACATAAAGGATGTATGAATAACCCTAAGGGTTGGCTATTCCGGAGCTAGAGGTTGATCTTCGGTTCCCCCTCTTCCATAACCGAAGGTTGAGCCCAATAATGCCATTACCTGTGGCCATATGGGTTTTACCCGGCTTCTCTCTCGGTCTAGAGGAATTAGTCACCCAAATGATTTGGAAACTTCTGTTGGTAAAAATAAAAAAGAAAAAAGAAAAAGAGAAGAAGATGCATGAAAATTAGGGTTTGTCGGTGTCTGAATAAGGATTAAACTAGGATTAGTACCTATTCCGAAAAAAAAATCTAAGTGGGTATGGACGTGTGAACCATTTTGAATTGTTAAAAAGTGGGTCCCTTGTCTGAAAATATAAAATTACTGTATGCACTTTTTCATCAGCATCGTTTGAAAACTCCTCATAACTTATCTAACTCATTTTTGAGTGATAATATATCCCCTATCATAGAGGGACTCAAAAGTAATTTATTCTACCTCCTCCGGACTTTGATGCCTCTTCTCAGCTCAGTTAAATGCATTACACCCTTAAAAAGGGGGAGTTGACATAAGAATATCACATGTCCCTACCATGACTATCTCCTATACTCCTACTAAAATTGTAACACACCCTTTTTTCTTGGACCATCGTTCTTTATTGGGTTCCCTTGGGCTCAATCCCTTGTGGAGCCTACTTGGTGATGGGACCGAAATGATCCAAACATCTCATCTTCGCTTATCTGTTTATGGTGATGGCCGATACAATGGTTCAATAAATTTAAATATGTGCTAAACTCGAAGATCAATGACTATTAAGGAGAGTCCCTGCTTTATGAACTACTTGGATGGTTGGTAAGGCGGGCCCTACTGGGTATTCTATATGTTGAGCTCATAAGCTTGGCATATGATTCCCCCTCTTCTTTTTTTTTTATATGTAAGTGCTTCTAAAGTCCTTCCCTAGGGTATGTATCTCCTTCTATCATCAAATAAAAAAACCTCTAGCTATTTGAGATATATTCTAAAACCCTCATTGTGTAACTTGTTATTTTTTTTATAACTACTATCTTAGTTGAAAAGATAAGAATGGTATGGCACTTTCATTTTTTGCCTCTTTTTATCCCTATTCAGCACCAATTTTTTCTTGTTTCCCTACCGAGGCAAACAAAATATTCGAATTGAGAATCGAATATGCATAGCACTGGAATCTTTATACGCTAAGGTCCACAACACCCAATCAAGATCTTAAGACTCGGATTGATGAGCCGAGAGGACCAGTCTTCATGAATTTCGTTAATCTTCGTAAGTGCTTCTTACGTTTTTTTTTTTTTAACCCAACTAAAAGGGTTGAAATCTTAAAAGGAGCTTGCACACACACGAAAAGATAGCATACACAAGGGGAAAAGAAGCCCCCATAAGTAAGAAAAGACGGCGTATCTAAGGTTCGAATCCTGAACAACCAAGTGAGAACCGTCACCGTAAGTGGTGACCGTTCTCAAGTACTGCTTACTTTCAAAATGGGTTTTTTATTCTTCTCTTTCTTTCGCATTAATAACTATAGTTTTTTTTTAACTCCTTTCATTTTTTCTAGCTTATCTTAATAACACAATTCAAAAATATAAAGATTTTATTTTTATATTAATCTTTATTGATTTCATAAGAATATTTTGGGAATTGTTTGTTATCACATTTGTTTGTAGTCTTTTGAATACATAAGGGGTCGTTTGTTTTTTTCATTTACATATGTAACGGAATCACATGGGTAATGGATACACATAAATCATGTTTGTTTGGTGTGATTTTGATTCACATGTGTAAAATAGCTATCTAAATGGTGTTAAACCTGGCCCTTTTTGTGCCTTACATTTTCACACCTCAAGAGGTGTGAAAGAGATTCACATGGTACTGTTACAAGGCGGACTGCTACGGTGCCTCAATGAGCAGTCCGCCTTTTTTTTTTTTTAATTTTTTTTGGGCCCCACTTGTAACATCCGGACCATTCATTCTTTTAAGAAGCTCAAACACGGCCATGTGTCCAATTTTCAACCGTTGATGATGCATGGAGGTTGACATATCATCAACATAATTACAACCGTTGGATTAATCTATTGTTACTAACATACCCAGTCCGCCTTTTATGATTTCTTTAATTTTCGGGGCCCCACCTGTAAAATCGGAACCGTTCATATTCTTCAGAAGCTCAAACACGGCCATGTGTCCAATTTTCAACCGTTGATGTGGCTTGGATGTTGAGATATCATCAAACAATATACAACCTATTGTTACTAACTTACCAAGTCCGCCTTTTATGATTTATTTAATGTTCTGGGCCCCACCTGTAAAATCAGGACCGTTCACATTCTTTAGAAGCTCAAGCACGACTATGTGTCCAATTTTCAACCGTTGATGTGGCTTGGTTGTTGAGATATCATCAAACAATATACAACTCATTCATAGATACACATGTGAAATGTTATGCTAGTAACAAACAGTAGAATCTGATCCACATGTGAGTCATTTACATATGCAATTGATTCACATGTGGGTCATTTACACATGTGAATCACTTTCACAAGAAACAAACGACCCCTAAATGATTTACATGCGTAATGATACTACATCAGCATATTTTTTTCTCATTTATGCATGTGATGTATCAATGAGATGTGAAAAATTGTGTAAACCAGTTCCACAACTTTGAGAATTGTTCGCCTTCGCGGATCCTCATTGATGATTCTACATCCATGTATAATTGAGGCAAAAAATGGAGCTGGTGCATTAATTCATTAAATTGAGGATTTCCAAGTACTTGTCAAACATGACTTTTCCAACTCCTCCAGAATAAACCGATGAGGAACCCTCCAAGATTTGGTTGGTTGCCAAACATGATCTCATCCATGTTATCTAACTATGCTATGGACTCTCCCTTGCCATTTAATCCATCACAAAAGGCTTACAGGGATGGGGCCCTGCAATTAACATATTAACCTTTTGATTGGTGGTTTTCTAATGACCAACCAGTTGTCATGTGTTTACTGCAATCATTTGGTAAAGAGTTGCTTTTCATTTGTCATAATTCAATTTGTAGGCAGCATATGAATAAATTTTGCCAACACTTTAGTGCACATGATCCACGAGACAGACTATTTACTGATGAGCTTTCCCAATTAGTCTGTTATAACCCATAAAAACTGATCTTTATATGGTTATTAAGAAGAGAGTTGATGTTGAGTTAAAGTGTTAAAATAGATTAGAGTTATGATATGATTAGAATATCTCTGGCAAGAATGTCACCATCGTAGTCTAAAGTTGGGCAATACAAATGCATGAAATTTGGAATGGGGGACAACGATCAACATTCCATTCTCTAATGACAAATGGAAGGCATGTGCAGGGTTATCCAAAGTGACTATAGTACTACTCTTTATTGGAGATGAAAAGACACCACAGGATTCTTCTTCATAAGGAAAACAAGTATGGATGAGTGGCATGTACTTCCATGTGAAAGAGAAGTTGTGGGAAGTGGGGTGGGCTTTCAATCCTCATCCAACATCAAATCAATAATTCAAATTTACTGTCAAAAGGAATCTAAAGTACTAATTTGCTGTCATGAATTCATAGGTTGAAATTGGATGCATGAAGGTGTTACTTTATCTAGGATAAGCTTCACTAAAGCAACAGCATAAAATACAAGTCGGTGGCTATTCATATGGAAAATTGTTGTTAATCTTTCAGACTCAAACTTTGTACTAATCCATTCTAGAATTAGTAATTTCAGCATTTTTTTAGGCGGCCTTGTATCATCTAACAATATGAAATTAAATCTCTTTTTGGCATCTTATCAAACAGTGTGAAAGCTAATATGAAAAGATACAAAAATTGGGAGAATATTTTTTTAGTTTATTCAAATAACAGAGACGGCTATATAGCCTTATATGAGTAACCGAATAACATAAACATAGCCACGTATCAAGACGTGGATAACAGAGACATAGCCACATACCAAGACGTGAATAACAGCTTAATAGAACAAGTCAAAAAATCCCTACTAAGTAGAAGTTATTTACAAACTTAAATACTGGGTCAACATATCCTTCCTTAATCTGATTTACAGCAATCCGATTATCTTTGGTTCTTGACATACTCCCATTAAAGCACGCAACTTCTCAAAGGTAGCTAACGGCAGTGGTTTTGTCATGATGTCAGGTAGCTGCTCCTGAGTATGACCGTAAATCATCTTCACAACTCCATCCCTAGTGAGATCACGAAGAAAATGGTAGCGAACATCAATGTGCTTACTTCGACCATGCATAACAGGATTTTTCGAAAGCTTGATAGCGGAAGAGTTGTCACAAAACATCACAGTAAGATCTTGTTGATCATGATGTAGTGTCTCCAACATTCGTCTCAATCAAACCGCTTGACAGACACAAGAAGCTGCAGCAACAAACTCGGCTTCAGTTGTAGAGAGTGTGACTATAGGTTGTTTTCGAGATGACCAGGACACAACACCATAAATAGATAAGAAAAGATAACCGAAAGTGCTTTTCCTATCCTCTAAATCCCCTGCATAGTCACTATCAGTATAAGCCACAAGCTCATAATCTCCTCCCTTGCAATAGAACACTCCAAAATCAAGTGTCCCTTTGACATATCGCATCACTCTCCTTGTTGCCTGAAAATGTAACTCGGTGGGACGTGCCATAAACCTGCTGAAGAGACTGACAACAAACATAATATTGGGCCTTGTGTTTGTCAGATACATAAAACTCCCCACGATTTGCTTGTAATTAGTACTATCCACTGGTATCCCATGTGTGTCTTTCACAAGTTTAGATCCTGGAATGATAGGATTACGTACAGAGTTGCAACCAGCCATGCCAAATCGATCTAGAATCTCCTGAGCAAATTTCTTTTAACCAATAAAAATTCCAGCAGTCTGTTGCAAGACTTCTATACCAAGAAAATACCGCATTCGACCAAGATCCGTCATATCGAATTCTTGCAGCATGGATTGCTTGAACCTTGTAAAAAAGGCTGCATCATCACCAGTAAAAATAAGGTCGTCAAACATATAGACAAACAATGAGGAGTTTACCTTTTGGAGATATTTTGAGAAATTAGGTGAGTTCATGAGGACATTTTGCGAACCCTTCCTTCACAAAATATGACTCAATCCGGCTATACCAAGCACGTGGCACTTGTGTCAAGCCATACAATGCCTTTTGAAGTCGATACACCTTATGTTCTTCACCTTTCAACTCATATCCTTGGGGCTGCTTTATATACACTTCTTCATCCAACTCACCATGTAAGAATGTTGATTTAACATCCATTTGAAAAATAGGCCATGTGTTATGAGCTGCAAGAGAAATAACAAGCTGAATGGTATCTAATCGAGCCACGGGTGCAAAAACCTCTGTGTAATCAATCCCATGTCGTTGAGAATAGCCCTTGGCAACCAGCCGGGCCTTATACTTGTCAATTTCTCCATGCTCGTTCAGCTTAGTCTTATATACCCATTTAACACCCACTGTTTTTCCTCCCGCTGGTAAATCAATGCGTTCCCATGTTGCATTTTTTTTAATGGCTTCAATTTCAGAATCCATAGCATTTCTCCAGGTAGAACTTTTAACAGTCTTAGCATAGGATAAGGGATCTGCATCCACAAACAGTACAAAATTGCCGAGAATTTCATCTTCCGAGAGTCCTTCTCCACTGTCAAAGTCATTTAGCCATCGTGGGGCTCTACAAACCCGTAGAGCAGCAGCAGTAGAGGTCTCGATTTGATCAGCTGTAGGAGCAGTAGCAGTAGAGGTCTCAGTTTAATCAGCTTCAAGATGGGCATCATTGGCAAGGCTTTCATTAATAGGCACGGCACCCGCGATTTGTATGAGTGCATCATCAGTCTCCACCATATCTTTGTTGTCATCTATATCACCCCAATCCATATTAGATTGAAGGGCTTCTTTGTGACTATCATCCCAATTCCAACCTTCATGCTCATTTAAGATAACATCGCTACTAATCACTATCTTCTTCGTGAGTGGATCATATAACCAATATACCTTAGATTCATCACTGACTCCCAGCATCACACACATCAAGCTCTTGACCTCTAATTTGGTGTGCTTGATGTTAGGAATATGAGCATAAGAGAGAGAGAGACATCCAAACACCCGAAAATGAGCAACAGAGGGTGTGGATCCACTCCAAACCTCCTCTGGAGTTTTGTTGCGAACAACAAGAGTAGGACTCCGATTTAGAATATGCATTGCCCAATTGACAGCTTCAGGCCAAAAGGTTTTTGGTACTTGCTTACTGATGAGCATACAACGAACCATGTTCATAATCGTACGGTTCTTTCTTTCGGCGACACCATTCTATTGGGGTGTGTAGGCAACTGTAAGTTGGCGATGTATGCCATGTGCAGCACAGAAATCATTGAAATCTTGTGAGGTAAATTCCCCTCCTCGGTCTGTCCGTAACACCTTGATGCTAGTTTCCTTCTCCGTCTCCACTTGAGCTTTAAAAACTTTGAAGATATTAAAAGCTTCTGATTTTTCAGTCAGGAAAAACACCTGGTTTTTGCGACTAAAATCATCAATAAAAGTTAAGATGTACCTCTTTTAGCTGTTAGAAATTGGGGAAATAGGACTGCAAATATCGGCATGAAGAAGCTGAAGTACTTGAGCAGCCCGCCAGACACTTTTACGCGGAAATGGTCTTTGGTGCTGCTTGCCCATCATACAATCTTCACATAAAAGACTAAGAGTCTATAAGTGATGGCAAGCCCTTGACCATCTGTCGCTGATGAAGTAGTTTTAAACCTCCAAAACTCAGATATCCATAGCGACAATGCCATAAGTAATCTGGGTTCTCCGTATGAGTGTGCAAACAATGATGATCTTGTAGCTGAATTGTGGCAAAGAGAACAAACATGCGATTGAGAGACATGGTTGTTTCAATAAGAAGGCCCTTTTGTGGATGAAAAACTTTGCACATGTTATCTCGAATTACGATAGCCAAGCCTTTCTCCTGCAATTGTTCAATACTCAATAAATTATTCTTTAGTGCGGGAACATAAAATACCTCACTAACGACCTGCACAATTGCACCAACTCGCATGCAAATAGTGCCTTTGCCCATAACATCCAGCTTGGAATTATTTCCCAATTTGACGGACTTACGGAAACCTTCATCAAGAGATGAGAACAACTCTTGTTTCCCACACATATGATTACTGCAACCCAAGTCTAGAAACCAAGCCTCTTTATCGGAAGCTCCTCCCTCGTCATCAACATAGGCCATGAGAAGGACTTCTTCACGTGCATATGCATCATCCTAGTGTCAACAAAGTTTGACTTTAGTTCCTTTGCCTTCTTCTTTGGACATTCATATTGATAATGTCCAAGGTCATGGCAGTAGTAACATTCCACAACAGACTTATCGAAATTTACTCTGCCACGACCACGTCCTTGACCACGACGACCTCGACCTCTTTCGCCTGTGTTGGTGTCATGCGTTATTGCCAAGGCTTAGTCTTCCACAACATGACTACGCATCCGTTGTTCATGCAGCACAAGGCTACTCTGTAATTCATCAATGGACATGTCCTTCAAATTTTTGGACTCCTCAATAGAGCAAACAACATAATCGAATTTGGAAGACATAGATCTCATAATTTTCTCACTAACAATAATATCTGCCATTCTTTCACCATGAAGACACATTTTATTAGTGACTGTGAGAGTACGAGCAAAATAGGCATCAACAGACTCACCTTCCTTCATTTGGAGAACCTCAAACTCTCTACAGAGAGCTTGAAGTTGGGCTCGTCTGACTCGTGCATTCCCTTGATACTTTAACTTCATCGAATCCCAAATATCCGTTGAGGTATCCTTGTTGAGGATGGTGTCAAGAATGGACCTGTCGATATGAGCAAAATAGGTATCCTTGTTGAGGTATCCTTGTTGAAAGAGATAATTTTTGGCCTTCAAATCTTTCAATCTCAGATCAGCCATTGCCTTCTTTTGCTCCTCTGTAGGTTCAGTACCAGCTGCTACGGTAGGAAACCCATCTTCAATCAATGTCCAGTATTCCTTTGCACGAAGAAAGTTCTCCATGAGCATGCTCCAGTGATTGTAGTGGCCATCAAATTTGGGAATGGCAGGTTGAACAAAATGACCTTCGGTGGCCATGGGCTCTAATACCAAATGTGAGCGCTAATATGAAAAGATACAAAAACTGGGAGAATACTTTCTTAGTTTATTCAAGTAACAGAGATGGCTATATAGCCTTGCATGAGTAACCGAATAACATAAACATAGCCACGTATCAAGATGTGGATAACAGAGACATAGCCACGTATCAAGATGTGAATAACAGCTTAATAGAACAAGTCAAAAAATCCCTACTAAGTAGAAATTATTTACAAACTTAAATACTAAGTCAACAAACAGATGCATTGCCCTTTCCATGTTACCACATTTTGCATTCATGTCAATAAGCGCAGCAATGACATGAACCTGGTCAAGATTAATTGAGCTTTGAGAGACAAAGGTATCAACCCATTTTGCCAACTCCAAACTGCCCACTTGTGAGCAAGCAAACATTAAACCCACCATGACAAATTCATCAGGTCAGACATTCTGGGAATGCATTTCATGAAAGATCTTCACAGCCTCATTGGACTGGCCATTCTGCGCATAATCAGAAATCATCGCAGACCAAGCCACAACATCTCTCTCCGGTGACTGGTCAAAAAGAAACCTTGCCGAAGCCATATCCCCAGCCTTTCAATACCCATCAATCACCGTCGTGGAGGAAACAACATTCATCTCCGGCATTTCATCAAACAACTTCCGGGCATTTATCAAATCACCCCATTTCACGTATGCCCCAATCATAGCATTCCAAGACACAACATTCTTATTCGGCATTCTATCAAATATCTCCCGGGCACCACCCATCTCCCCCAAATTCACATACCCCACAACCATGGCAGTCCAAGTCACCTCATTTCTCTCCCGCATTCCATCAAACACCTTCTGTGCATCCTCAATTTCTCTACATTTCCCATAAAAATCCACTAAACTCGTCCCAACAAAGACATCCACCTCCACCCCACATCTCAAAACAGCGCAATGAACCGCCACGCCGACCCGAATCGCGCCTTCCTGCGCGCAAGCCTTGAGCAAAGACGGGAAAGTAAAACAATCAGGGGAAACATTTGAATGCTTCATGCGCGTCAAAACGGAGATGGTATAAAAAATAATGGATTTTTCTGAGTACCCTTTGAGGATGGAGTTCCAGAGGTAGATATTGTAGTGGGATACGTGGTTGAAGATGGTGGTAGAGTAATGGGTTTCGGAGAATGAGTTGCAGAGGGAGAGGAGCTGGGAGATGAGGATGTGATGTGGGCGTGGAGGTGTTGGAGGGATTTGCAGGAGGAGAGGAGGGAGGGCGGTTGGTAGCGTAACGGGAAGTTATTGTAGGAGGAGCAGAAAGAGGAAGAAGCGCGACGGAGTAAGGTCATAAGTGGTGTTACAATTTAGAGATGTCAATTGTGCCGGGCGGGGCCGAACCGCCAGCCAACGGGCCGTGACCCGGCACGGCCCGTGCTGGGCTGAGGTGCCTGGGCCCGTTGGCCCGATAAGGCACAGCTAGCCAAGCACGCCTGGCAAGTGGGCTGGCACTTGCGGCCATCCAGCCCACCAAACGTCCATAAGCCATTTTTTTTTTTTTTGGAAAAAAAATCCATTTTATCCCCCCAACAGCTATAAAACGGTCATATAAGGGGTATTTTGTGTCATTTTCCATTTTACAAAGTCTATAAATACCCTAACCCTCCCATTCTAATTCCTCACCAATTTACACAACTTTCTCACTCTTTTATACATTCTCTAGCTCTTTCTAAAAACATTCAACTATTTCACTCTCTAAGAAGTTTTTGGAGGGCAAAAAATCAAATCATCAAGAGACAAGATTAAATGGGCCTTCAAAGATTTAGAGGTATTTATATTATTTAAATTTGAGATTCCATATATATAAGTTTATATTATATTATATTAACTCTCATTTTCTCCCATTTTTTATATTAATTATCACAAAAGAAGGCTATTAGCATATTACTATTATGATTTTTAAGTTTATTTTTGAAATATGGCTAGAGGATTTCCAATAAAATCTTTTTCCATTAATTTAGAGGTAGAAGAAGAATTTATTGAATTACAAGATGAAGTAGGTGATTTACCACCCCCCTTTCCTCAGAGTTCCCGTAAACCAACCAAGAGGAATAGAACTTCAGTAGTTTGAGAGATATTTAGAAGGTTTGATGTTATCGAAAATTAAAAGAAAGTTGAAAAGGCAAAATGTAAATTTTGTAGTAAGATTTATGGTGCCGAGTCAAAAAAAGATACCGGCCATTTGACAAGACATAGGCAAAATTTGTTTAGCCTTATATAAGCCGGCGGATGTAGGGACAGGGAGGCCTAGTTCATAGACCCAAATTTCTACTACTGGTGGTGGTAGTAGTAGTAGCAGCAGCAGCAATTTGGGTCTTTTTTCTTTTAATGCACAAAGTGCTAGACAAAATCTTGTTAAAATGATTGCGTTATCCAAATTACCATTTTCTTTTGTTGAAAACGGGTTTTTTGAAGAATGGGTCCAGAAATACTGTCAATCATAATTTCACAGTATTTCTTGATTATGCTATTAGACTCTGGCAGGAAGAGAAAACAAATATAAAAAATTACCTTGCAGAAATTCCTGGTGGAATAGTCATAACCACGTATATGTGGATTTCTAAAGGGGGTGATAGTTTTCTTTGTATTACTGCACATAACATTGATGCAAAATGAATTATTAATAAACGTATAATTAGTTTTAGCTGTCTTGAATGGCTACATAACGGCACTAGAATAAGTACATTTATTTTGAAAAAACTAGATGAATATAATATTAGGGAAAAAGTTTTATCTATAACTTTAGATAATACTAGTAATAATACAGTGGCCATTGAATTAATGAGAATATAGATACCATTTGCAACTTTGATAGATAGCTCTATCTTTCAAAATAGATGTGTATGTCATATCTTAAATCTCATTGCAAAGGTTGGTTTAAGGTATATTGTAAGTTACGCAGATGCTATTAAAGACATTGCTAGATTTATTTTCTCCTCCGCACATAGAAGAAAATTGTATGCCCAAATATGTGCGAGGTAAGGCGTATCAGTTATTAAAATGCCTAAAGAGGTAGAACATAAATGAAATTCTATGTATGATTTGATAAACAAGGCATTTGACCGGAAAACTGTTTTGAATGAATTTTGTACTTTTCAATTTTCATGCATACAATTTGATGATTAGTGATGAATATTGGGAGTTATGTGCTCATATAAGAGATTTATTAGAAGCTTTTTATACTTCAACATTATTTTTTTCCGGGATATATTATCCCACATCTAATGAAGCTTTTTAAAATTACTTTACAATTCAGTATATTTAGAGATCATTTTTTTTTTACTGAGTAGCACTATTAGAAACATGAAAGAAAATTTTAATAAATATTGAAAAGAGACTCCAATGACATTTTCTTTAACTACTGTATTTGATCCTAGGTTAAAACTAAGTGGTGTATAGTTTTTTATTGATGGAATAAATAAAAATATGAATTATATAGATTTAAATATTTTTTCAAATATAAGAGCAAATTTACAAGCACTTTTTCAATTTTATTGTGAGCAAATGGGTACAACTGGGCTTAGTATGAGCCATTCAGAAGTCCAGCAAACAGGTGTTGGTGAGTGGGATGTGTGGTATTCTTCCCTATCCACGAGCATGGAATCCAGCTCAAGCTGCTCAAGTAATACTGTGACGGAGTTATCATCGTATCTTGACGTCGGTGTAATACAGGTGCATGATGCATCTAGTTTGTACATTTTAGCCTGGTGGAAGCAACAAAAGAGCGTTTATCCAGTGTTGGCAGCCATGACTCGTGATCTATTGACTATTCCAATGTCTTATGTAGCATCAGAACATGCTTTTAGTGCAGGTGGACGCGTGGTGGACGACAGAAGAACAAATTTAACTGAAGAAACGATGAAGTGTTGTGTTTGCCTACGAGACTGGTATTTGGCAGATAAGAGGAAGCAAGAGTTGACATCAATGGAAGATTATGATCCAGCAGAATACATTAGTGGACTACGCATCTGATTTTTTACTTTTTCCTTCATTGTAATTCTTTTATTATTTTTATTTTCTAAAAAGATTGTAATGTTTTGAAGGTAATCCTATTTATAAACCTTCAAGAAGTTAAGATCTAAATGGTTCTCTCTTCTCAGTGGAGTAGGTCGAGTTTGACCGAATCACTTAAATATCTTTGTTGTTCTCCGTGCTTGTGTTTTATTTTTTTTAATACTGATAAGACAAAAAAAAGGAAAAAAATGTGAAGAGGCCCGCCTGGCCTGCTGGCCCAGCACGGCCCGCTTGCTCCAGCCAAGCCCATGGTGGGCCGTGCCAGGGTTTTTCCCTGGTGGGCTGTGTCGGCCCGGCCCGTTTGACATGCCTATGTTATATGACATCGCTATTGTTGGGTTTTTGTGTCTCTGTGATTTTGGGTTTTTGCGGGAGAGAGGCAACGGAAGTAGAGAGTCAAATACTGGGGGTGACTTGGACGAGTCAATTCTTTGTAACAAGTTGTTTTCATTTTAAATCATTCACACTGGGATACAAGTCGGGATGTAAATGGGTCCCCGATTCTCCGATTACCCGATGGTTTCGATATGTTAAAAATCGGGTCCGAGTCCTTATTTAGGCCCTAATAAGTAAATGGGTCTGGATTCGATTCCACTTTGGTTTAGACCCGTGGACCAGAGATCCAACATATTACCTAAAATTTTGAAAATCTCTCATAAAAATCATAATTTTTTAATATTATTCTCTACCTAGACTTAGATTCAGACCCGTTCCATATATGGTTCTGGTTTCGGTTCAGGAGCCAAGAAACCGGTTTTGAAATGATTTCAGGTCCGGATCTAGTTCCACCTTTGCCTTAACTGTTTCGGTTCCGGGTCCACCATGGATCCGGACCGGAATTGACCTGTTTACAATCCTAGCTGCAATGGAGTTTACCCGGTTTGCAGCTAGGCCAGGAGGGATTAGTCTAGCCCAAAGAATTGGGAATCCTCTGATAGCAATTTTTTTTTTAATAATTTCATATATGGATTTGATTTTAAATCATTAATATTGATTTTTAAATAATTATGTATGAGGCACGGAGTCAGCAATTTAAAAATGATAACGGAAATGTAATTTGAAGATAATATTTAATCATTTTACACTCGTTATTTGGACTAGCAAATTTTGAAATATACAATAGTTTTTTTTAATTTCTTTCTTATAGTATGTTTTATTTGCATATATAAGTTTGTTAAGTTGCATTGATTATAAATGAATGCATGTAATTGACTGTATTTATATTTTGAAAGTACTTATTTATTTTAAAATATTAAAAAAAAGACTCCCTCTGTTTAGATGAGTCCACTCTGTCTTAGCTATTTATTGGACGAGTTGAGTCTAAATCACTCACTTTTCTAATATTGGTCAGCCTGATTCTATCACTGAGTAAGTTTGGTATCAATTATTGTAACTTTGTCATGAGTTAAACCCTTATGCATACCGACTCCTTAGGGCCTACTTGCACCAACCTTTGATCAGCACATATAAAATGGTTAGCCTGATTCTATCACTGGGTAAGTTTGGTATCAATTATTATAACTTTGTCATGAGTTAACCCCTTATGCATACCGCCTCCGTTAGGGCCTACTTGCACCAACCTTTGATCACCACATATCCTTTTATAGTCTTATCTCCTATGATCTTGCACTAGCTACAATTTCACTCTCATCAAAATAAGATATCTATGGTTTTTAAGGCCATCAAATTTTATGACTATCAAACCATGGGCTAGGATGATTTGATGGGCTGATTTTTTTTTTTGGCCCTTATCAATAAGATGACATTTTCATGTACCCCATCACCATTTATTAGTAGGAATCCAAGTAGGCCCAAAGAGCTAAACTCTACATGCTTGTAGGAGAACATTACCCTCACTGGAAGTGGGGTTAAGTGAGCTAAAAATTGTCAATGATATTTCATTTCCTTTAGGTAGGGTTGTAAAGAGGTTAGTTTCGGTCCGGATCTATGGTGGATCCGGAACTAAAACTGTTAAGAAAAATGTGGAATCGGATTCGAACCCAGAACTGTTTCGGAATCAGTTTCTTGGCTCCGGAGCCGAAACCAAAATCATATATGGGACGGGTCCGGATCAAGGTTGAGAATGATATTAAAAAAATATGATTTTTAATAAAAACTTTTGAAAAATTAGGTAATATGTCGGCTCTTGGGTCCACAGGTTTGAACTAAAGTGGAGCCGGACTTGGACCCATCTCATAATCAAAGCTTAAATAAGGACGGATACCCGATTCTCAATAAGTCGAAACTTTCAAAATAAATAAAAAATGGGTACCCATTTACTTCCGAGAGTGCCTCCCTTCCGGATAACGTTCCAAAACCAATGTTCCCGCTCTCTCCCTCAATAAACACCATACAAAAACCCTAATTTTTTGCAATTCCATTACCCACCACTTCCCTGACACCAAAACATCCCATTTCCCTCCTACCAACATCCTCCAATCCTGGCCTCTATTGCACCAATCTGTAATAAGTCGCTGCGGACCGTCCGATGGCTCTGATGAGGGGTACCCCATTTTCCCTCTCTTCTCTTAGCTTTCATCTCAACCCTCGATTTCCTCCTCCCTCTTCCCGCTCGATTTCATCAACGACAGCTCGTTTCTCGACTCCCATTTCGATATCCTTCGATGCGAAAACGGGTATAAAACCAAATAGATGTAGAAATTTATCTGAAAGATGCCTCTTTTTGTTCTTCTTCTATCCACTCAGCAGATTCTAGGGGGAAAAATTGGATTTTGTGAAATGGGTTTGAGGAAAAATTGGATTTTGTGAAATGGGTTTGTGTTTATATGTCGTTTGGTTCTAATCAATTCATGAACATTTTTCTGGGGTACCCCTAAGCATGGTGGTAGTGGTACTGCAACTGCTGACATCAGCCCTAGCTTTACCTACAGCTTTGTAATTCTTTTCATTTTCATGAATGCTCTTTGCTAGGAATCAACAATAAAAACACAAGCTCAAGTAGCTCAAAGGTGCTTCTGAAGGGAATGGAGTATAGCGAACTTGAAGTATGTGTTAGTTATTTCATCTTTAAGATGTGTTAGTACTTAGCACCTTTCTATATTATTCCATCTTTTAAGTTCCAATCAGTTGACTGCTCATTCAATGTTCTTTTTAAGCTATATGTGGATATGGCCTAGTAAAATAGAACTCACAAAGCAATGGCAGTGATGATAATGGATATGAGTTTATAATTAATCTGGTTTGGAGATTATGGCTTGCATTTGACTAGAAAGACCACAAATGTGGTCATATATGAGTTGGGTCATATCTATTTGGTCATTGTCTATGAAACCAAGCTTCATCTCCTCATATCATGATAGCATGGCTGTAACTGGATTTGTTTTGACCTGGACTTAATGTTATTGTTTTTATTTTTAAAACCCCGAACCTTGACCTGTATACTTTATGATGGATCTCAACTGTGGGGTTTAACTACCCAGATCCATGTCAGGACAGGTCCTTCAGGTTAATATGCTGACTCAACCCGTCCACTCCTACCTTTTTTTTTTTTTTTAGTCAAAATATGTTTGCTCGTCTTATCATGGAAGTGCTTGTTTATTTTTTTCTGCAGAAATGGGTTCAGGCACATGGCTACAGGCCGGGGCAAGCTTTGATGCTATGGAAGCTTCTGTATGGGAGCAACATTTGGGCTCATTGTAGTGAGGAATTGGCAGGTTCTTTACCATCTTTCTCAACCTAACGTTTTATATAATTCTTTTTTGGTCTCATTGGTCTCATTGCTTATCTATAATTTGTATATCATAATAATAATAATATAATAATAATAATAATAGTAATTTGTATATCATTGTTTGTGTTATGGTAGATGTCTTGTATTCTATGAAGACTGACCGTTTGGCATGTGCTGTGCACCAGTCCCAAGTGATGTTTCAGGGGCATAATGGGCAATTGATTTAATCTTCATGTTTTAGGGTTTCATTATTGAAATCAGAGAGTCTATGAGAGGTGAGAGGAAAACCCCAAAGACGTTTGTAACCCTATTTAACCCTATTTTTCTCAAAAGATAGTGAAAGCTTGATCTCACCTGTGGACGTATGTACTTCACTGAACCACTCAATTTCTTGTGTTTCTTGTTTGTTGAGTTTCTTTGCTTTTTTCTTTGTTTGCATAAAATCCTATATCATTTTTGTAACAGTTTGGCTGGTGTATTGTGCTTCCAAATAATTGGTTGGTGAGATTTTGCTTTTAGAACTATCTGGTACTTTTTTGCTCATGGAAAGTAATTAATCTTCATATCCTTATAATTTCTTCGAGAGCAAGGCCTTACTTTCACTGAGTGAACTTACCTCAATCTCTTAAGTGTATGATGTTTTATAATAGACGTCAGAGTTATTGAGGAAGGTGGTGTATGGGCAAATCGCTATGTTGTAGTGATAGGGAAATATTTCATCAACTCTTGCATAAAGGCAATTACTTTCAGTTGGTGTAGGCACATCTGAATTTAATCTGTTTCACGAACCATGATGATAAACACAATCTTTGGAAGTCCTTTTGTTATAAAGCTAGTTTTTGTCCTATAGAATTCAATCTCAATATTGGGAAGTCTTTTTGTTATAAAGCTAGTTTTTGTCCTATAGTTCTTACTTCTTAATAACGATTATTTTCGGTTATTGAATCAAAGACTTAGTATGTGGTTTTGTATGAATTAGAGACGTATTTAAGCCTCCTTACCTTTCACTGATGACGTGTTCTTTATTTTTTGATCAATGAAATTGTGTGCTTTCTAACAAAGGCTTTGCTGCTGGTGATCATTCAGTCACTCTTGTATGACATGCATATGCCTTTATTGTCACTTAATATTGATTTAGTGACTTACACGGATTACCGTAAATTGGATAGAATTAGCCTTTACAATCTTGAACACCTTAAATTGCATTGCTTATGAATAACTTGATGAAAGAGCCCAAGGTGGAGTACCTTGGTGTATGTCTTTCACATTTACTATGGCACTAATTAGTTAGACAAGAAATGGAGTAATTGATAATCTATAACTCTTGAAAGGCTATCAAGTTAAATTTTTCCGGAATTTAGCATAATGAGCCATAATATGTGGAGTGCAACTGTGCAAGTTTTTGTAATTTTTCTGGAACTTAGCACAATGAGCCATAATATGTGGAGTGCAAGTTTTAGTCAATCTGACAGTTGATGATCTGTTCAAATTAAAAACCACTTGTAACAAAGTATGATAAATTCCAGTATATGGGAGCAGCTATCAAACAGAGGGCTTGAAGAGGATATCGCAAACACGATCAGTTTAGGGTGAGTAAAGTGGGTCCAAGCCAGTGGAGTGTTTTGATTATCGAGTATGACTTCAATTAAGGGTCTTTTTTTGCCAACACGCTCATGGTTGAGCGGTGATAGCACCTTAGTATCACACACATGCCTAGGGATCAATACCTGGGTTTTCCAGTTGAAAGTTTCATTCCAGACCAGTAACCCAACTTAGCCAAAATAATTAAATAAATAAATGTTTTTCTTTTTCTTTTTTCTAAAAAAGGTAATTGGACCTACATTGTGTTGTGGAGTCGAATGCTCTCTGACAAATAAAACAGCAATAGGCCAACATGGCTGTTAATTTGTATGCTAAGATGGATGTGTAGATTAAGAAGGGAGGGAGGAAATTAGAAACGGGAATGTAGGAGGAAATTTATCATTGGTTGACCATAGAACAACTCAAGGAATGCCACTTAAGATGATTCAGGTATGTACTTAGAAGACACAGAAGCTTGAAACAATCCTGACTCACCAAGGAAACACTTCATGTACACACTATCTACAAAAGCAACATCAAGAAGTAGAGCCGAGTTCGAGGTCGAATTTTTTTCCAACCTGGGGAGAATGATGCAGCAACAATATCACGGCCTTGTAACAAGACTTGTGGGCCACATGTGGGACCTATGAAATTCTCTGAGTTTTAATTAGTACTAGTTTAACTTTAGCAAGATTGTAATTAGGATTAGTTTCTAACTTAGGAAGGATTCTTATTTTGTTTCATGATTTAATTAGGATTACTTTCCTAGTCCTCAAGACTCTTTTAGTATAAATATGACATTGTAGAGATTAATAATCTCAGTGATTTTTGAGTTAATAAAATTTCCCGGCTTGGGTTTATCGTGGAGATTGTCTTCATCGTGATTGTTCCAAGTTGGAACCCTAATTGTGCCCTGGCACTTGCATCCTAACCCTAGGATTGCATTAAATCCCTTTATGAAGAATTGTAGGGTGATATTGACCTTAATACAGTCAACATTTTAAAAAAAGGGTGATAGAGCACTGGAATTGGTGGTCAGTAAAGAGCTGAAGTGAATTAGTTAGAAGTGACTTATTAGATTATGGAGTGAGATTGCCTTTAATTAACATATGTTACCATTCAAAAAAAAAAAAAAAAAAGGATTATGGAGTGAGAGTGACAGAGAGCAAAACTTCAACTAGAGATGAGTGGAAAATTAAAACTTATAATACCAACTTCAGGTAAATGAAATATGGTTTGGTCTTGAAAGTAACCATTCAAAAAAATAAAATAAAATGGTCTGGTCTTTTAATATAAAGAAACAAGTATCCTTTTAATTCTTGAGCTCTTTACAGTGTATATAAACTGTCAGTTGATAGTTTGCTAATTGATTGGTGGTTTAAGCGAATGTTATGAACTTGACTGAATCTTTGGTGCCATGCAGTATGCCATATTTGCATTTGTGTGTGTGTGTGTTTAATTCATAAATTTGAAGGTGAATGAATCATTGATACTTTTTCATTGCTCATAATCTCTACCCTATTGCTTGTTCATTGTTACATTTTTGTTTATAGTAAAATCTTCTTTTTGTTCCAGCTTTTCTGTTATTATTGTATGGTTGCTTTTGCTAGCCTTACTCAATAGTGTCAATTGTTTAGTGTTGAGATTCAGTGTTATGATAATCAGTAGCGCAGAACTTGGTAATCAGGTTGTATTTATCTTTTAGGTTTGAACAAAGATTTCAGAAAGATGTTGGGTGACACTGCTGAGCTGAAGGCATTGTCGGTGAAAGATATTCTCACAGCATCTGATGGAACTCGGAAGGTAGCAATGTAGCATTAAATATTAGTCTTTTTCTACTCTTGCTTCTTAGAATTGGCTTATAAACTCTTCGTACTCTCTTAGAAAAAAAAGATGTTTGTATTTGACTCGGGGTAATTTTTGATCACACACAGATTTTTCCATATCATTATAGTACTCATTGATTATAAAAGCTCACAGGATATTGCAGATTCTGTTTGCTTTGGTAGATGGCTCAGTCATAGAAACCGTAGTGATTCCTTGTAAAAGGGGCAGGACTACAGTTTGTGTTTCAAGTCAGGTGGGCTGTGCCATGAATTGTCAGTTCTGCTACACTGGCAGGCAAGCTTAACTTACTATTTTTGTACCGAATATTTGATCAAGCTCACTTTCTATATTGTGCCTAGTAATTTTAATATTATTTATAGTCATGCTGCCTTTCTGCGTATAACATGCTGCACAAAATTTTTCCAACATATTTCACACTTTTGCTGCCGTTTCTTTACTTCTTACTTGTAGGATGGGCTTAAGGAAGCATTTGACTGCAGCTGAAATAGTTGAGCAGGCTGTTTTTGCACGTCGTTTGTTCTCTAGTGAAATCGGTTCCATTACGAATGTTGTTTTTATGGTGAGTGTACTGGTGTGCTCATTTTTATCACAGCATAATTGTCATTTTCTTTTGAAGAAACTATACAAATTCTCGTTCTTCTGCTACGAAGTTAGTTTCTTCAAAACCTTATCACACTATGCCACGGAGTTATTTTTTATTTTAACCAACTTATCTTCTTTATTCTTAGACCCACTAAATTTGTACTTTGTATACTCATATTTGATTTGCTAATTTTCGACCAATTTGATTCAAAAGCCTTTCTCCAAAGCTGTGGCTTATCATTTATTTGCTTTTTTGCCTCATTAATGAGTACCATTTCATTTGCAAACATCACACAACAATGTTTTTTTTTTTTTTTTTAATACCAGTAACTAAGCTTTCATTATACTGTGGAAAACATTGAAATAGTGTTAATTCACTGCAAGAGGTGTATACCATGTAAACTCAAATATGTAGATAAAAATAACTGTGAAATTAAAACTATTGTGGCTATATTGTCACTAAATTGTAATCGAGGAACCTAGGAACATCTCCACTTTGTCAATTTACATTTTTTCCCATGGATTGACTATATCCCCTCTTTACTTGAACAGAGGATTTGACGGGGTTCGTGGGTTGGTTTTGGGGGGTCTTTATGGAGGGACAAAAATTGAAAGAAAATAGAAAAGTAGAAAGGATGAAAAAAGAAGAAGCAACTAGTGATTTCCAAATCCAGTCATTAATCTTTAACATATAACAAAATGGATTTGCAGGGTATGGGCGAACCACTCCACAATATTGACAATGTAATTAAAGCAGCAGCTATAATGGTTGATGAACAAGGCCTCCATTTCAGTCCTCGCAAGGTGACCATTTCAACCAGCGGACTTGTTCCTCAATTAAGACATTTTCTTCGCGAATCCAACTGTGCACTAGCAGTCAGTCTCAATGCTACAACAGATGAGGTATTTGTATTTCAATTCCTATAAATGCCGGTTGCATTTCTTTCTCAAAGTTTGTTTGGCATTGATCTAGATTTCACATAATTCTTAGGTCAGAAACTGGATCATGCCCATAAACAGGAAGTATAATCTTGGTCTGCTTCTCGAGACTTTAAGGGAGGAACTCCAATTTAAACACAATTACAAAGTACTGTTTGAATATGTAATGCTTTCAGGAGTAAATGACAGGTATGCTTATCTTTCTTGTGTTATTTTCTTTTTCAATTGCTAAAGAAACCTCATTACAAAATTAGCAATTTGATGCGCACACATATTATGAGTGCACGACTAGATGGATGGTTGTGCCTGCATGCAATTGATGAGGGCCCGTATTGCTGGTCGTGGGCCCCATGGGAGTCTTCCAAACATCCATCTACCTTAGAATTCCAGTGGCATCTGCTTGCCAGTCACTTTCATAAATAATTGCTTCCTCATTGAATTTTCTTGAGAAGCAACACAGTTTATTATGGAAACGGCCCCTGAAAACTTGGATTGAATTCTTAGGAATTCATGTTAGTTTGGGTTGTTCTTCAGGAAATATTAAAGATGTGAGTAGCGAAAGACATAAGGTGGAGATGTAGATAGGACCCTCACTTTCCTTGGGTCTGATTTACAATGGTGATGGCTGGGTAATCATTTCTTACCAAACGGAGAGACTATTTGATGGCTGTTTGTGGATCTTTATCAGAACTCCAATTTTTAGCTTCTTTGATAGGAAGGTGTGTCCTAAAATTCCATGGAATTCAATAACTAAGCATGCAAACATGCATGCCTTAAGTAAGAATTTCTAGAATTTATCTGCCAACAAGTCTTGGACACAGACTACTACAGATTGATAAACCAAGTTTTGGAATATAAAAAAATAAGGAAAACCATCTTTTACTCCAATTTTTTCCCTTTTTTCTTTATTGTGATTTTCAAGGACTCTGAACACTTTCTTTTTAATCTTTTCCAACCTGACTTGATCTATAGAAGTCTCTTAACTCGATTTCCTCCTAATTGTGCAGCACTGAGGATGCGAAGAGGCTAATTGAGCTTGTGAGAGAGATCCCTTGCAAAATCAATCTCATCTCCTTTAATCCTCACTCTGGATCACAGTTTAAGCCTACGCCAGAAGACAAGATGATTGAGTTCCGGAATGTTCTTGCAGAAGCAGGCTGTGTTGTCTTCTTGCGGCTCAGTAGAGGGGATGATCAGATGGCTGCTTGTGGTCAGCTTGGCAAACCCGGAGAAATCCAGCCACCCATACTACGCACTCCTGCTCAATTTCAAACTATTGTGGGATAAAGAAATTTATGGCTTTCTACTGATTATAGACATTTGGTCGTGATCATACCAGTGTTAGTTTACTGGAATCTCAGGGTTTCACGACTTCTTTAATTGGATGGGCATGTTTTTAATGCTTGTATCACACGATTTTTCGATCATACCCACAGAGAAGGGTCTGATTGTTTGAATATGACAGTTTGATCTTTGATGTAATTCTCCTTAGTAATCTGAGTATTAAAATGGCTGTGTATATGTAGGGTGTAGGAATGATTTATACTAACATTTTGTTGTAGTTGTTTTGTGGGTGAGGGGTACAATGTCCTCTTACCTTTTTTGCTTTTGTTGTTCTCTCTCTGTATCCTTTACTTCTTTTAATTGAAGTTTTGTAACCGATGAAAAAAAAAATGGTTCACCACACCATCTTGTCATTGTGAAGATCCAAATTATTAAAAAGATGTGCTCACTGTTTTTGTTTTTTATTTTTATTCATTGGTACAATGCCATTTTTTTAGTACAGTTTCGAGAAATGTAGCCAAGCTACATTCTATTCATATTTTCTAAATAAGTTTTTTTCTGTAAACTAGGGCCTAGATAGCATGGATTTAATCTGTCATCAATCCAATTCTCCATGAATTGATGCATACCTCAAATTTCAGATAAAGTAGAGCACGATTGACTGTTGGGTTGGTAAACATGGTGAGGTTCCAACCTGAATGATTTGGTTATTTGGAAGCTGGATCTCTGATATGCAGTTCTTATCTGACTTTAACCTACCAGACTATTTGGTTTGCCTTATGTACTCACTCTCCTTTATGAGACACCACTTTATTGTAACTTTGGACTCTTTGAGTTGGTTGCAAGTTGACATAGATTTATTTGGAATATGAAATATTTAGTCCGTGAAATGATTCTACCAATGTGACATTAGGTTTAGTGCCAATTCAAGTGGGTTCGTAAGCGTGAGAGGATTATACTTATTGCAAGCAAGCCTCGACTATGAAAATTGAAAAGGGAGTGCTAAATTCTTATAAATAGTTAAGATTAGTATCGCATTAGGTTGAGTGCCAACTTGGGAGGTGGTGGGTGGGTTTGGCATTAGACTAGTCCAATGAAAATAACCCAAAAAGCCCCCCAAATATAGGCCCAAAACCTGACCTCATTGCTATTTCAAAAGCCATCAGATTAAGGCCCTTGCTAAATTAGGACCATATATTTGTGCCTAAAGTTTCTCCCAACAGTCCTCTGTTGCTGTTTTACATTCAGCCTTTATCAAGCCTGGGGCATCTTTCCATTGCAAAATCAGCCGTCACATGGAGTGCCAATTTTAAATCCTGTCCAGTAAATTCACTTCACTAGTAAAATAAGGTGAATTATCATTTCAAGAGACCATAAAAGAAAATGAGTTGAATAAAAAAGTTTCATTTTTCAAAATACGCCTCCACATTCTTTTATAAAAAAGTCAAGAAGTTACTTTCCCTTGTCGTTAAATAATAAAGAAACACCTTTGAGAAAAGAAAAAAAACTACATACTCTTCTCACTAGATGGCAAAAGACAACGCTTATTAATTTGACTTCTTTTTTTTTTTCTCTTAATTTCACCATTCACTTCAATTCACTTTATCAGTAAAATTTTCAAAAACAGGCCACCCCTGCCCTCCACTGATTATTATCATCCATGCAATGAACTCCAACTTTGAAACCCCTATTGTGGCCCACTCTTCCAGTTTCCAATGGATAAGATCATCCCACACAACTTCATATAAAAAAGTACAACACACAGGCACAGCCAAGAGAGAGAAGAAGAACATATATGGTATTAAAAGCAGAAGCAGAGGAGAGGACAGCAGAGCAGAGCAATCTTGAACTATGGCAGTTGCAACATCCTCTCCTCCTCTTAACAACCTCCAAACCCTCCTCACCTCCTCCAAAACCTCAATCTACTTCCACCCCAGAACCCAAATCCATCCCAACCTTCAAACCCTCTCCTCGAAATCCTCTCTCTCTCTTCCTCTCCGTCACTACCCCAACAAGAACATTTGCAGAACAGGAAGAAGAAGTAGAAGCAATGATTTTGGTGTTGTGGTGTTAATTAGAGCATACATGGAGAAACCCAACTCGGCTGCCAACTTCGCCAGCAAAGTCATCGGCTCTCTCCCCATTGTCGGCCTCCTCGCCAGGATTTTCAGCGACGAGGGCGGCGTCGGCGGCGACATCGTCGATTTCGCTGAATTCCGCAGGCGGGTGGGGAAGAAATGCGGGGTTTCAGACTCCAGAGCTTTCTATGAGTTCCAGGAGAGGCGAGGAAGGGTGGGGTTTTGTCTTTTCCTATTTGGATTTTACTGAATTGGCTAATTGTGTGTCTTTGATGCAATATCCATAAAAACAAGTGCTTTACTAATCTTGTCTGAAGTTCTAAGTTTGAGAATTGCAATTAAATTAAAGGTGAATTTGGGTTCATATGTATTGAATTGGATTGGGTGTTGTTCTTGGTCATCACTGCCTGGAAGTTTTGTTGTTTAGTGGGGTATGAAGCATTGCTATTTTAGTTTAAAGTAGATTCTTTACTTGGTTTGGCAAAAAAGGATTATAATAGACCAACATAATGCTCACCGAGTGTTTGTGGAAATGCATAATAATTTATTTAGGTTTCTCCTGAGTGTTTGCCAAGTTACTACCTCCTGTGATTTTCATTTGAATCTTAGAATCCTAATAGTAAGTGTGAATTCCAAGATATGCTCTTTCTTTACCTTTTCCACCGAAAGTCGATGGAAGAAGAGAAATAGAGAATTTTCATTCCAGAACCAGCTCAGAGTTTTAAATTTTGTTTTTGTTGTATAAGAGAGCTTCCTTTTGAAGAAATCAATTTACAAATTTCTGTACTAAGTGACCAAAAAAATTAAATTTTGTATTGGTATGTAACCAGTGATTTTATGCTGCGGCAGGCGGGAGATCCTCTGTATGTACTCCTATGCTGTTGGTTGGCTGCTGTTGGTGCTGGTCTTGTGAAGTCTGAGGATATTCTAGAAGGGGTCGCTAGGCTTCGCATTTCCAATGATATTGAATTTGAAGAAGAAAATTTTGTGGCTATCATGAATGATGCAAAAGAGGTCAGTTGCTTGTGAAGCTTCATTTCATAAAACTTGTCAGTTATGATATTTTTCTCCCATGTTGTAGTCTGGAGTCTTGACTTCCAGCTGGATCTTTTTTTTTTTTTTTTTTATATCATAAATTCATGCACATGACTTTGAAAACTAAATAGTTTAATACTGTATCTACTGTTCTTCAAATTTCCTTTCTCTTGAAGAGATGGCTTGTATAAGACAGGATTAGGGAAGAATTAACACAGAAGAATTGATGGCATGCATGTGAAAACCCAACCTAAAAGAAATCATCATCATCATCAAATTGGGCCCCCTCCTCTTTCTCTCTTTTGGTCTTCCACGCACGCATTTTATTGTTTGGGGTGATGGTGTTGGGGCAGTTAGTTACCCATGGGGCTCTGATATATTGCTCAGAATGAATTCAAGGAATCATAGATATTAGTGTCAATATACTGGGTATTTCCTGTTACATCTATTGGAGCACCATCAGCCAAGTGAGGAACTGTTCTTATTCATCTCAGGGCACAGCAATCCAGTCTCATTTTATTACCAAACAGGTTATAAAATGAATGAAGAAAAAGAAAACCAGCCATTCATAAAAGAATAATCAAATGATTTTTTTAAACCAGGAATCAGAAATTGTAGTCTCTTTCAATAATTTCCTTTTCCTGTCCTTCCTTTTCCTTGAAGCTTGAAGACCAGATTTAATGAATCTGGAAATCTGGACAGTGGTGATTAATGAACTCGGGAAGAAAAAGAGAAAAACACTATTTATAGGACTCTGGAATGGAGTTTCACTGACCTTTCTAAAGCAGAAAGTTCTGAAAAATAATGTGGGAAAAACTGTAAACTAGGTCTTCTACCAAGATCTAATTGCAGAGATTCCTGTTGACCTTTGGCTGTGTGGGCCCACCAAGATTCTTGATCACAGGGTTGGCAGAATGCACGTCCCTAGGTATATGCTGCGATACCAATGCCACTTGGTAGAAAATAGGGGGAAAGTGATCGATTAGGGAACAGTGATCACAATATGAGAATCACAATGGTCAATCTTACTGTGAATTGAATCCATGAGAGCTATCTCTAAAGAAGTAGTATATTACAAGGTTTTAAAAATAAGAACAACCCATTATTAGATATCTGTTATCTTTTTTTATTTTTATTTTTATCGGAGATATCTGTTATCTTTAATGATAGAATATTCCATAACCATACAATCCATACATGCACCAGCCAGCTATTATGATATTCAGTTGTATCATAGTTCTCCATTGAGCGCCATATCTAAAAATTCTATTATCGCAAACATTGTTCTTTGGGCTGCACAAATATAACTGTATGACTGTACTAAAATATTTTTGTATTGCAATATTCAGAATGTTTATAATATTAGGATGTCCAATGAAATCATTATGAATTGTTGAGCTGCAGTTTCATAATGGCCTTTTCTAATATCGTTTTCTATGCTTACAATTTTCATGGTTAAAGTTAATTTGAGAGAACTAAAAAAAAAATATCATTCTAGTGCAGAGGCGTGCAAAGGTGAAGGCTGCAGCCCCAGAAATACCAATGGAGGTTCGAGCAGAGAAAGCTCTCGAGGCAATTTACGTCTGTTGCTTTGGTAGGGATCCCATAGAAGAAGATGATGAAAGATTACTGCGCATCATTCTCAATGCAGTCTTCCCTTCAGTTGGGCAATCTGAGATAGAGAGGATTGTCAGTGCCAAGGCGAAGCAAATTGCTGAAGGTGAAATAGAAACTCCAGAGCCAAAGCGTCTGCCAAAAGAAGCTGTACTGCAACAAATGAAGGACCTCCAATTCTTAAAGCAGAACAGTGATACTTAAAATGGTATCCTTCCTTTTATTGTAAGTTAACACTTGGTTTCTAAATAGAAGAAGAATTTTAGATGTCAATTCTCCTAGTCTTGGTGCTCTTTCTAGAAATTGTAATAATGCTTTGATTAAATTTGTAGAAAGTGGATGTAACGTGTGAAATGGCATGCATGATATTTGGATTAGCCTCTTTTTTTTTTCTTTTTCGAATGGTGATGAGTTGAACTTGCAACCTTGTAGTTGCGAGAGTTATCAACTTCAGGCAATTGGATCAATGAAGTATTGTACGATGGTTGAAAGAAAATTTGTTCATTCTTTCTTTGTCCCCTTGTAAAAGCATAGCTAAGGTAGAACTCTCCTTTTGGTTAATCTGGTGGGCACTGTGGTGATATGGGACATTCCCTTATGTCTCCCCCATCAGTCATTATGCAAGTGGCTCTCCAATTGGGGGATTTTGCCAGATCCATGGAGTGTCTTCACAGAAAGCTGTATGTGTGAGTTTGGCCTGCGTATTTAGGTGGGCCCCACTTAGCAGATTTACTTGCTTAATAATCAGTCTAGTCCATTTTTTAGGGTAGGCCCTGCATGCAAGTTAAAGTAGACTCAAGTCTGTTTGGAGACATCTGGTAATGGACTGATTTTCTTTTTAAATGCCTTTTAGTACCGTGCATCTATCTTATACAGTGGGATCCACTTTCATGGCTTGGCTATGCTGCACGTGAAGGAAAAAACTGGGGAAAATCCTCTACTAGTAGCAGCTTCGAACTCCGCTGTACTCATTTTCTTTTGTTTTGTGAGGTGATGAAAGATTCATTTAGTGAAGAAGCTTTTGGGGGTATTTCCAATCCATTATTGGCCATCATTTTCTGAGCAGTGGAAGATATTGAACGCTGTTTGCACTGTTATGCAGTGCGAGTAATGGTTCAAGTGCACATTTGTTTATGGTCTTTGAAGATGGTGGATATTGAAACATCGTGAAGTGGTTGGGCCTAACTAGTTCAAAAATCAATGACTTTAATTCAAACTTGTTGAAGCAAATCAGTTGGATTTGGAGGACGTAATCGAGGCTCGAACAATTCTATTATTAGGTATGAGTCTCGACTCTTGAGTGCATATATGAATGTGCTCGACCTGAAAATAGTGACTTTGACTAAAAACTTGGTAGTGTTTTGAGTCTTTGAGTTGGTGCTACTATTATCAGCTAAAACAAGCAGGATTTAAGTCACCATCTGTTGGGTGTTGATTTTCTCTAAGACATTCAGGAATGGATTTTCTCATCTTTTAAAAGGGCCCCATTTAGGAATTCCTTGAACACAAGTCCTATGTGGCAAGAAATTGAGGCTGCTCCTGCTCAGGTGATTCAGTGCTTAGTGGGTGTAACATCATTCCTTAGAATTTTTTAGAAATTCAGAGGATTCCATCAGATGCACTTGTTCCTTTCAGAATATTTTTATATGACCCAGGGTATCCCTCACTAGCCCAGCATTTGGACCTTTGTCCTTTGGCCCGGGGGTTTCCCGATTCTAACGAGCAAGGTAGGAGTTGAACTCGAGACCTTGGGGATTCCTTCCCAAGGATAATATGATTCATGAGGAATGAAATTGACTCATGCCTTCCCATTTCCCTGTTTCTCTCGCCACTACTAATTCCTCAACCCAAACAGACCATAATGAAAAAACCAACTGCATGAAAGTTGAACCCTTAATTGTGAAAGCACTGACATGGGTCATAAAGTGAGTGAGAACTCACTAAATTCTCCCCTTGTACTTGTGGAGGCTTACAGACAAGAAAGGGCAAACTTTAAATGTTAATATCCTGAAAAAGTTAATACATTATTCCAAATTTTGTAGTTTTGGATCCCAAATTCTAGTAAATTCCTTGTGTTGAAAATAAAAATCAATCATACAACATAGATTAGGCAAGCAAAGGCAACCAACCCGCAAGAATGACAATTATAGGGAAACAAATCATACAACAATAATCATAAAGGTAACACACCAAATCATCAACAAATAGCAGCCATTTATGTGCTATTGCTTGGAGGTCATGCTGTTCTATTCCGACCGGGGAGAACAGGCCATTCGACAAGGAGATTCTGAAATTGCAGAGGCTTGGTCTGATCAAGCTGCTGAATATTGGAAACAAGCTATAGCGCTTACTCCGGGGAATTATATTGAAGCAAATAATTGGTTGAAGATCGCAAGGAGGTTTGAATAAGAACATTCTCTTTTTGAATTCATTATAATATGGGATCCATCAATCAAATAAAATATGGGAGGTCATGCTGTTCTATTCCGACCGGGGAGAACAGGCCATTCGACAAGGAGATTCTGAAATTGCAGAGGCTTGGTCTGATCAAGCTGCTGAATATTGGAAACAAGCTATAGCGCTTACTCCGGGGAATTATATTGAAGCAAATAATTGGTTGAAGATCGCAAGGAGGTTTGAATAAGAACATTCTCTTTTTGAATTCATTATAATATGGGATCCATCAATCAAATAAAATAGATCGTTCCTCTAGGAAGAGCCAACCCGCAAGAATGACAATTATAGGAAACAAATCATACAACAATAATCATAAAGGTAACACACCAAATCATCAACAAATAGCAGCCATTTATGTGCTATTTCTTGGAGGTCATGCTGTTCTGACTAGTAAGAAACTTCATCAATCTCATACATATTTTTAAGACGGGGACTACCACATCCTCCAAGAAATTGGAACCTAAACAATGTTGCAGAACACCTCTGATATTATGCAATTCTAGTTCCTACCTTCATCACAGTTGAATCCATTCAAGGATTTTTCACTTTGATTCTCAACTTTCGGGCAATTTGTGCTGCTCTAGGATGTATAGGTCTCTTATTACTATCACACTGTTCTACCTCTACCCAGTTGATAACCTTCAGTAAAACTGACTGGGGGCAGCAAGGCAACTTCCCTGCATCAACTGCTGTGGATCCTTTTCGCTTCTTCAGACCCATTTCTAAGGCCTCCTCCAGAAAGTCCATAAACCAGCTTCCAGCTTCGGTTTCTATCTGTTTACCCCATCTGATTGCAGTGCTGAAGTTAGAAGAAGCAGGTCTCTTGTTTTCGTCGGTCTCAGCCACAGTTTCCAGCTCTTTTCTGTCCAAAGCCTTCAGGGCTTGATTCAATCTTTGGTGCTTCCCTCTTTCGCGGGTGAATGAAACTGATTTGGATAAGGCGGACGATCTTTTGGAAGAGCCTAAATTTGAGTTCCCACTTTGTTCAAAAGAGTTATGTGCTATTTCATTTAGGACAGAGGAATCCTTTTCACATTGTTCTTTTAGTGGCTCCTTTTGTTTTGCAGCCGCAGCTTGAGCAACTTCAGTAGCTGCTTGAATCGACTCCATATCAGTCACCGCTTGGACAATTTGCTGATGGAAGTGCAGGAACTGATCAAAACAGGCGGCTGGGGCATCTGCTCTAGCTGATGTGCTCAAGTCGGAAAACATCCTACAAAATAACCCATCTAATGATTAAATTCTCTGTCTGCTAAAAAAGTTCATATGAAAAAAAAAAAAAATTAGTCCTTTTTTTAAAATCTCTATACCTGAGAACCCGAACTAGATTCTCGGTTGCGGAGGCATCCCTTAGTGCTTGAAGAGCAATTTTTTGGGTCACTTCTCTTTGCTGTATTACTTCCTGTAAAATTCCATTGAATTGTTTATTTGATTATTGCTGCAATGAATGCAAGGAAGAAATAATGAAGGGGAAAAAAAAAAAAAAAGATCCTTACTTTTCCAAGTGCACTGAGCTTTCCAGGTAAGGACATGAGCTGACTGGTGCTGCTGCTGTTCTTAGAAGCGGAATTACCAGACTGTGACTGTTGTATAAGAGGGCTCACCCCAGAATTGGATGGATTTTGTTGTGCATTCCCGGGCAGATTGAAGGAAGCTAGTTTTGCATTTCTTAAACTGGGAGGGGGAGTTGTTGAGCTCTTCTTTTCCTATATGAAGAAAAACAAGGAGATTAGGAGACTCATTTTCTTTAAATAGTTATCACCAAATACAATAGAAACCCCAATCATGAAGTAGCCACCCCAAGCTTCATTTGCAACTTCTCTTTGTTTATGAAAGGGAACTAATTCTTGAGAAATATTCAAGTGCTGAATTTTCTGAGATTTTGAGAAGTTCCTTTAAAAAAAGGAGAATTCTTCCTGTAAATTTCATGTGTCTGGTTATACAGAAAAGAAAAAGGCTAAACACCAGCAATGTACCTACAGCTGAGTTGAAGGGGCTCTTTGGGATCTTCTGCTCTCGATCGCATACGCTCTTGCTTCTCGGAAACTTCAATGCAGATGAAGGAACAGCACAGCTTTTCCTAACTGAAGATTGGGGTTTCTTCCTTTGAATCCACCATCTTAGACAACAAAAACCCGCCCACCGAAGATCGGCAGCTCATCCCTGAATTCCCTTCCTTGCCAATTCTCCCTCTAATCAATGGAGATGCTGGAATTGTACACATTCTCATTGAACTAGACCTCTCTTTCCTTGGCGTACTCTGATCAAAATCCAATAAAAGTGGTTTCACAACTGCAGGAGAAGAAATGGCGTCAACTGGATTCAGATCTGGACCCCAAGAACCTCTTCTGTGAGAAGAGAATTTAGAACTATGGGATCTTGGTTCTGTCTTCTCCCCTTTCTCTTTGATACTCATTATTGGTTCTGGGGTGCCCACGAACGGATGCCTGCCGGGAAGCGGCTTCGTGCCTTTCATGATGGGAACTGGCGATCCAGGCTCTAGTCTTTCCACATATATGAACTGCCCAAGCTGCATTTTGTTGCTCAGAACGAGATCGTCTTGTTCGAATGGTAGACTGACATATAAGGAATGTGAAGAATCGGATACTTTGATGTAGAATCCATGTTTAGGCCAGAGATCCTTCTCGTCGAGATCCACAGGAACAATGTCAGTCACCTGCAAGAGGGCGCTCCGGTGCTCGCCGGTGGGCTTAATGCCTGTGTTCATGGCATTGAGGAGCTTCAAGAGAATCCCGGGAGCCAAAGTAGCCATTGTTTTTATTGGAATAGGAGGGGAAACAAACAGAAGAACAGAAAGAAGAATGCCAATTACTGTGTTTGGCAATTGCTGCACGGATCAAATTGGAACCAGAGAACTTCAATTGCAAAAGACTTGTCAACAACAAGGTGGGCACTTCTGATTTCTTATTGTGATTTGGCAAGAATTACAAAAAGAACAACAGAATCAAAAGCCCCAAAAGATTAACCAATGGACTCTGCTAATTCTTTTATGAAACTTGAGTGAAAATAATGAATTGTTGATATAGGAATTGAACCAAGATTCTGGTTACACCACGAACACAAACCAATCAAGAATATTCAAAAGAAATAGCGACCCAACACTTCAATTTTCAACAAAAAAAGGTGAAGTACCTTCAAAAGAAGAGAAGATTCTGCTATATTCCGAAAAGCAACAACAGAATCAGCAAAAAAACCATCAAGAATATTCACATAAAAAACCCATGAATTCCTTCGTTTTCAACGGAAAACCATCGAAATGTCTGAAATGGCATAGAACTCTGCCAAAAAGGGACTGAAGGAGCTTTGAATCTCTGCTCCTGACAAGGGAACTGGTCACTGAAAATTGAAGAGGCAAGAACTGAAGGAAGAAGAACTCATTCAGAAAATTGAGAACCCATTTGAGAAAATCCACCTCAGAGGCTTCGGAAAGAGTTGGATTTCGGATTCTCTCTCGTTTTCACAGCCGTTAGAAGAAAGATACAGGGGATGACAGGTCGTTTCAAGCGATAGATAGCAACGGTAATGGGAACAGAGAGAGAGAGAGACAGGAGTTTAAAATTTGGATTTTTGGAACGTTGGGCAACGGTCAATTTGCTTTGTGATTATGTTCAATGACTAAAATGCCCTTCAGGTGTTCGACAATGACTACCATTTTTAGCTTGCTTAGTTCTAACGAAACGAGCGAGACAATGGAGGGTATAGTCGTCATCCTGCAAAGATTCATCATTTCAGGAGCCCGTGGGAATGGGACCTACCAAATATGTGTCCATGTGAGTGCAATGTGGGCCCAGAAAAATAAGTGCAGAGGTTCGGTGGGACCGGACTCATGAGAAATTTTTGATCCCTCCATGTGAGGACTGCTTATGAAAAATCTAAACCGTGAAAAAATAATGCCCTTCTTTTGTATTTAATATCCTCATGAAATTTCACTCTATAATTATAGAACATATAAATAAAATGTCATGAAAAGATGAAGTTTATTATAGCGATCAATTTGACTATATACCTTGGGGATGGTCCATATAAGAAGAGAAAACTTATTTTAAGTGATTTAGATTTTCATATGAGAAAAAATTTTGATCCAGACATTATAGTCTCCATACTCTTTTTTGTGGTTAACCCCCTTTTCAAATCACTTAAAACCAACAGTCCGTTCTTTATTATCCTTCCTCTAAATTTCACTTCAAAAGAAGTGGAGATTTTTCTTTTTGTTTTTTGCTAGGTTCGGCTATTGGTCAGGAGTGTTACTTTGCCCAGCTCTAATAGGAATAATCTTATTTTATCCCCTTGAGTTGGGTGCCATGATAATAGATAAATTTGAGCCATCATCGTTATAGTTTTATCCTATCAATTTTGGCTGCAACAGTCAACACCACTGTAATTACACACAAATTTGAGTCCGTGCCCTAAATAGGTAAACATTTAAGGACCCCTAACTGACAAAATGACACCATTCACCTGGACAAATTGATCTAAGGATCAGCCAATTGCACTTGCCATTTTATCCCATGCAGAGACCCATTGGTAATTTTTTTACCTCATATTTAATGCTGATCACAGTGATATTTACTAGTGAATTGAATCTTTCAAAGTTTGTACCATTAAATCTTTGATATCTCCCTAACCCCGAGGACTAGTTCAATTGGCCTAGAACTAATTTTACCTGGCTTTCTCTCCTGGGACCTGTATGGATTATTCTGGCCTAAAGAGTTGGGATCCTGTGTTATAAAAAAAAAAAAAAAAAAAAATCTTGATATCTTTCTGTCCCTATTTTTATTTTTTATTTTAGAGCTTGAGATCTCAATCATTTGCTTTATCACTAACTGATGAGCGGTGTTGCAAGTGTTGTAGATATTGTGAACTTATATGATATTTTCTTAATATCTGATTGTGATGATATTGTAATAAATTCGATTTTCATTGGAAATTAGTGTTTTTACTATATTATCATGATAAAACACATGATGTTTTCTTTTTCTTTTTAAAAATCTATAGGTTCTTGTATCTTGACTTCTTTTTTTTTTTTTAATTATTTGAAAACTATTTTATATTTAATGGATTTTTTCTAATGTCATCCTGATAAACTGTATAATGTAATTATCCTCGATATTTTATGTATAGATTAGACCTTCTAATCCCACTCTGGAGTCTGGGGTTCAAGAATTTGATCAACCTAAGACCAATCCAAATGATATGCAGGTAAAATCAGATCTATGTCCAATCAGAGTGAAACCCAAACATACCCACCACAAAATCGAAGACAGCTAAATCTAAATTTCTTGTTGAGGGCAATTAGTTTGACTCAGGATTTTTTCTTTTCGATTGCTTTTCTAAGAGAATAAAATTTAAGAAATACATATACATGCTTTTTGTATATGTAATGTACATATTATGTGTTATAAAACAAATGTACATATGTTTAGACAAGTCCAATATCTAATAAAGGGGTTGGAAAGCCTCCAAGCCAAATGTAAATTCCAGGCAGGTATCAAAATCTCGAACCAAATCCTTCTCAAACTGAATAAGCCCAATTCAAGTTTCACTTTTCATTTTTTTTTTCTTGCTGTATAGGGGACTCTCTCACTCATACACTCATATCTCTTCTCAGCCGAGCTACAGCTTCGGGAAAATCTCACTTTTGATTTTAGGTTGGTCCATGCCTTAGGTTTTGCGTGACCCAATTTGCCAGCTTCACCTTGGGAATTTTTTTTTTGATAAAAGACTCTCAAATAATATTATTGAGAAGCCACCTCGGGATCTTAATGTACAAAGTTGTGGTAAAAAGATGGTGTATTTAAGTCTAAAGTTATGGATTTGAGTGATTAAGAGGATTGATATTGGTTAGTTAAAGGAGTCAATATTATTACCATCTTCTTAAGCCAAATGATGCCCATTAGTACTAGGTTGTAGTTTTTTTTCAGAGTGTACTCGAGAAGGACAATGGCTACGCAATGTAACATGCAAGGAATGCTTAAATAAGCAAGGTATTCAAGCAAACTAAATATGGTTTTCTCTCAATCAGATCCTACCAAGTCATCAGGTGGTGCTCACTGTGAGCATGGCTTGGTTAAATTATTAAGCCTCTTCACTCATGAGGTTGGCTTGCACATTGAATATCAGCCATTGGCCAATTCTTCTTTTCTAACCATTGTATTTAATATACATGAGTGACCACATGAGTGGACCTGTCTGAATGATCATGGAGGTTCAACATGATCCATTGGCATGTTTACAATGAAAGAACTATGAAGAAATGTATGTTGAACAGGCCCACATAGAGAAGGGGTGATAGATGCCCTATCTATAGACCTTACCAGAGACTTCATTAAATCTCCACAAATAGCAAGTTGCTCAAGTTATTGCTTTAATGAAGCAATTCAATATTTTTTTTTCAGACATCCTAGTCGTAAGGGTGTCTCATCTCACATCGTTGGACGGATAAGTTTTTCACAAGTATTGACTCGCTCTCGCAAAATAAAAAATAAAAAAGTTCAAAGTTATCTTTTTTAATTTAATATAACTTCAATGACTTGTAGAAAGAGCTAGATAATGAGTCAGGTAGCTTGGATAATCCTAATTGCAGTTTCTTAGGCTCAAGAGGGCCAATCATGGACACAAATGATGCTGCTGAAAATTGTCTCCATTGACAGGTACTAATTAGATGACTAAATACCATTTAGTGTTTTTAGTTTTTCTGGTAGAAAGAAAAACTTTCATCAAAGAGGGAATATAAAGCAAACAGTAGTAAAGAAAAAAGGACAAATTTACATCCCATAAAGAAGAAATCTAACTAAATCCGAAAAATCCCCCACCCAAAAACAATCCACATTCATCCTGCATCAAGACTTAGCTTAGCAACCAATGGGCTGCCCCATTAACGTCTTTAGGAATGAAACAAAACTAAATCGACTCAATATGATCTGAAACATAATCAACATCCTGACAAATTGAACTGGTCCACTAATCCTCCACTCCATTGATGGCTTGAACTACTTCTAATGCATCTGAGAAAACCCGTACTTCGGAAAATTTCAAAATCTGAGCCTTCTTTAAAATAAGGAGAATGGCCGTCGCTTCAGCTTCTTTAAAGCGAGGATTCTTTCTAGTTAAACTTCCTTTGAAGTAGATGGTAGGTTAAAAACATTAAATATAATGAGAGGTAAATGACCCATGCAACCATTAAATATTTAGAGTAATAAAATTATTAAAATGTAAAAAAGTTTAACTATACTCAATTTATCCATTGATTATAGCATGATATTTGGCAAAGCACATATTGCTTTTGTTGTTATAACTCTTCTATAGATTGATCTTGAAGCAGATTTATGAGGGCTTGACATGCTGAAATATATACCAAGTCTCTCATTCCAAGTTAAATAGTCCAGTTGTACTGACACTTTTTTTTTTTAACAAATGTATCTCTTTTATGATCATTTCAATCCCCTCACAAACAACTATCCTCTTTAAATCAGCAATACTCCTAGTTTGAAAATAATGTGGAGAGAAGTAACAATTTGGTTTTATCACAGCAAAATATACATGATTTGTAGCCATTAAAATGTTTGGAGCTAAAATCAAGGGTTATGATCATTTGATTGGACTGATATTAAAATCATTACAGAAAAATAAGCTAACCTGATCATCCCCTCTTTTCTTTGAATATCATGCATCTAAGTGGGCCTGGCATTAGTGACAATATACCACATTGATTGGAGTTGCACATGTGAAATCCACCCTTATTAATTCATCACATTAAAGACTATTAGCTTCACAATTGACATAGTGGTGAATTATTTATAAAAAAGAAGTTACATTTATTTGAAAACTCTAATATTTTAATTTTCAACCTCAGAAGATTTAAATAATAAAAATAAAATAATAGGATAAGATAATGAGAACACACACATTGAAAGAGGGAAAATAATTGGATAAGATTTGTGGCCAAATCTACTCCACCTCAGGTTGAATACACAGAAGTGAAATCATGTCTCTTAGATGTAGCCCATCTGATAGTGGCCCAGATCCCCAGTAGGAGCCAAATATCTACAATGAAAGGAAATTTATCTTACTCTCTGGATTTTGCAAGTTATGACTCCCCCTTCTCATCCCTCCCTCTTGGGATGGAAACGGGTAAGGTTTGAGTTGGATCTCTGTTGGATTCGACCCGATATCTTCCAATGTACAGGAGCTGATTCAGAGCCAAATCTCATCATCATCATTATCATCATCATCATCTGGTATTCCTTTATGTATTCATATTATACCATAAATAATAATGTTAGTCTCATGCATATAAATATCATCATCATCATTATTATTAAAGCCTTGTCCTAATTGTGTTGGGGTCGTCTACATGAGTTCTGCTTATCCATTTCGATTTATCTTAAGCCAATGTTGCTATCTCCGAATTCATGTTTGCATTGTGACAAAGTTTTATGCCAGCTATCAACCTACTTAATGTAATCCTCCTTTTTTATTCAGACTTAGGACCTGTAGTAAAACTCGACAAAGATATGTATAAAAATATATATAGTAATATAATACTATACACTTGGGGTCTTTGGCGCTGAACCCAATCATCAATCTGGCCCAAAATGTGAGCCTTGACCCGGACTGCAACTGCACGAACCGCACTCGTTTGTATACGTAAGGAGTCCATTGATGAGAAGGGGCTGGGGAAAGTTTGAACCTAATTCCTACAGTGATGGATATAAGCTCAATGGAAATTTCTGGGGAGTTATACATTTGTGTATTGATAAGGCCATTTACTATTTCTTGAAGCTTAGCGTAATGGAAATTCCTGGGGAGTTATACATTTGTGTATTGATAAGGCCATTCACTATTTTTTGAAGCTCGATCTCTACCTCGGGTGAACCATATAGCCAAGAAAACCATGAACCAGAATAGAAGAGCTTGCTCCACCGGATATTAATCGGGCCGGGTCGGGTCATAGTATGTGAACTGGTACTCGGAGGCCCATTGACATTTCTATCTATCCATCTCTAATAATCCCTGCAGCTAAAACCCTGAAACCCTAAAACCCTAAGCCCTTGCTCTCTCCAACACAGCAACCACCGATCATGGCTTTGTTCCTGCAATCTGCGGGCAGAAAATTCCTTTCTTTCTCTTCTTCTCGAAAGATAGCATCAGTAGCTCAATTAGTCTCTCAATCCCATCATCATCATCATCATCATCCAAAAACAGCTTTCCAGACCAGAAGCTACATATCCGAAATGCGGAAATCAGCTTTCGAAGGAAACATACTCAGAATCCTCCGCACCGAGATTCAATACCAATCAGAATATGCTCCCCCAAAAGAGGTACTCAAATCCAAACACACCCATCTTTCCTTTTCCTTCAAATTTCGAGGAATTCGCGGGAAAACGAAGTCTTTCTGCAGTTTCAGTTTTCTGTTTGGCAAAAATATTTCCCACCCACAAACTTCTTTTCATCGATTTTGTAGGGGCTACAAAGAAAAATGGTTTTCTACGTCTTGGGTTTGAATCTGATTTCCACAAAAATCGTGGAATCTGCCTCTGCCAAGAAAATGGCAATCGTTGAAATTGTTAACATGTAATGTACTCTGACTTGTAGTTGGGCACACCTAGAATCCTAGCTTGACCAATCCTAGAAACCCTGTTGAAGCAAGGGTGGCTTCCCTGATTGTAGCAATTAGTTATCAAGACAATGTGAGTAACTCTGAAATGTCCATCAGTAAGATTTTTGTACTATAATGTATCCACTGTGAGGCCAAGGCCAACTGTGTGAATGGTTCTGATTGTGGTTTGTGAACCCAAATGTAGAAGGTTTGCGTTTTAGACTGCAATTTTGGGTCTACATGTTTCCATATATTTTCTTTTTTTCCCCTCTCAAGCAGCATCATTGAGTTTGTTGTTGGTTGTTTTGAAGCCTGCAATGGAATTTGAATCATTCACGGTGGAAAATAAGTCTGGAGAGCAGTGGATTCGATTGAGGTGTAAGTATGGGGAGAAGGAAGATATTAAAATTGAAGTGACCATGTTTGATGGGGCTGTTCAAGCTCCAAAGGCTGGTGATAGTGATAAAGAGGATGACATGAAGCTGCATATTAGCTTGATTGTAGATGTCTCAAAGGGGGAGAAATGTGATAATGTGTTAGAGTTTATATGCTCGGCATGGCCGGACAGCTTGGAGATTCAGAAAGTTTTCATGCTTAAGCGTGATCGAATGGCCGTGAAGCCTTTCGTGGGACCCAATTTCAAGTAAGGAACTTCTGTGTATATTAATTAATTTTGGTAGTGGATATTAAATGGTTGCTCATTCCAATCTCTATTGCATATATGGCTGGTGTATTGCGATCAAGACCGTTTTTACATTTCAGAAGATTGCTATGGCTGTCAGTCGACCAGAGTCTCATTGATCAGATAAATTTACCATCTGATCAGCATTTCTTTGTCAGTTCAATGTGATCGTTGACCTTTGGCTCTCTTTTCAAGCCATCCATTTGCTTCGCAATGCTCAACAGAAGTGTTTTTTTTTTTTAATCAGATTATTCATTGTCCATAGTGGGTCCTCAGTCAGTGTTGTTCACTATAACAAACAGTGAGTTCTTGTTTATAATATGTAGTCATATATATAGTTTTGTTCACTAATCACTATAACATTCCACCTTTACTGAGTAGGGATAGGAGTGGTCTGACCTTTTGAGTTGTGGCTTTGTTTGCTGATTGCTGGGTAATAACTACCCAGCATATAACAATAGCACATGGTCATTATGAGTAATTTGGTATATAAGGGTGGATTCTAATCTTTTTGGTTGGGGAGTTTTCTTGTTTCCTTATGCGTACACTTTCTGTGATACATACAGTTAACGACTCTTATTGTGTTTAAACTGTATGCTTCTATTATAAGTTCAGTTACTGATAAAAAAAAAAAAGAAGAAAAAGATGGGGCTTGACCACCATTCCTAGTGGGTATGGACGGTAGAGGGCTACCATATTTTCTCCCCTTTAAGACATTGTATTTGTTTAGCATGCTGGTTGCTCATGAAGTTTCATATATCTGATCCATTCGATATAATGATTACAGGGATTTAGATGATGAGCTTCAAGAAGCTCTCTATGGGTTTTTGGAGGCACGTAGGGTAAATGATGATCTTGCTGTTTTCTTACATGACTACATGATGAACAAAGATAGAATAGAACTCATTCGATGGCTGGGAAATGTGAAGTCTTTTATTGAGAATTAGGGAGACATTTTCAGTCAATCTCAATTTAGTTTTCTTTCTCTTCTGTTTCCCATTCAGCTCGGACTGGTTAACCATCAATGTTTCCTTTCTCTTTGGGTGGCCTCTTTGCTATGGTTGGTTGGAATGGGGTTGCATTCAACTTTATTTCAGTGCACACATATTAGTTCATCCTTCAATGCTAGTCCGTATGTGACTCTCTTGTTTGAGTTTATACATGGATTATACTAGGCCTTGGTAAGAGCAATTTTATTGGATGTACGTGTATGATTTTATATCAACAGGAAATTTCTTATTTGTTTGATTGTAACTCATGTTCTGTTAATCCTCATTCTTTTGGGTGTTGTGATAGTTTTCACCCCTAGAGATTAATTTTTCACATTTACTTTAGGGCGAAGATTTAAAAAAATGATGTTATTTACACTTTACAGACTCTCATGTCGCCTATTAACAAAGGGAGCACATAATCGTCCCTGGCTGTTATCTCAGCTGGCTAAGGGCATGGGTTTGGGTATGTGAGCACATGAGTTTGAGTCCTCCATTGTAGCCAAAAAAGGAAAAAGAATACATAATTTAGCATATCCATTGGCTTAATTTTGTAATGGTAGTGTAGCAGTTGTTGTATCTTTGAATCTTTATTTGCCACCATGACCTTTTTTAGCTATTGAGGACGAGTGACTGATTCTAGGGGTCGATGAATCACTGTAGAGAGCAGTGATTCAGAGAAACTACACTAGTCCTTAAAACGGAAGTTAATTTGCAAATTGAATCAAATCAAGACTAATTGGTTAAAGGGAAATTCTATATGCACCCACCCTTTTTGCTGAGCACACCCACATTCTTTCTTCATGTGTAATTTTTTTTCTTCTAAAGGTGGGTGTGCTCAGCAAAAATAGGGGTGCATATAGAATTTCCCTTGGTTAAATAAGTGATTGTCTTCAGTAGGTTGAGCTTCTTTAAGTGGAGAAAGATTAATATAGCTGAATTTTAGCAATTAGAGAGGTGGTAAGGTTGCTCTTGCATACGTTCAGGCTCATTGCTTATCGATGCTGATTTGTCCAGTGCTTAAAAGTGGGTGAAAGAAAGTGTTAATCCTCCTTGGAGACTGTTATCAGTTAATGAACTGCTGTCTATCCTTCCACTGTAGAGGTCACCTTACCTACATTCCAAGGAGTTTGAAATGAGTAAGCAAGGGGAAAAAAGTTATTTTTAGAAGCAAAAAACTGAAAGTCAGCTGGCATATAAAATATATGTATTCATTCAGAAACTACAGTAACAGGCTAACAGCTCACATTTGGATACTTGACTTATGACTGTATATACTGTAACATATTTTGGTGTATGTTAATGTTTCTTGGAAAATATGATAGTGACCTTGAGGAGGATTCCATGGAAGCATGTATAAATTGGAAAAGGGATTGTGGTGCTTTAGCAATAAAAGGTTACATAGAAGGTCCCTTGGAGAAAAAATGGTTTAGGATATACATTTAGAAGTTTTCTTCTTTTATTAATGAGTCTTCATTAAACTAGCAGTCTTCAATATTATTAGTAGGCATTTTAGTCTATTAAGTTATAGCTTGAATTGTTTCCTTTTATTTTGAACTTTTTATTTGAAAATATGCTTATCAAATTTATTGTAGAACTGGGATTTGTTAAGACTTGTGACCTAAGGCTCAGAGCCTGTCAGTATTTAAAGCTTCAGATTACAATGCAATTTGATTGATTCTCTTGAGAGATTCCAAACTCCCTTCATTTTACAATGTTTTTGGCGAAGATTCCAACCTCCTTCTATTTGATTTTAAGTGTTGAATGATTTGCTATTGACTGCTGCATACATTTTCAGGCCTGTTTGTTTTCATAGAATACATAAGAATTGATGGTTAAATAAGCTTCACCCAAGAACTCTTACAGAGGTAAGGGGTGAATGATATAAGACATCAATGTACATACCTTTACATTCCTAGGATTTGAATTACGAGGGTGATGATTGGATATCCATTTTCGATCTTCCCTTGATCCCCTATCCATTAAAGGGGCGGTTGATTGATGGCCACTTTTGTATACTCACCTTTTGATTCTTCATTTTTAACCACTCATAGAAATACAGTTTTACAATTCCTACAAACTTAATTACATGAAACAACCAACCCCTTGGTTTGATGTCAGAATCCTACTATTTTTCCTATTTCTACATTTATATTATTTTTATTTTTTCCATTGTGTTTTTTTTTTCCCTATAATGAAACACTGGGATGGCGAGACCAAAATGGAATTAACAATTATGCTTGAAATCCCCATCCAACAGCCCCAGATTAATCATAATCCTGTTCGCCGTCCGAGCTCAATTCGACATTGTATGGTCAATTCTATTTGGGAAAAAAGACAAGAAAAGAAGAGGATTCATATAAGAAAGTACCAAAGAAGAGGAAATTGTCTACGGCTCGAATTTGTACTGGAGGTAGTTTTCTCTGTTTTCTTCCTCACATATAGACGGCCCAGAGAGTCCAAGGCTGTAGCTTCGCTGGGTTGTGACATCATATAGTGTGCCAGGGCATGCACTCTCTAGTAAAGGGGAGATTAAAACAGAGAAAAAAGAGTCACTGAGAGAGGACCAATGAATGGATCTCCTCACCTTTAAGAGTTTACCAAGGAATTTCATATTAGGTCTTTGAAACTAGAGGGGAACTCATTTAGAGTTTCATTTTTATCGCTGTTCCTTTTGTGGCCGAGTAGTCTCTCTCTCACCAAATAACTCTAACTAAAATAATCTTCATCCTTAGTTGTAGTATAATCCTAATCACTGTATATCTGAATGTGACCTTAATTTTCAAATTCTAAACCCTAAATCCCCAAATCTTAATCCAAACACTAATCCCTAAATCACAGAATATCTACAAGTCTGAAGATGACCAAATTACCATTGGGTACATTTTAAACTTCAATTTATACATAAATCTAGCCTTAGGGTTCATATGTTTGGATAACTTGAGTTACATTTAAGTGACACTTTTTTCTTCTTTGCCGCGAGCTCATGACCAACTATAATGAATTATTTTTATAGCTAAGATAAGTGTAGGCGAACAAATTCCTTATATCCAAATAAAATTCCTTTTAAAATTCAAATTGGGTAAATTGGTGCTCAGCCAAATTACTATTTCAGGGCATCCAAACACCTAGGATTAAAGAAAATATTATCTTAAGTTATTTTGATGATGATGAATTGATAATCACTTAAATTTGAGAGAGGTAGTGAGAAGACCCTTCAATTGGTCAGGAGATCCACGCATGGAAAGAAGTTGGGTCAATTTAAATGGATTTTTTTTTTTAATCTTTTGATATTGTTAATGTGAAAAAAAAAGTTAGCAAAGTCGAGTAAGAGTTTAGCCCCACCTAAACAAAAATCCTGGGTCCGCACCTATAGCGGACCACTTGGTTGAGATCAGCCCATTGCATGATACAAAAGACCGCATCATAAATGAAATCGGGATGAAATATATGTTAAAAGAAGCTTTGTAATAGGAATCGAGATATTACAAAAAAAGATATGGAGAAAGAGAGTAGGACTTTAATACAAAGCCTATGTTAATAGGCTCTCTCTCTCTCTCTCAAAGCTTTTCTCGAATAAACAAAGGAAAAAGCTAAAGCTATATTTATATTTATTTTTATTTTTTTGCTACTGAAGCTTTATGTGGCCATTGAAATCCCTACATTAATTCATGTTGAATGATTGAAATACATTTCAGCACCATCAAATGGTTTTGGGTGTGGTTGAAACTTCATTCCTGCATCAGGGTTTAAGAGCTCCCACCTGGTTGAAACACTCATTGGTTAGTAACAAAACAATAAATCTTTGGGCACAAACCAAAAGGCAATATTTTCGTGAAGATGATTTATCATAAAAAAATAAAATAAAACATTATTCACCTGTACTTGAGGCATACATGATACAGGAACATGATCACTTGAAGCCTTGCAAAGTTGTTGCCTGGACAAAATCTTGGGCCATGGCCGAAAACATTATAAGTTCCAGCTTTTGGCTTTGAATCCTGTCATTCATCCAGTTATTAATGTGATTATTTTCCACCCATAAAAACCTTGGAAAGATTTAGATCCATACAAGTCTGTCAACTGGACGGATTTGGATGGACCCAAATACATGTCCAGGCCCATTGAGATTTCGGGCTCCAAACAAAGATATGGACTGGACTCCGGCTGGATTTAGGGCCATTAACAACCTTAAATATAAATTACTGTATTTTACCAAAAAAAATATTCTAAATTACTGTAACTCCCCTTTAATTGTATTTAACAGAAATATAGTCTTTTTGAAGAAAGAGAATGAATAGAATGAGACCAACAATTTAGCACTTACAGTCCATCTTTCAGGATTGAACGTCAGGGGATCATCATAGTAATCAGGATCGATATGTATGGAGCGGATCCAAACAATAACCTTCCAATTCTTGGGCAACTTGTAGCCTGATTGGTTCACATGGCAACTCAAAGCCTCATTAGCATGACATTAAACATAGGCATAGACACTAGTCATTAGGGGTTCACTAGGGTTGGGCCAAATCTGAGATCAAAGAGAAATTTGGATAGGGCTTGTTGGGTTTGGGTCAGGCTTAGATTTTGAAGCTCATGTGAAATTTGGGGTGGAATCAGGTTTGTACTTGAGCACCCTGTTTTATTGATAAACATGTGTGTGCATAAACATTACAAACATGTACATAAATCTTCTTCTGTTCAGGTTTCATTCCAATCAGATTGGGGTTTGGGTTCACCTGATTTGCAGCCCTACTAGAATTGTATTAAACATGAGAGAGAACATAGAATTATTTAGCAGTACATACCATTGAGAACTACATCATCTTTGACTACTCTTCTGAATATGAAGGGTGACACATTTGCTAAGCGAATTAGTTCATCAGTGACCTAAAGCCAACACAAAATGGAGACCAGAATCCCAGATAAGTAGAGTATAACTCAGATTGCCAAATATTGCATTGCTTTCTAGACTTATTTTCTGCCAGTTGAATATTACCTTTGACATATACTTCATTGCTTTAATATCTTCAATGGTAGGAAGCTCATCTTCAGTTTTTTGCTCCTTGATGGAAGATACCTCCTCCTAATGCAATACATGGGCAAAGGTCAAATACATGATTAAAATGGAAATTTATGTAATTCTCAGTGAGGACTCTTAGACAATCTAAAAAATATGTAGACATTCTAAAAAATATTGTTCTTAAGAAATTATCGCCTCGAAAAAAATAATGCGATATTTTCAGATTTTGGGTTTTTCTAGGGATTTTATTAGGGAAATGTCGTGGTGAAACAAATCATTTATATAATAAAGATTATAAATAGATACAAAATAAGCTTAATTCAGTCGCGTTGTTTTGTTTCAGCTGAAAAAAGCTGAAACTTGGGCTGAAAAATTTATAGGCACGTTTCATTTCATTAGAAAGACATTTTTGAAGGTTTCAGCCGAAACAAAATGAAATTGACAACCATACATTAAATTCTTAAAAAGAATCATACATTAATAATAGCAACCAGAACAATAATTGAAGTATATTAGTTGGTAGTAGTTTCTTTACCTTTAGTTTCTCTAGTACTTCTGGGTACTTGGCTAAGTAGTAGAGGGCCCAAGTCATGACATTTGAGGTGGACTCATATCCACCCAAAATCAAAGACACTATATTTTCCACTACCTCCATTTCACTCATCTTTTCTCCATTTTCATCTGTAGAATCCAACATTATCTGCATGAAATCCTGTTTCAAAGCTCCCTTTTCTTTCCTCTCCTTGACTTCATCTAACAAGATAGTAGTCAATTTCTTCCTACACTGAATATCAGCAAAGATGATAAAGCTCAGTAGAATCTCATCTCATCTCATCTCATGACGATTTCGACTTTGAAGTTAATTAAATTATATTTTACTTACAATGAGGGCGTGATGGAATGCTGTCCCTGGAATGTTGATTGTCATGGACCGAATTCCTGCCATCAGTCCTCTGTATAAGCTTTCCATATTCTCTAAAACGGTTTTTGATTTGAAGCTCACAAGCATATCACAGATGTTGCAAAATGTCACCTGAAAGAACAGAACCGGGTTTTATTAGCAGCATTTCAGTAGACAAACAATCTATTATATTGCGATTAAGAACTGCTGGTAGCTATTAAAGATCAAAATCAAGAAAAGCAGTGTTCAGAAATCTGCCAACATAGTTTTTGGCCTAAGAAACACATGTAGGAAATAAGTAGCAAATGCTTAATTTTACAACTGATTTTTAGAGAGGCTTGCTCCGAACGGTCTGGCCTCTACACTGTACCTGGGAGCATGACAATCATGGAGGCCAAGGGGTGGAGTGTTTGAAAGGTACCCCTGTGAACTACCTTTGTACAAAATTTGGGAACCATCTCATTATGGATAGTAATTTTTGGACTTTTGAGGCCCCAAAGCTGTCAAAATTCTTAGATAAAGGTGGATGAATGCCAAATTGACTTGATAAATCCTTTAATATAGAAAATTGAGTGCCAAATTTGGCTTGAGTTAGGGTTGGAGGGGTCTTGAAAATTTGATTTCTTAACCAATTAACTTTAAAATTTTGGTAAAGTTAATGTTTTTATTAAGTGATAGTTGAGTGACTGATATCGCAATGGATGTTGATAAAATTCATCAACTTTGTTTCTCATTCCATGAGAGTTTATCTTACCTCCCTCCTGAAAATTTTAAGGCCTATTACTTTTGCAAGTGACAATGATCTTTCCCTTCTGTTTACATGCTTTGGCTACACTTAAATTATCTATTTAATTGATGTGTTACAATCTTAACCTGTTGAGGTGTGAAATTGATCGCTGTGCTACATTAAACAATGACTTTTGCAATAAACTAAAATGCCTTACTAGAGATTTTTTTAAGTCACAAGCTAATATAAAAAGCATGAAACAAGAGAAAGAAAAAACATCAAATTCCAAATTAGATTAGTAACAAACTTGTAATACTTACTTTTTTGGTCTCCTCATATGCATTTATCCTTCCCTTAGAGGCCCAATCTTCAAAAGCTGAGATGAAGATTGGTTGAGCACTACTGAGAACAGCTCTAAGGGCCCTTGGGTTGTTAAAGGCTTCCATCAAATGCCTCCTTAACCTCTTATGGCCTAAACCATCAATGACAGCAACAGATGAGCTCCCTATCAACTGGCTGGAAGGCCAACCAGTGCTGACCTTCCCTTCCTCTGTCATACTACTAAGGACTTGCTTGTTTACTAATGGGGAGCATGTAACTATTGTAGGATACCCAAATAAATGTGTCCTGTATATGCCATTGTCTCCAAACCTACAAAGCCAAAAACAGATGTTTTGTTTTCAACATCTATCAGTTCTTTGCCAAATCATGGTAACTTCATTGCCAAATCACGGTAACTTCATTTTAAAGGCCCATTTGTTTACATGGAAATTGAATTCCTAGGAATTCCTAAGAATTCTAAGAAATGTATTCCTATCAAAGCTTCTAAAATTGAAGAAACAAAAGTGAAGGTCCAAAAATGTCCTCAAATAAGCTACCCTTTGTTGGAAAATGTTTACCCAAACGTCACCCCATAATCATGCAAACCCTACAAAGTGAAGGTCATCTCTACATTTTCATCATATAATCTTCAATCCAAACCTTTATAAATCTTCCTTCATTGCAACCCGTTTTACCATGAATTCCTAGGAATTCAATTCCATGCAAATAATCAAGATCAAATTAAGATCTAACCTAATCCTATCTAGAATTACTCCAAATCATAAAACAGCATGCCTACTAATTGTGATCTATTTTGTGAGTCTTGCACAAGGTCCGTACAGGTACAGAGAAGGTCTTCCAAAGAGAGTGGCCCAATTAAGATTAAATAATTGGGATAAAGGTGAATCCACTCGTCCGAGTTTGACTCAGACCAGTGAGTTGATTTAAGAATCTATCCATCATTGAATCAATTTTTAAAAAATCACTAGGCCATCACTGATCATGGCATGGCCCGGTCTGTGGGGCACACATGGAGAAATAAGAAGACAATTATTGGTGGCCCCCACCCCCCATATGATCTTGACAATACTGAGTAAAAAAGTGAGTACTGCCGCATGGATGCAACATACCTGGCTTTCCTCTTGGCAATGAAATCGTCTGGTCTTCTCAGGAACTTGAAACACCACAAGAAGTCCAGAAGCTCGCCGATGATAGGCCACCCCATTGACCCCGGAGGAAGGCTTGATGAGTCCAGCCCTCTGGTGTGCCATAAATCGTGGATCCATCTCCCAAACAACCCCACAAAGCAGATGGCTACAATAGCAATAGAAATGAAGACTGCAACTCCAGAACCCGCCATCTCCATCAAGTCCTAGGATTCCTTCCTGTGAACGAATTTCTTCTGTTGGGGAAGGGCTTTCAAAGGCTTCCTTTTTAAAGCAATGGAGAAGCAGGTGGTGGGGGTTCTCTTTTTTCTGTCTGCATTCAATATATGTCTCGATTCCTTGCACTATTCTTGCACTATTCTTGGATGCATTCGAGTATAGAAAATCCTATTTGGTCTTTGGGAATCATTTGTACCTATTTCCAATAGATTCGTTTTATTGCACCGGCCATTAAAATATTTACTTATGTGGAACCATCGATCATTTTAACCACTACTTTGTGGGTCCAAGAGCTGGACAATTTGTATGGATCATATAAAGTTGAGAGGCACCCCCTCCCCACAACTTGATGTGGAATTAATTCCAATTTGATACAGACTTGGACATCATTCATTATTAGATTTATCACAATATATTTGAAGCTTAAATGAGGAATATACTGCCATATCTAGATCCCATTTGATTATCACATATCTAGGTGGGCCCCACAAGTGGTGGGGGGTGTTTTTCGTAGTCCGGACCACTTGCCGTGCGTCTTACACTACCGGATCCCAAAATATGGAGCACCTCAGCCAAGCCAGTACAAATGAATATCCAATTATTGTTGAAAAACTGTCTAAGTTGACTCTTAAATTTTCCGAGTCATTTTATTGTGATAAAGTACCGAGTGGAAAATAGAGAGAGACTCGGCGGAGTCATCTCATTTTAATGAGTTGTTTGCATTTGGAACTGTTTAATGGGCATATCTAATTTTAAACAATTAAAGCTTGTTTACAAGTAATTATGGATGAGGTTTGGAGTCAATAATTTAAAAAATAATGTTTGGAATGTAATTTGTAACTTATATTTGATCTTTTATATTTGATATTTGGACTAACAAATTATGTAATGTGTAATATATTTTTCTTTTATTTTTCTAATTTTACTCTTTTTCTTGCATATATAAATTTATTAATTTGAATTGATTATCATGAATTCATTTAAGTAAATGTATATTAATATTTTAAAAGTAATGGATTCATTTTTTAATATTTCTAAAATTATTTTGAAAAAAAATGACTCTTCTTAGCCTCCTTATCAACTCTATTTGAGTTGATTTCTTTTTCCACATTAGGCGAATCAAGTCTAAGTCACGAGCTTTCTAACCTTGTAATACCCTCTCCTTTATAATTTTGAAAATCAATCTTGATGTTATTGAATCTCAGATGTGATGGTAAGGTCACATTAGTTTTGCTACTGTTTTGATGAGACATGAATGTTAAATCACCTTTTGCTGCTGCATTTGTAGCCTGTGGTAGGAAAGAAACCTTATCATCATCATTCCTAAACCTCTTTTAGGACCTTATAGCAACTGGGCCTCATTAGATCTCCTTCAGTAGCATTTGGCCCAAATATCCATTTCAATGTCGTTTGGTTCCCTCCTCTGTTATGCTATATTCAAACTCAACTCAAATCCCCCAACAATTGCTTTTGAAGTAGGGCATGTGGGAATTGCTTGCTATCAGTTTAGGACTCCTATTGAAAATCTGATCGTACACCACGGGTGCCCATAGCCTTGAGTTTTGCCTTGTAAGTGTTTTCATTTAAAATATCTTTGCAGAATGGTTAGTACGATAAAGGATGGTGTAAAATACGGCTGTGGGATATCGCACAAAATCTTGCTTACTTGACGATGAAAATTAGGGGTTATTTTTTGAGTCAGGAAAAAGGTGAATATGTTTGATATCATACTAGTAAATATTATGAATATCTTACAAACATAAGATTTTGCACAATATAAAGGGAAAATTGTCGTTTTAGCACCATCTTTTGTTCAATGAAATTTTGTGGGGATTTTTAAAATGTCAAAGACCTATGAAGTAGAAGTTGGGTTAAAGTCTCTCGTATGGCTATGGTCAAAACCCCATATTTTAATGTGTCCTACGTAGGGCCTACTTAATTAATACTAGTATTGATTAGAAAGTACCTGAGGGCATAACTGTTATGTGTGGAGCCTGATTACATCCGGGTCAGACTGTTAATTTAGGCCCGAAACGTGTAAGGATATTTCCATAATAATATTACCCTGCGCCTTTATGTAATCCTAGCATCGCCGCCAGAGATCTGGTATCTTGTATTTTTATCTTTTGCATTTGAGCGGAATCGGTGTGATCCATGGACATACCTCAATCTCTGGAAAGAACCACGTAAATCTATGTATCTTCTTTGTATTGTTTGGTTGCATCTTTCTTCTTACTTTCCTAACAATAACTTCATTCGAATGTCACGAGTCCAGGATGTGTCTTGAATTTGAACAATTACTGGCATGGGCCTGGACATGTAAAGCCTTATGCCTAAAAGAATGTGCTGTTAAACCTGTAGCCAAATGGGTCATCAGTGGGCTTGATACCATACCAGATAGGTCTTTATATTGGAATGACCTGGGCTTAACAGTAGGATTAAAGCCTAGTTACTTCCAACTTGATACCGAACCAGATCATGTATATTGGCATGGTTTAGGACATCACTGGCCCTGACTGGAGCTTGCCTCTAGCTTCAATTATGAATCAACGAACATCCCTTGATAGACCTCTGATATGTATGAAGGTCTGAAACAGGTTTAACCTTTTAAATGTTCCTTAAACTGAGCTAACAAGAGCCAAGTACAGCAATGTGTATAGGTATTAGGTACAGACATGCATGGTTCATATACTAAGCAAAGACTGGTACCATACAAGTGCTAACTAAATATGGGCCTGAATTGAAGATGACAAGATGAGTGGACTTTTACTGCAGGTACATAAAATCCTCTGTAAATAAAATACTATTTTGGAAGAAAAAAAAATTATTTTATATAAAATACTGCTTGCAATAACACACAAAAAAAAAAAAAAAAAAAAAAAAAAAAACCATGTTGCAGCTCACTGGTTTTGATGCATTGATTGCTCTAAGACTGATGGATATTTCTTTCTTTTTGTATAGAGGTTTTGACCTGGAGCTTACCACTAGATATGGTTTTGCCCTCTACCTTCCCAAATTTTATATATTTCCATACACCTACAATATTACACCATTTTAACATTAAAATTCCCATATTATGGGAAAAATGTATTTTTGTGAATGGGTCTGGAATTTTGGTCAACAAATATATATATATATATATATTCTAATTTTGGAAGTCCAAATGCTTGAAATCCTGATAACAGTTGTCACATAACCTATATATGCATATTATGCATTTATAAATAAAATCTATATATGCATATTATGCATTCATAAATAAAATCTAGCAGCATCTTTTTTGAATGTAGTCATAATTATGTTAGATACAATCTATTAAACCAACTCATCATCATTTCCATTACCTTACATTTCACTGAGATCGATATGAAAATTGAGGGAGCTAAGGTTAGCTGTTCATGATATACTAGCATAGCTAGAGCTGGCACAAATGTGGTGGCTTGTTCCATAAGGTTAGCTGTTCTCTCTCGGTCTGGTTTCTCTCGCAGAAAAGAAGAACGCGGGATGGGATCGTGGGGTTTTTGAAAATAAATTTTAGGCAATTTTATCATTTTCCTTGACATGGAGAAGGTCTAGGATAAATTAAAGTTTTTGAAAAGATAGAAGAAAAAATCATACCCAGAAGTAAGCTCCAGATCAAAACCCCTTTCGTAAATATGGGGCCCTTCATTTTCCCATATTGTCAAAGTGGTGCACTGTATATTGTGTTTTCTTATTAGACCGTCCCTTGACTTCTTGTCACATTGAAGAAAAAACGTTCATTAGACCCTCAAATTTTTATTTTTGACCAATTTATCCTTATACTTGTCACATTGAAGGAAAAAAAAATTCATTAGACCCTCAAATTTTTATTTTTGAGCAATTTGTCCTTATAAAGAATCTCAAGTATGTTTTCTCCTTGAGATAAAAATTAAAGATGATTTTTCCCCTTAAACGTTAAGAGCATAAAAAATCAAAGGGTGGAATCATTTTTTCCCAAGTTCACATCCAACCCTTTCAATTAATATCCTACCATAGTCCTTATACATTTAGGTGTGGCCTTGAACTTTATAATTTTAAATAAAAGTTATTTATCCATAAATACTATTCACATGCTCCTTGAGTCCTTTTTTTTTTTTTTTTTTTTTTTTGTCATTAACCCATTTATCTTTAAGAAAACCACTTTCTCCCTTAAGTTAAAAGATTAAACAAGATAATTTCAAATCTTAAAATCTAGTACTTAAATACTATACCAGCAACAACTCCGTACTCAACGAGACTAAACATCACTATATTAGATTGAAAACTTGTTAAATAGCTTAATTTTATATTTTTATAAGTTTTCTATTATTTTCTATATTATTTAAAAAAAATTCAATACCTTTTTAGAACGGATGCGGCCGTGCCTATCTATCCTTGGTGCCACCGACGCAGGCTCATTTAGGTCCTAATATTAACGAAGACCGGCACCAAAATTTAAAACCATAATTTTTATATCCAATGAAAAAGGGAAACCGGTCTACCCTATCGGTCTACACTCATTGTAGGGTCTCATGCTTGCTTCCAAGATCCAAGCCGAGACGTGTCAAACTTTTGTTGTCTACCAAGATTTTCATGTGGCTCTGACATTTATTTCGGGTATATTTGACCTAGCGACTAACGAATGCTGACCAATATAATGCTCAATCATGCAGATATCCTGAGTACAAAGGAGTGGAATGCCGGATCTAGCAGTTGAAATAAAAACTGCTCAAAATAATATTCCTCTAGTTATCATAAAATTTATATTAATCGGAGTTTGACCCACCGTTGGATAGTGAATATTCATTTGGTTTCAGATCAAATGGGTAATCTAATGGTGAGAATAACTCTTATTAGCGTAAATTTTGAAGATACCTTGTATCCTAGAGGGTGTTTATTTTTAACAATTTAGATTTTATTAGTTGGGCCTAGTATGGAGTTCCACTCCTTCCTTTTTTAAGTACTTGAAGATTTCTCTTGGTTAAGGCTAGAGTGGCCTTCAATTCAACATCGGCATGCCATGCATGTAATTGTCTTGCCATCATAGGATCTGCCTCGGCCCTAGATCAATATGCTACAACGTCAAATGTGCAAATCATCACACGTCAAAAGGGATTATCATATGCCTGGATTTGGTTGCATTGGCGGCATTACAAGGGTAAATATTTTTTAGTCTCCTTAGGAACTATTATTTTATAAGAATTTCTGATTAGAATTTAAGATGCTACATATTCATAGATATGCTTGATGTGTTTTGCTTTTTTCCGACATTTATAAATGCCACGTTTCTTTATTAGAATTTTAAAACATAACCACTTGAAAAGTTTGTAACGACATTTGAAATTCATAAAATTATTCCGGCCTCCTTGGCATTTGCAGATCTTTCACTTTTTAGGACTACTTTCGGAGAATCTATGGCGTTTTTAGCGTTGTACTATTTGAAACTCTAATAAAGAAATAAGCCCTTGATTCCATTTCCTATTCTAAGCACATTTCGCTTTCATTCCTATAGGTCATGAACTCCTACATTGAGGTGGTGGATCGTATGTACAAGAGAGATCGAAGTAATGCTATGCCTATAGCTTAGATTGTGCAGAAAAGCTTCTGTTCGACTATAATATACATATATATATATATATATATATATATATGTTTTACATTGTTTTAACTCATCTAGACACTTAGCGTTGATGCATTCTTGCCTATGCTAGTGAAGATAAGATCTCTACATTGAAATCACAATCAAGACAGTCCAATGTCATCTCTAAAAATATTTAGATATTTAAACCCCTCAATCTCTTTTTTTCTTAGCACAACAAGTTATCTATTATGGAGGATGCAAATCTCTTTGATTACCTTTACAAGGACTATCTTTCATGCATAATAAAAGATGAATCAAGGAGAAACATCGAAAATCTAAAATAAGTGCAATAAGAGAAGAACAATCAGTTTCTCATTAATGACTGGGACTATATACGAACAAGAAAGATGTCTCTAGACGTTGATTTTGACAAACCCACACATGTTTGCCTTTGGGAAGCCCTAGAAAATATGATTATTTAATCAACAAAAGAAAATGAAGTGTTGTTACATGGAAAACTTGTTATAGATGGTGACTATCAACAAAGTAGAATAAAACTTTGTCAAGACGAAAATCGTGATCCAAAGACTATTTTTCATAATAAACTTTTTAAAAGCACCATGTGATTTCAGGGGTGTATTAGAGAATAGTTTAGACAGAGTTGAAAAAAAAAAAAAAAAAAAAGAAGTTTCATAGATGCAATGAGAAGCGTTCACAGAAGATTTTAATGGAGATGCAGCATGGTGATTTCTTCAACCCTGGAAATACTTGTTTTCTTGAAGGGAGCCACTTCAAAAGCCTCGAAAGTAGTTTTTTTTTTTTTTTTTTTTAAACCATATTATGGCTATCAACTCTGGTGTGGATGAGATGTTCCCAATCATGCTTAGATTAGAGATACTTAATGAACATACTTCATTATTGTTTGCTCTGTTGCCGAAACCATTTCTCATAGACAAAATCCATCTTTATCATTTCACTTGTTTTTTTTTTTTAAAGGCAACGTAGAAAATATATTAATAAAGGAAAGAGAGTTACAAAGAGGCCCGACCAAAGGGCACTATGGTATAAAAGCATTATACCACAAAATAAGTTACATAGTGAAAGTTAAGAAGTTAGAAGACCTATCAACCTCTTGCTTAGCTAAAGAGTTTGCAAAGCCATTTGCTGTCCTCCCAACATGAATAAAGCTCACTTGACTTGAAGACAATAGAGCTCTAATCTCATTCAAATAGAACTGAAATTTCCAAGGAAACATAGTCGAAGAAGACACCCAAGATATAGCATTAAGAGAATCACTTTCAACCACAAATCTAGAACGAAAAGAGATTGAAGCGAAAATACGGATAGCTTCTAAAATAGCAACAACCTCGGCTCAGCCTCATTAAACTCCATACAACCTACATACTTTGAAAATAAAGCCAACACAATGCCTTCACTATTGCGAAGCACCCCACCAATACCTGCCGGCCCAGGTTTTTTCCTAGTTGCCCCATCCACATTGAACTTAAGCACACCTTCCTAAGGAGGAGCCCAGGAAAACACATTTCTCAATTTCTTAACTTCACAAAATAGAGAGGCTTCCCAATTGTGCAACACGCCATCAACTCTTACACTATCAAACTCACACTTGAAAGTGACCCATTTGGCAATTCGAACCACCACCAATAACGTCAAGTCTTCCACTTACGATGAGGACCTTTTGAACACTCTGTCATTTCTCTCTTTCCACACAAACCACAATATAATAAAAGGTACAAGTCTCCAAAGAATTAACCTACACCCGTAAAAACTAGAGCACTTGCAAGCTTCAATCATCCTTGCCGAAGTCCCTGGGCTACACCAAAGAACACCGCACCGTAGGAGGAGACTACACCATAAGGTATGAGAAAACTCGCAATGGATAAACAAATGGTTTAGTGTCTTCATCTTTAAACTTAACTTAGTTGAACAAATGCCTCTAGAAAGCTGAATGGACTAATTCCGTGAGTCTCTCATGAATCTTTTCAATATCATAACCCACTCTGGAGCTTTTAGCCTGCAAAAGTGAAACAACAAAACTTCATTAGGCTAAAGTAAACCTAATCCTAACCTAATCTGAACTCATCATTATTATAGCAACTTTCTTAAGCTAAAATAATTTCTATAACAGCCTTCTAAATCAAAACACTAAAAATGATGAAGTGAATTGGTAGCTACCTGAGAGTGGAGTATATGATGACACCTATCAGCCACAAAATACAGATTGGTACTAAAAACCTCGGTTCCTTCTTCTTCAAGAACACTAATAACAGCTGAAAGCATAACATCCTTGTTCAAACTACTGATCAAAACCACATTCAGAGTAGAACCTGACTCGCTTACTTCGACCATGGTCTGCGTTGAGTCTATCATCATTGCACCACTCATATCCCTATCGATAATCTCACTGGCCCTATGATCCGTTGTTAAATATTTCTTCCTACTTCTCAGTTCGTTTATTCTCTCCTCCATTCTCTTGATGTAATCAGTTGCTTGTTCTAACACATGAGGCTGTGATACTCCCACCTGCTGAAAGCAAGAAATAGAGAGCTTATTCTTCCATCACAACAAATCATGCTAGCAACACAAAGTAAGAAACATAAACTAGGGTTGGGATATTGAAAATGCGATTCAGAGTCATAAATTTTAGAGCAAACCATCGAAGTAATGATGTGGCGTTTACCCTAATTTCTTTCCTACTGTTGCCAATTATATATTTTTGGGACCTATTCTTTATTTAAGAGGATGGCTCCGATAGCATGCATGAATAATAATTTGTGCTAACTGACAAGAGCAAGAGAAAATCAGCAATCGATAAATGACCCAAATCCATCTAAAAGTAACAAATGCCCTAATCTTTTTTTTTTTGTCATCTTAGATGAGCAAGAATATGTCTCTAGCATAGACATACCCTTGAGTGGTATTGGGGTGGAATGAGAGAGGCAAGCTCATTACACAGGTTCCTCATATGTATTCTTCTGTTTCTCTCCACAGTATTTTTCTCTAGCTTTGGGGTTGGAGGATGGCTTCTCTTCATCTTTTCCTCTTTTGGGACAAGGCAGAAGAAGAAAGAATCTCTATTTTGTGAAAGAACAAACTAGAAGACAGAGAAGAGAGGGGAAGTGTTTTCGAGTCAAAGATGACAAATATTTATAGCTCTCTTCTTAGTTCCTTTGTGTGGTGGTGGGTCCTATTTTTCACCCCCACCACTGCAAAAAGTTATTGGGAGATGTCATTTCCGTTGATCAGTTGCACATGCAATGGGAGCTGATATTACATTATATGTCTAGATCAACACCCCCATTCCTTTCGTAGATTGTCGTGTGAAGGATACATTGCAACCTAGTCTTCCGTTCACGCGGGAATTGTCATTGAATGCTCAGTTGATGTATCATCTGACCAACCCACTGGTATCCACGAGAATGAACACCGACCCTCGGGTAGGTAAGGCTCAGCCCATCAATATCGTACCCATCCTTGTCCTGCCCATTGTTACACCCCAATTCGAATTAATCAAGATTAACTTTAATTAATTAAAATTAATACAGATTAAATATGATTAATCAAATTAAATGTGATTAGTAATCAAAATGGGTTAGATTGTTCACAAGAGAATACATTAAGGACTTGTTTGGTATCTCTACTCTTTTTTTTTTTATAGATCCATCTAAAATAGAGCCATTAAAAAAATATCCATAAAAAAATAGGCTAGAATAAAAAAAAGCGTTTGGTAACGCACGAATCTATTTTAAATACATCGCCTCTATATTTTAAGACCCAAAAGCTCTATTTCTCATCTGCCCACTTTTGGAGCATTTAGATTTTAGAGGATTTGCCTCTAAATGTCTAAAGTGGACAAAGTCTATAATCTTGCGCCAAATGCTCTAATTGTTCAAACTTCTGTCTGATTTAGACATTTAGAGAAATAGAGGCATGAAATAGAGATGCCAAATATGGGCTAGGTGTAATGGATTAAGTTTGGAAGAGATTAACTCAATAGAATTGAGTTTAGACCCAAATTAGTAGAATTGAGGACCTTTTTGTAAATACGAATTTATGCGTATTTCGTCGAATACGATGAAACTTGATACCATCACGTGTGTTTTCATGAGTACAATAATTTTCATAATACATACGTTTTCATTTGACCTCGAATGAGTCAAATGGGCTTTCATTTGACTTAAACTGAAAATATACTTAATAAGTGGGGTTTAAATGCAAAAGACCTGTTGTATAAGATTCTAGAGAGAGATAGAACCCATTTCATTCGGTGGGTATTTTTTCAGTTACAACAATAGCAAGGATTTCAACCTAGGTTCTTCTTCAGTTTTCATTTTTCTTCATCAATTAGTGAGATCAAAAGTTCTATGAGTGAGATTAAAGAAGAAATTTCATCTTCTTCATCTTATTGCTTGGTTTTTCCTTGGAGTTAGAATCAAGAAAGCTTGTGCTTTCTCTTTGTAGAACAAGTAAGTTTATCATACCCTTTTGAGTGATTTCCAGATGTTTGAGTGTTGAGGTTGTTGTTTATTCAACAGCTTATGTAGAAACATCTACTTTTGAATGTTTTGTGAAAGTAGGGTTTGAATTAAGGGGGTTTTGAGCTCAAACTCAGCTAACAACAAGGAGTTATTGTGTTTATCTCAACTATAAGGTAAGTATAACAATTCTTTGTGATTGTGATTGTGATGCTAATTTATATAGGTTTTGTGACATTTTGGTTATTATATATATTATTTATTATTATTATATAATTGATTGTATTTTAATTAAATATGCGATTAGTCTATGTGGGGATTTGCACGGCAACTATTTATATGGGATTTCTAGATGAAAGATCAGGCCCAAAATCAATTGGTGATGAAAAACGGCACAATAATGATTTTATGGTGATCAGGGCGAGGGCGAGGGCTCTACTATAATTATAACTGTTCAGAAATGAAAACTGTTCAGAAATGAAGGTGAACATTGACCTCAACACTATTCCAATTCTAACCCGGATGATTAAAGATTGATGCATGTATCTCTCGCTCCCCACGTGGGGGTGTTTTCTTTCGGATGTGAAAAGGGGAAGACTTTGACTAATGCTCAATAGGAGTACATCCAAAAACAGCTTCAAACCTGTTATCTAGAAGGATTTCTGATCGACTTTTACCAATGGAAACCAAATTGGACTTGAAAGTAGACGGTGCGGGGCGATAGGGACCAAATGGATCTCGGGCCGGATGCATCGTACATGCAGGGTGTGTCGTTGTCAGTTTTCTAATATGGATGCCTTGGTCGAAGGTGGTGGTCACTGGTAGGACTCAGCACCTGTTGTTTTCAGCCGAGATTGCGGGGAGTCCGGATGCTGCCAGGGCATGTACTTATTGCATCTTGACTTTGCCGGAGGGAGAAGAAGAAATGCAGCAAGTCAACCCTGGAACCTCCTTCCTAGGAAAAGTGATTTTTTATTTATTTATATCTTAAATCTGCATGTTTTAAGAAATTAGTAGAAAATGCTTGAAAATCTCCAACATACAGATCATATTTTCTGCACTGTTGTAGGGCTCAAATTAATGATTCGGACTGTTTAATATTCTTATATTAATGACAAAAATCAAGACATTCATATTCATATATTAAATATATAGCTTGAGAAATTTGCAAAAAACAACAAAACTTTCCAATACATCAAGTTAAAACCACTAGACGTACTCATTTACTCGTCTGAAGTTATGAAAATGATGGTTTTGACGGACACTATAATGTATTTCCCATGTAACATTCTCATATAAAAAAGTTTCATATCAATCCATTATCATATCCCCTGCGTAGACAGGTAAACAACCCTTTTTCATGTTTGATGAATAAATCTATTGAGAAAAAAATTGTAATATAATAAACAAACACACTTGCCAAACATATGGGCCACTCGATTTCAAAAGGACTCTTGCTCCTACTTTTGGCAAGACAATTCACCAAGTCATTTGTTATGGTACTAAATAGTTATAAGACTTGATTTGATGCGTTCTGTTAGTCTAGGGGCTTTTGGCGTATTAATTAGGTCCATAACATTTGGTATCAGTGCTGACTTCCACTATGGAGAGGGCTACTTAGAGTAGAGTGTGAGTTATCTCGAAGGAAAAACAGTCCTAAATAGTTATAAGACTTGATTTAATGCCTGCCATCAATCCTAGAGCTTTTGGAATATTGGTAAGATCCGTAACACCATTCAGCTTTAACTAACCTCAAACCAATAAAAAAGACTATTCAACTCCCGTAAGGGCAACATCATTCTCCTCTCTTCCGTTGGCTGTGGGGGGTCTTTGTTTGGATATTTGGTGCTGCTAGCTACCCCTTGTGAGTCAGGTCCACGTTGCCTATTATTTACTCCAGTTCTAAGATTCATATTGAACCTTCACTCCTAACTTAAATCAGTGGAAATTGGTTTCTCAAGAAGTATCCAATAGAAATCAAGCAAAAGGACATTGAAGTACTTTAAAAAGAACAAAGAAAATATAAGATCAATGACTTGGACTACTTAATTTTCACTAAAACCATTAGAGACCCCATTCCTGAGAGACAATATTTGCTTCCGCGGTAAGAAATTCCATCCCTCGAGTTATAACACCCGCTCCCGTCAGGGTTTCCAACTAACTGGCCAACCCCTTGTTCTCCACTGCACTACTTGGACTACTACTTGTTTATCATTGAAAGTGTGCTTTCATACTTGCAGAAAAATGGGCCACTTTGCACAGCAGAATATTAGCAGGCTAAATATCTGACTGACCAGGACTTTACGTATGTTTATGGCCTGGGCTTCAGAAGTCTAATTACTTGAACTGGGGCTATTTCGTACTTGATACCTATCCGGATCACTTCATGTAGAGACATGATGTAGTGGATATCTGGGACTGACCGTGGCTTCTCTCTATTTTCAGTTCTATATCAATGGACATCCTAAATAAACCTTATATGTATTCTGGCATGAATTCATTTTGGATTATGGCAAAACTTTATGCAGGCATGTAATGCAACCCTCTTTTATTCAGGCTTTGGACCGACACTAAAAACTAGAAAAAGTGCAACCTGTCTAGGGATTTAACTCGTTATAGATTGGGATGGAAAAAAAATTCATGCAACTAACTCCAACGTAGTTGGGACAAGCCTTTGACGATGATGTATCCTGCCCTGAAACAGATTTAGCCTTCTAAGTTCTCCTTTGATCGAGCTAACAAGAATCCAGTATGGGGATGTGGATGGATATACATAGATATGGGCCTAAGCGTGCAAACAATTAGATCTACAGCTACCAAAGACCCGCTCATGTCTGGGAAAGACGAGAGATAATGGGCACACCCAGTTCTAACCGTTGTTTTCGAATTGGTTGAGTCAACTCAGACTCAGTAGGTGTCTAGCTCGTTTCAAATTTCACTAGAAATGACAATAATAATAAAAAAAAAAAAAAACCAAAAATTGTTTGACATCTATTCCGATTGGAATGAAATTTGGTACAATAGTTTTTTTTTTTTTTTTTTTTTTTCTCCTAAATGGTAAATTTTGTATTATGGAGAAAAAGGATACATGCCCAAAAGCCCCCAAAAGGCCAAAAAGGCTAACACCAAAAAACCTTCCGGAACTAAACAAAACAGAGGACTGAAAATGTACAAGTACTTTCTTCAAAAAATCAGGGATTTGTTGCTCCCAGACCCAGAGTAATCAAAATAGGATGAAGGGGCAGACTGGTGTGCTGCTTTTATAAATTGAAGCATACCTTAAGTTCCATATGATGGGGATTATTTGAAAGAAGATGCTTCCATACCTTTTCTTCCAATGTCATCTCTGTCAATTGATAGAACTTTCCAAATTTCAGGAGCTGAGAAGATTGAGGGGGTGAGCAGATCCATTGATTGTGAGAAGTTTGAGTCCAAAGAGAAATGGCAAAAGGGTAGTGAAGGAGAAGGAGGATATCAGATTCAATAATGGAGAAGCAATTTGGGCATCTGGAAGCAAGGTTAATTGCTTTAAACTGAGCCCATGCTTGAGTGGAAGTTCTTCTCCAAATTAGGCGCCAGATCATACTAGCCAGCTTGGGGTGAACAAATATGTGGCCATCTTCAAATTTTTCCATATCTTCATCATTACATCATACCATGCATCAACAACCCTCTTTGGAGGAATGTCTTTTGTGGTTTTCTAGAACATCTTAAAAATTTTATTACTATTATTGTAGTTGTTTATGTTTTTTTTTTTTTTCTTTTCTTTTTGTTATTATTATCCTTCTTATAGTGTGTGTTTTTATTTTTTGGCCTTTCTTGGGCTACACAGGAGGTGAATGCTTTTTTAAGGCATGTTTGTTTCATATAATTGAATTCTTTATCAAATCTAATTAAAAATGAGTAATATTAAAAAATGACCCACAAATGACCTTGCTTTGATGAAAATGGAACAAGGAAAGGTGGAAAATGTATATTCATCCATCACCCTCCTAGTCATTCAAATTTTGAGAAAGCAAATGCTTCATCTACATTCCTACCTAGCATCTTTCACCCCATACCTCTTTAATAATTTGTCACCTGAGATCAGTTGATCTGATTTCATATGTATTTAATTCATTACAAATATGCTCTTACATTCCCTCAATTCTCCTTCTCAACTGTTGTTCCTGTCTCTGCCTAAATCTCAAAAGGCTTAAGTTTTAATTCCAGCCTATTTGCCACTCTACTTGAGATCCTACCTTCAAAACTTCACACTCTCCAACCGCCCAACTAAGGGCAGACCCAAGTTCAAGGGTCTGGGTTGAAGCTCTCACCCAGACGTAAAAAAGACTTCAAAATTCTTAAGAACCCCGCCGCAAATTCTGAAAATTAACCTATTTGTTTTACGTTTGCCCCTTCCCCCACTATTTCTTTTATATAGAGACCCCCACTGAGAATTTCCTGGGTCCACCCCTGGCCCAACACTGTTGTCCCTGACAAGCTGGTTTGGGAAGGCTCCTTTGATGGTAACCTGTCTCTGAAAACTGATTGGAATTGCATTCGTTCACGGGATGCTGAGGCTCCTGGGATTCAGTCATCTGGTTCCCATCAAATTTTGCCGAGAATGAAACTGATTTGCATCTTCTTTGTGACTGCTCTTTTGCCAAGCAGTTATGGGTTTGGGTGCTCAACAATGCAGGCTGCCAGGTGTTTAGAAATCTGAGCTACCAAACTGAGTAGAACTTGACAGCATCATTCATTAGTCATAAATTGATGAGTAGAATCTGCTCTGCAATTAATGTGTGATGTTGTCAAATTCTACTCAGTTTGGTAACTCAGATTTCTTAACACCAGGTTTCTCTTTAATTTTCCCCTCGTTCAATTTGGATGCTTAGCATCTTGCAGGGCTTGTTGTAGAGTTTTGTGTTCCTGTTTTTTGCTTTCCTTTTGGGCTGTAGGTTGTATTTTTCGGTCACCCTTTTGTTTTTCCGGGCTTCTTGTACATTTACCTTTTGTACATTTTTTTGTGCCCACCTTTTGGGTTGTAGGTTCTTGCTGCATTTTGAGAGCTTTTAGGCCATGTATTATTCTTTTCATTTGGTAGCCCATGCATTATTCTTTTCTTTTGATACATACTTTGTTAAGAATTAGGAAGGCAAACATGCTGTCGCGATCCCAGACCGGGCCATCGGGCCTAATCCGGGATCGGGACGGTAATTGTGATTGTGTATGATAGATGATGAATTAATTTAAACCCAAAACGTATACGAGTCTATCAAAGGATGCTACTCGTACACGTGATTTCCCACAGGTGTCCGCGGTGAGGATATCACATCATATGAATATTTCTTTTATGTGCGGAAGCGTGTAGCAAATCTATTTCATACATTCATGTCCAAGATAACAAGATTAACACATATTTAATATCAGTATCAAAATGAGCAATGATCATTAATGCTATAACCCCAAAAGAAAGTTAAGGTTTACAATAATATCGTTTAATTACATTGTCCCTAAAAATAGAGGCCAACAAAGGCCAATATTAATAAAATAACAAGTTCCCAAAAGAATGGGTAGACCCAACCCAAAATGTTACGTCACTCGGGCAACCGAATGTCTAGACGATATCATCGGCGTGCCACTCGACTAGACGATGCGGTTCTCCGACCGCCTCCTCATGCTCCTCCTCGGGGAAACCGATAACGGGACCTGAGTACCAAAGTAAATGGTCAAATACGACGGTTTAACAGGTAGGTGAAAAGACATATCAATAAAGAAATTACCTTGGAAAACATTTAAACTTGTCAAAACAATAGTTTCATAAAACGAGAGAATCATTTATTCAAATACATATGCAATATAAAACATCTAAGGTATCCAAGGAAACGGGAAACAAACAAGATGGCAACCACACATAGCTAAGTCCTTTATCACCGAAGTGACATGAGCATATCGGGATGTTGTCTTAGTCACCGAAGTGAGGAGATGCAACATAAGTAACATATACATAATATAATATAATACGGGACATGACCACGGTAGCGAACCGGGTATCGGGACAAGACCATGGTAATAACCGGGTAGCGGGATCCAAACTGCAGCTGGCGGGACGGGAAGGGGTCTTCAAGTAGGTGGATCAGACCGGCAAGGAAAGCCAAGCTTAGTGGTGCCGACTCATAGGTCAAATGACAAATCGAAACATGTATAAAACATATCAAGTGCATGTATGTAAACGAGCGGGACGGGGTGCTCAAAGGCACAAATATCATTTTATTCGGGCATGTATAAACGGGTTAGCAAAATGTTAAAATATACTTTCAATACTTTCGGGAATGATAAATCATAATTCAAGAAATTCGGGATAAGTGTCGAGATTCAAAATAAATCATAATTCGAGAAATTCGGGACAAGTGTCGAGATTCAAGATAAATCAGGTGAGTAAGGACCCCGTATGTCCATTGTAATAATGACTTGGTACTCCTTGAGTTTGGAGACATTCCGGGCTCTTTATACACCTTAGGGATTTTAAAACTTTTAAATGAACTTCAAAACAAACGGAACCTCAAAAGATATTCTAAGTATAATGTTAACCCTGAAGCATCGTATAACCTATTCAGTCACTAAAGGGGATAGGATTCGCGACACCCAAACGTACAAACCTCGTGCATGGTTATAAAAGGGGTATCCTGTTGTCCCGTACCGTTCAAGATTGAATTATGTTAAGTCCCGATACAACCGGATTAACCTCAAAGAATGTCGGGTCAAAGAATCTCATGATAAGTCAAGTGAGTCAAATAAAAAGGGTAACCAAGTTCCACCTAAGTCCATTTAAGAAAAGAGTAAAAATCACATCCCAGGAGGGATTCGTAGTTGGCCCGGTCAACCCGGCCCTTGGCCGGTCGACCGCGCACACTGCGGTCCCCGTCGACCTGAGGAGGTCAGGTTGACCCCTCTCATGAATGCCCGGTCGACCGAGCCATTGGCCAGTCGACCGACAGTTGTAAATAAAAAGGAGTGAATAGTATTTTGGTCAGGTTCCAGAGAACCTGACCCCCGTGTGGCCGGTCGACCGTGTGAACTGCGTAACAGAACCCAGGTTCTGTTTTCAGCAGTGCAATGGGTCATTCATCAGAGGCCCTGACCCCGTGTGGCCGGTCGACCGAGCTCCCTGGCCGGTCGACCTCGTGAACTGCGTAACAGAACCAAGGGTTCTGTTTTCTGCAGCACAATGGGTCATTCATTTTTCCTTCCCTTTTCTTCATTCTTTTTAAACCTGATTAGCAATCTAAATCATGAATAAAACTAGCTAACAAGATTCACTAATGTGCATTTATTTCAAATCTAAATAAGTCATTAATATCATAAAATATATGGTGAAATCATAAATGCATTTTATAAAACTCTTTCAAAGCTAAGCATATCAAATCATCCACTTGCCTTGGGTCTCAAATCAAAGGAAAACAAGCTCCTAACCACACTTGCAAGCGAAGATCACAATCTCTATAAAAACCCCAAAAACAAACCCTAAAATGGGTCAAACCAAGCAATAAGAAGAGAGAGCTCCTAATAATAAAAATGAAGCTTCTTAAGGACTATAAGAACACAAATCTAGACGATTAGGGGGAGAGCTTTCCAATATGTGCTCTAAATGAGTAAGGCAAGCTATATGAGGATCTTGGAGAGAAGAGATTTCTTCAAAAATGGTACCAATGGAAAGCCCTTGAAGTGATGAAGAAGATGATGAAGTCCTTTTTTATGGTGGTGCAAGCTTGGTAGTGTCTTGATGATGGAAAAGCCAAGAAGAAGAAGAAAAGAGGCAAGAAACCCTGGACACTAGAAAGTTGCTGGAAAAGGGAAAAAGGGAGGGAATGAGCTCTCTTTTATAAGCAATACAAGTGGGCTCCACTAACTAGCAATCTTGTTGGGCTGAAATAGTAGTTTTCGAGACCTCTGATGAAAACAACGAAGAAAGAAGAAATGATCGTCGAAATTTCTACTTTCCAAAAAGTATATGTTTCGCGGGTTTCGAAAATATTAAATATTGGGTGCAGATTTAGTGTAAAAAGACTGTTTTGCCCAAGAAGCTAGAAAAGTTGAGTTTCGGGATTCGGGATGGGAACGGGATCAACATGAAAGTTGAAGGGATTAACAAAATAAGTAAATCGGGATAAAACACCAAATCAAAAGAATCTCGAGTAATCCCTCAAGTACACGTAAGTCATAAAAAGGAACCCCCAAAGGGCCCCACTAATTCCAAAAGCACTCAAAATTTCCAAAGCTATGACAAAGCTATTTTAAACCAACTAAACCAAAATCCACTAAATAAGTTCAAGACTAACACGTGACTTAATTAGTACTAATCGAGGTCACTCGGGTTGGAGTCTTACACGTGCGACCGATCAATTAAACGGATCAATTAAACAATCACCATAAGCAATCCACAAGAAACAAATTTACGTGGTTCAGCAAACTCGCCTACGTCCACGGGGCTATGAGCGTTCCGCTCAATTTTAGTATAAAGGAATTAGACAACTCGTTAGAAGGATTTCAAATCCTTTAACACTAAGCCTACTCTCTCCTCACATATCTCAATTTCGCTCTCACAGCCTCTCTCCTTAGAAAAACTCCAATAGCATGGGAGAGAGAGCTCCCACCTCTCTCACATAGTCTATGGCAAGACTCTGTGAAAATAAATACTTTATCTTCTAGTGAAAAGAAATATTCTCTAAAGTCTACAACAAGTGGTATCAGAGCCTAACACACGTTACCTTTTAGTGAAAAGAAAAAAAAAATCATTACAAATTGGCCCTTAAAATGCAATTACATGAATCTATGGCAGGATTGCACCTTTGAATCAAGCAATCAACACGGGGTGGGTACTACAGAGTACCATGCTTATCAGCAAATACCGAATGTAGGAATTACACCAAATAATTCAATCCCCATCTCCTCTTCCTTTTTGTGTCATCTTTCTTTATGTATATGCAAGCTGTCTGTGATAGGTACTAGCTAGGTAGTCTCCTCCACGACATGATGACATTCACCCAGCTTTAGTGGGGTCTCTTGTGTGTATAGGTACGAGACAGGTAGAGTTATTTGACACTTTACTATATTAGTAAAAGTTAATAAAGTCTTTATTTTTTAGATAAGGCGTCATATCAATAGTGTTTTAATTTAAAATTTCTTCAATCTTTTTTCAAAAAACTAAAAAAACAACTTTATTTCTTCACTAAAAAAGAAAAAAACTCCAGTTTTCTATACAAAAAATTAAAAAGAATTCCATACCAAACAACTAAAATTAAAATACCACCATAACCCTGTTATATTTTATTCTCTCTTCATTTGATGCTTTATTACACTTTATTTTATATATAAAATTACCAAATGGAAGGATTCGGCCACCTTGGTTGGTATTAAAAAAAAAAAATCACCAAATAAAATGCCAAATAAGTCCACCAACTTTGACAATTGCGAACCAGCCACAATAATTAAAGCACAAACGTCCATTGGAGACTCTCATATGCAGGGTGTAAGGTGTTACACATTTCCAGGCAGACTCAAATTTTGGTTGATAGCTAGCCAAATGTTTGTATCTCCCCTCTCTCTCTCTCTCTCTCTCTCTCTCTCTCTCTCTCTAATTTTGTTTTTCTTTGGGCAAATTATTTGCATCATGATCTTGGTGGGGCCAAACACCTCCCAATCTTGAGTTCAAACTGGCAATCTCCTCAAACACTAATATTCCGCGTCATTGCTTAATGGTTTCAGATTTAACAAGGTTGAACCGACAAGATCAAGTAGATATCTCACTGAAATTTGCCGAGTGAAATGATTAATGTCCCCATCTTATATTCACGTTTGCCAAGTATTATTCCAATATAGTTGCATTCATCGTTAAATTGATTATTAATACAGAATAAGGGAATATCAACAACCTCTTAAAAGTCGGTGAGTTACACTGATAGTACAAGGACTTTTTCCTGAGCAGCCGAGGGAGGAATTTTTCAATTCAAGCTATGAAAAGTAGTATTTGAAAATCTCCCTATTTAGAAAAGCACAAAGCATGCATCTTCCTTGAATTTTAACGAACATGGAACAATGGATGCATAATATATTTTACTTTGGAAACACACTTTCCAGAAAAAGTGACGTCCTTACATCTTTTGTTCTCTTATATGTCTAGGCGTGTTTCTTCACTAATTTCATCTTTCCAAGTTCAAACTACGGCATTCCACCCAAATGTTTACACCAGTTCAGAACCAATGAGCTCTCCTGCAAGTGGGGGCAATATCTAAATGCTCGAATCCTTGGATTTGGCACTCACATCATGACCACCACCACCACCACCAAAGCTTTGCTTCAAGTTTCAACTATGTTAGTGTCGTATACATTAATTTTGTAGCGCCATGTTAGTCTATCCTGCGTACACCAAATCATAGAATCAAATTGTATTTCTTTGGATCAATGCTTGCTACTTGCATCCATATAATGAATTCAAAATTAATCAAGTTGAGGGACCGACTGATGATGTTAAACATCTAATTAAGGGCCTTAATATTTAATGGATTTAATGGTTCTCACATTCAAGGTTTTCAACTCTTAAGTGTCATGGCCGGTTGGTAGCCTTTCTCATTGAGCTCTTGATTTGTCAATCTTCCGTACTAGTAAGAATTTTGTGCATTCCCATTAAGCGTGCAAAATCTGCTTGAATTCTTTTATGTCAAATCAAGGGAAGAATAAAAACAGTTCTTATTTTTCCTTTATAAATTTAGGGTAGGATGTCCTCAACTAAGAATCATCCTTTGATCTCCAAAAAGGCTTGTCTTTTTATAACATTCGTTATGTACATGTACGATTGCTTGCCTTTATAATTGCAACATTTCTAAGAGTGAATCCTCTATTGCCTTCTTGATAGAATGTTGTTTAAATAGTTACATGCGGCATGTGTGAGGGGTGCATTGACCCCACCACATAAAAGGAGATTTATTAGCTATTGGTCTTGATTTTAAAGCCCAAATATTCTATATTAGATGTACTCGAGGTAGGATTAATAAATAAAAAAGAAAACCACCTGTACAAATTTTTAAAGTGACTCCCCCAAGTAGTAAGTTCCTAAAAAAAAAAACGAATCTTGAATTTTGTAAGGAATCTCCACAGTATATTGGATGTCCAACCCTAGGGTTTTCAAAACCCTAGGTGATGTCAAATGCTTGCTGGACTATTATTTTTTATATAAATACATTCTAGTATTTTCTATCTTTGAAGGCTTTTTTTTTTTTTTTTAGTGACCTAGAGGAGAGACTATGAACCCATCTTTGAAGCCTTAATATTATTCTCAATAATGTAGAAAAGAAGATAGTTGAGCTTCCTCTAAAATCCTGCACACTTACTAACATGCACAAGAAAAAAAAATAGATTATCACATCTTTTCTTCTCCATTTATATGATACATTAACTTAGTACTTTTCCCCTTTTCCTATAAAGGGCACAACAATGGTTTTATGGTGAGGGCGAGGGCTCGACCATAATTATGACTACTCAGGAACGAGGGTGTACGTTAACCTCAACAATCCCTCCATCAACGGCACACTCGCAGCTACTCCTGTTGTGCAACTCGCAAAACAGGTGTCTCGTGACTCGAACACCGACCTACCAAGTTCCAATACCACTTGTAGGAACTTACACCCGATTTTAGTTACCTTTTATCCTAAAACCAATTAGTGATGGAAAGCGGCACAACAATGGTTTTATGGTAGGAGCAGGGGCTCGACCACAATTATGACCGCTTAGGAGCGATGGTGGATGTTGATCTCAACAGTTACAGATACAGTTATCAGATGAATCTTGCTTTTGTTTTGAGGTAGTTTATTTGAATACATTCTAAATACAACTTAAGTTGTGATTCTCACATATGAATAGCTAGATTTGTCTATATAAAAAAAAGAGAAAAAAAGAATAGCTATGATTTGCAGACTTAGCAAAGCAGACACAAAAAAGAATAGCTATGATTTGCAGGCTTAGCAAAGCAGACACTGAAAAACCTTAGCAAAATGAAAATAGCGTTACTCCTTAATTATTTTTATTCAATACTGAATCTTAGTAAGTGGTCATCCATGGGGAGAACTAGGAGGGGCCAACGGAGGCACCCCAAACCCCCCCCCCCCCCCCCATATATATATATATGGGAAGTTTTATATATATATATATATATATTGAGAATATTCATGTGCATCCATCCCTCACCATAGGGTGAGGGCACTTTCCCTTTTTTTTACATGAATCTCCATTTTGTACTTTACCCTATGTACTTGAAATCCCCCTTTTGTACTTGAAAATCTTCATTTATGGAAGCATCCCTCACCCTATGGTGAGGGATGGATGCCAATGAATGTCCCCTTATATATATATATTTTATTTTTTTTTAGACTGGCCTTCCCTAAGAATCTTTTTTTCCTTTTCATGGTGCCATGAAGAAAATTTCCTAGTTCCACCACTGTGGTCATCATTTTTGACTTGACATGCTCCCTTGCAGATATGTTAAGTTGAGTCCACTATGGAGCCCTCTTGGATGCAACATGTCATGGGGTAGGGTAGGGATATAAACAACTTGAGTCTGGGGTGACTCCTTTTTTTTTTTTTTTCTAAGTCAAAGTCCTTCTGAAGACCAACTAATTTTTATTTTCATCATACATGACATAATTAATAAGGTTAAACCATTTGAGCAATTAAGTAAGTAATTAAGTTGTCAAAACTATCAACTTGGATCGATGATGGACTTAGGATTTTTGTTTGGGTGGGGCTAAACTTTGTTCAACTTTATTAGACTTTTTTACATTAACGATAGCAAAAGAGAAAATGTATTGCATTTATAGAGACACAAAATATTTGATTGCATTAATTAATATACATTTATCTCACTATTTTATTTTGCACTTACTTCAGCTGTGAAAATAATTCCTTATAGTTGGTCATGGGGTTATGGCAAAGAAGAGAAATTTTCACTTAATTGTAACTCAAGCTATCCAAACATATGAACCCTGAGGTTGAATTTACATATGAACTAAAGGTTAAAGCATGCCCAAGGGTGATCCCGTCATCTTTAAATTTGTATATATTATTAGATTTGGTGATTTAGAGCTTAGGATTCTGATTATGATTTAGAAATTAAGGGTTCAGATTTAGATATAGAGTGATTATGATTATACTACACCTAATGAGGGAGGGAGAGAGACTAACTACTAGAGGACCGGCGATGAGGAACCAATCTCCCGGTGAAAGAAGCTGTTGAAAGAAAATAGTGCGAAGATGGTCTCATATTCTCGGTGGAAGAAGATGTCAAAATAGAATATCGGTGTTTCCATTTCTATGACATGTGGGGCGATTGTCAGGTTTAAACATGGGGCGAATATTTATTAGATGTGTGTTTAATTGGCATGATCGGCCCATTTAATCTCATGTAATCTCAATATTGACTTGGGGCCACCGCCCCAGGTCAATACTTTGTCGGTCCGCCCCTGACCTGGATAAGGGTTTAGCAAAAAATTAGCTTTGTTGGATCATTATGTTATGAGGGTTGACGACTTTTAGGTGTATTTGTAATGCAATACAATGGAGATATCAATAAGAATCAGAAGAATACGTTGTTGAACAACCAGGCCTTTTAAACTAAAAATAAAGGCCTCTTCACACTGATACCCATGAGACGTGGTGTGTGGCCCAAGCCATAGTACACAAGACGTGGTGTGATACCCATGAGACGTGGTCCATGGAAGCTAATCTAATAAGGTTACTGAAGGAAACACTTAAGACAGTTTTTTCTGTTTTTTTTTTTTTTTTCCTTTTTTTTTTTTTTTGTGTGTGTTGAGAACATTATAAAATGTGGGGACTCTTGTAAGGAAATCTTAAGAGACAAACAGGATTCCTAGTAGATCTTACAAATGTTTAAGAATTTGCAACAATAGGGATATAATTGAGTCAAGTCTAGAGTTATCCACGCTTCTCTTTTTCCTCTTTCCTTTTCTCCCCCTTGTAATTCTAGTCCTTCCTAAATCAAGTAAACAAGACTTCATTGGCATAATTTAGGAAAAACAGTTCCAAACATTTGGCTAATGAAGTAAATAGATAAAGGAAGCATGATTCAATCCAACTTTCCCACCAATTTGGATCGGTGCCCAATTGCGAAGTCGCAAGTGATGAGCACAAGAACAGGAGAGGAACAAAGAGTATGAAATGAGGAGTAATGGAGAATATCTCATTTTAAGGACAGATGAGCAGAAGAAGTAGAATTCAGATGACCCTGAATATATAGGATAAAGCCTCTCATAAAGTTTGTTGTGATGGGTTGTAATTTAAATATAGCACTAGCATAACAACCCATGCTTAGTAAGGGAATGTTCACCAATAACTGAAAAATATCTTTATTTATATATTAAGAAAAACTATGATCGTACAAAATCAATATTTAAATATTCATGATAATAATTTGGTGATTATAATAGGGATAGAAATTAAGTTCTTATAGAAAAGTGAAAAGTGGGAAGAAGAGGTGGTTACATAAAGGAGTAGAAATGAGTGGTTATATGTTGAAAGTGGAGAAGGGTTACATATTAGAAGTAGGGAGTTTTAACTTCCAGTTAAAATCATAAGTCACGTGAAAATCACCACAAAAACCATTCATCTTAATATAGTATAATGGTACTGAGTATGCCGAGAGCCTGAACTTTTGCCATTATGTATGTTTCCTCACAATAACACTCTCTTTATGATAAATAACACTCGCATGAAACAAATATTTCATACTTATTTAAGGTTACAGATACTTCATGTACATGCTACATTCTTATTCAATTTATGCTAAAACCATAAACAGAAACTATCTTATTTCATGCATATATACTAAGGTTACAGATACTTCATCTGCATGCTATATATATATTCTTTGTTCAACTAATGCCAAAACTACTGCTATTAAACGAAAACTATCATTGAACAAAAACTATCTTATGATTTCTCCTGTTCCATCTCCATTGACTTAGTTTAGTTAAGCGAAAGCCTCTGGAAAGTTCAATTGACTAATTCCTTGAGCCTCTTTTGTGCCCTTTCACTCTCATAGCCCACTCTAGAGCTTGTGACCTGCAAAAATGAAAGAACAAAACTTCTTTATATATCCTTCAAACCTTCTTTTTAGTTAACCTCATAAGGGAAAAATGATGAAGTGAATTGGTAGATACCTGAGAGAGGAGTATATGAAAACACCTATCAGCCACTGAATACTGATCGGCGCTCACAACTTCAGCTCCCTTCTTCAAGAACAGTTATAATATCTGAAAGCATGACATTATTATCCAAACCACTGATCATAACCACCTTCAAAATAGAACCCGATTCACTTAATTCGACAATTGGCAGCCTTAACCCCATCATCATTCCACCACTCATGTCTCTATTCCTTCCCTCAACATCCATCACAGAATCTCTCTTCCTTTTCAGTTCTTTGATTCTCTCCTCCGTTTTCTTGATGTAATCAGCAGCTTGTTCAAAGCTATCTTGCTGCGATAGTGCCACCTATGCAAAGGATAAAATTAATACAGTTACAGAAGAAGGAAATAAAGAGTTCATTCTTCTCCTCACAAGAAATCATGCAAGGAACATAAACAAACTATCATGTTCGAGAAACATAATCAAGCTAGGATTGGAACATATAAAATTTGTGATGCAATGTCATAAACTCGGAAGCAAATTACACACCAAAGTAATAATATGACCACAAGATTTATTGAGAATATTATAAAGAAGATTGGAATGGAGGGCATAAGTTCATCTTTGATTAGATTATTGGAGTTGGGTTATATTATAGGGATGTGATCGAGTAGTTTTTGGTATACATCTTTTGCCAATTTTACATCTCTTTGATCTATTCTTTAGTAGTAGTGTAGACTAATGACTCTAATACCAACCTAGCGAAGTATAATTTTGCTGAAGATTTATGGAATTTTCCCTCTTTCTTCTCTATGTTTAAGAGAGGAAACAAGAGAAAATCTCCAATCAATAAATCACGTTAACCCATCGTAAGAATATATATAAAAAAAAAAAAAAAAAAACCAACATTTGATTTATTTTTTCAGGAAAAAGAAGATTTTACATCTTGGATGAGCAAGAATATGGTCTATTGTTCCCAAACAATCATTTGATGCTTGGATTCAAGATTGGAGCATTGGATATTTTGACTTGAGTTTTTTAGATGTCACTGCATTAGTTAAAAATAATAAAACAATCTAAGAACACATGATAACTTGAATCCAGAAAAGCCCAATTAAGGTGCTCAGATCAAGATAGCTCCAAACACCTATGTCAAGCCATATATAGAAGCCCAAATTCCAACCAAAAGGTTATGCATAGAAGTCCCTCTCTGAGAGTCATGGAGTTTGATACTTTATATATATCAACACATAACCCCACTCAACAACACCATGCAACAAGGCCATGCAAAGAAGACTCTCTTCCGTTTCTATATTGACAATGATGAAAAAAATAATGGCATAGACATACCCTTGAGGGGTGTTCGGGTGGGATGAGAGAGGAAAGCTCACTACATAGATTCTTCATATGTATTCTTCTGTTTTTCTCCACAGCCTTTCTTTCTAGCTTTGGTGTTGAAGCATCGCTTCTCTTCATCTTCTCCTCTCTCTCTCTCTCTCTCTCTCTACTGGCAAGACAAACGAAGAAAGAGTCTTATGCCGTGAAAGAACTCACAAGCAGCCACTAGAGGGAAAGAAAGAGGAAGACTGTGGAGTGCAAGAAACGGAGAGCTAACAGGCTTTTATTAAGGTCTTCTGTGGGTTCCCCCAGAGTGTAATTATAGAGGGACACGGTGTGTATTGGGTTGTGATGGACTCCTCTTTATGACGACTCCTTTTTACAACCAAACAAAAGTAAGCTTGACTAATCCTCCCAGCAGAAGAAGAAGAAAAAACAAAAGACCTGACTTATCCTGTCCGCGGCTCCACCGGCCAGACTTTTCAAACACCTCTCTCGTTTTCCCATTTGAAGTACTTGTTGGAAGACACAAACATGACATATTAGCAGGGTCCCTATCAAAGTCATACATTAGCTGTAAGTAACTTTAATCATAAAGTTAATTACATCGGAGCCTTTGGATCCTCTGTGGGGGGCATTTCCGTAGTGCATAGAGATCTCGGTAAAATTACTAATTAGGCTTGTCTTGATATTGGTCTCCTGATCTCGGTAGCATCACCACTCCACACCAGATTTGGGCTAGCTTCGATAAAAATATCAGCTGACATCGTCTCTTCCTACGCAGCTTGGTAATGGTACCAAGCCTGCGCAGTTCGGTAATAGTGCCAATGTGCATCTATAATAAGGCTGTACTTGATTTCGGTATCTCTGTCAACTCGGTCAACCGAGGTGAATACTAGATGTTAATCAGCATTAATGAAATTGCGGCTACGTGCTGACGGATAAGATGAGCGCCGAATTTAGATAAGGGGTAGACCTTATCCAACAATCACATCAGCAATCAGGCAAAAGGTCAAGGTATGGTCCGATGGGACAGTACCTCTACTCGCCTCCACTGAGGAGAAAATGTATAGCCCGATGGGACAACACCTCCACCTACCCCCACTAAGGGAGGATCTGAGGTGACCAGCGCCTATATATATGCATGAAGTAAAACCAGGAAAGGTATGAAAACACAACAATTCTTAGCTCTCTCTTCTTCTCCACTCATTCACCTTTTGTTGAATTACTGAACTAATTTAGGCGTCCGAATGTCTTCGGCTGGCTGCAGTCAGGGCCTCTAACCTTCTTCTTTTCTTTTCAGGCTTCAGGAGCTACTTTCTTTCTCAAAAGCTTTATAACAAATCCCATTTAACTAAGTCCATAATTTTTAGGCACTTACAGATCCAACTTCTATTGTGAGCCAAAAATGAAATCTGTTTTATTATCTTAAACAGTCGAATACATCAACTTGGATTAGATGACTATAATATACTAAATGAATTTGATTTTTGAAAGGTCCTTAAGAAACATCTCATTTAATTTGACCTCTCCAAGCTAACTGGTGCATCATCTGATAGTTTGTCTAGAGCACAAACCTATCATTCCTCCCCAAAGTCCAACTACCTCAACCCACCACCACGAACCTTCACCACCCCACTGCTGAGGAAACACTTGCAGAAGTGCTGTGAAAGAGTAAAAAAATCTGCAGAACAGATTTTGACGCTTCAAGATTTTTGAATCAAATACTCTAATGTATGTAAATAGGCCTTTTCTTGGAGTTCGGATGTGATAAATAGGGACTGATCAGGTTTGAGATGGCTGAATGTTATACCTTATAATCAACTCGGACGACTGAATCTGACCATGCATTTCCAATCTTCCATATGATGATATGAGTTCCATCTCTCTTTCTTCTAAGTTTTCAGGCCATATGCAATCCATGAGAATCCTTCTCATTTAGTTTTTGAAACCATAAATTTGGATTGAAGTGACCCATCAAGGTGGTTACACTTGTCATTTTATCAAAATAAAAAGATAAAAAGAAAAGGAATAAAATGCCCCAGATCCTTTTATCCTATACTGGCTATTTCAAAATTATTGAACTATGAGAACGAGGGGTTGGCCAATTGGTTGAGAATCCTGTCTTAAATATGCTGTCTCCGTGTGTGTATGCGTGCATCTTCCCGTTTCAACGGGTTCTCTTCTTGCCTTTGGGGTGTTCATGGACCGTGCTAGCCCGAGCCCGAGCATGCTCGTATGCTTTTGGCCTTAGCTTTTAGTACTTAGGCCATGCTCAACTTTTAATTTGGGCCCGTTTAATAGAAGGGCCAGGCTTGGATTCAATGGTAGAGAGCCCAAGCCTAGTAGGGAGAGATAAAAATGAGACTCATAGACACATGTAACTAAACCAGTTCAATTACAACTTGGCACACTGTAATAAACTCTTTTTTTCCCTTATAAAGTCAACTTGGACTGAGCTTGAGCTTAGTCTACTTCAAAAGGATTGAGCTCCGGCCAGTTAGTTATGGCCCGAGTCGGGCTGGGCTGGGAAGTTCCTTAGCCCGGGCCATGAACACCCCGAGCTACCTTGGCTAGATTAAAAGAGAAAAGAAAACGAAAAAAGAAAATTAAAGTAATTTGACCATTTGAATCTTCTTGATCATTTTGGATTAGGGAATGCATCCAAAATTTATTCTTCCATCTTACAAGGTTTTTTTTTTTTTTTTTTTGTTCTTTCCTTCTTTCTTTTTAAGATATCTCATTTGTTACTTGTCCTCTTGTCTTCTTCTCACTTCATGTTTGGAATAGACCATCAACACCTACATTTAAACATGGGTTCAATGAGGACGAAAGACTACAAGGAGACGTTTTCCGTTTGGTGACTTGCACGTGTCTCGATTATGCATGTTTGAATTTAAAACCTCATTGTTTTTGTACATGTGCATACATCTACCCTTTTGTCTGATTAGAGGCATGTAGAGGGTGCAATGTGGCTCAGGTTGATCCCGACCCAGCGTGAACCAATTCAATGAAATTTGGGTTAGGCTTGTTGTGGGTTAGCGTCTGATGATGTACTTTAGCCTTAGATTCGGAATCTCACGTGAAATTGAGGTTGTATTAGGGTTTGGACTTCAATTACGTGTCTTCGAACATGTACATATATACTGTATAATGAGCCCCCCTCCACCAAGCACCTTATTGTAAGCATTCTTGTTTGGGGATCATCATTCTGACTACTTGATCAACGGCTCATAAGTTTTCACCTATCAAAATAAGTACACAATCGATCCAATGGTAAACCAAGGAACGGTGGCTATAACAGGGGCCCTTAATTTATTGTCTACTCGGATGGATCATAAGATAGGCCCCACTAGGTGTTTGTGCATAATGTGCTTACGATAAGGTGAGCACGGGTGTTCGGCGGACAACGGCCTCTATATAAAACATAACGTATATAGATTATACTGCATTACACTATGTTTGGGAAGGGGGGAGGGGAGGGGATGGAAAATTTGAGGGGAAAGGAAAATGAAGGGGAGGGGAGGGGAAATTAATTTTACCTCCTCTTATTTGGGAAGTCAAAAAGTAGAGGGAAGAAAAGTGAAAAAGTATAATTTTGTTTGTTTGTGAGATAGAGGGATAAAAACCATTTTATCCTTATTTGGGCAAAAGTTCCAATTGAAAAAAAGGGCAGTTTAGTAATTTCCCCCCCTTTTTCCCCTCCTTTGCCCTCATCTTCCCCCTGTTTTGGGGGGAAAATTTTTGTGTGGGGCCCACACTCTTTTTCTCTCCATTTTTCCCTCCCCCACTTTCCCTCCCCCCCTTCCCAAACACCCATATTTTTCATTTTCCCTCCATTTCCCCTCCTCTTTTTTCCTCCCCCCATTTTCCCCCATTTCCCAAATGATACCTTAGGGTTTGTCTTAATGAAATCTCATAATTTTGTAGATTCCGCAAATCACCTTTTCAGTTTCTTGCTTCATTTTTTCTTTTATTTTCTTGAAATCAATTTGATGATGATATAATCTCATCATGGAATGAATTCTGCCCTTGGGATAATTCTTTTCTAGCCCATTTGTCAATCAAAAGTACCCTGAGCACATTAGACGATGAATCTCGTGGCACTCAATTTCTATTTATTCTGGTCAAACAAACGAGCCATTTTAAGGTTGAAAAAATGCAGATTGCTGCAGGCAGTTTGAAAAAAAGAAAGTGAAAAAGAAAAGAATAAATATAATCGTCAAAACATATGTGCATTTGCCTTAAACAGTGATAAAGGTGGCCCTAAATATGAAAAGTGCAATGTAGAAAGCTGACGCTGACAAAGAAAAATATGGAGCTGGAGTCCAGGCATTTCCACAAAAAAGGTTGGTCCACACAAGGATAGAAATCACACTTTAGCTTATATCCAACAGATGTAAAAGGAAGGCAAAGTCAGCATGATTTCATAATCTTTTAGATGGATTTGTGTTCAAGAGTTCATGGATTCCGTGATCTCCAAGATTCATAATGTCTCCCCACTACTGGCATGATACTGGTGGGCTGATGAGAGCCTAAATGGTTAGGTACTTCAATGATGACTTTGTTACATTTTGGAATTATATTATGTGGTCTTATTTGTGATATTTTCTTGTTTGCGGATGTTTTAGGTGAACGGATTTAAGATGTTTTAGGTGAAGAGAGTGAAGTTTGAGCTAACGGGAGGAAGATGGCCTTAGCACAAAATAAATTGGCCAATTCTGACTTTTGGCGCCCGGACGCCCGCTCCTGTGCAACACACAGCTTTATTGCTTTCTGGCATGCGGACATCAATTAAGGGGAGACTCAATTTCTTTTCGCGATTTGAAGAAAATTGGGGGAAAAACCTATTTAAGAAATCCAAGAACTCGTTTTAGGGTATTTAGACTTGAGAGATGATGTTTTGATTATATATATTATTTATTTTATTATTATTATATAATTGATTGTATTTTAAATACGCGATTAGTCTAAGTGGGAACCACATTAAGCTTATGTTTGATGAGTTAGGCTTGTCAGATAAGTACCTTACCCATAGTCAATCCGGGCCTAGTTTAGTGATATAGTTTTTCTCAAACCAAAACTGTAGTTCTCTTCTAATATAAACTCTTATCTATTTAGAACCAAAACTTTATTCCTTTTAGAATTTAAGTTATATTACCATTCTTATTCTTATTCTATTACCATTCTTATTCTTATTCTCTATTTATAGACCACCACACTCTTTGAGTTAGAGCTTTGGGGTTTTACGGCGGGAATTCTAGACCGTCTTCTTCAACCGCGGATCTCAGACAAGTACTTAACTATAATTTATAGATTTAATGCTTGTATTTCTCGTTGATTCGTATGTAAATCCACATGAAGATAGATTTTTATGCCCTTTCATGTGATATGATAATTTTATCGGTGATTCAATTGATTTTCTCACGGTAGCAGGTTTTAGGTTGACCAACGCCTGTTTAGATTTCAAAACCGGACCTTGTAACAGGGGACCACCGACAGGTTAGGAACTATACCGTCTTTTTGGAAGTGGGACCCAGGTGGAATCCACTTATGTTTGATCAGGACCACAGATCCGGTTGTAGACCCTCAGGCGACCTCAAAGATGCTGGACCGGTAGGAAGCGGACCCCATTTGGACCATTTTCTTCTTGTAGACTGATCAGCAGAGGGGCGTGCTTAATAGGGGGAGAGATTCGGTTTGGGCAGCAGATGGTTGTGGGACCCATCGGTTGATCCGATCGTGGATCTAGTCCGTCCATTGGGCCGGACATGGTGGGGCGATAATAGGGATGTGGACCCGTGAGAGGTGGACCACCAAAAGGGGGACATGACGGTAGTGAAGAAGAAAGGGATTAGTCCCTTTTTTAGACAGTCGGGCCCAGGTGGGTCACCAATGGAAATCGGGACCATAGATCTTAAAGAGGGGGCCTGGGCGACCATGATGGTAGGGTCTGATCTGGGTTTTGATCAGCGGTACCCACGATTTTAGCAAGCTCAATGTTTTTTTGCGAGAAGTTCTGTTTTGTTTTGTTGGAGATGTTATGTTACAGGACATGGGCAGGTGGAAGATGGGGATGAGGAGTTCGGTTAGGCTTGTGGGGGCATGGGAAAAGGCGTGGGAATTTGTGTGGATGAGTGAGAATGAGAGACTGGCAACGTGGGGTGTGAGAAGAGTTCTGATGGTGACAGAACCTAGTGTATGTAAGTCTCTGTAATACCACTTTAGCCATTGAGAATCTATAAATTCTAATAAAGGTATGATTATGTTATAAACTCACTTAGATTCTTGTGCCTATTTTATAAGGGTTGAATTTGAAAAATGTAATAGGTGAAATCTTAGAGTTTTCTAAAATTATAAATTAAGATTATTATTATTTACAAATTAATATTTAATGATATCTTTGATTTTAATGTGTTAAAAATATATTTTTGGTACTTTATTAATTGAATTTTTGGACCAAGTAAATACCGTCCGGACACACAGTATATTATTAACGTAAGGTTTAGTATCTCACATGACCTCGGGGAAATCCTAATGGATTCACATTCAACCCATCTATATTGGAAAACCCTTAATTGGGTCTATACACTATTAATTGAGAATGAGTGCGTTGATCTTTTATCTATTAGAGATTCATGTGGTTGTTGGGTACAAGATCTTATGTTTAACCTTAGGATTGACTTGTGAATTATTCCTTAACCTTCGAATTTGCATAAATGATTGAGATTTATGTTGGTATACTAATTGCATACCCTATGTTCATTTAATATGGACCGTGATGTAGCGTGGTAATCGATTGAGATATTGTAAAGGTTAATTGAATGAATTGATTGGTATTCGATTATGGATTGTTGTGCAGCCAGCCCTTCACTTTGACTTAGGTTTCTGTGTCAGAGCTTTACAAATCATTAGGTATATTCTACCATAATATATGTATATATATATATATATATATATATGTATATTGATTTGGTCATTTTTGAACGACTGCAGTTGTAATTGGACAGCTGATCACCGATATGTACTAACACTATAATATCCGAATTTCAAATTGGTTTATCCGGCCTACGATTTCGATTACGAACCGGTTTATGACCGCCGGCCTTCGAACGGGTTTTTCCGTTTTATAGTTAGGGCTGATCACCCAAAACAATAGCAGTGCTTGTGTGTGATTATTGTATTGCTTTATTTGTGTAGAATGGATTTAGATTGTTAATCTTTTTATGTTCATTAATCTCTTATATCATTACTCATGTTGATCTTGTGTTTTATTTATAAATTATGGTTTCGTACTTGTTGTTTACTTTCGTTTATTGGTGCATAGGTACTGACCACCTACCATACTGTGGAGACGAAGGATGGTCAAACGTTTTCACCGTTTGAACCAGTCGACGAACTTGAGTAGAGAGCCGGAGATGGCTACGAAGCGTCTAAGACAACAAGAGAGTGACTTTCATCGGAGAAACTATTTTAGTATCAATTCTTAATAATGAACATAAATTTAGTTAGTTGTTTTATTTAAGTTATTTTGGAAACTTTAAACCTTAAATATTCAATAGTTATGTGTTGGTTTAATTTTGGATATTGATACCAATTGGTTTAATGCTTCCGCAAATATTTTGTTATGACTCATCATGTTTCGGAATTTTGTGGGTTTATATTTGGGAGCTTGTGTTGCATTAAATACAGAAAAATAATTATTTATTGATATTCTTCACGTTATCCCTTGCTGTATATTGGGGACGTGACAAGAGAGGCAACCGGAAGCTAGATTTTGGTGGTATTCGAAGGAGCAATTCAATGGAGGTTTCATCGAGGATTCTTCACCGATCTCTCTTCATAAGTAACTAACTCTCTATCTTAGGGCTATGATGAAGCCCTAGTCATGTGTTTTTGGTGATGTATAGATTTTAAGATTTTGGTTTCAATGCTTTGATTACATGATGTGAATGCTACCAATTTATTGGTTTTCTCTTTTAATGCTATATCTAGCTTTAGTGTTCGACTCTTGTAGTATCGAATGCTATTAGTGTAATGGTGCTTGAATGTATGTAATGTTTAGCTCCAAGATAATCTATGCTCTAGAGATAGGTTGTGCCTAAATCTAAACCCACATGATCCAGGTGACTCCATAGAGACTTGTAGTCAGAATGGGTCTTTGAAGCATTAATATTGAAATCTTAGATCTACACTTGCCATTATAGGAGGCTAGAGTGAATTCATACCTGAAGGCCTTTCTATTTTTTTAATTTGATAATTTAGGAATTAAAATCTAAACCAATCTTTCGTTCTCTCTTATGATTAATTTAAGAATTGAATTTGGAATACCAGCTAACATCAGTATTCTCACGAGTATAGATAGTGGCTAGGTTTAATTTATTTTTTGCAAATCTCGCTTTTGAGCCAGCACGGACCTTACAATGTGATCCCGCCGGGTTCCTCACGGAAATCCGCCTATGTAATGAATACTCAATCTGGCAAGATCTCAAACTCTAGACTGGCCAACCCACCCAACCATTATTTCCATGGCAGCAGAACATTAGATTGGATGAATCTCAGATGATCTTAGACAATCTTGGAAGATTGAAGGAATATTTAGGAATCAGAGTACAATGAAGTTCCTACTTTGTAGTGGGGTTATGAGGGACAGTTCCATGGACTTTGAACATTACCCTTTTTTCTCTGTAGAGTGGCAGAGACTTGGGTAAAATAAATTGCCCTCCAATTCTATGGTGGACCGTTGATGTCGACAAACATTATGTTGTGAAATTGATAGGTTCTTTGAGCAAATAAACGATTTGGGTTTCGATTGTGTTTTGGTAATTTAATCCAAGTGTTTGTATCTTAATCATAGTGGGACCAAGAGCCTTACAATAGCATATAAATCTTGCTGGAAGCATGATACAATGAAGCATCGGAAGAATGCAAAGCAGGGAGTAAGTAGACAAGTTTTCAAACATGGGCCATCAGTACCAATTAAGAATGTGTGGGGCACAATTTTTCCATAATATCAATTGAAATGTGTGGGACCCAGTATTTGTAAGGTTGGAGAGGGCGGAATCTAATCATTGTTTGTTAGGCCACAAAATCGAGTCTAAATCTGTAGTAGAGCCTATTTGTGAAAAATCTGAACCGCTTAAAATAAATGTATTCTCTCACATACTATTTTTTATCAACTTGCATGAGCACAATAGCCGAGCCCACTACTAGATTGATCACTTCTTTTTCCTAGGTGGAGATAAAAATTCATTAAGGACGTACTAGGACAAAGGGAGGGATCAAAAGGGAAGCCAACAATGAAAGACGAGAAGAGAATGGCTCCTTACCTGAGTAGGAGTGACAATTCCCACTTGGTTGCCCAGGGTTCGAACCCTGGTATGCCACATCTTCCAGCATTGCATGCTTCCTTTCCAATTGTGTGGGCTTTCTTTCCATGTGAGCAAGCTTCTTTCCCGCTTGAATGAACTCTATTTCCATGTGTGCGTGGGCTTTCAATCGTGTCCCAGCCACCTTGACTGGATTAACAGAAAAAAAAAAAAAAAAAAAAAAAGAAAGATGAGCAAACTTTCCCCTACCAAAAATACCTCAACCCAACCGGGAAAATCCCTCACCTATACATTGTTCTTATTCAACAAACAGCAAGACTTGGCCATCAAATGAGCTACCTAGTTTTTTTTATCTCTAGCAGTATAATAAAACTCAATGGAGTCAATGGGCCGGGAAGAGACACAAGCAATATCTTGATAGATTGATCATTTATGAAACACGTGATCAAATATTATAAAGATTCAATAGTATTGTAGTGGTCAATCAGATGGTGGGTCCAATTGTCATTGGAGGGAGATTTAGCTACGCCACATAAGAGGGAAGCACTTATTTTATGCAACTTAGATTTTTCATGAGTTCAAGTGAAAGTCTTTTTTTCCAATAATTTTGTTGCCAAACATGACCTTAAGGTTGTATATTCAAATTGTTTTACCTATAAAAACGGAAAATCTATTTAGATTTAATCATAATAATGAGGATTTTACCCAAAGGTAAAGACCAAAAAGGTCTTGAACAGGGTTATTGCCCCTCTTCTGTTTTCCTAAGCGAGAAACAAGAAGGAAAAAAAGAAAAAAAAAAGAGGACCTTTTTACCGAAGTGTCCCCTTAGAGTTGGTAAGGACCAAAAAGGTCTTGAACAGGGTTATCGCCCTTCTTCTGTTTTTCTGAGCGGTGATATCCCCGCTCAACATAATAAGGAAAAAAAAAAACAAAAGACTTTTTTGTTGATATTGAAATTTGAGGCCCTTTTTGGTATTCACCAAGTCTAAGTGGATTTTGGTTGGAAATGTTTGAGGAAGGCAATACTTGTAAGATCTTTACTCCACCGGAGGATAAGCTCTATTGATATGAATTTTCTCATATGTGGAATAAAGAATGATTCAATGGACATGCTATATTCAATTGCGACTTTGCAAGGGCAGTTTGATTCTCTTCACCTCTTAGTCTTCGAACAAGCACTATCTAGGAAAATGGTATGTCAAATTGGTGGAAGGATTGTGATGATCAGAAACTTATGACATCCTTTAGCCATGAGCATGGGTTGAAAATGTGGATATTGGCGGTTTGGTGGGCCATGTGGAATGCTAGAAACGAGACTATTTTCAAAGGAGCATCCCTTAATCCATTTCAAATCATTTTATGAGCAGAAAAAAAGATGCTCAATCCCATGGCTCGAAGCGACATTAGCAATTTGAAAGTATGTGTTATTAAACCTCGTTCTCAACAGTGCTCAATACTGATAAGTTCCAGATTTTCATAGATGCCGCTTTTTCTAAAGAAGATGGAAACATATCTTTTGGCTAGCCTATGTTTTCTAAGGGCAATCTTGTGGATGCAGGTGCTTTCAAAAGACTCAGGATTCTCAATTCCGAGGAGGCTGAAATGAGGGCGGTTCTCTTTGCACTAAGACAGGACAAAAGTCTCGGAATCTAGAGGGTTCATGTTCTCTCGGATGCCCTTGAAGTTATAACTCTATCAATGCAGTGGAAGATTACTCAATTAGTACCTTTATTTTAGATATTTTTGCTCTGTTGGGCTCTTTTGAAAATGTATTCTTAGGACTTTGAATGGTGTTGCACATAGGGTAGCTAAGTGATCCCTCCTTGTTTTGGTCTTATTTTTCTTTTTTTAATAGAACTCTCTTTCAACCAAAAGAAAGTCTACAGTGGTTTTTTTTTTTTTTTTTTTTGGGTAAAATCCTCTTTAGTCCTCACAACTCCATTGTGGGCTGCACTACACTTTGATGTAAATCCAACAGATGAGAAGGTAAATAAAAATAAAAAATCTTAGCAAGTTTTCATAATCTTTTAGATGGATTTGTTTCCAAGAGTTCAAGGATTTCATTATCTCCCAGTTTTCATGATGTATCACTTGGCATTATCCAGGTGGGCTTTCATAGTGGACCCATGGTTCCTCCTAGAAATCAGTCTATGTCTTGAGAATCTTCTCCTTTTAGTATATATATATATATAAAAAAAAAAAAAAACTGTACTATATGATCACTCAATCTGGCAAGATCTAAACTGCCGGACATTAGATGTGATGAATCTTAGATAATCTCAGACAATCTTGGACTTTGACAAATATTTTTTCTCTGTAAAGTGACAGAAGCCTCCAATTCTATGATTGTCTTTTGCCAAAAAAATCTATGGTTGACGTTGACTAACATTTTTTTTTTTTTAATGAAATTGTAGTCTCTTTGGGCAAATACATGTTTGGGTTTCAATTGTGCTTTCCTGTTTTAAACCAAATGTGTCTGTATCTTAAATCTAGTGGATCCAAACTCCAAACACCCAACAATCTTAGAATTGAAATTAGCATATAAATCTTGCAAGAAGCATCTATTACTTGGGGTGTTCGGGTATCTTCTTTTTCAATAATCACACATGATACAATGAGGCATCGCAACCTTCCTAACCATGGCCTAGAAAAGTCCTCAAACATGGGCCATCATCAATTAAGAATTTGTATGGACCAGTCTTTGTACAGGTTGGAGAAGGCACACTCAACCAAACTTATATATAGCAAATCAAAGACAACAAACATATAGTTTGTGAATCATATACTTTTGAAATTCATATTTTTGAAGTACAATCAATCAGATTAATTAGATTCACAAGTAAAGTAGCAAGTATTACTCAACCAAAAGCCAATGCATTTGTTGTCAAACTTAACCGGGATTATGAATTGATCGGTTGGGCTTATCCGGTTGACGTGGGATCAAAGTGGGATTAAACATTTTTTTGTAGGTGGGGGAGTATTCTAATAGGATCCATTATCGATCAAGTTCCTGTTCTGAAAGTGGATTGGTCAAGGTAATTAGCACTTTTGGCATTTGGCAACAGAGGGTAATATCATTTTTTTTATATAACATGGGAACCCCCCGAACCCCCTTTGGTTGATCACTGGTAAACTCATGGATGCATAGAATCACTCACTAGCCCTATGTATAGGATAAGGTCTTAGGGGATTCGAAGGCATGATCTCTAGATTAAAACTGGACTTCCGAACCATACAAACATTTTAAGTGTGAGTTACAGAGGGTAACAGTTGGTCAGTCTTTCTACCATGACTAGGGGGATTTTAAAGTTGTTTGAACATACAGTGCCTCTTTGAAAAAAGCTATTTTTCTTACCATAAGTTAGAACAAGATACAGGGCCTCTTTGAAAAAACCTATGTTGATCAAATCCATGGGCAGCGCATTGGATGGGATTGTTAATGTGAATATTCTTATTTTCTCAAGTAACTTCAAAAACGACCCTTTGGTTACTCAAATTCAAATGACCAACATCCAGTCTCTCATTCTAGGCAAGTTTGAAATAGTTACAAATCCATAATACCTTACCCTTAGCAACTGGGACCTCTTAGATACTTCATTAGCATTTGGCCCGGATCCATTTCAATGTTGTCTGGTCCCTTCCGCTGTTATGCTATACTTGAAACTCAAATCAAACCCCTCAACAATTCCTTTAGTAGTAAGGTATGTTGGAAGTTCTCGTCGCGATCAATTTGAGTATGGATTTAGTGAGGGAAAACCCCACGGTGACCGTGAGTGGACCATAAGGTCTGCCACGTCACCGCGAGCAGCCTGCCGTACATCTGGGCAGGGCTGCCCGCAGTGATGTGGCGGACCCTAAGTGGTCAACTCATGGTAACCATGCGTAAGGCTACTCAGAGGATCCCAATTCGATCAATTTAGGAATGCTATTGCAGAATTATGTTAATGTGTTCTAGGGTCTAGCTAATTCATAGAATAGTCTTGATTAAATACTATTTGAGGGTTTGCTTCATTCCCAATGTCATTAATATCTTGAATTTAAAAGTTCATTGGCATTGACCTGAACAGATAAAGGCTTGTGTCCGAAAAAAAAAAAAAAGAAAAGAAAAGGCAAAGTTGGAAAACTAGTGACTCAGACTCAGACTTGTCCAATGCAAAAAAATTAACTCTGATATAGTGAATGCGGTGGGTTAGTAGAGTCAAGAGTCAACTCATGAGCGTTCCTACCTTGAGAAAATGTGCCTTGTAGACGTAGCCAAATGGATCCACTTGAATAGCAGAACAGTAGTAGGCTTGATACCTTACTGGATAGGTCTTCACATGCTTATGACCTGTGCTCGAACCTAAAAGTCTAATTACTTCCTACTTGACATGGAGCCACATTGCTTAATTCCCATGGTTTAGGGCACAATTGACACTGACTTAAAAAAAAAAAAACTGGCACTGACTGTGGATTATCTCCAGCTTCAATTATTTATCAACACAGATCCTTAATAAAACTGTGAAATGTCTGCGGGCCCTAAACAGGTTGAGACTCCTAAAATGCTCCTTAAACTGAGCTAACAACATTATAAAAAACAGCAGATGTAACAAGAGCCCAGTACAGGATTGCATGTGTATAGACAGAGATGCATGATTAATATAGTAAGCAAGGTGTAATACCATACAAGGTAGAGTATTCATGGGCCGGAAAGCCCCAGCTTGATGCAGAGCCAGGCTTGGGTTAATTGATAGAAAGCCTCAAGCCCAGACAGGCCCAAATAAGGAGTACTTGTAATTTAGTGATGATTTTTGCAAACAGTTGCTAGAAATCCGATACAAATTATTTTAAAAAAAAAAATGCCCCTGGTCAGATTGACTAAATTATGGGCGTGCTTGGTCTGGCATTTACTGCCTGTGCTCCAAATGGGCTAGGTTAGGTGCACGCCTTTGTTTCTAACGTCACGCTGGGCTTGAATATGCCTCAGTCTGGCCCAACCTGGCCCATGAACAGCCCTACACGTAAGTTCTAACTGAACATGGCCCACAACTGAAGGTGCACAGAATGTGCAGACTTGAATCTTCAGGTACCAAAAACATCTTGCTGTCCCATGCATCTAAACATGTATACAAATGAGCCTAAAAGGTAATAGAAATCTAATTATGTCTAACCGCGGTTTTAAAATTTTTGGTTATTCAGCTAGGACTCAGTGCAGAGCCAACTTCCATTGAATCCCTGGTTGGCTCAGTCATATGGTTTTTGGACGTGAAACCATGGGTGGCGCCACATTGATCATAGTGGGGTCAAGAGATCTGAAAAAATATTTAAAAATAAAATCATTTATGACATGTATTGAAATTTTGAGTTTGACCCCACATAAGCTTTTGAGTTTGACTCCACTCAATTTAAGAGTTTCACCTTTACATTAGCTAACTTTACACCTTTTCTTTGTTGCTGTGGTAGTGAACAAAAGTCACCATAAAATACCTACCGCCTAAGTTAATGGGCCAACCGTCTATTAAAATAAATAAAAAATTAATGGGCCCACATTGCTGATATGCACTCTAGCAACTAGGTTTTATAACTTAATGGAATTTGTGACATTGCTTTACAATTAGTGGAGACAAAGAACGATATCATATGCCAATTGATTTATTTGCCTCTAAAATTGGCGTTGATTTTACTTAAAGAAATTGGTGACATTGCTTTAAAATTAGTGGAGACAAAGAACGATATCGTATACCAATTGATTTACTTACTTCTAAAATTGACGTTGATTTTACCATTAGTAACTACGACAGTAGAAAGAGCTTTTTCAGTAATGAAGTACGTGAGTAACTGGTTGCGTAACCGAATGGGATATCAATAGATGAATGATCGTTAGGTCACATATATTGAAAAAGATGTGGTTGCTAGTGTTGATAATGAAGTTATTATGCAACGATTTCAACACACGAAAACCTGTCGAGGGCAGCTGTAAGATTTCATGTATATAGATCTGTAAGATTTCATGTATTTAGATTTTCTTTTTAGATTAAGAACTATTAGTAACAATGTATTAAAATTATGATTGTTCTTTTTTAAAATTCAATATTATCTTTATCAGATTATCGGAAATAGGTTATTTGAGAATTTTATATTATGTTAGTCGAATTATCGAAAGTAGATGACAGATGCTGATAAAGGGGAAAACAAATTTATTCGATTTGTTGATCCCACTAACTTGAATTCTTGGAGCCGCCACTGCCTGAAACCCATTTACTTTTTGTTGTAAAAGGCCGTTGGAGGCACTTAAAAACATTTTTCATTAGTTCTACAAGATCAAAAAAGTGCTTGCATTTGAACTTTGAAGATCAGTACTGGCACTAATATTCATCCTACTGATTGAAATATAAATGTAGGTAACTATAATAAATTAAATTCACCACATATAAATCAAGTACAACAAGTTTTTAAAACTATGTTTTTTTTTTTTTCTTTTTTAGATTTTTCATATTTTTGAAGGTTATTGGTCCTATGGTGTTGTAACTTGGTTCGACTTGCCAATCGAGTCAACTTAACTCAAGGGTGCATGATCGATTGCGCACCCTATTAAAAAGCTTGAGTATTACTGATCCATGGTGGTTTGCAAAGGGCACAAGGTCTTGATCTTGTTTCCAACATGATTACACCATTCAAGGTTTGAAGCAGGATGTTACTTCCATGAATGTCATGTTACTTTCATGAATGTCAGGTGTGAGATCTCGAACAGCCAATGTTGGTGCAATGGATTTAGACTCAAATTGGATACGTTTTCTTCTATATATAAACTGAAATTTACTCCATCTTATGTGCGTAGAAACTACTAATATACAAGTTCTCAAGAACAATGATCTTGTAAGATAATATACACGCTCTAAAGACATGATCACATGATATAAATACCTTTCAGTTTGCAAACAAAAGGTACAAGTGGAGAGTTGTTTCGGCAGTTTTTATTTTGTGTTGGTTGATTTTAGAAAGAAACCATCCATAGGGGAGATGTTAATAATTAAGGAGTTATGGAGTCTATGCAAAGAAGAGAATAGTGTCCTTAGGCTAATGATCACCAGATAGCTAGAGTCCAACTCGGCGTTAACGAAAGGAACTTCTCAGCTCACCATGACAGAGCTGCCTGAATCTACTTTGCTGCTAGCTTCTTTTGTGCTGTCTATGCTATCTGGAATGACTACATCTTTAGTGGAGATTCTTCAAAGACTTGCTTCAATTTCTCCACCTCTCAGATTCAGACGTCTTTTAACAATAATTTGCTTTGTTTTATTACATATTTTCTCGGAGATCAATTTCCATTGTAAATCCACAGCAGACTTTCATATTATTTATTTTGTTCTTTTTGGACATTTGGTTTTGTTTCTGTTGTAATTTTTGGGTGATCAGTTGCTTCTGACTTTCTTCTTTAGCTATTTCTCGTTTGCCCCCAAGCGAAAAAAACAAAAACAAAAACAATGCTAATGATCACCAGATAGGGTTTCGAGAATTCAGAGCCATTGATTTCTTACTTTCTTGTCTAATCCCCATGAGATCGATACACAAAATCATGCATGGTAAAATGATCCATCTAGGATAATAAAATAATGCTCCCAAAATAGTGCATATGTACCTAAAGCCATCCACAATGCAGTGATCTTGTTGAAGCCCCATAATTTCATTATTGAACTGCGACTAAGCCCTTGTTGTGAGTTTGCCGAATCCTTTTAAGGCACTTCTTTTTGGAGAGAAATTTCATATGAAACCCACTTTTTTAGTATTTGAAACAATAATATATGGATTAGTTTACATCCCAATTATAAAATTGATCCATTCTAAATCCAAATCTTGGAATTACTTCACAAATCAGTAGTTAATTCGTAGCTTCTAACAATGGCTGTTTATAACCATGGATAATTAAATTATCTTCACTCCCTTACTTTAGATCAAGGCTGGAAAACTCCTCTTTAAAGCGATCAACTCATCCCATGTCAACATGGTGACTCAAGAGTCATCTTTCTTTTTCAAAATTAATTTTTGAAATATTTAAGAATGAATCAAATAGTTATAAGATATAAATGCACAGTTATTTACATGCAATTATAATATTCAATTCAAATTAATAAATTAATATATGCAAGAAAAAAACTATAATAAGGAAAATAAATGAAAACAAACTTGCATATTAAATAATTTTTAATTCAAAGATAAAATATAAAAATATAAGTCTCAAATTACATTCCAGTCATCATTGTTAAATTGTTGGATCCAGATATCAAGCATAATTGCTTAAAATAAATATTAATTATTTAAAATCAAATTTTCCAATCAAATTAATGGTTGAGAATGCAAACATCATACAAAAATGGGGTGACACGGCTCAGCTTCCCCATATTTCACTTGGTCCTTCATCAAAACAAGACTTAGGAGAGTCGAGAGTCAACTCGTTGATTTTCCTACCTTACTTTAGATCAAAATTGGATCTTAGTAATTGATAATCATTCTAGAAATTTAAGATTGTCATTCATGGCCATGCTTAGGCTAGAAATAATTCATCAACATACTTTTTTAATGTTCAATTTATTGCCAAGACCATTCCTCATAAACAAAATCTATCTCATCATTTCTCTAGTTACATATCTATAAAACTTAGTTTAGTTTGAACAAATGCTCCACTAGAAAGTTTAATGGATCAATTCCATGAGTCTCTTAGTTATCCTATCACTATCATAACCCACTCTAGAGCTTTTGACCTGCAAAAATGAAACAACAGAACTTAATTAATTGGCCTAAAGTAAACCTACGCCTAATCTGAACTCATCATTATCATAGGAACTCTTCTTTAAATAATTAAGTATTTTCTATTATAGCCTTTCAAGCTTCCATTAATAAAGCCAACTCGAAACTTGAAGTTGGTAAAGTGAACTAATAGCTACCTGAGAATGGAGTATATGGAAACACCTATCAGCCACAAAATACTGATTGGCACTTACAACTTCAGTTCCTTCTTCCTCAAGAACAGTTATAACATCTGAAAGCTTGACATTCTTGTTGAAACCACTGCTCAAAACCACATCTAGAGTAGAATCTGAGCCACTTACTTCAACAATTGGCAGCATTGAGTCTATCATCATTGCACCACTCATGTCTCTATTGATAATCTCACTGTCCATGCCCATTGTTAAATATCTCTTCCTACTTCTCAGTTCGTGTATTCTTTCCTCCGTTTTCTTTATGTAATCAGCAGCTTGTTCCAACGTAACTGACTGCGATACTGCCGCCTACGAGAAGGAGGAAGAAAAACAGTTACGAAAGAAAGAAATAACGAGCTCATTCATCATCCATCACAAGAAATCATGTTAGGATCATAAACTATATCATGTTGGAGAAACATAAAACTACAGTACTGGAGTAGTAAATTGCGATGCTCAGTCAATATTATAGATTCAAGAGCAACGCACCAAAGTACTAATGTGGTCCTAACATATTTCATTTAAGAAGAGAGTCTAATGAAAATGGATATAGCAGTACTTATATGATAATATATGTTTCATTAGTTTTCTCTTTTATTACATCTTAGATGAGAAAGACATACCCCTGATTGGTACTGGGGTGCAATCAGATAGGCAAGCTCATTACACAGGTTCCTCATACATATTCTTCTGTTTCTCTCCGCAGTCTTCCTTTCTAGCTTTGGTGTTGAAGCAGCGCTTCTCTTCATCTTTTCCTCTCTATATATAGACAAGGCAAAAGAGGAAAAGAGTCTACTTCTACGTACTCTGAAAGAACACACTAGAGGAGACAGCAGAGGAGAAGAGAGAGGAAGGGTATGGAGTCCAAGAAGAGGAGAAATACAAGTCTTTTATAGAGCCCCTTGTTGGTTCCTTTGTGTGCGGTGGTGGGCTGGTGGGTCCTCTTTCCACTCGGACCACTATCATGCATGAAATTAAATAAGTGATGGGGAGTCCTCTTTCAACCCAAAAAAAAAAAAAAAAGCTGTGGGGATGTGTTATTTCAGCACCATGCAATTCAGATGTGCAGTTGACCTGACTAGTCTAAAGGCAGATGGGGATACATTGCATGTTTAGATCCCCAGCCAATTGCAGGCCCCTTGTGGCGGCTATTACACCGAACTGTGAAACACATGCCTCGAAGTGGGACTGGCAAACGGGTCGGGTGGGGCCAAAATGTTGGGACAGAACGTGATGTCCATGGTTTCGGACTTAACTTGAAATCGACCTGAAATCGACCCATTTTAGAAATAGGTCATCATTTCCGACCTGCACCCGAGGCAGGTCAAGCCCATTAAACCCGTCCTGGAAGATGGGGGACGGATTCCTAAGGATTTGGTAGGAACCACCCACTTGTTGAAATCCTGACAGCTCAAAATATACACGTTTGAGTCATACGATATCTCCGGATTTCACCTCAATCGGATTTAGTTCTACTGTTGGATTAACCGTTTAAAAAAATGATTAACACAATCATGCGCATTCGCAATTTGTTTTTACTCTATGTTTTCATTTAAACAATCAATCCAATGGTATGGTGGTCGAAGGAAGTTTATTTTGAGGACTTCGAATTTTAAAAGTTAGGCCCCATTTAGATGGTCCAATCCTTAATCTCCATCTTAAAAAAAAAAAAAAAAAAAAAAAAAAAAGTCAAAAAGTAATAACCTTTATCCACTAAAATGCAAAAGAACTCCACTTTTTCATACAAAAAGTCAAAAAAATGGGATTATTACCGTACGGACGGCGTTAAAACTGACAATAGCAAAAGAACAGACGAAAATTGTATATTTACCGCAAAACTGTTCGATCTGTAGGATATCGCAAGCTAGAATGTAGGATATCCCACAATCACTTGAACAATCCGTCTTTTTAAATTTTTTTTCCTTGACTGTGGGACCACCAAACCACCATCTAAACTGTTTAAATAGCTATATGAGTGTAAGACTTAATATCGTACCAAATTTAAACCATTGATCTATTACGGTTATCGAGAAATTTGTAAGATTGATATCGCACCAAATTTGCAAAAAAAACATGGCTAATAATTTGTTCTTATAATTTACAAAACAACGTGACTTTTTTACAAATTTCTCGATAACCGTAATAGATCAATGGTTCAACTTTGGTGCGATATTAATTCTTACACTTATACAGCTATCTAACAATTTAGATGGTGGTTTGGTGGTCTGAAAGTCATGGAAAAAAAAAAAAAAAACGAATTGTTCAAGTCTTCCTGTTTTTGATTGTGGGATATCCTACATCCCTAGGATACGATATCCTACAGATTGAACAGTGCTGCGGGAAATATACATTTTCCGGCTATTCTTGGGATATTGTCAGCTTTAACACCATCTGTACAATAATTATCCTCAAAAAAATTTCATAACAAATAATTAAAAATAAAATACCATCATAACCTATTTATATTTTATTTTTTCTTCAAAATCAATTTTACTTCACTTTACTCATTTAATAAAGTTGCCAAACTGGAGAAGGAGGGCACGACATGAAGTTGTTGTAGGGATTGAAATCTTGACAGCAGGATACAAAGCCCATGTGCCTACTGCAGTCTAGGTTTAGAAAATGAGTCCTCTCTTCTTTCCCCATCGCTTAAATTCACTTGAGGAAAGATCAGAAATGGGGGAATCAGCAATTGTATAGCACACCCCAAAATAGTGCAATCGCATAAAAGCAATGAAAGATTATTAGTCGGTATTATTTCTAATTTAAATGTTTTGAAAATAAATATAAGGAGAGTATGCGGGGCACGGGTAATGCGCGTTAACCTTATTCTGACCCATTTATTTGCGGTGTGACCGACCTGACCTGTATTTTATGCGGGTTGAGTTTGAGGGGTCAAATATGGGCTGAGTTGGGTTTAGGTTATGGGGTTGATTAGAAATTTGCCACCTTTACCTGGAATTCTATCTTGGGCCCCATATTGAGATAGCATGTACCATTCAAGCAAGATGAATCTTATCCCCTCCATTGACATATCCTCATACTACGCTCTAATAACAATGGATCCCACCATATATAAGATTAAACACCTAATTAAAAATGTGACTAGGCGTTGACGTGGTATTATTGCGGATGTGGCATTAATCACGTTCCCGTCATGTGCTCAATCAAAAGGAGGAAGCCACTCTTGTGAAACTGAAATTTGAGGATTTTTCTTTGGAGGGGATAAGATTCATTTGAAGGGTCCAATTTATCTCTCCTTTTACCACGATAAGATTAAAGTCCTCCTGATTTTTCTTTTTCAATTAGGTCATTTTTTTACCAAATCCAGTCATTTGCAACAAATTTTAGTAACTTGTTTTCTAAAATGACAAAATTGAATTATACTTCACAAATTTCTCTTTAAGGGTAACTCTACTTCCGACCATTCACTTGCGCCTGATTTGGTATTCATCCTTATATAATTCATGTTGAGTTTTTATCACGTTAAGTGTGCCGAATGTCTAATCCTAAATTCTTTTTTTTTTTTGGGTAAATACTCACACGCACTACTTAAGTTCCTAACCATAAGCACTACAAAATAAAAATTAAACCCTAGTTATTTTTATGGAGGAGAGTTGCCTCGACAGTGAATTTTGAAAACTTTGAATGCATAAAATTAAAAAAATAAAATCATTTGATGGATTACATACCCCTAATTACCTCCAGACCTAGCTATCCATTTCTTTATTATAATGTTGTTATTATTATTTTGCCTTCTTTAATTGTTATGTATGTTTCAATGAGGTGACATCGTACCTTTCAATTAGAATTAAAACGGGTCCAAAAGTTACGACATTTTTTTTTTGAGATAATTAGCGAAAGGTCCCAAAAATTTAAATCTATCCAGCCTCCGGTCCAAACAAATTCTTTTTAAGGGCTCTGGTCCAAGCAGCTAACATGTTTGCAGCCAGAGGTCCCTACATATAGTTTACATGACTAATTTGCCTTCTTTCAACTGTTTAGGCATCTAATCTTGAATTTTAAAATTTCAAATCTTCCATTCTCCCTCTCTTAAATTTATTCTACCAAAGGAACCACTTCTCTGTTTCTGGTTTCTGCAATAGTGACGAGCAGCACCATGTAGCGTTTGGGACGCTTGTCTGGCGGCGGCGGCAATGTTGAGGATCGGGTAGTCTTCCGCGGTTGCGCATAGTGTCCGGAACTCCGATCTGGGGCAGCAACAAGTATCGAAATCCCCGTTTGTTTATGCACTTTGTAACTAAGCCCGATTTCCAACCGTCCATCCACTTGTCAAAACAAGATAAGATTTCTTTTTGTCTTTAGTTCATAATAAATAAAGAGTGCACGAGTACCCCAGATTCGAAATCCGGATTTGGGCCTGTCATGGTGAAGATCAATTTAATAATCCTCGCCTTTATGAGTCACTCACACTATTCCGTGCCTTCTTTTGAATCGTGGGAGATTGGGCGACGATGGGGTTTGAGTCAGGGAAACAAACCATGCATTCTTCTGAAGCCCGATGTCGTGACAAATTATGTGCGCAAAGATAGGGTTTTTCGACGCGATTGATGGTTCGAGGAAGTGGGTTTTTTTCTGAGGCGAATAGATCAGATGGGGATTTGGGGAAAGGTCGTGTTGCCGGAGAAGGGGGAGCACCACCGGACGTCGCACCATGCCATCGCCGAAATCAAGGAAGAAGGCGAATGGAGGATGGCTTTTGTGTTTCTGATTCCAGAACGAAGAAGAAGAAGAAAGTGGCCCTAGGATCTGTAGCAGTTCCGGGTTGGTTCTAGGTCAGGTTTGACCTGACCCATTCCAGAAGTCCATCCATATTCCAGTCAAAGTTAAATTTATCTAAGTTTTGTATTTTTTTGTCAAATTTATTTGTGTTTTGGACAAAATCTATCTGAGTTTTTGGCTATTTATATGACTTCTGGCACAAATTTATCTGAGTTCTGAATGAATTTATCTGAATTCTGGACAACTCTGTCTGAATTCTGGATGAATTTATCTGAGTTCTGGATGAATTTATCTGAAAACTGGATAAATTTATGTGAGTTCTGGACAGACTAGACAACTCTGTCTGAGTTCTGGAACAAATTTATGTGAGTTATAAACAAGTCTATCTGAGTTTTTGGCATATTTATTTGTGTTTTTGAATTTTATTTGTGTCTTTTGAAATTTATTTGTATTGTTCGAAATAAATTTAACTGAGTTTTTGACAAAAAGATTTGAGTTTTTTGCCACATTATTCGCTAATTTGGAAATCCGGCGATGTCTTAGTTTTGGCAAATGTATTTGCGTTCTTTTTAAATTTATTTGTATTTTTTAATTTTATTTATTTCTTTTGAAATTTATTTGAGCCTTTTGAAATTTATTTATATTTTTTTTTAAATTTATTTGGATCTTTTGAAATGTATTTGTATCTTTTGAAATTGATTTTCATCTTTTGAAATTTATTTATATTTTTTGAAATTTATTTGTGTCTTTTTCAATTTATCTGCGTTCTTTTGAAATTTATTGCTTTTTTTAAATTTATTGTGTTTTTTTTAATTTATTTCATTTTTTGAAATTTATTTGCTTTCTTTTGAAATTTATTTGGGTTTTTTAAGTTCATTTCATTTTTTGAAATTTATTTGCATTCTTTTGAATCTTATTTGCGTTTTTTAAATTTATTTCATTTTTAGAAATTTATTTGAAATTTGTTTCCTATTTTTTGAAACTTATTTGTGTTTTTTTGAAATTTATTTGAAAATCTCATTAGTGGAATTTTATTAATTGTGCCTAATTTAATGGTAGTTGACCATTATTAATGGCTTATCCCACTAATCATGGGATATGATTTGAAGGAATAGTAAATTAGACATTTTAGGTTTCCAAATTTGGAAAATGGACCTATCACACTATAAGAAAATATTGTAGACCTAAGACAATAAAGTGAAATATTCAGGACCCGTCGCCGAATCTCCTTTTTTTTTTTTTTTTTTTTCTAAACAGAGAGTTCTCAACCCTTTGAACTGGACTAATCCCTTCGAACTCAGAGAGAAGCTGGATAAAATCCCTGTGGTCCACATCCCTATAGCTCATAAGTGGACTTAACCTTCAACTCCTAAAGAAGTGAAAATCAAAGATCGATACCAGAACCTCTATCTCTGAAAAAAAAAAAAAAAAAAACCGTGATCCACACCACTCGACCAAGTTTTTATAATATAAGTGAAAGTACCTCCATAACTGTCACTAAAGGTTGAAGGGTGTCACAAGAGCCCTGCTACTTGTCCCGGGTTCTGGACAGAACCCGGGACAGATAGCCTTTTCGGTGTCACAAAGTCCAATAGAAAACGACAGGAGACTACTGACTTTGACCAATGCTAGCCATTTAGACAGGTAAGTATGCGGGGCGGGCGATGGGACTGGCTAGGATTCCACTCATGGTGGATGGGTGGCTCATGGGTGGGTGGATCCGTGTAAAAAGTGATTTCAAATCAGCTGCAGTAGTGTAACGAGGAAGAAAAGACAATGCCAAGTTGGGATGTTCATGGGGTGGGTCGGGCCTAGAAGATGAATATCCGGGCCCGGATAAACTAGTGACCATGGGCCAAGACCAGCCCACCTAAAATTTGTTAAGCCTGAACCCGGTCCATCTAGTCAATCAGCACTTAGCCCAATAAAAGCCCGATCCATGAACACCCCTAGAAGTCTCAGATCACATCGAGTTTTAAATTTTAATGTGCAGACATGTCCCATTGGAATATATGGATCATCTCAGAAATGAGAGAACTTGTGGATGATATTCACACACCTTGAAACAAACATTCATCTCTGCACATGCCCTAACCATATGTAGAATTTAGCATGAATAGTACACTACAAACAGGATGAGAATTTTAAAAAAAAAAAAAAAAGAAACAAAACAAACAAACAAACAAACAGGATGAGAAAGAAAGTAGAGTGTTTTGTGAGATTGAGGGAGTGTTTGGAAACAAAATATTTTAAGAGATTTTGTTATATTATCTATTAATTTAAAATCTTACAATATCTCACTTTCTTTCAAAATCTTTCATATTACATTATTCAAAGATATGCTGAAAATAATATTTTGTTACAAAACTTTTCCTAAATACTAAATAGTTCATAGAAAACCATTAATTATAGTGGCCCACTATAAGTCTTAACATCAACGATCCTTGTATAAGTGCAACTATGACGAACAATATTAGATTGACACTAAAATGCTTACAAACTTAATGTAGGGTCCTATAACCATATTACAATTATATAGCCCTTGTTAATTATTAATATTAAATGAGTCTTACTAATATCACACTAGGAACCTTCATCGTGATTACCAACATTAAATGGGTCCCGTACTACAAAAAATAGCTAGGTTCCTCATTAATTACGAAGATTGAATTGTGTGATTGCAATTGTCAGTTTGTCATCATTAAATGGGTCCCACCCTTTCCCTTGTGTTAATATGACGACCAACATCAAATGGGCTCCACAGTAATTTCTCATAGATGGATTCATAAAAAATATCTGACATTAAATAAGATTTTAAAAAATAATAATAATAAATTCTAGATAGGCCCATTTTGATAATCACCACTAGATGTTTTACACTATGAATATCAACATTTGGTGGACCTGCCTTAATTAAACAACATTGATTGGATCTCAAGATTTTTATATTTTATCTTGTGATTTCTTAACAATAGATGGATCCTACTATGATTATTAACCACATGTGATTACTAATTAGTGGGTCCTATATTGGGACAATTGATTACTTTCATTTCATTTATTATCATCTTGTGAGGTTTATATATATATATATATATATATATATAAATTGTCAAACACTTCAAAGGTATATTGATATTTATGGAAATTGCCAAACTCCATAAGTAACACAAGATAATAATATGATGGGTATTTTATTCTATGATAATAAAATCTTACTATATTTAAATTTATTAATATTATATGATGTATTTATCCAAACCGAAATCACTTACATGATTTGATTTGAGGAAATTGTCTCTTGTACATTTTCTGCCGAGATCGGGTTCTCTGAATATATATGGGCTGTGGGCAACTTAAAAAACTGAAAGAATCTGTTGGGTGCAATGAAATTGACTGTGCTTATAAAATATTCTCACGGAAATAGAAGCCGTGAGAACGTAAAATGAGGAACGATTCAGATTCGTTTCTCCGCAAGAGAAGTATTCAGAAGCTCCCCTCTCTTCCAATTTTACTAAAAGAGAAAGGAAGAAGAGGATTTTACTGAAAAATTTTCATTACATGGGTATTGCATGAAATAATGCCTATTAATTCGAGCAGCACAAACGAATACTTGAGAGGAGTGTCGCTCGTATCTAATTAAGCGACGCTAGCGTCACTTCCCATAATTACGGGAAAAATTCTTTCGTGCTTTGTGAATTAAGAGACACTATTTCGTACAAACTCCACGTAATAAAAATCTCTCGACGAAATTCTCAAGAAAGAAAGAGAGAAATATTATTAAATTTACTTTCCCCCCCTCTCACCACACGCAACCCTGTACCACAGTATCATTGAGTTGTTTGGCAGTGAGAAAATGTGGTGCGGCATGCAGCCTGCAGGAATGGGTTTCAAAATCAAATTTTCTTCAATGTTGATGGACCATCCATGGGAGGTAGATGATCAGTCATATCATACTAGTCTGAATCTGTACTGTAAACACTCGTTAAACTTTCTAATTGTTGCAGAAACATGCTACAGAGATTTTTCACACAAAATAAATAAATAAATAAATAAATAAAATGCTGCAAAGAATAAGAGGGTATACAATTTGCTTAAAGAATTTTATTCTTTTGAAATGTATGCACTATATTGGCATAAATTGCATCAGTCTTTTCGTTTAGAAAGAATTTCATACCTATTTTGGTTAGAAGTTATCCATGCTTTTTATCTTTATAGATTTAACTTTCAATGGCTAGGTTCATCTCAGTTATTATGAGACATTTTTCATGTGTTCCTACAGAAAATGAACATTTTCAAAATCAATACATCTTAAAAACATAGCGTAGTGCAAGCAATGGTATATTATAAACATTCATATTTTATTGTAATTTATTACTTTCTCAGAAATGAAGAACTCACTTATTCTTCAAAAAAAAAAAAAGAAGGTATATCACCCTGCAATAAAATAACGAAAATGGAATTTTGATTTCTCTTTTACAATAAAATAGTAACATTATAATTTTCAAATATTATAAGATTTATAACATAGAAAGTTATATTTTCAATATATAATATGAATGTATTAATATTTTACAATGGATTAAAATCTAAGAAAAGTGTCAAATATGATTCATCTTATTGTGTCCATTGGAAACAATTCTAAATGTGGCCAAACAAGTTCAGCGGGGCCATTTTTTGGAACAAAAAAGGTTCTCAGCCAACTGATTCTCAGAATAGAATTATTCTCCATCTCTAATTTGTTCCTTGCACTTTGACCATCTCTAGTATTATATTGTAACCCCACAAGGGGTAGCTCAGTGGGTACCACGGTTTGCACCCGAACGCTGTAAGTTTGAAACTGCACTACCACATTAGGGCTACAGGGGAGTTTACCTGACTTTCCTCTAAACCCGGAGGGACGCGGAGGAATTAGTCCAGCCCAAACAATAGGAACCCTCCGATGGATTTTATATTATATATATATATATATATATGAGGGATATTCAAGTGCATCTATCCCTCACCATGTGTGGAGAGGGGCACCCCTTTTTGAGAAGTTTCAAGTACAAAAGAGGATCTTTTCAAAAAGTGCAAAAGCCCGTTTTGTACTTAGAAACTTCCCAAAAAAATGTGTCCCTGATAGATGCATTTAAATATTTCCATATATATATATATATATATATATAAGGGGGAGTATTCAAGTGCATCACCCTTTTTAGGGGTGTTTCAAGTACAAAAGGGGATCTCTCCTTTTAGGGGTGTTTCAAGTACAAAACCTATTTTATACTTGAAACACCCCAAAAAGGTCCCTCACCACAGATGGTAAGGGATAGATGCACTTGAATATTTTCCATATATAATATAATTAAGTGTTTACTACAATCAGAATATGTCAAATCACCACCGAGACAAAATTCTGCACCAGCTTGAAAATTTAAGAAAACCCATGTGCTCAAATCAGTAGTTCTGTCAATCCAAAAATAAATAAATAAATAAATAAAACAAAACAACTTATTGATAGAGACACACACATACACACAAAAATCAAAATCAGCGAGGGGGAAGACGGACCCACATTATGATGACGTGGAGCGGTTGCCTCAGGTCAGATACAAAAACTCCAAAAGAGTCATATATCCCCTCTGGCCATGTCCTCACTTATATCAAAACAATCGCCCCAGTTGAAACCATCCACAAACTCATTCTTATGTATAATTGTAGGGTTTGGTTTGGAGATTCCTCCAATCCTTCTTAGATTGTTGCTGATTTATATATAGGATATTTTCCATAAAATAACCGGACCTATGATATTTATTTCAAATTTACTTTCTTTATTTATACTTGTTTCTATCTTGTCGTTTTAAACCGTGATATTGAAATTCTTTTTTTTTTTTTAGCCTTCTTTTTTAGGTTGCTTTGATTTCTTTATCATTTTAGCCTTCTGGTTTTTCAATCTATTTGATTTTGACTCTATGAAACCATATTCAGCAATGAAAGTCCTGGGTCCGCCAAACAACAAATAGTCAGAACTAATCTTCAAAACTCTAAACACTCCACATGGGGTTGGGGTTTGTTTTTTTTTTTTTTTTTTTGTGTGTGTTGGTCGGGGGGCGGGGGGCACAAGTCCCGAAACAGTAGCACCCAGTAGGCATGTCAATTGAGCCCGTCAAAATGAGTACCCGCCCCAAGCCTGAAAACACAGGGCCTTAAAAAAAAAATTGAGCACAATGGGCTGGCTTTGGACAATTATTTTAAAGGCTGGTCAAAATGGGACTAGAAATGGGTAAAACAAACCCGGCTGGGCTTGCCCGCAAGGAAAATGAAGCTAGACTAGGTTGTGGGTCCTATTATCCAATTGATCATTGAGGTTTGAACACCTCAACCTGATCCAAACCCAACAAACTAGTTCACTGATGTGAACAACCAATGTTTTTCAGAGTTTGTTAGTGTGTATTCATTACTATGGACAAATCTCCTATCATGGACAATTAATGTCCATGGATGGTTTATTGCATTATGCTTTCATGCCTTGTATTGATATATTCTTTATATAGATTCATTTATTTTCAATCAATCCATTAATGATGATATATACACATTTCAAATTTTCAGGTTAGTAGTGTCTTTTTCTAGCTATCTAATTCTGTATGCATGCTCATCTTTAATATACTTATTTTTTAAACTATGTCCAAGATTATGCAGTCAGAAATATGAAATGCATTCTTCATATCTACGGAGTTTTTTATAATCCTAGCTCAACAATTTAATTGTACACAAGCATACATGAAAAAATACAGTTTAGTTGTGCACTAGCATTGTAGCAAAACAAAGAAAAAAAAATAAAAGAATATTTAGCTTATATTCAAAATCGTGCTAAGCCCTAGCCTAGCCATTTCCTAGCTCGGGCCCGCATGGGACGTGATTTGACGTAGGCCCGTTTAATTTAGGGCCGGGATTGGACAATCCAAGCCCAAGCCCGGCCCGACCCATTGACAGGCCTAGCACCCATCAAATCTGAAGTCCAGCTTTTCCAAGCTCCAAAAACCATGTTAAAAGGCATTGTTCGATAGAAACGCTATTGTTAAGATCAAATCTCTTCTATTGCATCTGTGAGAGAGAGAGAGAGAGAGAGAGAGAGAGAGAGAGTTGCAGTAGGTGAGAGAGGAATATGGAAGGAGAGTTGTCACGTCCCCAAAACACAGCCAAGGGATAACGTGAATAATATGAATAAATAATTATTTTCCTGTGTTTAATGCAACACAAGCTCCCAAATATAGACCCACAAAATTCCGAAACATGATGAGTTATAACAAAATATTTGCGGAAGCATTAAACCAATTAGTATCTATATCCAAAATTAAACCCACACAAAACTACTGAATATTTAAGTTTTAAAGTTTCCAAAATAACTTAAATAAAACAACTAACTAAATTTATGTTTATTATTAAGAATTGCTACTAAAATAGTTTCTCCGATGAAAGTCACTCCCGTGCGGTCTCAGACGGCTTCGTAGCCATTTCCGGCTCTCTACTTAAGTTCGTCAACTGGTTCAAACGCTTGAAACGTTTGAATATCTTCCGTCTCCACAATAGGGTAGGGATCGGTACCTATGCACCAATAAACAAAGTAAACAGCAAGCACGAAAACATAATTCATAAATAAAATAAAAGATCAATGTGAGTAATGACAGGTAATGATCATAAGAGAATAACACCACATAATGACGAAAAAAACGTATAACCTAAATCCGATCTACACAAATAGAGTAATACAATAATCACATTGAAGCACTGCTACTGCTTTGGGTGGTCAGCCCTAACTATAAAGCGGGAAAACTCGTTCGAAGGCCGGCGGTCATAAACCGGTTCATAATCAAAATTGTAGGCCGAATAAACCAGTTCGAAATTCGGATATTACAGTGTCCGTACATATGAAGTACTAAACCTCATGTTAGTAAGATACCGTTTGCCCAGACGGCATTTACTCAATCCAATGATCCAATTAATAAAGTACAAAAATATAATTTTAACATATTAAAAGCAAATGTATAATTTAAAATTTGATTTGTAAATAATAATAAGAAATAACAAATCTTAGTTCATAATTTTAGAAAACCCAAGGATTCCATCTATAATATTTTTTTTTCACATTCAAAGTAAGTAAAAGGTTTAATTTGAGTTAATTAAAATAATCATGGCTTTATTAGAAGTTATAGTAATTCAATGGGTAAAGTGGTGTTCACTAGGTTCTGTCACCATTAGAACTCTTCTCACACCCCACTATCACTATTCCCTCCTTTTCACTCAACCACATGTCACCTCCATCCTTTCTCTCACTAATCCAACACACAAAAATCCTACACGTTACCAATGTCTCATTCTCGCTCATCCACACAAATTCCCACAACTTTTCCCATGTACCCCCCAGACTAACCGAACTCCTCATCCCCATCAGAAGAGAACATCTCCAACAAAACCTAAGACATTGAGCTTGCTAAAATCATGGGTCCACTGATCAAAATCCAGATCAAACCCAACCATCATGGTCGCCCAAACCCTACCATCATAGTCGCCCAGGCCCCCTCTTTAAGATCTATGGTCCCGATTTCCATTGGTGACCCACCTGGGCCCCACTGTCTAAAAAAGGGTCTTATCCCTTTCTTCTTCGCTACCGTCATGTCCCCCTTTTGGTCTATGGTGGATCAAACAGCGTCCACCTTTTACGGGTCCACATCCCTATTCTCACCCCACCATGTCCGGCCCAATGGACGGACCAGATCTACGATCGGATCAACCAATGGGTCCCACAACAATCTGCTATCCAAACTGAATCTCCTCCTTAAGCACGCCCCTCCACTGATCAGTCTACAAGAAGAAGATGGTCCAAACGGGGTCCGCTGCCTACGAGGCAGCATCTTTGAGGTCGCCTGAGAGTCCACTACCGGATCTGCGGTCCTGATCAGTGGGGTCTACTTAAGTCCTACTTCCAAAACACGGTATAGTTTCCAAACTGTCTGTGCTCCCCTGTTACCTGTTACAAGGTCCGGTTTTGAAATCTAAACAGAGGTGTGCAGTGGTCAATATAAAACCAAAATATTGCTACAGTAGTCATGAGAAAATCAATCGAATCACCAATAAAATTATCATCACATGGAAGGGCATAAAGACGGGTTTCTATATGGATCTACATATGAATCAACGAGAAATACAAGCATTAAATTTATAAATTATATTTAGTTACTTGCCTGATGTCCGTGATCGAGGGAGACGGCCTAGAATTCCTACTGCCAAAGTCCAAAGTACTAACCCAGAGAAAAGTTTGAAGAGAGAGAAAATTGTGTGTGTGAAAATAAAAGAGTGTGGTGGTGTGTATAAATAGGGAATAACAATAAGAGTAATAATTTAACTTAAATTACAAAGGGCATAGGGTTTGGGTTTTAAAAAAAAATAGGAGTTTGGATTAGATAAGAATTATACCCACTAAACTGGGCCCGGGTTAACTATGGGTCAAAACACCTATTCAACAAACCTAACTCGCCAAACCTAAGCCTAATGTGGTCCCCATTTAGACTGATTGCGTATTTAACTAATTATACAATCAATTACATAGTAATAATAATAATAATTAAATAAATAATATATATAATGATATAACCAAAACGCCACAAGATTGATGGTAGAGAGAGAAGTTGCAGAGAGTGAAACAGAGGGTGGTGGAGGTAGAGAGACGGTAGAGAGGAAGCGGGGTGGTGGAACGGAGATGACAAGGGAGAGGGTCCTGAGAGGGAGAGGTAATTTGGTACTCGCAGGCTCTCTACCACTTAATCCAAGCCCGGCCCATATACTAACACTACAATTTTGTCAATTCAAAGCCTCTCCAAATCTAATGTTATACACAATTAACATTAAAATCTTAGTGTGCTTGTTATGTGCCAGAAACCGATAACATTACGCGCTTTACTGGGCCTTTTATGTATGAATACCTTTTTTTATTTTTTTTCTCAAACTTTAATTTCAAAGGCCTGATGTAGCCTATTAATAAATAGTATAGTCTTGATTAGAGAATATTTGAAGGCCTGAGCTTATTACCAATGTAACTGGGTCAATGTAACATTTCTTGGATCCAAACATTTGTTGGCCTAGGCCTTTCGATGTAAGGGCTTGAGTTTATAAGAAAATGTGCCTGGAGCCAAATGGGCCATTTCCCTTGATACATGACTGGCCAGGCCTTTACAAGGGGCTAACCTGGGCTAAACATAAATTAAAGTCAAATTACTTGAAATGGGCCTGTTTTGTACACTTGATACTGTTCCAGATCACTCCATGTATAGACATGAGTTAGTGGATATCTGGGCCTGACTGTGGTTTGTCTGTAGCTTCAGGTCTATGTCAACAGACAACCTTAATAGACCTGATTTGTAGAATGGCCCAAAACATGTTGAGCGTTCTAAATCCTGCTTTAACTGAGGTAATAAGAGCCCAAACTAGATATAGACATACATGAATCACTTACTAAGAAAAATCTGATCCCACATAAGTGCAAAATGAATATGGGCATGAATGTGCACATAATGAGGGCTTAAATGTACAGCTACCTTAGTCCTGTGCATGTACCTAATTGAGCATGAAACGTACTAGAAAACACAGACAGGAGGCAGTTCATACGGCCACTGTTTTCACAATGGGCTGAGTAAACTTGGACTCTGCAGGTTTCCCAGTTTCAAGTATCACTGGAATTGATAAAAATACTCTTTTTTTATTCTTTTTTTTTTTTTTTTTTTTGTGTATCCCAGCCTTGTGGGGCTGGGTCCCTAGCCGTCTGGTGGCAAGGGGAGTTGACCTCAGGTGAGGTCCTTCAGTTGAGGGAAGAGACCTCTAATGAGATAGTACAGTCCTCAGGTGAGGTGCATGGGACGCTTTCAATTGAGGGAAGAGACCTCTGATGAGGTAGTACAGCTCTCGGATGTGGGAAAGTGACTGTTCAAGTTTGAATCCCATACAACGAAGTAAGAACAGACAATAAGAAGTTGTTCTTAAAAGTACTTTAAAAAAAAAAAAAAGGACTGGTTCATTTATTTTATAACCCATCAATCTAGTTTAAATTAAGAAATTGTATTTTCTCACGTACATTTGCCAGAGACTGTTAAACTTATTTAAAGAGAAAACAGTTGCTGATGATAAGAAGTGAAACAGATCTTAGGAGATATGAAAACTAAGATAGATGAGGATTAGTTGAGTTTGAATTGGCGTCCTTATTTTTAACAGAATTTGCTTTGATATCCTTATCCGTAACACGCCCCCTCAAGCGTGACTGTCTATCAAAGACAGTGAGCTTGGTACGCATGCTTGCAAATCTTGAGGAACTTAGTGGTTTAGTAAAAACATCAGCAATTTGGTCTTGCGTGGAAATGTAACGAACATCAAGTTGCTTCTTGGCTACCAAATCACGGATGAAGTGAACATCAACTTCAACATGCTTTGTACATTCATGAAAAACTGGATTGACGAAGAGGTAAGTAGCACCAAGATTATCACACCAGACTGTAGGTGGCCTACACAAATTGAAGCCAAGCTCCCGAAGAAGAGACTGTAGCCAAACTAATTCACAGGAGACAATGGCAACACCTCTATATTCTGATTCAGTGTTGGACCTTGCAACAGTGGCTTGTTTCTTCGAGCTCCAACTAATGAGATTTCATCCAAGATAGACAGCATAGCCACTTGTTGACTTCCGATCATAAGGGCAGCCAGCCCAATCCGAATATGTGTAACCATGAAGGTGGAGGCGACCAGCAGGACGAAAAGTAGTCCATAGTTAATGGTGAGTTTAAGGTAGCGTAGAATACGCTTAACGGTAGTCCAATTATCCTTAGTTGGTGAGTGCATGAACTGAGAAACTTTGTTTACAGAGTAAGTCATATCCGGCCTGGTTATGGTTAGGTACTGCAGGGCCCCAATTGTGCTGCGGAATTCAGATAGATCAGACACAGAAGGAGACGGAGAGAAACGACTGAGATTCCCACCGGTAGTAGCCAAAGGTGTTGCCACAGGTTTCGCACCATCCGTATGTGTCTTTAATAGTAAGTCACGGATATATTTAGATTGAGATAGAAAGAGGTCAGATGAGAATTTGGTGGCTTCAATCCCAAGAAAGAAATGAAGGTTCCCCAAATCTTTGATTGCGAATTCCATACCAAATTTATGTAGAACATGATCAACTTCTTGAGGATTGGACCCAGTGAGGATAATATCATCCACATATATGAGAAGCAAAATAATAGTCCTGCCACTGTGCTTGAAAAATAGAGAGATGTCATTTCTAGAATTTTTGAAGCCATGCTGTATGAGGAAGACACTAAGGCGATGATACCATGCCCTCGGTGCTTGTTTAAGTCTGTAAAGTGCCTTATGGAGTTTACAAACATGAGTGGAGAGTTGCTGATCAACAAACCCAGGCGGTTGAGACACGTACACCTCCTCATGCAGAAAACCATTTAAGAAAGCATTTTGCGCATCAAGCTGTCGTAAAGGCCACTAAAAGGTGACAGCAAGACTAAGAACTACTCGGATGGTGGTTGGCTTGATGACCAGGCTGAATTTTTTTTTAAAATTGATGCCTTGTTGTTGGTGAAACCCCTTGGCTACCAAACGAGCTTTATAACGCTCAATTGAACCATCTGCTTATCTTTTTATCCGAAATACCCACTTACAACCAATAAGGTTGAGATTGGGTTTTGCAGGGACAAGCTGCCATGCCTTATTGCGAAGTAAGGCATTAAATTCATCGGCCATAGCTGCACGCCATTTGGGGTCTTTAGACGCCTGGGTGAAACAAGTAGGTTCAGTATCAATTGAAGAAGCTGCCAATAAACCCTTGGGAAGCGAGTAATGGGTTGTGATAAAATCGTCAAATGCTTTGGGAATCCGGGTGTTGTCTTTGGTACGAGTGGTCATGGGATGAGTGATCTTTTGAGCAGCAGGTGGAGCCAATGGTGAATTAGAGGACTGCTCATTGGAAGGGACTGGACTAGGACTTGTGGGCAGTGGGTCAGACGTGAGCAGTGGGCTGCTTGTATTGGTTATGGGACTATGTCTTGGGCTGAGATCATTAGTAGGACTGAGAGTAGGTGGGTCCGGACCAGCAGTGTAGATGGATGAGTGGGTTGTGCAAAAGGGAACTCATGTTCATTGAAGATAACATCACGGGAAACATAAACACAACCGGAAGCACGATGAAGACACTTGTAACCTTTGTGAGATTCAGAGTAGCCCAAAAAAACACACCGTAGAGGTCGAGGTTGAAGTTTATTAACATTGTAAGGTCTCAAATTTGGGTAGCAAGTACAACCAAAAGTTTCTAAAAAATAAATAATCCGGAAGTCGTTTAAACAATTTTTCATAAGGGGAGGAATTCCTTAAAATAGGAGTAGGCATTCGGCTTATTAAGTAGACTGCAGTCTCAAAGGCCTCAACCCAAAAGGTGTTAGGGAGTGAGGCTTGAGCCATAAGGGTAAGACCGGTCTCAACCACATGTCTATGTTTGCGCTCAACAAGACCATTTTGCGCATGGGTATATGGACAGGAAAATCGTTGTGTGATACCATGAGCATCCAAAAAATGCTTAAATTTTTTGTACTCTCCACCCCCATCAGATTG